>CAMRHE010000113.1:2682500-3882500 GCA_947044405.1 Leptodactylus fallax
CTACTTTAGTAAACCCATTGTCATATACCCTATTAGGGAATTCTAGTGGCTTCAAAGGTTATTTCATGATCTGGAGGATCTCTCCTGTCCTGCATTACACAGACAAGCCATTGCTATGAACATGGACACCATGTAATACTTCATTTCTCCTGTGGGGGTGCTGCAGGGAATTTGAGCACTGCCAGGTTTTCTCACAGGTTACAGATCATCTCTGGGGGAGACCCAGAAAGGGGAATACTTTGTGATCTGCTTATTGTCAAGAGAGTCTTAAAAAATAGTGGAGTACCACTTTAAGTAATGTTTTTCTGTCTCATTGGGGTTAAGACCTTTGATTTGACTTTGGACTGATTTTGTTTGTTGTCTGCTCTGTAGTTTGATGACCTTTGACTACGAGATGACTCCAGTTTTATTTTTGCTCTGAGATTGCTACTGAGTCAGTTATGGCTCGGACATAGTACTGTGCAAAAAATGTAGGCAGAGGTTGAAAAATGCTTCAAGAAATAGAAGGGTTAATGGTTTATTTTTGTGAATTAACAAAGTGAAGTGAATGAAGAAAAGGGAAATGTAAAACCCCCAATATTTGGCGTGACCTTTGCCCTTTGGAGGAGGAGTCCTGGAAGTGATGATATGGCCCCCCCCCCATCTCAATATCATCCAGTCTGTCTGGGATGACATGAAGAGACAGACGGATTGGAGCAAGCAACATCCACAGAAGATCTGTGCTTAGTTCTCCAAGATGGCGGCGGGAACAACCTCCCTGCACAATTAGACTTATATGGCTGTTACATAGCACTAGCAACAGGAATATTTTCAGTGGGTGAAGGAAAGCCTGACTACGACTATGGCACGGGGCATGGAGGTGGTCTGTGCCTTCAGACAGGCAGCTTATAAGGTTTCTGCCCATTGACCAGCACCAATAGCGAGTATCTGATCTTCTGCCTAATTTTTCCTGTTTTTCCACATTTATAACTCATCATTGTTTCCATCTTGAATTCTATTCCTGACCTTGATATTACCCAGAATGCCGAGGGCTTACAAGTGGCAAGTTTCCAAAAGAAGGCGTCTTTAATAAATGAAAATATCCAGATTCCGGATATCTCAACGTGAGTCCTGGTATTGTCTCTGCTGACCTGGAGACACTGCGTGGTTTATAGCCTTCCCTCATACACAGCTGTATTGGTCGTCACAGCACAGCTATCCCATATAGAAAAATAGTCTGTTCTTATTGTTAGAATATTACTATCCTGTACACTGCGGGGCCTACAGGCTGTGTTTGCTGTGTACATCATAGGTATACATCACGAGGATAGAAGCCTCTGATAGATACCTCTATATAAGCATACAGTAGTATATATTACCCTCAGGATCCCATTGTAAAAATTGTATTGCCGGCTATTCTATCCATGAAAGAAAGATCTGTAACACAACATAATACACAACACCAGTTCTACAACATAACTTCAGATAAGTACAAGATAAGTAAGGCAATGTATTTCTATAGTCTATCTATCTATCTATCTATCTATCTATCTCATATCTATCTATCTATCTATCTATCTATCTATCTATCTCATATCTATCTCATATCTATCTATCTATCTATCTATCTCATATCTATCTCATATCTATCTATCTATCTACTCATATCTATCCCATATCTATCTATCTATCTATCTATCTATCTATGTCATATCTGTCTATCATCTATCTATCTATCTCATATCTATCTCATCTATCTATCTATCTATCTATCTATCTATGTCATATCTATCTATCTATCTCATATCTATCATCTATATATCTATCTATCTCATATGGATCTATGTATCTATCTATCTATCTATATCTATCTCCTATCTATCTATCTATCTATCTCATATCTATCTATCTATCTATCTATCTATCTATCTATGTCATATCTATCTATCTATCTCATATCTATCATCTATATATCTATCTATCTCATATTTATCTATCTATCTATCTATCTATCTATCTCATATCTATCTACAGGATCTATGTATCTCATATCTATTTATTTATCTATCTATCTATCTATCTCATATCTATCTATCTATCTCATATCTATCTATCTCAGATCTATCTATCTATCTCATATCTATCATCTATCTATCTCATATCTATCTATCTCATATCTATTTATCTATCTATCTATCCATCTATCTATCTAATATCTATCTTCTTATATCTATCTATCTATCTCATATCTATCCACAGGTCTATCTATCTATCTATCTATCTATCTATCTATCTATCTCATGTCATATCTATTTATCTATCTATCTATCTATCCATCTATCTATCTAACATCTATCTCTTCTATCTATCTATCTCATCTATCTATCTCATGTCTATCTATCTATCTATCTATCCATCCATCTCATATCTATCTATCTATCTATCTATCTATCTCATATCTATCTATCTATCTATCTATCTATCTCATATCTATCTATCTATCTCCTATCTATCTATCTATCATCTATCTATCTATCTATCTATCTATCTATTTCACATGTCTTTATACAACTATCATCCCAGCAATACAATTTTCACATAGACACAATCTATATGTATTTAGACAAAGATCATATATAATCTGAGTGTTTCTATACGTTCTTTCCTCCCTCAGCCCCGGGGTATGGCAGATCACTGCGTATTACAGCTCTGCTCCTGAATCAAACTCCACAGCTGAATTTGAAGTAAAGAAATACGGTGAGTTTCCGGAAGTTTCTACCTTAGAGTATTACTGCCATACCCGCTCAGGCTTACCCTAATGGTGAGGTCGCTGGCACACGTCGCCCGTTGTATCCTCCTCTATACCCCACTGGTGTCAGTTATGTCACCCTCCACCTGTTATATTCATCCATTGCTGACTTGTCTATGTGTCACCTGTCTTTTTTTTTTTTAGTTCTGCCCAATTTTGAGGTGAAGATAATTCCGGAACTTACTTATTTTCTGATTTCTGAGAAGGAATTCAAAATCAAAGTTGAAGCCAGGTAACAAGTCATGTCAATGACCGGAGATTTCTGGGTATGCTTGATGCTTTACTGACACGTACGGCAAATGTGCACTACAAGTGAAGTGTGAACATAGCCCATACTATCCGGCATCCGTGGAGTTTTCGGCACCCCTAAAGCCCCATCCCTTTTTCGGGGTGCAATGTCCCTGTTTCTGAGACGTGGACATGAAATGTAATGGTCACACCCTTCTTGGGGATGTGATCGGGAGATAAAGTGTCCATGTCACGTGTATTATGATCAGTGGCCCCGCAAATACAGGAGCATTCCACCAGGCCCTGGAGATTGACCCACTCCTCCGGGATGATAGAAGGTCACCACTTTTTGCGGGAGCCTCTCAGAGAGTTGGCAAGTATGAGATATCTGAAGGAAGTCACTGGATCTGCTATCTCCATAATTCTATAGAATTCAGTGGAGGGCTATGGACATCCGTGGTTGCCTCCCCTATAAGTGGCTGCTATAAAGATTCAGGTAGACCAGGGATGGATTTCCTAAAAAAAATTCTTCCCAGGAGCCTCCACAGAGCTTAATCCATCCCTGGCGACCATGCTCCAAGAAATAATCTCTAGCACAGTTGTTGTTCCATGTTCTGTAATGTGTGTAGCGGACATTTACCTCCATAACCTTCCTCTCTTGTCTCTGACGTATCCAGATATGTGTACGGCGAGGACGTGAATGGCATCACTTACATACGCTTGGGGATAATAGGGCAGGACGGGCAGAAGACTATGCTGCATGGTTTGGAGCAGAATGTGAAGGTGCTTAAAATGTATTTCCATATCAACAAAGTATCAGCGGCTTAGACATATACAGTACTTTAATAAGCAAATATGTAATAAAGTAATAGACTATGGCCAATGAGATCCTGCAAAACTAACTGCTACTTAAAGGGGATCGGTCACCGGGTCTGAAAAGCCCAATGACATCCATCATCTGATCGGCGCTGTCACCCTGAGCATTTTGGTGTTTCGTTTATCCAAATCCATTCAGCCATTCCAAAGATATAAGCCCTGTTAGTGTTAACACAAAATAGGATCTACTAGCCAAGTGACTCTGCATGACATACAGCACACAGAGGCTCCGCCCCCAGAGAAGCCACAGTGTTACCGCCCACAGTGTGCAGCAACACTAACAGGGCTTATATCTGTGGAATGGCTGAACAGATTTGGATAAACAAAACGCCAAAATGCTCAGGGTGACAGCGCCGATCAGATGATGGATGTCATTGGGCTTTTCAGGCCTGGAGACAGGTCCTATTTAAAGGGGTTTCCATTTTCACAATATTAATGGTGTACCCTTAGAATAGGTCATTAAAACCCCTTTAATTGGTAGTTCGACTCTTGAAGGGGCTGTGTTGGTTTAGATAAATTATGGGAAATCAGGAGTTAATAAAGAGAGGTCCTTGAGAGTGGTACAAAGAGTGTCTCTCACTGGAGGACCTGACAGTAAGGAATGTGTAATACTTCATTTCCCCTGTGGTGGTGCTGCAACAGAATTGAACACTTGATGCCAGGTTTCTCCCCCGGCTTATCACTGGGACCACATCAATGGGGCACCCTACGATCGCCTCAAAAATGGATTATAAAAAAGTGGACAGCCCTTTACAAAAATATAGACACTCAGAAATGTGTAAGTTTCATGAATAATTCACTGACTACTTGTACTTCCTGCCTTTCAGCTGACAAGGGGTGAGGGCACTGCCGTGGTGAGGAAGGAGGACATTGTAAAGAAGATTAACCAACCAGAAGGAAACCTAGTGGGCTCCACCTTGTACATTGCAGTCAGTGTGATGGAGACAGCATGTAAGTCCCACTTGGGCCCCAGTAACTGCATACATACAAGACCGTAATAGACTATAAGACCCTTCAGACTATAAGACTTAAAGATATTGCTTTCAAGATTGGAAAACCATGGTTGCTTTTTTCTCCCCCAAAACAGTGCCACACCTGTCCACAGGGTGTGTTTGGTATTGCAGCTCAGTCCCATTCATAGTCAATTAAGCAGAGCAGCAATACCACACACCACCTGTGGACAGGCAGCCATATTTTTCTACTCCTGTACAGTTCCTTTAAGGTTTTGTAGCAATAATTTCTGTCTAGAAATCTTGTACTGTGATTGTATGCACATGACCATTTTCTGCATGGGAAATGTGTCCAAATGTGGGCCGTATTTCCCAGACTGAACTCGTCCATGTGTATGCAGTTAAAGACACACCCACTTGTCTATCAAAAATTATCTCAAAGCCATATTTGTCAACTTTTCTGAGTAAGCCTTGGGGGGGGGGGCATGCCTCCATTTTCATGATGTGGACTAAAAATGTTCCGGTTATGCCCATTTTTTGTGACGTGACTGGTAAATAAAGTCTAATATAGCAAAGGGCCAGATGGCAGAGAATTCCACTGAGTCCGGAAGACTTGCCCACCTTTCTAGGATACCAGGAGGTCGCTCCGAATATTTTGTAAGTTGTCAAGTATGTTCATATTAGATGTGCAAAAATGCTTCGAGATGTACCAAGATGCGCCAATATGAAGCGATGTGCCACATTTTGGTGCATTTTACACCGGAGTCTAGTCAGTACCAAAATAGTAAACCTGTCCCTGTATGTTTCTAGTTGGTGGGATGTTCCTACAGATTCTAGCACTGTCTAATCAGTGCTGACATTGTCATGCTGTATAGGGACACACCCCTTTGACAAGGTGAATGGTAACTCCCATTTGTCATTTAATTCAAAAATATCCAGGAGGACTAACAGAGGAGCAGAGGAGGTCCTTAAGACTCGTGACTATGTTTGGTTTGACAAGCAGGTTTGATTTTGTCCCTTCTTCTCATAGCTGGAACGTTAGAAGAGAAGGAGATCACCTCTGTGAAATTTGTGAGGTCCCCCTACATTCTGAATTTATCCAAAACAAAGCGATACTTTAACCCTGGGACGCCAATAACAGTTGTGGTAAGAGGTTACAGTCTTTCCGTCTAATGATTTACAGTGACATTGTCCTCTACTGGACTCCTAAAAGATGAGATAGGACCTAAGATCAAATCATAAACCAAAAAGTATAAAACTATGTCGTGGGTGGGGTGATTATGATAAAATATTATCCAAAGTTATATTCGATCTTGTAGGACCTAAAATTTATGGGCTAAAAAGCATTTTCTGATTAGTTTGTATTGCAAATCTTGGACTAAATGTCTACTAATCCTTCTGTGTATTACAATACATAGCAAGCTGCTGAATGCCGTCCTGTGATAAATCCAGCAGTCGCGCTATCAGATGGTTTAGTCTGTAGCCTCTGTCTCTGCTCTTGGCTCTCTGTGCAGATAAAGGGACAACACAGCGAAGTGGCAGAGAACATTGCTGATGGATTTAACAAGGAACAATATTCAAGCAAGTCGTATAAGACAATTGTTCCAAAATTTTTAACAAAGATTAATTACAATTACGAAAACCAGTTTAGATTATAAAAAAGAAATTTAGTAAGAGATTATCTAAAGAGCTTCAGAGTTCCCAAGATATCTGTTCAGCCAATGGCAATTTTTCCTGACACCCTCAGGCACCTTAGATGGTCAACACATTTGACTGACTGACCACTAATGTTTATGAGGTCCTATTAGAAATGGGACATTCATAAGAGGCTTCCAGATCAATTCTCTGTGTTCTATGACAGGCAGAGGTCACCCATACAGATGGATCCCCAGCTCCTCATGTCATGGTCAAGCTCTTCAAATCTAAAGTTCTACAAAGTTCATTCATATCTGACAACAATGGGGCAACATCCTTCCAGGTCAACACAGACTCCAACCAGAAATCCTTTGAACTTAAGGTAACGACACAAATGCACATATAATCTTCTCCATCTTGACACATGTTGTCACCCTTTCCTTTGTTCTTCTTTTCTTATTAGGCTTTGCCTTCATTTGTTCAAATGTTTCCCTAAAAACAGGTTTGGGTAGCAACGTTAGACCTGTGAGCGGTCTAGAACCTTGGCTCTCAATATGCCGAACTTGTGCCCCAGAGGGTGTATGTCATGTTATGTCATGTTGCAATGTGCTCACATTGGGCTTTCAGTCGGTTATAGCCTTGGGGGTTCTATGCTGGGATATGTTTGAGGACCACAAATATTGAGAACCTCTGCTCTAGAGGGATATTTCTTGCTGCACTGTGTTATGTGGTCACTACCTCTGAAGTTCAACCTTTAGCTACTGATTATATGTTTACTGTGCACAGGTCACGGCAGGAGATGACGGTGCCCGCCAGGAGGAGCTGCTGCACCTGTCTCCCTATACCTCCAAAGCAAATAGCTTCCTTCACTTGGATGTCCCAAACCAAATTCTGAGCCCTGGAGAGAGTCTAAAAATGTCATTGAAGGTTATGACCTCCAATCCTAAAGCAGTGGAACACGTTTATTATATGGTGAGTGGATTAAGAATCAGATGACCCAAGTTTTTGGCCAATATGGAGTGCTCGACTGCCAGAACAAAAATCATATATAAGGTAATCTGATCGACTATGTCAATGAAGAGGTTTGCTAATGGAGGGTGCCATGTGCATGAGAACTCATCATATGAATTTTCCAAACATTTAGAAGTATAGGACCAAGAGATGGTTGGAAAGTGCAAAACTACAATGAAAGTCTTGTATAATGTGTTTTTGGAGCAGAGTTCATCTAGTGATCTGTGAATGGGACCTCTCCGATACTGAAACATGTTTTCAGATAAATAGGGGAGGTGCATACAGACCCTTATCGGTAGCATAAACCTTATCTAGGCCTCCAGCAACACAATACAGCTATCATTAACTCACCCATGCTGTAATGAAAATGAGATGACTCTGCTCATTCTGTACCAGTTTCTACAGCAAAGCTAACAAACAAAGGAATGAAAAAAGGAAGTGCATTGTGTGACTGATCTAGTGGCCAGAGTAAAAAGTGCATTTGTCTGCATTTGTCTAGAATTTTTTTCATGTGGAAAGCCATAAAAATGACATGATAATGAGATGACTCTGCTCAATATGCCCCAGTTGATACAGTGCCAGCATTTTATGACTAATCTAATGACCAGTGTAAAAAGTGCAAATTTCTAGATTTTTTTAATGTGGAAAGTCATATAAAAATATATGACTTTCACAAAAAGTATGCATTCTATATAATTTTCCCATCATGCAGTTCCTTTACATCACTTGCACCCTTTTTACACTTTTCATGTGGAAAGCCATAAAAATGACATGATAATGAGATGACTCTGCTCAATATGCCCCAGTTGATACAGTGCTAGCATTTTATGACTGATCTAATGACCAGTGTAAAAAGTGCAAATTTCTAGATTTTTTTAATGTGGAAAGTCATATAAAAATATATGACTTTCACAAAAAGTATGCATTCTATATAATTTTCCCATCATGCAGTTCCTTTACATCACCTGCACCCTTTTTACCCACTCTGACCCAATGTAGACAACAAAGATACCATACCATTTGGCTTGTCTCTTGCTCTTGGGGTAATGGGTCATGGATATTATATATTATTATTATTGCTAATCTAAATTTGGTTGGGACTCGAATGTCTTATTCTCTAATGCTTTATTGGTCTTTTATGTCTCTTTCCTTAGATTCTCAATAAAGGTCAAATTCTCGATTTGAAGTCCATTACCAGACATGAATTCATGGTGGCCAACGTATTTGTCACACCCAAGATGATTCCCTCTTTCCGTATTATCGCCTACTATTACCTTGGCTCTGAGATTGTGGCCAATTCTATTTGGGTGGATGTTCATGATGTCTGTGAAGGCAAGGTAACTCCAACATCTCAGGTTCTACCTGTTTTCCCGGAGGATATTATAGGTTAATTTATTAAGGGATTATCTATTTTTTAGCTTGAACTTAGTACAAATGTGGATGACCGTATAGAACCGGGGCAATCCTTCCGACTCACCATAGAAACAGATGATAAGACATCTGTGTCTCTAAATGCAGTAGACACAGCCGTGTACCTCCTCAACTCCAAGAACAAGCTGACCCAAGGCAAGGTAGGCCGATACCTAATATATTGTGCCTTGTCTCCTTGTATTGGATGACATGTTTGTCGTCTGTTCTATATGATATTTTTGCCACTTGTTGAGCAAGTTCTCTTCCATGTCTTCCAGGTTTTTAAGGCCATGAATGACTATGACCTGGGCTGCTCCCCTGGAAGTGGAAAGGATTTCAAGTCTGTCTTCATGGATGCAGGAGTAGCTTTTGTTTCCTCTGTGGGATACAGTGATATAAGAGGTGATGTAGAAGCCATATATTATATACAATGAAAGTGGAAAATGTTTGATTACAATGAAGACAATGGTGATTTAGTCATCGCATAGTCAAACTTTACGTGGTGTTGGAATACTTCACATATGGTACCAAACATTGTCTCTTATAGACGTGTATTCACCCCACTTGACCATAATGTCGCACAAAGTCTCGGTGCCAGAAAGCTTATTGTCAGATCATTGCAGGGTTGTTGGTATGGCCTTTGGTGACTGGCACCTCCATATCTTATAAGATGACGCCTAGGAACCTCATTCCCAGTGCCATCTACTCAAACAGGAAGCGGTGAAACCACTGATACAACGGTCCTTAATACGCTAGGCGGGAGCACACCCTTTGTGGGTTACAACAATCATACAGTAGAAGAAGCAGGTTACCTGTAGTTATATTTCCTCTCATTGTTACGTATTTGGGTGATATTTTTGGAATGATTAGAGCAACACCGTGACCACGGCAAACAAGTAGTATTAAAAAAAAAAGAATGAATAACAGACAATTTTTTTCCCCTTGTTAATAAAAATTAATGTAAAAAATACACATGAAACCATAATATAAAAGTACTTTAGTTTTTCTGCATGATAAATGCCATAAATCATATAATTCAGGTTCCAGAATTGATGTTTTCTGTTCATCTCACCTCTCAAAAACATAAAATAATAAAAAGTAATCAAAAATATTTACTTGAGCCATTAATTCAAAAACTGGAATTAGAGAAAATTATATTTTTGGGATGGTTTTTGCAATTTTAACCAGTAAATAAATCAAAGCAGGATAAAAGGTGGCAAAAAGTGTAAAGCAAAAATGGCAGTAACTAGAGATGAGCGAAGTATTCAAAAATTTGATTCGGCAACTTTGCCGAATTTCGCGATATGATTCTATTCGATCCAAATTAAATTGCGGCAAATCGCGTACCAAAAACAGCTATTTATTGGCTGCAGAGAGCCGGGGTGGGCGGCAAAATGGCGGAACCCTTTGGATGCCACAGTCATGTTTGACTGCGGCATCCAAGTTGTTAAAACACTGGATCGGTTATGGAGCAGGGTGTTAGGTGTCAGTTATAGCTAACACCCTGCTCCATAACCGAACGGGGGGATTTAACACCTTGGATGCAGCGGTCAAACATGCCGTGTGCACTCGCGAAGGGGTTAAAGGGAGGTGACATCACAGGGCTGGCTGCTGATTGGCTGCACGCATGGCATGGTGGGTGATCCCGCGTTCCCAGAGTTCCTTCCCCCATGTAGAGCAGCCATTTTGAACTAAATGCGAATCGTTACCACGAAGCGCGAGGAAATTCGGATTCGATGCGAATCGAATATTTCCTGAAATTCGGATCGAATTCCACTTCTGCAGCTTCGATTCGCTCATCCCTAGCAGTAAACAATACAATGGAATTTGTAGTCGAAGAACCTATGGCTAGAATGAGCTGGTTGACTTTTTTGTTTCTTATTTTGATTGTAGATTTTGGCTGTAAAGTTTCTCAGAGAAAGAAAAGATCTGCGGAATTCAATGCACTGGCAAACCAGAAAGGTAAATTTCATAAAATGGTCTTTATGGATGAGGTTTTTGACTGGTCTCCCATGATAATAGAGCCCATCCAAGGTCATACTGTACGTACCACAGTGATGGGCTACCACTGGTTGATCCCCTCCCTTTCCACTCTTTGGTGACACCTCATATAGGACTCCTCTCTCCAAAGGAACCATATTGTTAGCTCTTTGGCTCCAACCAGCTCAAAACCTCAACGTTCATATGAATCAGAGAGCCCTGCTGACTAACTCTGCCTTTTTTTCTCTTTAGTCTTCGTAGACTCACCTATGTCATCTTATTCTATCTCCCTAGTAAACCAATTCCAAAGCCAACAGCTCAAGCAATGCTGTATCACCGGGATGAAGCCACTGCCTCCTCGCATGGAAAAAAAAATGTGAAACTCGAGCCAACCGCATAGGAGCTAATGACTGCCGTAAAGCATTCCTTGACTGCTGCAAATATGCTGAGGAACTACGCAAAAAGATCCAGTTGAATAGAAAGAAGGATATCATAGGGAGAAGTAAGAAACGTTATTTAATGATGGTTTATTCCAAGGGGGTTTATTACATATGTCTAGGCTCCAAATGATGGCTACAAAATTGAAGCAGGGCTCCAAGATTCACTGAAAAAAGAAGGAAGACACTTTATTTACTCATGTAACATTTCAGCTTGGCTCAATGGCATCTTTCTTGAGACTCGGCTTGAATAAGATCCCACTGAGTTGGATGTACAGCACTCCATCTCTGCACGACTGGCAAGGACCACCATAACGGCACTAATGGAGTAGGAAGGGATATTAGAAATCTTAGACATCCCATTTAATAGTTCTTGTCCACAAGGATGGCTATCACTCTACAGGCGTCTCTAGGTGACTACCCTGTAGGTCAACAATACACATTGTATCTCCTACAGCCACCCTGATCCCTACTCTGCACTGACAATGGGGTATCACCTCCATAGAAGGGTTGACTACAGATGGGTCTCTAGGCACAGACATTGCTTCACAGAAAATCCACTTATAGGGGGCACTAGAGATGAAGCATTAATGCAATCAGGGCTCGGAGTTGGAGTCATTGAGTCAAAGTAAGGCCAGTTTTGGGTGGAGTCAGAGTTAGAAAAAAGTTATCAACTTCGGCTACAAAACAAATTGATGAACTATTTTTAATGCTATTATAGAATGATTAATATTGTATAATTGATTCGATGTATATTTTGTTACATATTTACTTGAGTAGCTTTACTGCGTCTCTCTGGCCATATCTGTCAGGCATTTGGTTGGTCACTGTTAGTATTATACTTGTCTTGTATATTTTGTGTACCGTATGTAAACCCTCAAATGTAAAGCACCATGGAATTAATATAATAATGTACAGCACCATGGAATTATATAATAATGTACAGAGCACCATGGAATTAATATAATAATGTACAGAGCACCATGGAATTAATATAATAATGTACAGAGCACCATGGAATTAATATAATAATGTACAGAGCACCATGGAATTAATATAATAATGTACAGAGCACCATGGAATTAATATAATAATGTACAGAGCACCATGGAATTAATATAATAATGTACAGAGCACCATGGAATTAATGGTGCTATATAAATAAACAATAATAATAATAACAACAATAATAATAATTTATCAAGGAGGCCTTCTAACTCCACCACTCTGAATTCCGTATTGCACCATGACCTACATGTACATACAAGGAATGTATGTGTATATATAATGTTCAGTACTGATCACCGTCTCACCGACCTCCCTACAGCACAAATTGAGGATGAGGAGGAGGAATTCACAGATGAGTCAGATGCGCAGGTCCGTTCATCTTTTCCAGAAAGCTGGTATTGGAGGACCATCACTGTCAACAAGAAACACAAGTATGGTCACTGGAGTTTGATATTTTACTATTATTTTTCGTCCATCCAGGATAATTTAATCCCAACAACTATTAAAAAAAGTTGGGATAAAAAATTGGCAATGATCCAATGGGCTCTGTATTACAACCTGGATCCATGATCTGGCTGTGTACATGAACCCTTAGCCAGTTATGAGACCATTGTGTACCCTCACAGTTATACAGTGGGTACTTTCACATTGGCATTATTAACTGTTCTCAAAGCCTTCATCACAAATTCCATCACGTCTGACTATTCCAATAATAACGTGACGTCTACATTTTTCTATTTCCATAGTGAGCTGATATCAGTCCATGACTCTCTCACCACATGGGAGATACAAGGAGTCGGAATGTCTGAAGGAAAAGGTAAGGCGATCTCCAGCGCTCCATACCATTGTGTCTTATCTCATGTCTGGAGACGTATTCCGGGACAAAAAAAGCCAAAAAATGCTGTTTATTATTTCTACTGCCATATGCAGAAAATGTAGAGCCTGACACTGCGAGAAGCTCCACTGTTCCTTCAGGTGGTCCCATGGTTTTCTAATGTCCGCAGGATTCTGTGTGGCCGACCCTGTCAAAGTCACAGTCTTCAAGAACTTCCACGTTGACCTTCGACTCCCATATTCCGTGAAGAGGTTTGAGCAGATGGAGCTGAGGCCGGTGTTGTATAATTACCATAAAAATGAAATAAAGGTGAGACCAAGGACATGCTAGTGGTCTTCGCTCTCTATTGTCATGAGAATACCACATATTTTGGATCACACCTACATTTGTGACCCAAATGGTGTAGTCCCTGGTGGCCTGTTGGGTTATTTTATAGTCCCTGGTAACCTGGGAGTCCCTGATGATCTGGTTGTTTATTATATAGGCCTAGGTAATGTATTGCGCTATTTTATAGTCCCTGGTGATCTAGACAGGTATGACATAGTCCCAGGTGGTCTAGGACTTCATGTTACTCCTCTGCGAATACCTTAGACTCCTTGATGCCTCGTGTCATTTTACTGACCTATTCATTCCTCTCTCTTGGTGCAGGTTAAAGTATCACTGGACAAGTCAGAAGACTTATGTATTGCCATCACATCTGAAGGAGACCCTGTGGAGCGAATTGTAACAGTGCCAAATAACTCCGCTATAGCTGTCCCATTTGTGGTGGTGCCCATTGGAAAGTCAAACCCTATGGTGATAGTGAAGGCCCTAGGACAATACGGAATATCTGACGTTGTGAAAAAACCTCTGCGAATTCTGGTGAGGTGACACAAGACATCTTACCTGCCAGTACTCCTTAGTTATTTTTATCGCAAGCCATTTCAGCACAATAGACCTGAAATTCACCAGATTTTCTTTTCCTCAGAGGGAAGGCGTCTCAGTCCTTGAAGAGAAAACTTACATGATAGATCCAAAAGGTAAGGCGCGGGCATTGGGCGTTGGTAGAGTTTTCAAAATAGATATTATTACCATCTTTTATCTCTGTATACATGTCCTTCATTGAATCCCATTCCCCTGACTCTAAGGCCTTATTCACACAGCTGTTTCCACAAAAGATTGACAATTATTTCAGTATTTTGTCTCCAAGTCTACGTCCTCTGCAAAATGGACTGAAGTAGTGCATGCTAAAAATGTTTCCGCGTGGGCTATGGGCTACGAACTTTAATATTGGATAAGTCATTAGTATCAGATTGGTGAGGATTTAACGTAGTTGGTTCCTAGAGTTGGATACCCAACGGTAGGGGCATAGTTATAGGGGTGGCAGAGATAGCAGTCGCTACTGGGCCCTGGGCCTTAAGGGAGCCACAAAGGTCCCAGTGCCAAATGACAATATTCTAAATGACACAAGGTAGGTATGAACTTCATTATAGACTTTGCATTGGGACCCAGGAGTTGGCCTCTGCCCAACAGTCTGATATTCATGGCCTGGTGACCTATCCTAAGAGTCTAAGAGTAGGCCATCAATATGAAAGTCCTAAAGAACCACTTCAATGATATCATCACAATGGAAGACTCTCAGGGAAAGCAGACAAACAAAACAGAAGCACCGAGCGGTACATAGTGCATTATCTCTTAAAATACAGGCCACAAAAAGTGAATGGCTTCTCACCTGAGAGGGTTGTACAAGTCACAACCTACTTGTAGGGGTGTTAGTAGGTTATAGCAAGGGATAAGGATCGCAGCTGTCTTCTTACATCACCAGGAAGAGGTGGGAGGAATTGCGAGCAAAAGGAACGTAGAGACTGTGCAGATCCAGAAGTGACTTGAAAGATATCAGCGATCTGTATAGCCAAGTGTCTTACACACTTGATAAAGGGGAACTCTAAACCCCGAAACGGGGTTTAGATCACCTTCACCAAATATTAACGTGCTCCATCTTCAGCCCTCAAGGAGTTGTGCCTTCATAATGGAAAAAAATAAGACTATTGTACTCGAGTCTTCATGAAGACTCCTAATAACCTTTATATTCTCATACATGTTGCAGACAGAACAAGAAATGAGATCACAGTCGATGAGGAACTTCCATCAAATATGATCCCGGATGGAGATTTCCGCTCCAGTATCAAGATGACCGGTGAGTAGAGCTGCAGTGAACAGGAAGACAGGAAGTTGTTTTATGGCTCAGACGTCTGTGTAATGCTCATTGTAAGACCTGTTAGGTGTAGAGAGAAGTGACAACAGCTCTGTCCACATTCATGTCTTACAAAATTGGTTGTCACCTTTCAAGCTCATTCAGATCTTGACCTGATGGCTATATTTCTTGTCCCGATGGACAGTTATATGACCTTAAGCCACATTAGGTATCATTTTCTGCAGCAGGGCCGGAGTCAGCACCCTGTCAATGTGGGCATGTGTCAGGGCCCACAACTCCTGGAGAGGCCCATTGAAGGTCCACAAAAGCCAGGTAGCGAGTGCTACAGATTTCACTATCATTCATGGCACAGACCGGGTTATGTGTGCTGGTGCAGGAGCAGGGAAGGGGTGTTGAGTGATAATGAAATCCATAGCACCACTCACTCCCCGGCACCCTGCCAACATTGACATGTGAGATAAAGGTGCGGGGCATTAGGGGTCAATCATACTTTGTGGTGGCATGAGGGGGCCAATATACTTTGTGGGGGGAATAAGGGGTGCAGTGTACTATCTGGAATCATAAGGGGACTATTCTACTTTGTGGGAGCCACAAGGGGGCATTATATTGTGTGGGGGCATTAAGGGGGCACCATCCACAGTAGCTACAAATCTCATCTATGTGCAGCAACTAAACCCACACCAGTTTTACACATGACATGTCAATTACTCCTACGGGGCTTACCCACGGTTTCCAATCTTACAGCAAATTGGGCAGGCATGCCAGATATACAGTATAACCACCTTATTTTGGGTATGTTTTGCTGCAGTGTCTTTGAGAGGAACAAACTGCCACCACGATATTTATGTCACCCAAGGGCCCACGCAAACCTGGAGCCGGCCCTATTCTCCAGTTGGTTTGCTCTATTAACCCATTGCTTATTTCCTATTACAGTGGACTCTCCCATAAACACCATAAACAACAGCCTGAGTAGTGATGGGGTTAGTAGTCTCATCCGTGTCCCATATGGCTGTGCCGAGCAGACAATGATTTCCACGGCTCCTGGGGTCTATGCGCTGCGCTACCTGGATCACACTGACAAGTGGATGATGCTACCACCTGACCGCAAAGACGAGGGGCTGCAGAACATGAGAAACGGTATTTATTTTCTACATAACTGGTTGTATTATACATATGAGGACCATATTGTGATATGGCCCTGAAGAATCAAATCCCTGTTAAATCATCCATAGCAACTGGAGCTTGTTCTACAAGGGCACGGTCACAAGACTTTTGGGTAGATTGCCATATTTCTAGCTTATTGTTGCTCCTTACCTCGGTGTCAAGAATCAGGGCGTAGAAAGATATCCTACCATTCTTGACAGCCCAGCTTCAAAAATTCCATATTTGGTGGCAAGATCTTACAAAAAATTTATTTTCTTCTGTATCATTTGTACTGTTTTATATAAAGCTCCATAAAATATATTACAAACAATATTAATTTTGGCTCCATTGTACATTGACTTGTTGTCCCCAGGATACTCAAGGATATTGCAGTACAGGAAGACAGATGGCTCCTATGGCGCATGGCTGCACAGGCCCAGTAGTACCTGGTAAGATCGAGAAATCTCCAATCCTCTATATTTCTTCTGTATGACGATGTATACCTTGCTCACATCCATCCATATTCCGCACAGTTTAGGATATTTAAAGGGCCAAAACTAGGTAGCAAGTTTTGGATCATTGTCCCATTTCGGCCAAGCTTTAGCTGTTGGCTTCACATTTGACTCTAGACTACTATAGAGTTCATGGTGCTCCCAATGACTACAAGATGTCTAGGTCCTGTGGCTTCAGTAAAAGCCAGGCACACATGTCTTGTGAACAACGAGAGGGGAGTAAGCTGTTGCCAGACACCCTTAGAAAATAGTGATCGTGATTGTTGAAATCCAACTACTGTGCATAGGGAGAAATCTGTCAATAAGCAGCCGGGGGAGGGTTACGGGTCATGAAGGGGAATACATATTGAATACAATATTAAACATTGAATACACAATATTTTTGCCTATAGAGACATCCAATGTGCAGTGGTTGTCTGCATAAAAACTCTTCATATCTCTTAGGTTGACTGCATTTGTGGTTAAAGTCATGTCCCTGTGCCGGAAATATATTGGAGAAGTGGTGGTACCAGAAATCCGGCAATCTGCCACGTACCTCACCACCAAACAATCTGACACTGGAGCTTTTGTGGAGACCACTGCAGTAATCCACACAGACATGATGGTAAGATGGAGCTGGACACTTCATTACATTCTATCAAATTTCTAACTTGCTTCTTCCACGTTCTTCACGTTTTTACATATTGGGTTTCGGTTTCTGTGACATTTGAGTCTTGGTCTTCCATAATATGACATTTTCACCCTTGGTGCTAATTCCCTGCCTGGGCTTGGATGTCCTGATCTTAGATGATTGATTTAGTTGTAATATCAGTCAGCTTCATGCAACCACCACTAGGAGAAGCTCAGCTCTCGAAAGGTACTGATTCTCGTTGTGGAGATCCGGCTGGTGTAGAAAATCCTTCAGACAATGCTTTCTTAGAAAGAGTATGTAAAGTAGCTCTTCTCCAGAAGGAATAAAACTGTATCTAGTACCACCTATCTGGCCCCTCAACTAGACCAGGTCCTATCCTGCTCCGTGTCATCGGAACAGAACGCATTGGACTCCCCCATTTAGGGAAGTACATCACGAAATGCACTCAGATGACACTCCGATTTCACTCCAAGTGTCATCCAAGTGCATTCCACTGCAAACTCGGCCCCACATCAGGTGCACACTCCATCATCTGCATGGGGCCTTAGGATGTCAGACAAACCAGAGACAACCATCTGTAGACAACTGTTTTGGTGGTTTTGGTACTCATCAGTTTGTGGTTGGCTCAATGAGATGTCTTTGAAGCAACTCTTGGAAAGTATTTGTCCTCCTTGTGGAGATCAAGCTAGTGTAGGGAGTTTCACAAACAAGATTATTGAAAAAAAGTATACAAAACTGATTTGGGTTTGGTTGATGTTCCTAGTCTTGTCTTAATGGTTTGGATATTGTTCTTTTAGAGCCATATAAAGATTGTTATGCTGTAAGTCAGGGTTCCAAACTGGAGCATTTCCACCTACGTCCTTTCGTATTTCATAATTTGGGACTAGAAGTTCTCATTCCTCTAACTAGTCACTAACTAGTCACTGGGCTACGAAAACTGTGCTTTCTCTCATTACTGTATGAAGGGAATTGTCAACTACTTTGAGCCTAATCTCACTGATAATACAATAATGAGAACAAAAATGAACATACTGTAGGAGAACCCTCTAGACTCTACATATGCTCTGTATCTAAACACATATAATCCATCTAGGGTGGTGTTGCAGGAAAGGTTGCGGATGTCTCTCTTACAGCCTACGTGTTGGTGGCTCTCCATCATGCCAATGAAGCTATGCCCGAAGATGATAATAATGTGGTACGTGAGCTTTCATTGCTTCACTTGTAGGAACATTTACATATATATTATATGATCTACATCACTTCTTCCATCGTTTGCAGAAACGCAGCATTAGTGCCGCCATAGACTACCTCCGTCTTTCATTAGAGAGTGTCAAAGAAGCTTACCCATTGGCTGTGGCTGCTTATGCCCTCAATCTCGCTTCTAGTGACAAAATGTTGAAGGACATAGCATACAAAAAACTCATGTTTACTTCCCAGGAAGACCTTGGTAAGTAGCATGCTAATTGTCAGGGGAAGGCATACAGAAATATAATAAGAAGCTGATTGATTGGATGGGATCCATCTGTTTATTGGTGTTTGCAAGTGTGCTGGGATTTCCTGCTGTGCTAGAGGAAGTTACAACTGTTTTCTTCACAATTCCACACACACACACACACACACACATATATTCTATGTAGAATATGACAACACGATTTGACCTGAGATATGCTATTTTTAATTTTCATGGAAATTTTTTTTTTTTTTCGATAAAAAAACTTGTATGGATCTCATACGTTCCTGACTATAGTCTCACCTGTCTAACCTGCTGTAGAGACTGATGGACAACCAGGGGTATATAAAGAATTGGTTCATTATCCCCCTTGCTGTGTTTAGAGGGGTATTATGGGATCTTCAGTTTTTGGGTGACATAAGGGAGTTGCTGCTTCAAACTAGACCCAGCTTGGTCTTAATACAGACAATTGTAATAATCTTATTTAGGGGGTCCGTGGCATAGTGTAAAAATGTACAAAGGATTATAAGGCACCTTGAAGGTCATTTTTTACGCTTTGGAGGACACAGAAAAAAAAGTCAAATGCTGTCGATTCTGATTTTTGAAAAATTCTTCCATTCATAGTTAAGAATAGTCTGCACTTTGGTCCTTCGGGGACTGCCCTTGCAGTGGAGGCCACATCGTATGCATTACTTACTGCCCTGCTCCAAAAAGATTTACGCAGCGCCAAGAAGATGTATGTTTGGCTGTCGGAGCAGGAGAATTACGGCGGAGGATTTAAGTCTACACAGGTTAGTCTCTGGACTAGATAGAACCTTTCTATTAGTCACTACTTATCTAATATCTTATTATGTATTGGCCCCCTTCGTGACAACCATTCTGAATCTTGGACTGTGAAAAAGAGAACTTAGTGCTATCAGGATGGGAATGTGACAGGGCCAAGGCTTGATCTATGTAGATCCAGATCAGCTAAAGCCTCATCAGCCTGAACAGGAACCTATTTGCCAGCACGTATTTCCCATCATTCCATACTATGGAACCACAAACACCCCATGTGCGTTCCCCATTGGATATCATATTATGTAGTCATTTACACCTTCAATTTTTTGTCTCATTTTAACTTGTTGTGGTGATGTTGGGGAACATTTGCAGTAGGGTTGCCCCACAGATTACAGCCTGTGGCAGAGGGGATTATCTAAAGCAAAAACAAACCCATTAACCATTATAGAGACCTCTTCTCATATCGTCTACCTCTAGGACACTGTGATGGCACTGGAAGCTCTCTCTGAATATTGGATTAAGACTTACACAAGTGACAAGATTGAATTAGATGTGGAAATTAACTCACTGGAAAAATCTCTAAAGCAGCAGATCAAACTGAGGAGCGACGAGAGCGTTCAAGCAGAACTGGTGAGATCTGAAGATGTTTGGTTTATGGGTGGATGAACTGGAGATGATAGTGATAGTTCTTGGTCAAGAGAGTGGTAGGTCCTGTTTAAGAGAGTGGAAAATCTTGATCAAGAGAGTGATAGGTCTTGTTCAATAGAGTGATAAGTCCCAGTCAAGAAAGTGTTCGATCTCAGTCACGAAGATGATTGTTCCCAGTCAAGAGATTGGTAGGTCCTGTCCAAGACAGTGATAATTCCTAGTTAAGAAAGTGGTTTCCCTAAGTCAAAATAGTTTTAGATCCTTTTAAAAAGAGTGTTATGTCGCAGTCATGAAAGTTTTAGGTCCTAGTCAAGAGAGTGGTATGTCCCAGTAAAGAGAGCAGTAGGTTCTAGTCAAGAGAGTGATAGGTCCCAGTCAAGAGAGCAGTAGGTTCTGGTCAAGAAAGTGATAGATCCCAGTCAAGAAAATGTTTGATCTCAATCATAAAGATAATTGTTCCTAGTCAAGAGATTGGTAGGTCCTTCCCAAGAGAGTTCCTAGTTCCTAGTCAAGAGAGTGATAGTTCCCATATTCCCAGTCAAGAGAATGATAGGGCTGAGTCAAAAGTGTTAAGTCGCAGTAAAGAGCGTGCTAGGTCCCGGTCATGAAAGTTATAGTTCTCATTCAAGAGAGCAATAAGTTCTGGTCAAGAAAGTGATAGGTCTCTGTCAAGAAAGTAACAAGTCCTGGTCAAGACTTCATACAGACCATGGGCTGTGCTAGAATAAAAAAGTTATCCATATTAAACCATATCTGCTCTTTCTTAGTTTATAAGATGTGTACTAAGGAAGAGTCTTGGGGAGGCTATCTTTCTTCTTCCTCCACCTTTTTCCCTAGTTTTTCATGTCTTATATATTATACCATATGACTTGTCGTCTTTCTTCTGTTACATAAATACCCTGAGATTTCCCATGATGGACTGATGTCACCGAGCCATTAAGAGTGGCACTGTTTCTGGAAAAACCTTACAAGTACGATTAGAAACACGGTTTATTCTATGTCTTCTAGAGATCGATGGGGACTAAATTTAGGGTGAAAGTGTTTGGGAAAGGAACCGGCGTCTTAAAAGTAAGTATGGGACAATAGAATTATGTAGCGCCCATTTGGGTGTATAGGCGACCATGTAATGCATGGAAGGGCCAAACTTCCTGTAGTAAGGGCTAAACCAAAAAAAGTGGTTGTTGGTTGATATGACTTTGCTTTTAGGTTCTGAAGATGTATAACATCATACAAGTGGAGAACACCACCTGCTCAAAGCTGGATCTTACGGTAAAAGTGCACGGTGATGTTAAAGATGGTGAGTTCTTCATATCAAAACTTTATTTACTTACTTATCGAAGCTCACCCCAAATTGCCTAAGGGTGCGAATACTTTTGCACAATACAGCTTGTACTCCAGGGTACCAGAATGAAGGTACAAGTCTCGATGGTTAGACGCCGTCCAATCAGTTATGTCCATTTGATGTACATCTAAAGGTCCGAGACTAAAAACTAATGACCTATCCTTATGGCAAGTAATTAGATTGAGATTGGAGGGGTCTGACACTCTGCCCCATCACCGATCAACTGTCCTGAGCACAGTATACAGAGTTGGAAGCCAGAAGGCAGTATGTGGTATTGCAGATTAGTTTTAACTTGACTAGGGCTAAGCTGCAATACCAGTCACAGCCCATAGGCAAAAGTGACACTATTTCGGTATTAAAGCTTTCACGTTTTGAAAGTCATGAATTCTTCTATATTTCTCTGTCTAAGATGAAGGAAATGACTATGAGGATTATGACTATGAAGAAGAGGCCATGTCTGATGAACCCAGGACCAACATTGACTGGCATGACCTCAGGACTAGAGCGCGGAGGGAGGTCTCCCAGCCCAAAGAAAAAGATGTGCAAGTTCTGTATGAAGTATGTCTAGGGTAAGAGTCAGCGGCGTAACTAGGAAAGACTGGGCCCCATAGCAAACATTTAACTGGGGCCCCCACACAGTATAATGCCTCCCCTTACTGGCCACTACACAGTATAGCGGCCCCTTTCCTGACCCCATATGGTATAATGTTTCCTTTATTGGATCCTACATGGTATAATGCCCCCTTTACTGGTGCCCAAACAGTTTAAAACCCCCTTCACTGGCTCCAATGTGGCAAAAGGTCCCCTTTATAGGCCCCCACATAGTAAAATGCCCCCTTTCCTGATTTCCACATGGAATAAAACCCCCTTTCCTGGACTCTAACACAGTATAAAGTCCCCCCTTACTGACTCCCCACACAGTATATTGGCCCCCATGCAGTGAGCGCTTCCTTTAGGCGCCACCATACAGCAAGTACTCCCCCCATACAGTGACTCTAGGCCACTACCTGTTGGATTACTCCAGGAGGCATAGTCCACTATTCAGTTACTGATCCCCACTCCAGCCCACGGCCTGCTCCGCTTCCCCTTCAGCCTCCAGGGGGCCCCATGCACTGTTCAGCATTGGGATGTGATGTGCAGCTCATGGGTTTCCCTGGAGGCTATTAAAAAAAACAGCAGGGGGCCGCCTTAACACCCTATTAGTACATTCATGAGATACCAAGAATAAGTAAAAAAATACAAAGTGCACAGTTAACTCATTGTAAACAGTGTACAGATCACCTCCTACTCTAACACTGTCACGGCATATACAATACAGTATATCATACTGAGCTGTATTATGGCACTCAGGATACTCTATGTTCGCATACTGTGTCTCTATATGTCCATCTACAGGCTCCGAATACCAAATCTTACTATCCAATGATATTTAAACTTGGCTGACAACCTCTATGTTAGCTTTAGTGATGGTCATATTGGTGGTCTCCCAGCTATTTTGGATAATTTCTAGAAATTTTAGTTTATTAATATTTTTTTACATTTATTTTTCTTTTGAAATTGTATGTCCAGGAGAAAATCCAAGACTGCTACATCCGGAATGGTGATTGTGGATATTACAATGCTCAGTGGGTTTGAGCCCAGCACTCAAGATCTGAATAAGGTGAACAGCAAAAGGCTATCCTAGGGCATCAATGTTTCATTGGTCGGGGTCTGACCTATGGGATCCCAATGATCTGTAAGGTGTAGGGCCTGCAGCTAAATGGGACGAGCTGCGGTACCAGGCAAGGCCGATTGTCTGGATGATCCTCTAGGTATAGGTTAACGATGACGTTGGTGCAGCCATCCTGGGGGTTGGACCTCCACCGATCGCACACTAAGGGCTTTTTCCAATGGATGATTTCGATGGGACTGGCTAAAACTTTTATATACATTAGGGCCTTCTGACTCTCCCTGACCGATTTACCAAAATATTCAAAAACTGGGGCATTAAAGTACCAGGTAGGCCCTAACCTGCCCAGAAATGCCTATATTCAGATGGTGTTTGCACAAACTCTTCCAATTTTTGGGTCACAAAAGATAAATTTGCCAGGAACGCAACTGAAAACTCAGGACATTTTCAAAAAATTTGGGACTGTTGACGGCTACGTGTTCAGATGACCCTCTGACTACACGGTGTACGGTTATTGTCATCCCTTTTCTGTTCCTTACAGCTGAAGGACGCTCTAGAGAGTTACATCAGTCACTATGAGATCCACGGTGAAAGACTCATCATGTACTTCGATCAGGTCAGAACAATAAACTGGAAGAAAAATAAAATTTCTCTTTAGATGTCATCGATTATAATCCAATGATAAGTTATGTCCATGGCTCCAAAAGAATAGGTGATGGAAATTTGTTCCATTGTCTTAGTCAGATTCTGAAAGGAACACTCCAGATAAAACTGATAAGATGTTTGATACATGATGAAGGGCCTGAGGGGGGTGGAGCATGATACAGGGTTTCAAATAAGACCAGAGGGAATCTGTGTGTCATGCTCCACCCCCTCAGCATTACCTGGGGTCTTCCTTTAATAGTATTATGGCAACTCCCGCCCTCTACAACATATCTCTCGTAGTTCTCCATATCCCTGTCCATTCTACATCTCTTTCCCATGATTTCTATGATCTCCAGACATCTTTCTTTCTACTTTAATGTTATGCTCTTATTAAAGGTCTCCAATGTCAAAGACTGTGTGACCTTTGAAGCTGTCCAGAAAGTGAGGATCTCTCCCCTGCTGCCGGCATCTGCCATTTTGTATGATTTTTATGAGCCAGGTAAGAGATGTTGTAATCGAACTATATTATACTCCAGAGCTGCACTCACTATTCTGCTGGTGCAGTCACTGTGTACATACATTACATTACTTATCCTGTACTGATCCTGAGTTACATCCTGTATTATACTCCAGAGCTGCACTCACTATTCTGCTGGTGCAGTCACTGTGTACATACATTACATTACTTATCCTGTACTGATCCTGAGTTACATCCTGTATTATACCCCAGAGCTGCGCTCACTATTCTGCTGGTGCAGTCACTGTGTACATACATTACATTACTTATCCTGTACTGATCCTGAGTTACATCCTGTATTGTACTCCAGAGCTGCGCTCACTATTCTGCTGGTACAGTCACTGTGTACATACATTACATTACTTATCCTGTACTGATCCTGAGTTACATCCTGTATTATACTCCAGAGCTGCGCTCACTATTCTGCTGGTACAGTCACTGTGTACATACATTACATTACTTATCCTGTACTGATCCCGAGTTACACCCTGTATTATACTCCAGAGCTGCGCTCACTATTCTGCTGGTGCAGTCACTGTGTACATACATTACATTACTTATCCTGTACTGATCCTGAGTTACATCCTGTATTATACTCCAGAGCTGCACTCACTATTCTGCTGGTGCAGTCACTGTGTACATACATTACATTACTTATCCTGTACTGATCCTGAGTTATATCCTGTATTATACTCCAGAGCTGCGCTCACTATTCTGCTGGTATAGTCACTGTGTACATACATTACATTACTTATCCTGTACTGATCCTGAGTTACATCCTGGATTATACTCCAGAGCTGCGCTCACTATTCTGCTGGTGCAGTCACTGTGTACATACATTACATTACTTATCCTGTACTGATCCTGAGTTACATCCTGTATTATACTCCAGAGCAGCGCTCACTATTCTGCTGGTACAGTCACTGTGTACATACATTACATTACTTATCCTGTACAGATCCTGAGTTACATCCTGTATTATACTCCAGAGCTGCACTCACTATTCTGCTGGTGCAGTCACTGTGTACATACATTACATTACTTATCCTGTATTATACTCCAGAGCTGCGCTCACTATTCTGCTGGTATAGTCACTGTGTACATACATTACATTACTTATCCTGTAGTGATCCTGAGTTACATCTTGTATTATACTCCAGAGCTGTGCTCACTATTCTGCTGGTGCAGTCACTGTGTACATACATTACATTACTTATCCTGTACTGATCCTGAGTTACATCCTGTATTATACTCCAGAGCTGCGCTCACTATTCTGCTGGTACAGTCACTGTGTACATACATTACATTACTTATCCTGTACTGATCCTGAGTTACATCCTGTATTATACTCCAGAGCTGCACTCACTATTCTGCTGGTGCAGTCACTGTGTACATACATTACTTATCCTGTACCGATCCTGAGTTACATCCTGTATTATACTCCAGAGCTGCGCTCACTATTCTGCTGGTGCAGTCACTGTGTACATACATTACATTACTTATCCTGTACTGATCCTGAGTTACATCTTGTATTATACTCCAGAGCTGCGCTCACTATTCTGCTGGTGCAGTCACTGTGTACATACATTACATTACTTATCCTGTACTGATCCTGAGTTACATCTTGTATTATACTCCAGAGCTGCGCTCACTATTCTGCTGGTGCAGTCACTGTGTACATACATTACATTACTTATCTTGTACTGATCCTGAGTTACATCCTGTATTATACTCCAGAGCTGCGCTCACTATTCTGCTGGTGCAGTCACTGTGTACATACATTACATTACTTATCCTGTACTGATCCTGAGTTACATCCTGTATTATACTCCAGAGCTGCGCTCACTATTCTGCTGGTGCAGTCACTGTGTACATACATTACATTACTTATCCTGAGTTATATCCTGTATTATACTCCAGAGCTGCACTCACTATTCTGCTGGTGCAGTCACTGTGCACATACATTACATTACTTATCCTGAGTTATATCCTGTATTATACTCCAGAGCTGCGCTCACTATTCTGCTGGTACAGTCACTGTGTACATACATTACATTACGTATCCTGTACTGATCCTGAGTTACATCCTGTATTATACCCCAGAGCTGCACTCACTATTCTGCTGGTGCAGTCACTGTGTACATACACTACATTACTTATCCTGTACTGATCCTGAGTTACATCCTGTATTATACTCCAGAGCTGCACTCACTATTCTGCTGGTACAGTCACTGTGTACATACATTACATTACTTATCCTGTATTATACTCCAGAGCTGCGCTCACTATTCTGCTGGTGCAGTTACTGTGTACATACATTACATTACTTATCCTGTACTGATCCTGAGTTACATCTTGTATTATACTCCAGAGCTGCGCTCACTATTCTGCTGGTGCAGTCACTGTGTACATACATTACATTACTTATCCTGTACTGATCCTGAGTTACATCTTGTATTATACCCCAGAGCTGCGCTCACTATTCTGCTGGTGCAGTCACTGTGTACATACATTACATTACTTATCCTGTACTGATCCTGAGTTACATCCTGTAATATACTCCAGAGCTGCGCTCACTATTCTGCTGGTGCAGTCACTGTGTACATACATTACATTACTTATCCTGTACTGATCCTGAGTTATATTCTGTATTATACTCCAGAGCTGCGCTCACTATTCTGCTGGTACAGTCACTGTGTACATACATTACTTATCCTGTACTGATCCTGAGTTACATCCTGTATTATACTCCAGAGCTGCACTTACAAATGGACTAGTTCTTATTGGTAACTGACAACAAGCTGAACCCCCATTTACTGTTCCTATATGTTCCTATATCAGATTACTTTTTGGTGTGCATCACCTCACTTCCCAGAATGTAAGCAGGAAATGTTGAGAGAACCTGCAGAATTGTGAATACAGCTCAGAGGTAAATCTAAGTGTAACTAAGAATCAATATATAATAATTAATGTAATAAGTATACAAAGTGACTCAATACTTTATGTAGATCGGTTCTGTATGAAAGTGAAATAGAGGTCACAGTGGACATTGCCTTTAACCAGTGGTTTATGACCATCTCTATGTGCCAACCAGACTGTTATAAAGGTTTATTATTGTGTCCAACCATTGTCTTCCTGCAGAAAATCAGTGCAGAGTGTTCTATGGAAGCCCGGAAAAATCCAGCCTGATAACTAAGTTGTGCTCAGAGGACGTGTGTCAGTGTGCAGAGGGTAAGTGTGTACTGAAGCATAGGTGCAAGAAGTTACTGATATGCTACGGTAATGTGCAAAAGTTTTAGGCATGTGTAGGAAAATGCTGCAAAGTAGGAATGTTTTCAGAAGGGTTAAATCTAATGGGTTAATCCCATCAATACTTGGTGTGACCTTTGCAATTTTGAGATGGAGTCCTGGAAGTGATGATCCGGCCCCCACAGATACAGCCCTGATCTCATCATCATCCAGTCTGTCTGGGATGACAAGAAGAGACGGAAGGATTGGAGCAAGCAACATCCACAGAAGATCTGTGCTTAGTTCTCCAAGATGGTGGCGGGAACAACCTCCCTGCCCAGTTCTGTCAAAAACTGTCTACTAGTGTAACCAGAAAAGTTGATGGAATGCAGAGGGCAAAGGTCGAACCAAATATTGTCAAAAATAAACTATTAACCCTTCTGTTTCTGAATGCATTCTTACTTTGCAGCATTTCCATGCCTGCCTAAAACTTTTGAACTGCACTGTTTGTATGTACTATGGATGAGAATGGGAACCACTATGTAGTTTGCTGAGCTGTTCCTATTACTTGTATAGGAGCGGCGCTGTACCTGCTGCCCGTACACTAGCAGCTTCCTAAAGGCTGCTGCATCAGCTGATCTGTGCGGGGTCCAGGTGTCAGACCACACAAATCACATACCGATATTAATGCTGCTTATGGAGTTGCAATTCCAGAGCTCAATGGGGCATTTAAAGGGAATGTCTCATGTATCTAAGTTTGGTTTCCTGAAATACATATAAGTCTGGAAAGAACAAAGTTGTAGCCGTTTATTTTGTATTTAAAAAAAAAAAAAAAACTTCCTTGGGGGCCACCCTACTTAAGACACACATTTGCTTCATGTATTGCCAGTATAGACAGCGCAGCAGCATGAGTGCACTTTATGGCAGCTGAAATGTATGGGAATCAATTGACAAAGAAATGCCGTAGAGTAAAACAGTGTCCAGGATGTGATGGAGTAAACCCCTCCCCCAGAGACCAGGGGATGACGGCGGGGGCTGCATACAGGGTCTTATATATGCTTATAGCACAGTATAGTGTTACTAACTTGCCTTATGTAGGCTTCCGCCAGTACAATAGACCTGTCATTACAAGGATTATCCAAGAGCTGATATTGAGGGTGTATATGTATATTTAGGTCATTAATATGCCATTGTGGGGGGGCTGTCACCTCGCACCCCAACCAAACAGTTGCTTCACATACCACATCTGACAGTCTACAGCAGACAATTCCATAGACTGCAAATGGGAGCTGAATTGCAATTCACCCACCCTCTAATATATGAGACGACTCTGCTCATTCTGTCCCAATCTATACAGCAAAGCTGAAAAGTGAGTTGCCAAAAACAGAAAGTGTCAGACAATTGTGACAACTCTAGTGGTCAGTATGAGAACTGCAATGTTTCAAGACTTTTTACTGATGATACATTCCCTTTAGAAAGTTCATAGGATGGTTCTCAATGTTGGAAATTGGCTGGACCCCTCAAAAGCTTTATGTAATGTTCAGAAGGTCCTTGGTATATGGATATTCTGATAATAATCACCTAAAATTCCCTGATTATTTCTCATTACTCCACAGGATCTTGTCCCACCAGGCGGCGCTCTCTGGACTTGAAAGAAGATCGTCAAGAATTTGCCTGTTACTCCCCAAGAGTGGTATATGGTGAGATAAGTGACCTGGGGCAGAGGGTGGAATACGAGGGAGAATCAGTTAGGAGTCATTATAATATGGAACTGTTATAATGTTATTATTTATACTAGTCCCTGAAAACCTGAGGGGGAAACCCTGATCACAACCCTGTATGCCTGGCTGGAAGTCAGTCTGCTGCCAAGCATGAGCAACAGGATATTAGAGAACTGCTTACAATACGTCTTGTGTAGAAAACTTATTTTTAATACCTGCAGTTGTCAGGGCATGCTGGGAATTGTATTTCCCATACAGAACCAAGGCCATGTATGTTTTTATCACTTAACATCGTGTAATCTTCCTCCACAATACAGGATACCGTGTGAATGTGGTGGACACAAGGGTGGAGGACGCATTTACTGTCTACACGGTTCAGATTGCTGAAGTTCTGCAGAAACGTAAGTCATGGCTGCCATTCGTGGATTCTGTATAGAGATGGGTGGACTGGTTTGTAACAAGGTGGATTCGTTACAAAGTTTCCAAAAATTTTGGGCTCAAGAGAACCCAAAATTTTGGGGATTCACCTCCCACAGATCTGGATGGGGTTGAAGTCAGGGTGGGGTTGGGACGCCTCAGTCCAGCAAAAAACTGGAGTGAGTTAAACCAAATGACGTAGATTTCAATTCTGACACTAGGGATCTCCCAAGGGGCGTCAATTATATAGAGGCCGGAGAATCTTAATAATTCTGCCACATCTGCCACCAATGCTCACAATATTAAAGCTGATGAAATTTCCTCAAGTAAATTAGAAAGTTGCAGAATTTTACACAATATTTTTACATAAGATGAATGTAGTGACAACATCAGCACACTCTTCTCCTGAAATACTCTGTGTTTCTGGGAGTATGCTGCTGTCATAAATGAGCATACACCATGGGTAAAGAATTGGAATACAAGAAGATATATCAGATATTTTACTGACCCTTCGATTTCCACCCTGCAGACTCAGATGAGAACATCCAACAAGGAGACATCAGATACTTCTACCAACGTTCATCCTGCAAAATGCAACTAAGCAACAAAGAGTATCTGATCATGGGTCAAGATGGACAGACCACAGATGACAAAGGACGGTGGGTGGAGGCCTCATCCTGATGGTGCTGTTATCCCAGCTCTCAGTTGTCTTCCCAAGTGCATACTGTATACAAGAGCCCATGTGGCTGATATGGGGTACCTGGAGAGTGGGGGCCCATTTCAAGTTTTCCCCATTGTTTGTGTCTTATCCTTTCAAGCATATACTTGACACATCTTCTCTTTATCACTTTTTCTCTTTCAGAATGAGATACTTATTAGAAAGAAACTCATGGGTGGAGGAACTCGCTGGAGCCTCGGCTTGTAAAGCTACCCGTAACCGAAATGCATGCAACAAAATGAACAACTTTTTGGTTGATTACAGGGAAAATGGTTGTAAGGTGTAACCGCGTGGTTGTATAGTAAGACCGCATGAGATAGTATAGTTGTATAGTGTGACCATATAGCTGTATAGCATAACCACATGGTTATATACTGCGACCATTTAGCTGGTGGCACATGGCTGTATGGAGGGAGCATATGGTTATGTCGTGGAAACATACGTTATCATCTCAGTAAAATCTCAGTATTATTGTAGACATTTTCTTTACTATATTACTTGTTATTACTTCAATTTCTTCAATAAACTAACAATCAAGTAAACATCTTGTGTGGTGAATTAATAAAGAAGGTTCTCCAGTATGGGCCACATGATCTGGGACTCCAAGTGGAGACATCTGCCAGTGGCTTATTTGCCCTGAGAACAAAGGATCAGGCATGCTGAAATGAAGGTGACATCTTCTGCCTGGGGAAGGTTGGAAGGCCCCTATATTTAAGGTTATCATTCCCCAGACTAATTTTTCACACTGATGTGATAACCTTCCCACAGGATAGGTCATCAAGGTGTGATCTTTTTGGGTTGACTGACAAACGGCCTCATGTGGATTTAGCTGTTCCAGTAGCCTCAGGGTGCCATAAGCTGCTAGTGAACGGGCAGCACTTGCAGCACCGCTCATATTCAACTAATAGTATCGGTGCTGAACACACTCCCTGTCCACAAGCAACTTCTAGATCCTGGAGGCTGCCCAAGCAGCTGATTTGTGTGGCATCCGGGAGTCAGACCCCGACAAAACACACACTGATGAGCTATCCTGTGGATAGGTCATTAGTATGAGAAACTGATTTGAGGCCAGAAAACCCCTTTAAATTGGTCAACAGTTTCCACTAAAATAACAGAGTTCAACCAACATTGATGTAATATGTTTGGCCAGATCCGTATGTTAGCAAGGTCCACATCTATACCATGGTGTAAACTCCATTCATTATGCTATTCAGGACCAGTCCATGTTTATTAACGTAAAATATTTCTGGGTAGTCTGAGCTCATCTCACGGATGAGTTTCTGGACCAAATGATAGATGCTCCTCCACATCGTCATCTGATTTGTTCTTGATCTTCTTAGCAGTAAAAGACACATAGAAGCCAACAAGGAGAAGGGTCGCAGAAAGAAGGACAATGGACAGGACAGCTATCCACATCTTGCCAAAGATCGAGGAGTGACCACCACTGCACTTGCAAGAAAGTCCTGGTGAAATAAGAACATAGAATAGATTATGGATCAGAAGAAAGAGAAGATCATAATCATCCTTATTGTCTTCTCATTCTGTATTATCTCCACCTGTCATGTTCTGGGCTCGGTAGGAGCTGTTCATGTTGTTGGAGGACACAGTGGTCGTGGCTATGTAGTCGGTAGCATTGCTCATATCAAGGAGGATTGTCGTGAGGATGCATCGAGTTGTAGATTCGGTTTTAGAGGACTCCTCGGTGGAATGTTTGGTTGTAGATGGTGGGTGGATTATCCCTTTAGATGGAGTGGTAATCAACTGTGAGACAAAACATTGAATATAACTCGACAACACAGCACAAAACATGACACTACATTAAGATATAGTATTTACTACCTATTTAATGCTCCATATCGGCAGGAGCACTGGGGCTAAAGGCGACTATTGTGACATAGTGGGGTGCAAGGTGCATCCAAGATCATGATGAGTTGCAATATCGACCTCATCCACCAGAGCTGGATGAGGTCGATATTTAGATGGCAAACTCTTGAGCTAAATGTAAATATCAATTTTTGTAGAACTCATCCACCACTTTGCGCGCCTCCCTTCCACCATATTTAGAGCATAGTCCAGCCAGATCTGTAATAGAAAAGTGACTTATAGCCGGTATATCATAATATCTACTCACAGGATCTTGATTGTCTTCATGATCGTCGACCCCCAGCTGTCCATGGGATCCGTGCAATATTACTAGGACTGGAAAAACAATATACAATGAATTGGAAATTTAGTCCATTATGGACTTTTACTAGGTCCTAAAAGCACCGTACTTACAGCACAGGAGCCATACTGGCATGTTCCACCTCGCTGTCATTGTGTATGATGGCCTCGTTCTAGGATGGAGAGGTAAAGTAGTCAGAACATTGCCAGCTTACTCTATGATGTCATTACGATGTCATAGTGCAGGAGATTCCTTAAAGGGGAAGTGGACATCTCTTCAGGAATACACAGGATACTACAAATAATTATACCAACATTATGTCATCATTGGCCATTTACAAGGGGCAAGGTACACGGCCATGTTGATGGTGGTGTCAGCCACTCTGTCAGTCACCTGGTCAGTCATTGAGTGACGTCCTCTTCTGTCATGTTGCTTAAATTACAGATACTCTATTAGGTGTAAACCACTAAGGGCGCCATGACAGCCACCTGCAGGGTCTAATAGGGTGCCTGTCAGTGTTCTGTGAACAGGCATAACACGCCACGTTACGTACGTATCACACTGTGTTATAGTATTATATATACCCTAGTGGGAAATGTAAAAAAAAATACTAAAATGATTAAAAATATTAATAAAGCACAAAACAAAAAGAAGACTTCTGCTTAATTCACCTGAATGGTGCAGGTTACAGAGATGAGAGAGCCCCTGCCGTCCTCTACTAGGCCGCAACTGAAGCCTGTGCTGCCATGACGACAGAGCAGCACTGTGCTCAGCCACTTGTAAGTCTGTATAGGAAACACATGATGGCTACCAAGGTAATGCCAGGACACCAGTGATAGATGAGGCCTTGGGACAGATATTAGACAGCGTAAAATTAGACCAGTCCTAAAAAGTGCCAGATAAAAATGTCAGGTGTTAAATGATAAATCTGTCTCATTATTAGACCGTCCAGTCTAACTTACATCCCCTATTCATTGGCTTAGTTTACACTAGAAAAATGTCCCAAAATTTGGTGCACGGCGTTTCAACTTTCCACCAAGCCATGCCCCTTTTTGCACAAGTTGCAAAAGTGTCTAAAACACTTGATAAATGTGGCACATGGTACAAATTACACCAGATTCCTGGCACATTAGGGGAATTTAGTATTTTCTGGCACGAGTTATAATAAAAATATTGGACCAAGGAGTTCTTGCCCTGACATGCCCCACTCTGCCCACTTTAGCAAAAAGTGGTGCCCAGCGCACAGATATGATGCAATGACATCACTGCGTGAGTTATCTCTGTACTGTGACATCATTGTGTGTATTATCCCTGTATTGTGACATCACTGTGTGAATTATCTCTATACTGTGACATCACTGTGATTATTATCTCTGTACTGTGACATCAATGTGTGTATTATCTCTGTACTGTGACATCACTGTGTGTGTTATCCCTGCACTGTGACATCACTGTGTGTATTATCTCTATACTGTGACATCACTGTGTTTATTATCTCTGTACTGTGACATCACTGTGGTTATTATCTCTGTACTGTGACATCACTGTGGTTATTATCTCTGTACTGTGACATCACTGTGTATTATCTCTGTACTGTGACATCACTGTGTGTATTATCCCTGTCACTGGGTATTATCCCTGTACTGTGACATCACTGTGTGTATTATCTCTGTACTGTGACATCACTGTGTGCCTGTATTACATCCTGTGTGATTATCTCTGTACTGTGACATCACTGTGTGTATTATCTCTGTACTGTGACATCACTGTGTGTATTATCTCTGTACTGTGACATCACTGTGTGTATTATCCCTGTACTGTGACATCACTGTGTGTATTATCCCTGTACTGTGACATCACTGTGTGTATTATCCCCCCTGTGACCACGTGTGTATTATCCTATAATGTGACATCACTGTGTGTATTATCCCTGTACTGTGACATCACTGTGTGTATTATCCCTGTACTGTGACATCACTGTGTGTATTATCTCTGTAATGTGACATCACTGTGTGTATTATCCCTGATGTGACAACGGTGTATACCCGTACGTGACACACGTGTGTATATCCCGTACTGTGACTCACTGTGTGTATTATCTCTATAATGTGACATCACTGTGTGTATTATCCCTGACGGACATCACTGTGTGTATTATCCCTGTACTGTGACATCACTGTGTGTATTATCCCTGTACTGTGACATCACTGTGTGTATTACCCTCCCTGTACCCCCTGTGACTCACTGTGTGTATTATCTCTATAATGTGACATCACTGTGTGTATTATCCCTGTACTGTGACTCACTGTGTGTATTATCTCTATACTGTGACATCACTGTGTGTATTATCCCTGTACTGTGACATCACTGTGTGTATTATCCCTGTACTGTGACATCACTGTGTGCTAACCCAAACCCCTGTGACATCACGTGTGTGTGGCACTAACATGGAAGTGTATGGGGGCACTAATGGGACATTAGTGCCACCCCACGAGTATAATGCTCCATTAAAGGCCTCCACATGTTACAATGAACTACCAGTGCCCTCCCTATGCAGTATAATTCCCTATTAATGCCCCCCACATAGTAATATGCAGTCAGGAGAAACATTAATCTAATGACCACAATCTCCCAAGACCTGATGCCTGATAACCACAGCCGACACAGGGATCGGAAATCGCCCCTTTTACCTGCACAGAATCTGTAAGGCTTTAGGTAGTCAGAAGATGGGATGAAATGGGATGGAGGCAGGGGTCCGGACAGCTGGCGGCCGCGGTCCAAGCGAACCAGTATCCTTCCTCCCTGGGCCCCATCTTCTCAGTCACACTGCAGGGGCCCCAATCTATTACATGGTTTACTCTGCGGCAGAATTATGGTACACATTGCCGCAAGGCTTAAAAAAGTGTCATAGCCCTTAATAAATCTGGTGCACAACATATAGGTCAATTTTTGGTGCAAATTAAGAATTCTGGCACTGTTAGCTTAGTAAATCTGCCCCAATGTTTTCTTAGGTGTCCACTCTCACTGTCTGCGGTCTGGGGGTCATGGTTACAGTGTGTTGTCCTCCATTATGTCTCCCGCCTCTCCATGTGCAGATGTTATATGCTCAGACTTCCTCCAAACTGAAAGTAAGTTTAATGGAAACCCCCGGCAGGCAGAATGTCTGTGTCAAGGCCAGAAATAATAGATTCCTCCACCGCCCTACTGATAAACCGCCTATATGGCTTTAACCCTTTATGGGTTTTATGAAGACACTTGTCCACAGGTTATGTGCAGTATTGCAGCTCTGACCCATTTCCCTCGGAGCTGAGCTGCAATACGTGACATAGTCCATAGATGGTGTACACTGTTCCTATACAAAAGTAGCCTTTTTTTTAATTCTGTATTGCCCCTTTAAAGGCTAACAGAATAAGGTATTTTGAGCAAGGAGCCCCCTTTATGAGGTCCAGTCATACTAATAGGGCATGTAGAGTTATCCTGATAGGATCACCTCTATTTTACAGCACTGGAAAAAACATGGCTGGTTGTTTTTTTTTGTCTTTCAAACAGCGCCACACCGTCCCCTGGTTGTATCTGGTATTGCAGCTCATTCACTGCAATACCATGCAGCTTGTGGACAGGTGTGGCGCTATTTTTGTTGGAAGAAGTCAGCCATGTTTTTCTAATTCTGTCCCCGTAAGTAGGTGCCCCCCTAAATTTTACCCTATTGTTATACGCTAGCTGCATATTAAACTTTGCCTAGGGGTGTCACAAGTGACTGGGCCTGTATCCAGGAGCGTGGCGTGTGATTTGATACGCCCGTATACAGAACTGAACATCTATCATGTGAATGGTAAGAAGATGAAAGTGAAAGCAGAGTGTACAATAGACGGAAGGGAGAAGGAACTGAGTGCAAGCAAGCAAGCTAGGAGAGCAGGACAGGAGGGGTTAATACGACAGGGTCCGGCAGTGACAGGAAGACTGCAAGGGGGCGACTGCCACCTGGACATCAAAGGCATCAGAACATAGCGCCCAACATCCGAAATGGAGCCAGGAGGTGCCAGATATGACCCCCCACAAGGAGGGTTCAGCTTCGAGAACTGTCTCAGGTAAGGTCCCCGACCTGCAAAGTCACTTTTTTGGGTGTAGTTACTGTTGAGGTACCCAAAAATTGCATTGGCACCCAAGAGTCTGCTCAAATCAGTCTCATCTACTTGCCCCATATGTGGCGGGGACCTTTGTAACGTTTCCTTCCATGTCACGTTACCAGTCGGGTAGCAGAGGCCAGGCAGAGACAAGGGGGGCAATGTAGGCGGCCGCCAAGGGGCATCAAAGGAGGGGTCGCAATTTATCATACATGTACCTGCATGGATGTAACACATTACACACGTCGAGCACAGCCAAGTGTGCATGTTACTAAATAAATCAGTCCCTGACCAGATGCCTCGGCTTTCCAGGGCCCAAGGGTTTTGGGGCCCACTCTTGGCCTGGTGGATGATACCCCTAGGACATATCCAGCCGTATTACTGTTCTAGTAATTTCCACCTTTAAATAGTTTCACTTTCTCGACAATCACAAAATGTCCACCGGCCCATGTACCAAAATGGCCGCTGCTGCCGATGTGTCGAACGTACGCGGTATACAGACCTTCCTGTCGTATACTCGTGATAAAATTCCAATAATCTGGCATCTGCAGGATCGCCAAATGACCTTCAGGGTAATTCCTCCTGTTCTCATGATCTGAAATCGAGGCGAGACTGAACCATAAGAATATTGTAATTAAAAAGTGACATTTTATCTTATTTTGGGGTGATTTTTCATGTTTTTGGGAAAGCTGGGTGACAAACGCTTTGGCTGTGACTATGGTCGGTCTTTAAATAGTTAAGTGGTAATAATCCCCTTCTAGCATATTACTGCAAAACAAAACAAGCCAGCCATGCAGGATTCTGAGAAAGTTGTGTGATCCTCTCAGTGAGACCATATTGGTTGTCACCCAGCTTTCCCCAAGACTGATAAGAGATTTTGCTAAATAGATTTATTGTTAATAGTTGTATACACAGAGGATTTTGGTTTATCTGTTTCTGGGAAAGCTGGGCGACACTAAGTGAATCTTCCATGACAGCCAGCGATGACTGACACCCATCTTTCCTGATTCTAAAAGCTGCAGTCCTACGTCTTTTTCTACCATATTGCTGCTTATGTAGACAGATTTGTCATTCAGAAACCTAGGAAAGCTGGGTACATTTGATCAACTGACAGTTGCAGTAAAATCATAAAATCGTGTGACCTGTTTCCTGAATGACAGTTGTGAGAGCTGTACACAATGAGGTCGCAGAGTCTTAGGGTGAATTCACACCAAGCAGATTTGTTGCAGAATTTTCTGCTGTTGTGCCATTCATCTAATTAGGACTTCCAAAAATCCATGTCCTTACCGCCTAAACAAATGACTGGAGACGATTTTCAGTGGAAAAGATTCTGCAACAAATCTGCTTCGTGTGAATATACCCTTAGTATTCTAGCAGGGTAACCATTTCCCGCCGCAGGCATTTTTCGATTTTCGTTTTTGACTCCCCATCTTTCAAACCCCATAATTTAGTTATTTTTCCATTCACAGAGCCATATAAGGGCTTAATGTTTGCGGGGCAAATTGTACTTTGTAATGGTATCATGTAATATTTCATACTACGTACTGGGAAGCTGTAAAAAAATTCAGAATGGGGGGGAATTAGAGAAAAACTGTGTTTGTGCGACTTTCTTACGGGCTTTCCTTTTCCGGCGTTCACTGTGCAGCCAAAATAACACGTCATCTGTATTCTATGGGTCGGTACGATTCCAGGGATACCAAATCTACAGTATATAGTTTGTTTTACGTTTTAACCCCTAAAAAAAAAAAAATCAAAGACATTGCAAAAAAAAATATATTTCTTAATACCCGTAACTTTTTTATATTTCCGTGTATAGGGCGTCTTTTTTTGCGGGAACAGATGTACTTTTCAGTTATACCATTTTGGGGAATGTCTGATGTTTTGATCACTTTTTATTCAAATTTTTAGGGGAAGCAAAATGGCGAAAAAACAGCAATTTATTGCTTTTGTTTTTTTTTTTCCCGCTATGGTGTTCGCCATATGTGAAAAATATTTTTAGATCGGGAGTTTTACAGACACAGGGATGTATACATGTGTATGTTTGTTTATCTTTAATTTCAAAGAAAGGAGGGTGATTTGAATTTTTAGTTTTTTATTGATTTTTTCATTTTAATTTTTTTAATGATTTTTGTAGCCCCTGTAGAGGGCTTGAACCTCCAATCTTCTGATTACAGGTCTCATAGTCTATGGGAGATTCACCACATAGCTATTGAGGCTGGTCTAATAGCTATAATGCAATGACAAGCTTTCAGTAGACTCCCGGCTGTCAAGGAAACAGGACGGCTCCTGCAATCTCTGCTGGTGGAAAAAAGTGTCATGGTGTCAGCACCGCGTCCCCTAATATTCTTGGGTGGGGCTATGGTCAAATATTAACACCACATGACTCTAAAACGAAGGGCGCTGAGGTGCAGAGGTTCAGTTTGTTAATAGATGCCATATACTACGGTTACAGCCAAAGCAACAACAATAATGGACATTAGCAAAATCAAACAAAAATCCTATAAAATTCACATATCCATAAGACGTCGAATCGCTTTTTAAATCGTCTTACTTGTACTGATCCTAAGTCACATGATGTTTCCTTCTCCATTCATGCCTAAAGCTAAATTCAGAGTACCGCTGGTCAGAGAGTATTGCATTGTGAGATGTCAATGTCTGACAGCAGGATAAGCTACTGTCTGTTTCCCAGGGCAACCAGCAGAAATTCCTAATCACCTATGGAAATGACTAGGGGTCAGGCATACATTATAAAGCTTTAGCTAGGTCAGTATTCACACGTGTCTTCTGTATGTCCCTAGAAATACCTCCATTGAGGCAAATGCATCAGATCTTGGTCTCCAAGCACCGAAAGCTCGTAAGACGGGGACCACCATTGCTGGAGTCATATATAAGGTAGGTTCGAGCAGTTGGGGTTGGGTTGTCCGATGACTGAGGTTGGTAGCACTGACTGACCTGTGGTTGCTTATATAGGATGGTGTTATCCTAGGAGCAGACAGAAGAGCTACCGATGACATGGTTGTGGCCGATAAAAACTGTGCCAAGATCCACTACATCTCAGACAACATATAGTAAGTACAACTAGATAGTGGGGCATTGTTCACACATGTCCTGTTTGACACCTCATACAGTCACCAAGCATAGTCCTCCAATGACCAAGACTAAGGGGCACCCTGCATCCAAAACCTGACACTATGCAGGTTTTAGGAAGTCCACTCCTGAGGGCCCTTTCACCACCTTCACCAACTACTTGCATCCTTCAGTAGGTGTCGTTGATTCCGGACAAACCCGGTTTATTTAGAACCAGATTCGACCCCAAATTTCCAAAAGTTTCAGGTTCAACTGAACACAATACTTTTGGGGTTCGTTGTCCATGAAACACTGTTATACTCTGGGGTCTAATGAGACCCAGGGGAGGTGAGGGAAACTAACAAACACTTAAACTCACCTTCCCTCACCTCTCCTGGGTGTCCGGCGGTTCCCCAATGTCCTCTTCCAGCCTCCATCTGACGTCACGTGCCCTGTGGTCATCGCTGAGGCCTGTGATTGGGCCACAGCAGTTACTTGGTGAGTGTCATGACACACGTCAGATGGAGGTTAGAAGAAGATGCCCAGTAGAGGTGAGGCAAGGTGAGTATAAGTGTTTGTTCTTTTCCTCACCTCCTCGGACCTCCGCTTAGTATACTCTGGGGTCTTAGGAGACCCCAGGATATAATCATTACACTTCCAGTTCTATCCAAACAAGTTTGGATGAAACCAACCAGAGGGTCAAACCTCATGAATATTTGCTAAACAAATCTCATAAGGTTTGCCCATCCCTAATTCCAGTGCAGTTGGAATTTGCTTCTCTATCTCCCACCGTTCTTGAGCAATGCTGTTAGTTTCAGTACCCAATATGTTAATTAGGCTTCAGTGGGTGGTCCCAGACTATCTGTACCAGCCCAGAACCACCCTATAAGCATATTGGGTGCTGAAAATAACAGCACCAATTGCTCAGGAACAGTGGAGGCTAGAGAAAAAAACAGCAACTGCTTCAGAATTAGTGGAGTGGCACCTATTGAAAGATACAAAGACCTGGAGGTGGTGGAGGTGGTTCTCTTTAAGGGGGTTCTCTGAGCGTTCTCTCCCACAAATAAATCTGTCCTGTTGTGGGATATTAGTTGGGTGCGACACCTCTACCGTATAACCCTCACATGAAGGACCCTGCTGATATGTATTCCTTGACCTCTTATATTTGCATCCAGCTGCTGTGGAGCCGGAGTAGCCGCCGATGCAGAATATGTGACCAATCTTTTGTCCAGCAACCTGGCAATCCATGCTATGTCCACGAAGAAACGACCTCGGGTGTGCACTGCAACCCGCATGCTAAAACAGCTGCTGTTCAGGTGAGTACGATGGGTGTGACATGTCAGAAATGCACATAATAGACACAAGGTGACCGGCTGACTAGAAGACTCCGCTTTGTAAACTTCAGATTGGCTGATAATGGCATCCACTTCCTATTCAACTTACTGTAAGAAGAGCAGCTCTGGAGCACAAACTTCTACCCCTAAAATACTGTCCAGACTGAGAGACTAGTTAGTGCTACCCAGGGTCGCAGTGAGGTTTCTTGGGTCCACCAAATAAAATTATTCTGGGGATCCATGCTTCAACCCCACCTAGGAAATAGACCATCAAATTTGGTTGACTTCTGCTGGACTATTATAGAGTTTGCTCCCAAAAGATCGATCCTCTAGTACTCTGGTGGGCCAGTCTGACACTGTTGTTACCCCATCTTTTCGACAGATTGTGTAATTCCAGAATACATGGCTGCCGTGTATACAGGTTGTCAGACATGACCCTGCATTCTTCTTTCTTGCAGATACCAAGGTCACGTAGGCGCATCAATCATCATAGGGGGGATTGATGTACGTGGTCCTCATCTTACTAGTGTCCACCCTCATGGATCCACCGACGTCAACCTCTACACGGCTCTAGGTGAGACACAAGATGATCCATATGTCACATCTTAATGAAAATCCACCCAAAAATGGATACTCTGATGATGTCATCATCTCCTAACCAAAGGTTCTCCACAGATACAATGGCTGCCTCACTCGCATCGGCCAGACCTTCCTGCTCATAGTAACCATAGTTGCTTTCTGAATGAAAGCTTGAACCGGATTGGTTGATATGAGCATATGCTGCACTTTGGTTTTGCACTGTTTTTGATACATTTTTACTATTGTTTTAGGATCTGGTGCAAGTGCGGCCATTGCCGTCTTAGAAGATCGCTACAAAGCCAACATGGAGGTAAGTGTGTAAGAACTTAGATGAATGCCCGTGTAGATATTACAGAGTGCACACAAGATGTGTACTATGCTTGAAATAAAGCGCCCTCTACAGTTGTAAATAGGGAACTGCATTTTAAACAAGTGCCCAATATACATCTGCTACCTACATCACTGCCAGTAGGTTTAACTTCCTCCATAGCCTTGTACTGTCAGGGGTGACGTTCCTCACAGTCCAGCGATGACACTGAGCTATAAGGCCTGTCCTTCTAACAGTGGATGGATATTGGTGCTGAAACTAACGGCACTGATATCTCTGGCACCAGGTATAAAATGCCACCGATGTCAGAGAATATGAAAGGTCCTCTAAAATGTAGCAAAACATTACTTCTGAAAACATTTGCGCAATCAAGAATCTTTATTACACAATGTACAAATTCTACAAAGAAACTACTTAAAGATAAGGCCCCACGTAGCGAAAAACACTGCGGAAAAGACCGTGGTGGAAACGCGTTGTGGTTTTTACTGTAGTGCTTTTCACAGAAAGTACACAGAGTTTTCGCCTGCGGACTTTCTGCCTCTATTATACCTATATGGAAACCGCCAGCGTTTCCGTAGGTATAATCGACATGCTGCAATTTACAAAAGCACAAGCGTTTTTAAAATTGCAGCATTGGATTGGAATAAGCCAGAATCCTATCCACTTTGCAGGTACTGTAAAATGCAATGCATACACAACGTGAGGCCCGGCCTCAATTACCACAACCAATCATTTACTAAAATACAAACATTTTAATTGACAACTAAAAATTTTGCAGAGTTACGATTTTCTCTAAACATCTTAGTGGTGACATGTTGAACATAAATGCAGGAACTTTCTATAGTCTGGCAGAAATCCAGCGATGATTTCCCTATTGTGGCCGGGTTATCTTCCTGCGCTTGCACTGTCCATGCCTGATATGAGGAAGTCACAGCTGGGTGTCTGACAAGTGTCAGACCATAGAAAGTTCCTGCATTCATGGTCATATCCACTGGCAAACAATTAAGACAACAGATGTCACCACTTAGATGGTTAGAGGAAATCTTTGCAACTCTGCAAAAGTTACTTTGTCTACAAATGTATATCTGCTTATGTTCACAGAGAGTAAAAACAAAAACATTGCATAGAAAAAAATGTAGAACTATAGAGAAAGTGGCTCAAAATCAATAAGTTACTTTTTAGAGTACCTAGGCCAGCAAGGTCCAATAACTACGCACTACAAAAGTCTCTAACGTCTTCCTCAGCGAGCAACTCAAGTTGGGACTCCAGGTTTTATCCACTGGATCTCCACTCAAGAGATCTGCTTCAGTACCTGCACCATTCAGATCATACAACACCATAGAGAATATAGCTACATTAACCAGCGTCGGACACCAGCTGCCAGAAAACCATCTAGACTAGGGATACTCAACTACTTTTAGTGAAGGTCTGTTGACCGGGGTCAGTCATCAAGTAAAGGTTCGAGCTGAACATGTCTAGTATTTACGATATTTTTCAGACAAAAAGACGAGTCTGACTATGAGGCACACAAGAAAAATTAGGAAAAAATATTTCCTAATGTGGCATTATACTGTGGGTGGGGACATAAAGGAGCATTATACTGTCGGGGACACTAAGGAGCATTATTCTGTGGCTGCCCCCACACATTATAATACCCGATTATTATGACTCCACACAGTATGTTCCTTAGTAACCCCCCTCCTCCCCAGTATAATTGCCCATTAGTGCCCCCACACATAATTAATATTAACAGCAGCCTGGAGGAACCTTCATCTCCCGCCCCCTGTGCCCAAGTCCTGATACCTTACACTAAGCGGCAGCAGGGATCGGAAATCGTCCCTGCTGCCTGCGCAAGTGCCCTCTCATGTGTGATGTATCCAGTCATGTCCCTGTATATAGTATACACCACATTGGTGGTTGCTGCTGTCACGTTACGTATCTGCCAAATAGTGACCCTAGATTTTGAATGGATCATTATTGGGCAGAGGATGTGGGCCTGGGCTGTTGTGTCTGAAGTACAGGCCTAGTTGCCAGATAGACTGGGATGGTTTTCCTATTTGGACAGTAAGGTATAGTTTACTCTTCCCTCTCTCAGTTGGATGAGGCCAAGCAGCTGGTGAGGGACGCCATAACAGCGGGCATCATGTGTGACCTCGGATCTGGCAGTGGAGTGGATCTATGTGTCATTACGCAAGAAGGGGCGCAAGTATTGAGGGGCTACACCCAGACGGAGACCAAGGGACAAAGGTAAGACAATGCAATGGGTAATATATTGAGTAGCTTGGTCATACATATTTATGGGGGATCCTCTTATTTTTCAGCGAGAGCACAATGTATATGGGCAGCTTAAAGGGGTTTTATGTTAAAGGGGTTTTCCAGGACTTATATATATATATCTTTAGTGATCATTGGGGTTCCAACACCCAGGATCCCACTGAGCTGTATGAAGAGACTGCTGCGGCCTCTTACAGCCTTGTACTGATGATGTCATGTTCATGTCACATGGTACATGCTTCAAGTGAATGGGGTTGAGATGCAGTATCAAGTAAAGCCACTATACAATGTACAGCTCTGTGATGGGTAAATAGTGAAGAGGACCTAACATGAACACTGCAGCCCCTTCAACTAGCTGATCAGCGGAGTCTTGGGTATAGGACCCCCACCAATTACGTATTGATGAAGGGGAAGTCTTCACTATGTAAGTCCTAGAAAACCCCTTTAATACAGCTTATTCACTGAATAATAAAAACCTCCCCATTTCAAGACCTCTGCCTGCTTGCAGTGAATGGAAACATTATTGGAGCAGATATATTAAAATGGTCTAAAAGCAAAACTCTTGCATAACAACCAATCACAGCCCAGCTTTCATCTTTGAGGAGCAGAATACAAAATGAAAGCCGCGCTGTTATTGGTTGCTTTGGGCAACTAAGACAGTTTTGCTTTTAGACCATTTTAATAAATCTGCCCCATTTTTACTGAGCCATCCATAGACTGAAATCCTATGGCACCGAAACCTGCAGGGGCCAAACTATAGGAAGCGCAGAGGTAGTAGTCGGACCCCAGCACCTGGGCCTAAGGGCATACAAGGATCTCTCTACTACATAGAGAGATGGCAGTATTATAAATTGCAGAAGTTGGGGGGTATCGATCTTGTATTGTGGCCCAGGAACTTTACATTTCACCTCGGGGTGTGCAATTTCATATAAGTGTATGTGAGATACAACACCTGCATCTCTTTCAGTCGGCCGACATCAGTGCAGATTTTAGGCCACTAAATACGAGCAAACCGGTATATAATGAACTGGATTTAATAAAAAGTTTCCAAAAATTTTGGGTTCAGCCAAACCCAAAACGTTTGGGGTTTGCCACCCGTGAATCCCTGTTATCCTCTGGGGTCTCTCCAATCCCCAAAGTATAATAAGCCGAGGCCCAAGGGTGCTGAAACATAATAAACGCTGATACTCTCCTTCCCTCACCATCCTCTTTGGTCATCTTCTGGCCTCTTCCAGCCTCCTGGGTCAGGTCACGGGCCCCAGGGGACCATTGAGACTTGTGTTATAGCACCATGATGTCGGTGGTCCCCACATGACCGCTGAGACCCAATTACAGGCCCATAATGTCCCCCAGGAGGCCAGAAGAAACTGGAAGATGCCTAAGTGAGCAACAGCGAAGGAACCCCAAAAAATAATAGTAGCACTTTTGGTTCAGGAAACAAAACAGGCAGATGAACCTCACGAATATTCGTGAAACAAATCTTATAAGGGTCACTCGTCTCTTCCACTGAATGTGAACAATGCTTCATTGTGGTTTCTGTCAGACCCCTCCACATCCTCAATATCTGCTCCTGCAGTGTATAAATAATCCTTCCTCCTCTTACCCTAGGTTCTCTTCATACCGTTACAAGCGGGGCACCACCGCCATCTTGGGACAGACCGTTACTCATTTTGATGTGGTGGAAGAAGACGTTCAACTAATGGACATGGAATAAACAGGAGAGGAGGGGGCACAGAGAGTAGGGGGCCCATCGTGCCAATATGCGAATGATCGGCCCTATTACTACTAACAGCCATGTGCTGTACATGAGAAGCCTAACTCTGCCGCCATATACAGTATAGGATGATATCACAACAGACACAATACCGCTGCTACCGCTGTTCTCTTCATATCCATACGCCTAATCCATGATCCATAATCTTCTCCTCTGCAGGGCCGGCCTCATGTTCTGATGATCATTAATGATGCAGCAAGGGATTTGTATGTGGGAATTTACCTTTAATAAAAAAAAAATAAACCGAACACCGGGCTCATGTGATGTCATTTGATGTCAGGCTAGGCAACAAGTCATGTAAATACAGAAATTCCAGTAATCTGATAATCCGATACTTGTTTCCAGCACAGATTTCTTTCCACCCTTCACATTTCAGATTGTCACATTTTAGGATCCATATTACAGCTGCACCACTTGCCGCAGCATCAGTGAACCAAACTTAAAGGGGTTGTGCCGTTAAGGACACTTATCCCCTATTCACCGGGCAGGGGATAAGTGTCCGATCTCTGGGGGCCTGATTGCCAGGTCCCCCAATGATCAGGAGAATGGGGGCCCGAAAATCCCCCTAAAGCCTCCTTATGAATGGAGCGCCAATGCACTTGTGTGACTGGATATGGTCCCATAGAAGTGCATCGAGAGTCGGTCTCTTAATGATGTCCTCATACCTGTTAGGTGGTCTGGGACCACTAAACTGCCCACTATACTTTGTGAATGTATTGTCTTGTCTGTTGAGGTGGGTGATAGTCTGTGGTCAGTAGGTTACTCTGCACTGACAACAACACATATGAGAAGACAACATGTGTAGAGTCAACAGAAGGGTTGGTTTGTGGTCAGCAGTCAGGAACATATGAGCCTTATATGTTACAACATACTGATAACGTGTCCATTTGTAGTTACACCTTGTAGTCTGTTCTTAATGCTTATAGAGCTAGGGCCACAATTTGTATGAATAGACACCAATAGTGACACTACTTTAAGGATGTGAATCTCACGGCTCCATTCTCTGGATGTTTATATAATGTCAGTCACATATTATGGGCAGGTAAGACTATTACCTTCTTACAGTATATGGTGAGTGGGTACGCAAATCTTTATCATTACCTGGAATAACGTATCCAATAAAGGAACTAAAAGATATATCGCATAAGATCCCGCGATTGAGGAGACAATAGATTTGGTTAATATTACATTACATGGACTCATTCACAACGCTGTAAGTAATAGAGATAAGTTGGTGTCCATGTCCTCAAAGATAAAGATATCACCGCCCACCATTGTAGGATATTCTCACTGCCCTCTCAGATAACACATTCTGTATTTAACCCTATATTGTTACTGTTTAGAGGCCTGATATTATTCACATTACTGATATATATATATATATATATATATATATATATATATATATGTATTGTACAATATATAGGGGATTAGATAGATGGTTTATGTGCATATTACAGGGAATATTCCAGATATTATTGCTGTGTTTATGTATCTATTGGATTATATAGTTTATAGTCTGGTTTGCAAAGAAAATAGAAAGAGACGCAAACCTGGGACAGCGGAATTACAGGTTGTAGGGTGGTTGGGCACAGTGACAGACATGACGGTGAAGGCATCCCTCTGTGTATTAGACCTATAGGTATGTAAAAAAAAATTTATTCCTCTTGGCTACATTTTTGGAAATCCCAGACAAATAAATCCAATGAACTGCAAAATTATACACATTAAAAAAAAATCATATCATCTCCCTAGAAATCCAAGATGTCTCCTGTGATCGCTTCAATGACAGCTCAGTCAGTGATCAGCCCTGCAGGGTAGAAGATCACTGACTGCCCCAGTCACCGCTCACAATGCCCCACTGTCACCCAGGAAAATGTCAGCGTGCTCATTGTTCTGTTCAATAAAGGTTATTGAAGGGAAAAAAAGAAAATTCCCCGCAGCTATTGGCCGGCTGTAGGCTCCGCCCCCGTCTCCTAGGTAGCGGCAGGCCGCGCTCAGGACGCCTGCAGGAAGCGGCCGGATGTTTAGATTTAAAGTGAAGATCAGACGTGACAGCGGAGACAGAAAGCGACATCTGCGGACACCGGGGGAGACAGGTATTACCGGGGACTGGGGGCTGCTGGGCGTGACTCGTGTGCCGCACTGACAGCTGGAGCGCTTTGCGGCTTTCGCGCGGTTGTAGCACTACAACTCCCAGCACGGGTCTGAGGCAGGCGCCGTGTACGCTCATGTCAATATGAGCAGCACGTGACCTACGTCAGACTTCTACTGAGAAAAACGTGTCTCAGAAAAAAGACGCACGTTACCGCATGCGTTTTATATCCAAGGGGGAATTAAGTTTTTTTTTTGTTTGTTAAGGGAATAAGTTCGACTACACATGTGTCTGACCTCTACATTTATACATATGCCCCATAGTGAGGCTTAAACGTCAGGTTAGTGTAACGTTCTGTTCACACTTCTGTCATAGGATATCATTGACTTGGGGTCTGTCAAGTCGACCATAGTGTGTGATAGGTAGAATAGCTCTGCATGCTTAGGCCTCTGTTCACACTGCCAATAATAAGACTAGATTCCTGCAGAGGATCTGTTAGACATATCCTCGGACGTCGATGATGGTCACATGACTGGTGTCCCTCCTCGCTGCATCATGTGACCTTATTCTGGGGGTCTACACCCTTGTGGCCCCAGCGTCCTGAAAGAGACCTGCCTGACCGCCATCAGTAATGACAGGAGAGCCTTGTGGGCTTAAAGGGATTGTCCAGGCCCATATACAGTACTTATCAGTATTGGTGGGGTCCGACACTCGGCACCATCTCCGCCCAGTTGTCACATTACTCTGTATTGTTTATCCTGCTCCGTCCACCAGCTGTGGTGCAGGGACCAGGTCAATGGGCTGAGCTGCAGTACCAGGCACCACCACTAGTAGGTGCAGCTCTCACACAGCTGATCCTGGGGGTGCTCAGAGTCAGGAATTAGGGGGGGGAAGCTGCATTTGTGCGACTTTCTTCTGGCGGTCGCTGTGCAGCAGCCTCATAGACTTGGCCCTTGTACCTGCGGCTCGGGACCGTCTCACAACCAAACTAAGATAAAGGGTTTTTGTTCTAGATCTTTAACAAAAATAAAAAAAATCTTTGGCATCTTCACCTGACACCGGTAACTTTTTATTTGTTTTCTATTTTATAAGGGCCGATGTTTTTATTTCTAATTGTTGAGATTTTCATCACTTTTTTATTTCTTTATTTTTCCTTGCTGCGGCGTTCACTGTACAGGATAAATTTTAGTTCGAGGATTTTCGGACCTGGCGATCCCGGATGTCGTTATGTTTATTTTTGTTTCAGTCTTGGGGGCGACTTGAAGTTTTATTATATTTATTTCTTTTAAATGACAATCCAAATGTGACAAAATAACTTACAAATATGGAGTATCCGGAAATGTAAAATAACTAATAAAAAAAAAAAATAATAATAATAATAAGATAGTAATAATAAAAATAAATCAAAAATAAAAATAGTAATAAAAATAATAATAAAATAATAAAAATAAAGTAAAAAAATAGATAATAAAATGTTAATAAAATAATAAAAATAAATAATGTAAAAAAAAACCACACACATATATATATATATCTATATATATATAGATATATATATCTATATATATATCTATATTATAGATATATATAGATATATATATCTATATATATATATATAGATATATATATATAATAAAAAATCAACAATAGGACTGTCAGCTATAAAAACAAACCCCATCCACCTACCCCTTATTTATTTATTTACCCCCATGGGGGAGCTTGAACCCTGTTCTGATCTCTATATTGTATAACCCCGTCACTACTATTACAGACTGTACAGTGATGACAGGTTTCGGCTCCCGGCTGTCATGGTAACCGATGATCGCACTCGGCTGTTGCTCTGGGGGATGACAAGAGAACATGGCGGTGCAGACGATGGGGCTCCACTGTCTCCTGAGCCAGCACCATATATTAAGTCCCAACATCCACTGTACTATTATGGCGGAAGTCAGGAAGCCTTTATGGCTGAGGTCACACATCGCAGAAAAGCTGTGTTTTTTTGTTCCAGATTTTTTTTTTTTAATATCCAAGTCAAGAGTGGCTTCAATTGGAATGGGAATCTATAGGAAGCTCTTCTACTTCTCCCTGCTGCCAAATCCATTCCTGGTTTTGGCTTAAAATCTGCAACAAAAACCACAGCTATTCTGCAATGTGTGAACGCAGCCTAAAAGAGTCAGGTCCGGACCACCAGGACGACATCTTATCTCTGAACATAAAATCCCCATCCTGCCCCCACCTCCCATGCTCCCACACTGTAACAGTGCCCCACCATACACTGCTGCCCCCTTCTTTGTGTCCCCACACAATAATTGTGCCCGTCGTCTGCCTACCTGAGCCCCCACCATCACCTAGGCCGCAGTCCTAAAGTATCCTAGTGTGGGGAGTGTCGCGGCTCTCGGCTCTGATATTTGAGGACTTGGATAAAGCTGAATGGTTTGGTCACCCAAGGATCCAGGCAGTGAGCTGAAAATGGTGGCCGGCAACCCAGATGCCCCCAGGTAGGCGACATTCACATCTGCGTGGGAGTCTCAGTTTGGAGAGACTGTCGCAGTGTGCATCCAAAATAAAAATCCTGCAAGTCCAACTTTTTCGTTGGCAGTTTCAGTTTCAAAGGATGGACATCCGACGGATCCCATTATAGTTAATGGTTTGTGACCTCTGTTGTAGCGGGGTCCATCTGTCCGTTGTTCTGGTTCTCTGACTGACCAGAACAACAGAAAGGCTAACACTAGTGTTAAGTTAGCATTAGACAGCTGGAGAATTCTGCCTGCAGCGGCCACTAGGGGGCGCTCACTCCATACATATTTTCCCAGCTTTCATTGAAGTCAGGGGGAGCAATATACAGTAAAGACATAGCAGCTAGCTCCCTCTAGTGGCAGCTGCAGAGTAAGGTGAAGATCAGTGCGGCACATGCATCAGAGATGTCACTTCGCCCGAGTTCCAGCTATAGGTCAAAGGGCAGCTATATGCTCCATCCACTGACACCAACTCCGCATCAAATCTCTCAGCTCCCATTTGTGACTTTTATTTTATATATTTTAGTTGCTATGGACAACCAATACACTTTTTCTTTGCACAAGTTGTATAAGCTTTTCCCCTTTGGCTTTCATGTTGGACCGTATCTACATGAGCCAGTTGTAATCGCACCTTTGGCCAGCAGGTGTCAGTCTTGCACATGCTGTCTGTACTGTGTTCACACTATAGCGTTGCTGTTCTCATCCTGCCTGTGACTTTTGTGAGCTCTGCGGTCACTGGAGGGGGTTCTTATGACTCTGAATGACAGAATCCTCATCCATGGGCTGGAGGCCACGTGTTCGCCGCTGGATCTGCTGCGGAAGCTCTTTTATTGCTGCATTAATAAATAGATAATTGAGTTTGCTGTTGTGTTAATTAGTACCAGGCGGGTCTAATGTCTTCATTACTGACATCTGGGAATCTCATGTCTTTATTCTTTGTGTGGGTAACTTGTGTGAATAAGGGTTAAGTTTTGTGGTTCTTTATTTAGGCTATTTTCACATGTGGCAAAATTTTTTTAATTTTTTTTTGCTGAAATTATTCCCTATGACTTAACGGGGGTAAATCCATGGATCCTCTGCAGAAATAGAAGAGAGTTCAGTCATAGAAAATTCAGCAACAGATCTACTGTGTATGAACTGGGGACAGTTTTACATGATGTGCATAGTCAAAACCATGAAGAAAAACTTTTTCTTTCTTTTTTTTTTTTTTTTGTTTTTAGGCCATATGGCTTGTACAGGTGAAGCACATTAACCCATATGCTTACATGTTTGGTGAAATTTTGATCAGCTGCGCCCCCTCCTCTCTCTCTACTGCTTACTGTATTACTACAGCTGCGCCCCCCTCTCTCTCTCTACTGCTTACTGTATTACTACAGCTGCGCCCCCTCCTCTCTCTCTACTGCTTACTGTATTACTACAGCTGCGCCCCCTCCTCCCTCTCTACTGCTTACTGTATTACTACAGCTGCGCCCCCTCCTCTCTCTCTACTGCTTACTGTATTACTACAGCTGCGCCCCCTCCTCTCTCTCTACTGCTTACTGTATTACTACAGCTGCGCCCCCTCCTCTCTCTCTACTGCTTACTGTATTACTACAGCTGCGCCCCCTCCTCCCTCTCTACTGCTTACTGTATTACTACAGCTGCGCCCCCCCCCTCTCTCTCTACTGCTTACTGTATTACTACAGCTGCGCCCCCTCCTCTCTCTCTACTGCTTACTGTATTACTACAGCTGCGCCCCCTCCTCCCTCTCTACTGCTTACTGTATTACTACAGCTGCGCCCCCTCCTCTCTCTCTACTGCTTACTGTATTACTACAGCTGCGCCCCCTCCTCTCTCTCTACTGCTTACTGTATTACTACAGCTGCCGCCCCTCCTCCCTCTCTACTGCTTACTGTATTACTACAGCTGCGCCCCCTCCTCCCTCTCTACTGCTTACTGTATTACTACAGCTGCGCCCCCTCCTCTCTCTCTACTGCTTACTGTATTACTACAGCTGCGCCCCCTCCTCTCTCTCTACTGCTTACTGTATTACTACAGCTGCGCCCCCTCCTCCCTCTCTACTGCTTACTGTATTACTACAGCTGCGCCCCCTCCTCTCTCTCTACTGCTTACTGTATTACTACAGCTGCGCCCCCTCCTCTCTCTCTACTGCTTACTGTATTACTACAGCTGCGCCCCCTCCTCCCTCTCTACTGCTTACTGTATTACTACAGCTGCGCCCCCTCCTCCTCTCTCTACTGCTTACTGTATTACTACAGCTGCGCCCCCTCCTCCCTCTCTACTGCTTACTGTATTACTACAGCTGCGCCCCCTCCTCCTTCTCTACTGCTTACTGTATTACTACAGCTGCGCCCCCTCCTCTCTCTCTACTGCTTACTGTATTACCACAGCTGCGCCCCCTCCTCCTTCTCTCTACTGCTTACTGTATTACTACACAGCTGCCCCCTCCTCCTTCTCTACTGCTTACTGTATTACTACAGCTGCGCCCCCTCCTCCTCTCTCTACTGCTTACTGTATTACTACAGCTGCGCCCCCTCCTCTCTCTCTACTGCTTACTGTATTACTACAGCTGCGCCCCCTCCTCCCTCTCTACTGCTTACTGTATTACTACAGCTGCGCCCCCTCCTCCTCTCTCTACTGCTTACTGTATTACTACAGCTGCGCCCCCTTCTCCTTCTTTACTGCTTACTGTATTACTACAGCTGCGCCCCCTCCTCCTTCTCTACTGCTTACTGTATTACTACAGCTGCGCCCCCTCCTCTCTCTCTACTGCTTACTGTATTACTACAGCTGCGCCCCCTCCTCCCTCCTCTCTCTCTCACTGCTTACTGTATTACTACAGCTGCGCCCCCTCCTCCCTCTCTACTGCTTACTGTATTACTACAGCTGCGCCCCCTCCTCTCTCTCTACTGCTTACTGTATTACTACAGCTGCGCCCCCTCCTCCTCTCTACTGCTTACTGTATTACTACAGCTGCGCCCCCCTCCTTCCTCTTTACTGCTTACTGTATTACTACAGCTGCGCCCCCTCCTCCCTCTGTACTGCTTACTGTATTACTACAGCTGCGCCCCCCTCCTCCTCTCTACTGCTTACTGTATTACTACAGCTGCGCCCCCTCCTCTCTCTCTACTGCTTACTGTATTACTACAGTCATGGCCACACGTTTTGAGAATGACACAAATATTATATTTTCACATGATCTGCTACCCTCTGGTTTTTATGTGTGTTTGTCAGATGTTTTTATCACATACAGAAATATAATTGCATTCGTATTATGAGTAACATAAGCTTATATTGACAGTTAGAATGAGTTAATGCAGCAAGTCAATATTTGCAGTGTTGACCCTTCTTCTTCAGGACCTCTGCAATTCTCCCTGGCATGCTCTCAATCAACTTCTGGGACCAAATCCTGACTGATAGCAGCTCCATTCTTGCAGAATCAATGCTTTAATTTTGTCTGAATTTGTTGGTTTTTGTTTGTCCACCACCGTCTCTTGATGATTGACCACAAGTTCTCAATGGGATTAAGATCTGGGGAGTTTCCAGGCCATGGACCCAAAATCTCTATGTTTTGTTCCCTGAGCCATTTAGTTATCACCTTTGCTTTATGGCAAGGTGCTCCATCATGCTGGAAAAGGCATTGTTGAGCGCCAAACTGCTCTTGGACGGTTGGGAGAAGTCGCTCTTGGAGGACATTCTGGTACCATTCTTTATTCATGGCTGTGTTTTTAGGCAAGACTGTGAGAGAGCCGATTCCCTTGGCTGAGAAGTAACCCCCACACATGAATGGTTTCAGGATGCTTTACAGTTGGCATGAGACAAGACTGGTGGTAGCGCTCACCTCTTCTTCTCCGAATAAGCTGTTTTCCAGATGTTCCAAACAATCGAAAAGGGGATTCATCAGAGAAAATGACTTTACCCCAGTCCTCAGCAGTCCACTCCCTGTACCTCTTGCAGAATATCAGTCTGTCCCTGATGTTTTTTCTGGACTGAAGTGGCTTCTTTGCTGCCCTCCTTGAGACCAGGCCTTGCTCCAAGAGTCTCCGCCTCACAGTGCGTGCAGATGCACTCACACCTGCCTGCTGCCATTCCTCAGCAAGCTCTGCACTGCTGGTAGCCCGATCCCGCAACTGAAACACTTTTAAGAGACGGTCCTGCCGCTTGCTGGTCTTTCTTGGGCGCCCTGGAGCCTTTTTGGCACCAATGGAACCTCTCTCCTTGAAGTTCTTGATGATGCGATAGATTGTTGACTGAAGTGCCCTCCTTTCTAGCGCAAACTCTCCCCGTAGGGCATTTTTTGGGGGGGGGCGCCCCCGTTTTTTTTATACATGTTAAAAAAAAAAAAAAAGGCGGCCCCCCCCCTCTTTTTCATGGTGCGGTCTTTCTTTACAACTCATGACAGATTGATCTCTCAGCCCTGTCCTCATCAACACCCACACCTGTGTTAATGGAGCAATCACTGCCCCACGCTGTCTAGGTGCGTCCTTATTACGGCAGGGCCCTCCAATTCGATGTTGCAAATGTGTTACTCTGGGGGCCCCTCCTCTCTCTCTACGGCAAACTATTAGCTGCGCCCCCTCTCTCGCAACTGATTACTGTTACAGCTGATCCCCCCTCCTCTCTCTATAACATACTGGAGTATACTGCAAAGCCCCCTCCCCCTCTCACCTTACGTAAAAACTGAAGCAGTGAGCCCCCTCCTCACTCTCTAAAGCTTACGTATTTGTATCACTTCTCAAAACTTCTGGCCATGACTGTCTACAGCTGCCCCCTCCTCTCTCTCTACTGCTTACTGTATTACTACAGCTGCCCCCCCTCTCCTCTCTCTCTACCCCCCTGCTTACTGTATTACTACAGCTGCGCCCCCTCCTCCCCTCTCTACTGCTTACTGTATTACTACAGCTGCGCCCCCCTCCTCCCTCTCTACTGCTTACTGTATTACTACAGCTGCGCCCCCTCCTCCCTCTCTACTGCTTACTGTTTTACTACAGCTGCGCCCCCCTCCTCCTCTCTCTACTGCTTACTGTATTACTACAGCTGCGCCCCCTCCTCCCTCTCTACTGCTTACTGTATTACTACAGCTGCGCCCCCTCCTCTCTCTCTACTGCTTACTGTATTACTACAGCTGCGCCCCCTCCTCTCTCTCTACTGCTTACTGTATTACTACAGCTGCACCCCCTCCTCCCTCTCTACTGCTTACTGTATTACTACAGCTGCGCCCCCTCCTCCCTCTCTACTGCTTACTGTGTTACTACAGCTGCGTCCCCTCCTCCCTCTCTACTGCTTACTGTATTACTACAGCTGCGCCCCCTCCTCCCTCTCTACTGCTTACTGTATTACTACAGCTGCGCCCCCTCCTCCCTCTCTACTGCTTACTGTATTACTACAGCTGCGCCCCCTCCTCTCTCTCTACTGCTTACTGTATTACTACAGCTGCGCCCCCTCCTCCCTCTTTACTGCTTACTGTATTACTACAGCTGCGCCCCCTCCTCCTCTCTCTACTGCTTACTGTATTACTACAGCTGCGCCCCCTCCTCCTCTCTACTGCTTACTGTATTACTACAGCTGCGCCCCCTCCTCCTTCTCTACTGCTTACTGTATTACTACAGCTGCGCCCCCTCCTCCCTCTCTACTGCTTACTGTATTACTACAGCTGCGCCCCCTCCTCTCTCTCTACTGCTTACTGTATTACTACAGCTGCGCCCCCTCCTCTCTCTCTCTACTGCTTACTGTATTACTACAGCTGCGCCCCCTCCTCCCTCTCTACTGCTTACTGTATTACCACCGCCCCCCCCCCTCCTCCCTCTCTACTGCTTACTGTATTACTACAGCTGCGCCCCCTCCTCCCTCTCTACTGCTTACTGTATTACTACAGCTGCGCCCCCTCCTCCCTCTCTACTGCTTACTGTATTACTACAGCTGCGCCCCCTCCTCTCTCTCTACTGCTTACTGTATTACTACAGCTGCGCCCCCTCCTCCTTCTCTACTGCTTACTGTATTACTACAGCTGCGCCCCCTCCTCCCTCTCTACTGCTTACTGTATTACTACAGCTGCGCCCCCTCCTCCTCTCTCTCTACTGCTTACTACAGCTCCCCCCTCCCCCTCTACTACATTACTACAGCGCCCCCTCCTCCCTCTCTACTGCTTACTGTATTACTACAGCTGCGCCCCCTCCTCCCTCTCTACTGCTTACTGTATTACTACAGCTGCGCCCCCTCCTCCCTCTCTACTGCTTACTGTATTACTACAGCTGCGCCCCCTCCTCCCTCTCTACTGCTTACTGTATTACTACAGCTGCGCCCCCCCCCTCTCTCTCTACTGCTTACTGTATTACTACAGCTGCGCCCCCTCCTCTCTCTCTACTGCTTACTGTATTACTACAGCTGCGCCCCCTCCTCTCTCTCTACTGCTTACTGTATTACTACAGCTGCGCCCCCCTCCTCCTCTCTCTACTGCTTACTGTATTACTACAGCTGCCCCCTCCTCCTCTCTCTCTCTACTGCTTACTGTATTACTACAGCTGCGCCCCCTCCTCCCTCTCTACTGCTTACTGTATTACTACAGCTGCGCCCCCTCCTCCCTCTCTACTGCTTACTGTATTACTACAGCTGCGCCCCTTCCTCCCTCTCTACTGCTTACTGTATTACTACAGCTGCGCCCCCTCCTCCTCTGTAGACAAGGGGTGACAGGCATGTATGACCTCAGTGTACTCTATAGGTCACTGCTATACTCTGCTGCATTGTCTGATGTCTCTTGTCTGATGCTATGGTTGTGTTTCTCCGCAGCATTCTCATCACTATGAGAGGCCCTCACCGAACCTCCCCCCGCAGGAAGTCGAAACAGCCCCAGAAGAAGCCTGCAGCATCTCCTCGATCCCCCCAAAGTCAGTGTCACCTCCATTCAGTTATTACTCTATGTATTGTATTGCATGTATTCTGTATTCAGTGTCCTCTGCAGATACAGGGATTGTTACCACTAGGACTGGGGCATGATGTACCTTATACTGAATGGAGGGGTGGGTAGGAAATGCGTCCTACCATTCTTTTCATTTCAGTGGAACCACCAGAGATAGCCGAGGACCGTACTTCGGTTATCTCAAGCAGTTCCAATTGAAACTGCATTTTCCGATCTGCTGCTCCATTCAGACTGGGGTACAGAACTCCTCAGCTCTCATGATCGATGAGGGGGTCTCAGGTGATCGACAAATTACTCCCTGTCCTGTGGTAAACTGATATGACTGGAATACTCCTTTAGGCTGCGGCCCCACGTTGCGGAAACGCAGCTTTTTTTGCTGCAGATTTTGTTTTGCGGTTTTTTGAGCCAAAGCCAGTAGTGGATTGAGTAGAAGGGAAAAGTAGAAGAACTTCCTATATATTTCCCATTCCCTTTGTGGCCATTCTTGACTTTGGCTCCAAAAAACGCAGCAAAATCTGCAACAAAAAAAGCTGCGTTTCTGCAACGTGGGGCCTCGGCCTTAGGCTGCAATTTATTCCTTTACAGAAACGCAAGAAACTAGTCGCAGAAGGAGCGTGCATCAAAGAAAACGTTACCGGCCAGGAGGCCGAGCGCTGATGGAAATAAGAAAGTACCAGAAATCTACCGATCTGCTCATCCGGAAGGCCCCGTTCTCCAGGCTGGTGAGTGGGTGTGCTCTCCGCTGCTTCCATTTTCTGTGTGATCAGTAGGATTAGTATTAACTCCTTTTAATTCTTTTAGGTGAGAGAAGTCTGCATGGAGTATTCCCGCGGCGTCCCGTACTCCTGGCAAAGCACAGCGATTATGGCACTACAAGAGGTCAGTATTGTAGTCCTTGTGATGCGTGGACTGCTGGGTCTACCAGAGGGAGCGCTACTATTGTAGTGGATCGCCACTCTGGATAATAGATGGAGGGGCCTTAGAGGGATATTCCCTGACTTGTGCGGGGTCATGTAGTAAGATATACAGGGAACGTTGTCACTTTAAGAAGTACTAAACCCTCTTCTGTCCTCCTGTATCCGCAGTCGGCTGAAGCCTTCCTCGTGCGTCTGTTTGAAGACTCCTACCTCTGCAGTCTCCACGCCAAGAGGGTCACTCTCTATGTAAAGGACATACAGCTCGCACGGAGAATCCGAGGCATCCAAGACGGACTGGGATAACCCTTCCTATACTAGTGCAGACGTATCAATCTGGATTTATTACAAATGACCACGTGTAAATACATTTATATTCATAGGGACTTTGCAATGGGAAGTATGAGACTTCTGGAAATGATGAAGATAAAGGGGCTTAAGTGTCCCCTACTGACGCTGGAAACATTGGACATGTGAGATGTGCCCCACAGTGTTCAAGTTCTCCAGCCTCATCTGTATTAAAGGGTTCTTTTATGGCATTTATGGATAGCCTATCTTTTGGGTAGGTCAAATTTCAGGCCAGTGGGGTTCGACTCCCAGTATCTGCCACCAGTCACATGTTTGGAGGGGAGTTCTGCTGCCTCTTCATTGTGTACCAGGCGCAGTGCCTTACACTTTGTATTGCCTGTGTGTTCTATTGTAGCTTTTTTGAGCTGTGTCCTATTCAGGTTAATGAGACAGAGCCACATGTAGTACCAGGAGCAGCCACTACAGGATGTACGGCGCTGTGCCCAGTAATGAAGAGGTTATCGATATCAGCACTCTACCTATAAGCTGTTTGACGTGGCCTCAGCATTCAGATGAGCGCTGCGGCCGTACATTGTATAGTGGCTGTAGTTGGTTTGGCAGCTCAGCCCATTCACTTGAATGGGACTGAGCTGCATACAGGACATGTCTAATGAAGGCAACATCACTGGATGACAAGCAATATAACCACTTCAGTCTTTATAGTAATGATACATCCTCATCCGCTGCACAGTATTGGTTGTCACCCTTCTTTCCTGGGAGCAGATAACGCAAAGCATCATCCAAGTGGTACATTTCTATGGACTATTTCTAAGTGTCTGCTCGAAGAGGGGTAAATGCTATGCAATAAATAATGACCACATGGTGGCGCTGCTGGACACACCCGGTAACATCATGCAGAATTACTGAGGGGAATGTAGGGCCATGTTCACACATTGAGCTGTTAAATTTACAGCATGAAAACTCTGCATCAGATTCTAGACCTGTGGATTTTCCCACAATGCTACTACAGGCTTAGATCAGCAGGGTAATACTGATGTTTTGATGCGATTTGTGAACCTGGACCAAACCTACTTTGCATAGGGTGAGACGTCTGTGTCATGTGGTGACCATCCTGCTATGGCTGACTCTACAGCAGACCGTTTTAGGGCCTGTTCACATGGTGCAGTTTGTTCTAAATGTGTTGCTTCTCATTTACAAGTTATTATGTGAGGTTTTATATCTATATTTCAAATAAAGTCTAAACCTGTTTTGTATTTTATAACTTTATTGCCGTTGTGATCTTGTGGTTACAGCTTTAGCTCTGCTCAGTTAGGCTGTGATCAGTGACTTCCGCTTTGCGGCATTGTCTATTAGTTTTATATCCGCCTTCTGTCTTATGAGACTGGTTCGCTGCCTCTACTCCATGCTTTACACTGCAGCTCTGCTTGAAGTACATGGACACCTGATTTCCATTACAGTAAGGGCAGAATATATGGTGGACAAGACGCCAACAGTAACTTATGGGAATCTTTACAGTGTATGTTCTCTAAGCTGCGTCTCTCCAGCAGTAGCAAAACTACAACTCCCAGCATGTCCAGCCAGACATTTATCAGTAGGCGGGAGATGCTTCTTGCTTTGTACTGTACATTAGTTGTACTCTATACATAGTCAGCATGGCTGCCTGACAACCACGTCTGCTCTTGTCAGTGTCTTCCAGTGTCATGTTGTCTAAGTAACCCGGACTGTCCGTCTTTCTGGCCGCCTCTACCGCCATAAGTTCTAAACCATTGAGCATAGACCTGTTCGGCAACATTGGAGATGTCCTTTAAGGATAAACTATCAATAGTATAAACTGGATACCCCTTTAAATGGTGCTGGTTGTGTTACATTCAGGACTGGTTATTATACGTAGAGCTGAGTTTGTCACTTGGCGCAACTCCTGGTGGTTTCCATAGAAGTACAACTCGATATTTTGTCTTATCCTTATCCTCATTCCATCTCTCCTTGACCTATTCTCAGCTCAGAATCCATCCTCTCGATCTGCATTCAAGGTCGGCACAGTCATGATGAGTCACGATGAGCCCCATCGTTCATTAGATGAAGAGATAAGACGCAGCAGAAGGTCGGGGTCATAGGATCCTGGGCTGGGGAAAACAAGTCTGCCATTTAAAGGGCCGGCTCCTCTTTATACAGCACTGTCGGCTATGGAAATAGGATTAGAATATGCAGTGTGAATTGTAGCGCTAGGACTACACGGCAACCTTTAACTGCACAAAATGTAAATCTCACGCCTAATGATAGTGAAGGCAGTCGCACTACATATAGAGGAGTATACAGGACCTGTAGGCTATGCTATAAGGGTGCAGGTTCTATAGCCACATCAGAGCCCCCATTGTCCAAGGAGCTTTCCAGAATATCCATAGCTTGAGATCGTTTAGCGCAGCCATCTCCAGCCTGCAGCTCCTCAGCTGTTGCAAAACTACAACTCCAATCATTCAGCTGTCAGGGCATGCTAGGAGTTGTAGTTTTCCTGCAGAGCACAGTCTTATACCACGCTGCCTCCTGTCCCATCAATCTTCAGACCTTCTCAAGGCTGTCCCATCACTATATAACACCCAGCATGTCCTACACGTGAGGCTTCACTATGGTCCCTCTGCTGCTGCCTTCCCTCCTCCTCCTCCTCCTCCTCCTCTTTCTATATGTAGGATGTTCTCACACCAAGTGTTGGCTCTCGGGCTCCCGCCAGAACCAGTACCCTCCACGCCCCACTCCTCTGCCCGTCTTGGGCAACATGATGGATTTGGGGCACAGCGATCTACCTCTCCACTTCATGCGTCTGGCCCAGAAATACGGCCCCATCTATCGGCTCAGCTTCTGGGGTCAGGGTGAGTAGGTGATGGGCCGGGAGATCGGTCAATCTTATAAGAATATTATTGCAGTGCTAAAATTATTTGATAAGTTGATTTAAAGGGACGTCACATTTGTTTTAAAGATGAATAAGTCTACTGTAGGTTTGTGACGTAAGATCACATCTAATACGTGGCTGCGCTGCATTGTCACCGTGACCATCGGCAGAAATCCAAACCTTGACAGCCGAATTTACATAGACAGATGTAGCAGAGTTGGGTGGCAACAATGTATTGCCTGTGGTCTTACATAGGACTGCAGGTTCATTTACTTCAGTAGCCAGTCACTGGGTTTACATGTAGCAGAGTTCAGATTGCTATTGAATCTTTAGTGCTCGGTGAGGAAGGAAATTTACACTGAAAAGTATCCTTTGCAAATGTATGGTGAAAGCTGTTGCAATATCTGTGAGTCTTACATGTAGATTTTTTTGCAAATTTGCCACATTCTCCACACTATGCATTGCAAATCTGCAACATAAAGTGATAGGATTTTCTTTCCTGCCACGTGCGGATGAGATCTTGTAAGATCTGGTACTGTAATACACTGGAGACATTACTACCGCAGTATATGGACAGATAATCTGCATGTAAGATGTGTCCTTCCCGTGTACCCATCAAATCCGCTAATGTTCCACATCCAGTACAATGGAATGGGGTCTGTTACACCCTGTCCACACGCTATGGAACATCTCATTGATGTTATATGGACATTAGGGCTAATCCTTGTCTGATCCATCACCAGATTTCTGTGGATCCTCCTGTGAATACTCATTAGTCTTGCTATAGGCAAATCCTGGATGTGTGAACACGCACATAAGATGTGAAAACACCTTGAGGAATCATTGCCTGTGCCAGAGGACTAACACAGCTCTGCTACAGCTCCAGTTTTGAGTGTATGGACATGAGTGTGTACAGGGTAGTATTTGTAGTGGTCACCAGACTAGACCGCATAGACTATAATACGAGGCTACGACCTATAACAATGACCATTCCTCCATCTTTTCCTCCCACAGACATTGTCGTATTGAACAACGCAGCTGTGATCCGGGAAGCTCTGATAAAGAAGTGGGCCGATTTTGCCGGCAGACCCCAGAGTTACGTAGGTAGGTCCATGATGGGGGTGCTTGTCCTGATGGGGCAGCCATTGTTGTCATTGGCTTACACGTTATGTTTAATCCACACTGATGTAGGTGACCTGATCTCAATGGGGGGAAAGGACTTGTCCCTTGGAGACTACACACCTGCCTGGAAGGTGCAGAGGCGTCTCACTCACTTGTCCCTACAGAAGCGGGTGCGGAGGGGTCTGGAGGCGACGCTGGCGGCAGAGGCCTCAGAGCTGTGTCAGGTGGGCGGCAGTACGTATAGTGAGGAGGGGGGTGGTCAGCCCCTAATTCTGCTGAAGATGAAGGCACATCGTAGTTGGGGAGTGGGCACCTTAGTTTTCAGGATACTTGGGCTTTCAGACCTTCACTGGTCAAACTGGTGCAGATTCCTAATAGGATGATGAGAGTTCTTCTCCTCTCCCCAGGATTTCATGAACAGAAAGGGGGATCCAATCGACGTGGCCAAAGAGTTCTCCTTGCGCACGTGTAAAGTCATCGCGGAGCTGACGTTTGGCACATCGGTGAGATATCTCTCCATACTGTCTTCTCTTCAAAGCCCAAGAACTTCCTGCTATACATCTACAGGTGTAGCAGAGCTGAGTGTGTGCCATATGACCCCAATCATAAGGATACTTTATCTGCCCATAAAACTGCAGGCAAACCTACTGAAACTTACCCCCAATTGAGCTCTGCTACATCTGTAGAGTAGTATCTCTCCACCTGGTTCAGTCCTTCTCAGGCCTGACTACTCAAGAATAGTCAGGGTGGATAGTGCCGCCAGCACTACCATCTGTTGATGTCTTATGGCAGGGGTTAGCAACGTTTGGCACTCCAGCGGCTGTGAAGCTACAACTCCCAGCATGCTCCATTCACCTCTATGGAAGTTCCAAGAACAGCAGAGCAAGTATGCTTGCTGGGAGTTGTAGTTTCATAACAGCTGGAGTGCCAAAGGTTGATGACTCCTTTCTTATTGTGTACCAAATAGTACTCAAATAATGAGCCCAGGGGCGGACAAACCATATATGTAAACCGTACAGGGGCCCTGCAGGTGAGGGGGCCCATTGTCACCTCAATAGCAGCTGATGTAGAGCCAAGGGCCCATATCCTGTACTCTGAGACGACTCGGAGACTTATATTATCATTTATCTTATCTCTTTTTATCTTATTTTTTGCATCTTGTGTCTTCCTGCGTCTCTCACAGTACGAGCTGTCGGACCACACGTTCCAGGACATCCATAGGTGTATTGTGAACATAGTGAAGCTCTTCGAGGCTCCGGCTGTCAACATCTTGGATTTCATCCCGTTCCTGAGGGTAAGAAGAAAATGGAACAAATCCAGCAACAGAACAAGGAGATGTGTTTGGCCTTGGGTAGGTTTCACCACCTTGACTGTAAAAGGGACGTCCGAGATTACCCGACTGCTTTCTGATCAGCAAGACAATCCTGAAACACAGCGATCTCCTGTCCTTATGGTTTGTTACAGTGTATCAGTGCAGGTAAAATGTATGATCCTGGAATCCATAGAGTATTTTCTAGACTGGATACAATGGCAAACATCTGGGAGACGTATTCAGTCTCCTCTGGATGGTACATAAGAGGGTTCCCATTCACTGACAGCAAGCAGAAACCTGGCAGACATAGTAGAATTGAAGTATAAAGTATGGGAGAAAGATGTAGAATTTATTATAGAATTATTAATATATATTTATCTAAAATGGGTAAACCCCTCTCATCTAGACCGCCCATTATCATAACATATATCATATCATATCAGCACCCTGGTGGAGAATCATTCCATTAGATGGTCAGCTTCTCCTGCCGAAATTTAATGTCTATGCCCACCCTATGCATAGTATAAGGATATTTTTGAATTTCTTTTTTCTTTGGTTTCCTCCCATATAGAAGTTCCCAAACAAATCCGTAACTCGTCTCTTAAAGGCTGTGGACAGGAGAGACAAATTTGTGAGGAGTCAGATGGAGAAACATAAGGTGAGGAACATGACATAATCCTGCAGTGGCCTATCGTCTTATAGTAAGGAGGTGACGTCATTATCTAGTTCTTGTGGCAGGTTCATCTTCCGGAAGATGAGTCACAGGAAGACATCTTGCATGAAATGATCCGATTCCTTAAAGAAAGTACCAAGGATGAAGGTGGAGACGCCTCAGAGCTCACAGAGGAGCATCTCCACATGGCCATGGTCGACCTGTTCATTGGAGGCACTGAGACCACAGCGTCTGTGCTAACCTGGGCTGTGGCCTACCTCATCCACCACCCCCAGGTACATCCACGTCATACATCACTGTGTAATACAGCAAGATTACAATCGGGGCGTAGCCAGAAAGTGCAGGGCCCAAAGCAAATTTTTGAATGCCCCCTGAGACATTTACCAGGTCAATGTAAAACATAAGGAGAGTTGTGAAAGTACAGCGTACAGTATGATCAGAGGATGGAACATGAGAGGCGTCAAACCCCAGACCAAGCCAAAAAATAAGTTCAGACTCCGCTCCAGCTCCCCAAATTAATTCTCACCCTGAACAGACCTCAAAAATAATTCAGACCACGACCAAATCCAAAAATAGATTGTCCCTGGACCAAAAGATGTAAACCCACAAAACAAACCCTTAAAGGCGTACATGGAAAGCCTAGGGGCAACGTAGGGGTGGTGTACATTTTTTTAAACAAGTGATAGTCACATACTATTGGTCCTCTTTTTAGCCAGTCTGGAAATGCAGAGGCTCAGATGAGCACTGGTACCAATCACTGGCCACAGAGTCACATGTTGGTACCGGTGACATCACTGCTGCTAGGCCACTGATTGGCCACAGAGGTCACCTGAGCCTCTGCACTTCTGTCCTGGCACTGGAGAGAACAGGGAACACGCTGCCCAAACAGAAGACCTCCGGTAGGCGTGTCGCTATTTTTTTTTTATTTTACCGCACTCCCTGTCCTCCCTGGGTTTTCCAAGTATCCTGCAAAAACCCCTTTAAATTCAGAATCCTAAATAAATTCAGACCCCAGACCCTTAAATGAATTCAGACCCATGACCAGATCCCTAAAGTAATTCAGACACTTATCCCGCCCATAGTTACTTTCAGCCACCACCAGACCCTAAAGATTATTTAGACCCCGGACTAGACCCTTACATAAATTAATGATCCTTGACCTCACAATACATTTAGACCCTAGACCACCTCCCCCTCCCTCCCCCCATATCAAATCTACATAAGACAGATTTCAGGAAATCTTTCATACCTATCACATGTGTTTCTTTCAGGCTCAGGAGAAGATTCACAAAGAAATCCTAAATGTGGTGGGACATGATCAATACCCGACATACTCAGACCGGAACAGTATGCCGTATCTCAGCGCCACCATCACTGAGATACTGAGGCTGCGCCCTGTGGTGCCCATTGCAGTGCCACATGCAACCACTAGAGACACCAGGTATAGTAAAATGAAATAGACTATGCCCAGTCCTGTATTATGTGTATATAGAAGACTTTGTAATATATGGACAGTGCTCTCAGGTTCTCTGTATGTTCAGAAACCTCCTTAGTCACCATAAACCCATCTATTGTAAAACAGTAAATAGAAGACTTGGAGAAGGGAGAGGAGGGGGATGCAGCTGCAGGATATCACACTATGATATAATTTGGTGGTAACGCAATTTTAATTATTATTAATTCATATTCTATTCCCTGCTTAGCGTCGCAGGTTTCATCATTCCAAAAGGGACCACCGTGATTCCAAATATCTATGCAGCTCACCATGATGAAACAGTCTGGGAGAATCCTGGACAGTTCTGCCCAGGTATGTACCTATGGATAGGTGTTTGTTATAAAGCAATAAAGAAGATATTTGGCGTGCTGAACTTGGTAGGTAGTGAATTGATACTGGTGGCCAACAAAATGGCTGCCTGCTCTATATTTAACTTCTGGGTATGTACTATGCACATCTATGGTATCAGCGTAGTACATGAGACTAACAGAGTCCATCTCCTCTCTTCTAGAACGATTCCTGACCAGTACTGAAGGTAACATGTCCTCCAGGTCCCTCCTCCCATTTAGTATGGGGGCAAGACTCTGCATTGGAGAGGCCATGGCCCGCATGGAAATATTTTTCTTCCTCTCTCATCTCCTGAGGGATTTTGTCTTCTCTCCTCTCTCACCAACTCATCTTCCTGATCTTCGAGGTGTCTTTGGGATTAATCTGAAATGTCATCCATTTTTGATTCGGGCCCTTCCCCGAGAAGTCCTAACAATATCATTAGAAAATTCTTGACTTGATAAAAGTTCCAACTCTATATAATAGCTGCTGCTCCGCTGATTCCGGCATAGTTGGAATTTTTTCTGTAGCCCCCACCATTCCCGAGCAATCAGTGCAGTTAGTTTCAGCCCCCAATACTCTAATTTGGCTCTCTACTCTCAGGTGGGCGGTTCTGAGCTGGAGGGGACAGACAGGGACCGCCCACCTGATAGTAGACACTGAAACTAACTGCATGGATTGCTCAGGATTGGTGGGGACTAGAGAAAAAATTTCAACTGCGCCAGAATCAGTGGAGCAGAGACTATTAAAGAATGCAAAGAGTTGGAATTGGGGGAGATGGTGAAAAGTCCCCTTTAAGTGGACTCTACACATGTTGATAATGTCCTCATGGGAGATCAGTAATGATCAGGATTAAAAATCGTAGAATGGTTGAATAAACCAAAATTTTTACAGAATTCTGTCTATATATACATTGTAAATCAATGACTTTATGGTGTAGGGTCGTATGGCATTGTGAACAGGAGCCTATCATACAAAATGTCCGTTACTAATATGTGATAAAGACATTTGCTGGACTCTGGGCTGAGCTGTAACGTGTTGGAGAAGACTATGGCCTTATAATAAGAGGATGTAAGCTGCAGTGAGACGTATACTCCTAGGAATTGAGCAGTAGCTGTGAATGATGACATACTCATGTAGTCCCACATCTATACTGAGGAGGCGCCGTGTGATGTAAACTGGAAGGTATGCTTGTAGGAAAACAACGTGCACATGATTATATGATTCACGTCTTAGTAACATTGAAGTCATGGATAATATTGTATCAGCCACGTCTTCTGGCCAACAATGACCACACAACAATCCGTCGTAAATCTCCACTTAATAGCTCAGTAATTGTTATTGTGCGTGACTGGAAGGCTTCTGAGCGACACAACAAAACAAACAAGATTTTCCACTGTTATATTTCAGAAAATTGATGTCAATTTTGGCTGTACTGTAAATCACAACGCCCCCTCCCAGGTCTCACATGTGGGTCACATATGGATAATCATATCTGCGATGGGTTCCTCATCACAACCAAATTTCACAGTCAACGTTTAGCTTGGACTAGTTCACAGGTGGACATAGAAGTGAGAGAACCAAGTAGAAAAGACCACCACACCCCTGACCACTAGGGACAAAAAGTAGACACCAGTGGCCCTCAGTCTTCTTTCCTATTGGGTTCATATGTGGGTCCCATATGGATAATTCATATCAGCCCTGGGTTCCTAATAACAACCAAACATCATAGTCATGTTTTAGTTGGTTGTTGCACTTTCTATTAGTTCACGGGCATACATAGAAGTGAGAGGACCAAGTAGAAAAGACCACCACACCCCTGACCACCAAGGACAGAAAGTAGACACCAGTGGCCCTCAGTCTTATTTCTTGTTGAGATCATATGTGGGTCCCATATGGATAATTCACATCAGCAATGGATTCCTCGTAACAACCAAACATCATAGTAATGGTTGCATTTTGGACTGGTTCATGGATGAACATTCAAGTAAAAGGACCAAGTAGAAAAGACCACCACACCCCTGACCACTAGGGACAGAAAGTAGAAATCAATGGCCCTCCGTTTCCTTTCCTGTTTTGTTGGGTCACATATGGATAATTCACATCAGTAACCCCCAATCTACTTTCCTATTGGGTTGATAGGTAGGGCCCTTGAAGAGGGAACCTCTATTCAGGCACTCAACCATTGAATTAAGGCATGCAGTCTACCTGTGTTGGGACCCATTTTTCCAGGGGCCCCAGAATGGCACTTGGGCCATCTCTTAGCTGTCCACCAGTGCTCTTTACTTCCCATACATTATACTTTAAAGGCACTAAAAAGCCTTAAAATGCGTCGAAATTTAGCCTTGTTGTTCACTTATACCCCGCCACCACTCTTGTTCCAGCTCTTGTCTCACTTAAAGTTGTGATGACAATTCCATTATCCCGTCTCCTGGTCGCTGCCACATATCAAAAAGAGGCTGTACTCCCGATAAGTAAAAGGGTTATTCAGCCAATAATGTCTTTTTTGTAAAGAAAACAGGCTTAGAGTGCTAAAATAATTAAATACATGCTCACCACACGGATCCCCTTCCGCTCCTATTCCGATGCCTCCTGAGTCCCTGCTGGTCTCTACTTCCTGGTCCCCCAATCAAACCACTCATTGAAGTGGCGGGAAGAAATTCCTGTATGTCAAGGAAGTAGTGAGCAACTGGGCCCCAAAAAGCATTGAAAATGGAACAATGAGGGACTCTATCATGGGTCGGAAACATTGGGGGCATTTTATGAAACAAAATATCTAGCTTTCATTTTGTATCTGCTCTTGATAAATCTGATTGGTTGCTATGAGAACATTTTGCTAAGACCTGCCCAGGACTCCACATATTTAGTTCCTTCAAAAATATACTTACCCTCCAAGCCCCAGATCCTCTTGATATGGCAAAAGTACCCACTAGGCCCACAGACATCAAATGAAATGGGCACCACCATCACTTACAACAAGAATATGCTGTCTACTAGGCAAAAACAGGACCAAGCTTTGGGGGTTCTTAGTTTAACATCTCTTCGATGTGAGGTACTTGGGCTTGGAAGCTTTTAGAAGCCATACTCTTGGGTATAAATACCCCAAGGAAGGTATCAGCGGTTTGTGGGGCTGTGGTCCATGAGAGGGTCTGGCAGTGAAGACTTTCCAAGGTGATGGTGATCGCTACTCATGTGCTCGATGATTTTTACAGTCTCGTATGATGCATTATCGAATTTTTCATGCTCAGTTGTTTGCCACAAGAGTTAGGACATGATCCTATCAACCCATTTGTATTTGGGTGGGCTGGTTATTGTTGATGGTAATTCCGATGGCGATCAGTCTGAGATGTTGGATCTCTCCAGCTGTTATGGCTAAGTTGTCGAAAGTCGTTTGTCTGTATTTTTAGAGTTTATATTACTATTGTTTATTGTCTTGGGAGGGGGGCTCTTACTTTTGGTCCAGCATGTTCTTGTACGGTATGAAGATTTCTGGACCTGGTTCTACTGTGGCGGCACTTTCATTCTTCCCGCATCTGTGTTAATGGATGACTCAGCCTCTGTTTACGGCTTCTTCGATAATAAGCCGCAGCTGTGTTATAAGATGAGATGATCAATGACTTTGTTTTCCAGAAAGGAAAGGGCGAGGACTTCAATCAAAGGGAAACGTAATAAGCCAGAATTGTAAAAAACTGTTCTCTGGGTGACAATAGAAGAGATAAGGGTGCCTATATATCGCACTATGTGTATGGCGCCATTATGGGAGCCCTAGATAGTTATAGGATTAGTACAGTATTAGGTTACCAATATTCTCCATTTCCCTCCCAACAAAAATAGGATAGTGTCTCCATGTTTGTCCTGTATAGCTGACTAAATGTGGCCACCCACTTCATGTCCACCAGCTATTCCTCCCAACTTCCCGTTATACTCATGCACACTTAGATAGACCAAGTAAGCATGGATGTGTTTTCATTGTTGAATAGGGGAATTATTTCAGTACACCCACTCATCGGTTCAGGGGGTCAACACACACCTATAATTGGTAGGTCCCACTGAAATTGGCAGGTACAGCCAATAAACACAACCTCAGCTGAAGAACATCACATGAAAATTACATTCTGTCGTCATTTATTTAACAAAAACTAGGCCAAAATCCTGAAGCAGTGTGTCCGAAATTAAGTACACCCTTACTGCTTCCATAGGAATTAAGAGGGTAAGTAGCGGTGAGGTGCTGCTAACAAAATGTCCTTGATGAATTGATCATGAGCGAGTGTGACAATCACTATAGGCAGAAGTTTGGCAGTTTGCTGTTCTGGAGCATTCAAGTGAGGAAAGACATCAGCAATGATCTTAGTAAAGTAATTGTTGCTGCTTATCAATTTTAGAAGGGTTAAGAGGACATATCTAAACAATTTGAAGTTCATCCTTCTACAATGAGAAAGATTATTCACAAGTGGAAAGTAGACAACCCAGCAAATTCAGCTCAAGGACAATGCTAAGAGAAACTTCAGAAAACTCACGAGGGTACATCTAAGACTCTACAGGTCTCAGTTAGTATCTTAAATGTTCAAGTTCATGACAGTAAAATTAGAAAGGGACTGAACAATTATGGCGTCTTTGGAAGGGTTGCCAGGAGAAAATCTATTCTTTCTACAAAGAACGTGGCCGCACAGCTTAAGTTTGCAAAGTTGTATTTGAACAAACCACAAGACATCTGGAACAACGTCCTTTGGACAAACAAAACCAAAGTAGAGATGTTTGGCCATAATTTGGCTGAAATAGAAAAAAATCAAGGTGTTTTAATGGCCCCGTCACAGTCTTCAACCCGATAGAAATGCTGTTATAGGAACCTAAGAAGCAGAAACGAAAATCCCAAACCTCACAAACCGCTGTAAAAAAGAGCGGGCCAAAATTTCTCCAGAACGATGTGAGAGACTGATAAAGTCATCCAGAAAACCAGGACTTCAAGTTATTACTGTAAAGGTGGCTCTACAAGGTTATGGGTCATGGGGGTCACTTATGGTCATGGGGGGCACATAGTTTTTCATTTTTGTTAAACACAGTAGATAATAAGATGGCAGAATCTGTTGTGTGCTGTTGTTCACCAAAAGTTGTATTTACCTAATTCTAAGACTATCTACAAACCATATTATAATGTCTTGATAAATAAAACCAGAGAAGTCTCAGAGAGTGTCCTGTGTTCTTCCTATATGTGTATGGACATCTTCGGTTGGGTGGTAGGCTTCGCCAAGTCTGTATGGCCCTACTTGCCCCTATGCGTCTCCTTTTCTAGTATATTGATATATATTTTGCCTATTTTTGGGCTTAGATTGATCCAGGTTTTGGCTAGGTGAGACCTCCTACCTCTACCTCTGTGTATTGTGTCAGGGTGCCCGCCTAGTCACATCGCACACAAGACGTCATTGACTTCATGTCCCATCAGATTTTATTTGAAGCGTTTTGCAGAACAGACTTTCACCATCTTTTCCCTCCCATAATGTCCCTCCGATGCTGTGCTTTTATAAAAAATAGACAGTGTATCCATTTTGCTATATATATATATCTATTTATATATTGGTGGCAGGGATAGGGTAGAACCAGGGCCCCAACCCCGCCACCATTTTTCTCATTGACGCTGTGACACGCACCTCTTACCCCAGACCTCATCTTTGAGGTTGCAGCCCCTGTTCACAGGTTTCCTGGTGACAATTTTGGTCTTTTATCCATTATGACAACTATTTTCTATTATTTTTTTTTTGTATTTTAGAACTTCCTAGTAAAATTGCATTTACATCTATATACATCTACAATATCTGGACCTCGACATATTTTTGTTCTCACATTTAGCTTACTGCTGTTTTCTTCAATATCTTAGATCTTCATCACTTTATCTACCCATCCTTCATTGTACATCCTGCACAGACCATGGCACTGCTGCGGCGCCCTTGGAGAGAGGGGGCCCAACCCTGGTTGGTCCCAACCCCTTTGCTACTGGGTGGCAAGAACCTGTGCAGGACTCCTCTCTCCAGAGGAAATACATTGGCCACTGGCTAAAGGGTCATGGTGGGGGAAAAAAACATACCAGACCCTTCTTTCCTTGGTGGCAAACCCCCCCCCCCCATAACAAAGTACCCCCTGTACACCATTGTTCCTCTTTAACCCATAGTTCTTTCTATATCTTCCATTCCATATTTTTTCTTCCTGCGTTGACTGTCCCTTGAATTTTTTTTGAATCCAGTAGAATAATACGTATATTGCGTTCCATGATATAGCCAGTCTGATATTGAAAGGTCCGTAGTTTTTGCCGAGATTGAGTATCCTGGAAGAACAGACTGTCTTAAGGTTGCAGGAGGTGTCACATTGCTTCCAGTTTTCAGTTTAGTGGTTCCAGAGAAGGTCTCAGATCTAGAGTCGGCGTCTGTTGCCCACTCCTCGAGGGCGCATTTTCATCTCGGTGAAGGGAATGGAGAACTCAAAACCTTTCCAAGTTTTCCAATTTATGCCCTAAAGAATAAAGACAAGATTTATTACATCCTCTATGATTCACTGGAGCAAAAGAAGGGATAAAACTGGTTAATACGTATATTCATGTGTCAAGTAGCTGCAAGGGACCTTGGATGTAGACCAAAAACAATGAGGCACACCAAGAAAAACATCCATCCATTAACTTGGTCTGCAGACCATATCGAAGCATCATTGCATGGTTGGTTTTGGGCATCGTGCCCTGGAGAATGGAAACATTTAGAGAAACAACTTTTGTCTTGGCATTCAGTGCTCCGGTTTTCAGATTTGCTCAACACATATAGAAGTTGAATATTTTTGTGCCATTGTAGACTGCTGAATGGAATATGTTAGGTGGAGTCTCAATGTGCATTAGTCTATATTATGTCACCTTGTGCTTTTTAGCTCTTACAATGGATGTCTCCCGGCAAATACCAAGTGCCAGTTATGGCCTACTCTCAGCTGTTCATTGAGTTGTTTATTGTAAGGTAATAAGTACTTACAACTACAAGATTTATCTTGAGCTCAAGATCCCGACTGCTACACAATGTTCTTGTAGATAAGGGGTGGACTAAACGCATCGCAATTCCAAACAAACAAAACAGGAACATTGAAGAATATTGTAAAAATACTGTAAGTATCTTGGTAATGTTCCCCGAAGAGGTTGAACATGACTTTGGTCACTCACCTGATGGTCCTTGTTGTTGTTGTATAACCCGTTGAGATTGGCATAGTGGCAGTTTCTGTACCACCACGCTCCCCTATATGACATAGCACATGGAAGGATTCTCCGCTGAGTGTCTCGGTCACGAGTAGAAAAGACCATATTGTTGTGATAGCTCATGGAGTCCCCTGGAAAAAAATATCATAGGTCAGTGCTCTTTGCCTGTACATTCACCTATCATTATGTAGGGGAGGTCTGTTGTGGTAGTCTGTTTAGGAGGAATAGTCTACTAAACATATTAATAGGCTTTGGTGGACCACAGAGTGGATCATTTAAGACTCAAGATATCCCAGCTATAGAATGGGAAATGTTTTCTTCTTTGTCCAGCTTTAGTCATTAAAACACCAAAAATATCACTAGATAGAAATGTGCCATAATGACATCTAATAAGCTCTCAATGATACTGTAGTAACAAAGGCGCTCATTGTCTTACTTACCTGCATCTCCTCTATACTGCCCAAGCCTCAGCCTGAAATGTTCATTTTCAGGCTCCACACGGAAATCATCATACACAGCATGGGCAACCTCATCTCCGGTCCAGAGATCCACACGTAACTCATAGGAGCCTGAAGAGGTGATCTGGTGCAGAGCAATGTTACCTGCAGAAGTGAAGTACAAAAGATGAGAAAATAATGGCAGAGACGGATCTTCGGTTTGTTGCTGGTGTTAGTGTATGTTACGTGTGTCTAATCCAGTAATTCTCTTTTTGCTTTCAGTCTCTTGTGGCCATCTAGTTAGTGTTCCTAGTGTGTAATCCCTGTGTTATGTTCTAGTTCCAGTTCTCGCTTCTTGAGCTCTATTTGTTTCCAGGTTTCCAGTTTTCTTGTCTCTGGGTCCTAGTACTCTTCTTTTGTTCATGTTAGGTTCTGCATTGCAGATTAGAGTTTCCCTTTACATATATCTTTAGGGACAGTGAGGGTCAGTGTTCTCTGGTGCTAGACTTAGCGTTTAGGGATAGCTCTACAGAAAGCTTCAGATAAAGTCAGGGTCAGATATTGTATTTGTTTAATTTTGTGGTCACCATGCCATCCCATCATCTGCTTGTTCCATCATGTGACCACCATCACTATCCCATTTCAGTCATCTATTGTTGAGTTCCTATTTCCTTAAATTCTTGTTACCTGCTAATGTTGTATGTGATTGATATTTTTAATTTATCCGACTTTCCAGTTGTTGCATGTCTTGGCCTCACTGTGGGGATAACTGAGTATGGCGAAAAACTGTTAGTACCTTGGACAGGGGATTACTATAGGTGAAGTCCAGTTCGGCCATCTTGCATCCAGCCAGTATGGTTCAAACCCTGATCAGTGCGAGTCCTGAAGGTCAAACTCCTACCAACCATACATTGACGGATTGTCCCCACCATAGACCATAAATTGCCCCAGCCTATAATCCTGCTCAACCTCTAAAAATTGAGATGCTAACATACATAAGAAGTAGAACTGATGTGTCAAACAGTTAGAATAGTGGATGGTTTTGTGTTTATCCCATGTATAACTGTGAGCACTTACCCAGCCAGAACTCAGACGTTTGGTTACCAAATCCTTTCCTATAGTCATCCCAATCCCGGTAGAAGTTTGTGCTCCCATCCATTCTTCTCTGGAAGACCTGTGGAGAGGATATAAAGATTTATCTCAACTTATGCGGCACAATGTTTAAGATGCATAGAACACTCCAAACTGAGCATAGAAAAAGTCATGTTATGTCAACCTTGGGTTACATTGACCAGATGCGATCAAGCTCCATGCCACCAAATATCACAGCTCTGTAGAATGGCTGGAAAGAAAGGGTCATAGGTAATTCGGCATCCAATACTTACAATCCATCCTCCGCCATCAGTCTCCATGTCACAAAACACCTTCAACGTCTTTTCTTTGTCTCCCCCGAGATATATGGTAAAGGTACCATTCCGAACCTCTCCATTCGTCCTCTGCTCCCAGCAGTCTCGAGGATATGGGAACCTCAAGCGACCTAAAGGTAGGTAAGTATTATAATGTTCGTTATGTTTAGTAGAACATGTTAGTATAGAAGTTTGGTAAATCTCATATAGGGAAAGTAGCATCTTTCTGAAGCAGCCTAAGTTTCCCTTTCCCTGCCTGCAGAATCTCTGTAAATGTTCAAAGATGTCCTCAGTAACAAAAAGATCCTAATTTAATGCAGGAGATAATGGACAGGGAGGAGGGAGGTGCAACTGCATTGTGTATGTCAGACTGTACGCTGTGAGAGGGGAGGGGGAGCAGCCTGCATGTGAGACATTCTGTAGGTTGAAAGCACTTAGCACAGCCCTGACATCACATCTGGAGGAGCTTACAGTATAGAGAGAGAGAACCACCACGGGGAAGGAAAAAGCAAGATCTACTGGTGGGATTCTTGGCTTCTCTCATGTGAACTGTGTCTCTTATTTTTTTCTCCACCGGTCTACAGTGACTTCTTGTAGGATGTGGTAAAGGGTGTACTTACATCTCCTCTTAGCACCTGGAGTGCTGTAAACGCTGCACATTTTGGCTGGGAAATCCTTTTATTTTGATTCGGGAGCCCCTGGGAATGAACTTTAGAGACCCGCCTATAATATCTTAGACCTTCTCATGGCTTCCAGCCTGCGTTATGTGAATGGCATCCAAACTGACTGAGTATTTGGACGTGAAGCTCCATATTCTGCCCCTTGAGTCTTCAGCATAATGAATCAGAATGCGCCTGACTCTGTGTACTCCATGAATATTAGGTGATCGCTGATTTATTGTTTCTTTTGCCCAAAATAAAATAAGTATTCCGCCTCATCCGCACTTCATAAAGGACCATCAAAGATGGAAATTACATCCGGAGAAGGTGTGTACTGACTGGAGATCTGTACAAAATGTGTGGCGGGTAGACATGTCGCTATCCATACTTGACAGCGGACAACCTACAAAGGTGCTGGCAGAGGTCATGGTTGTCCATGAGAACGGGGATCATGGGAGAGAAGAGGAACATTTTTAGGTTTTTCTATTGTGCACTAAGGAAAAATTCTCATATTACGATGGTTGTCAGGTCGGGGCATCTTTACTACCAATATCTAGTGGCTTTTAGGCCATGGACCATTCCATTACCCCTCACCTTAGACCTCATGCCCATGACCATAGTCACATGCGGGTCTGTGAAAGCCACAGATGACATCCATGTACCATCCATGTTTTTTATGGACCCTATCAATAAATAGACAAAGCCAATCCCCCAAACAGACAGGAATAGGTCCTGCTCCATATTTTGTGGCTCTGTCCTATGCCATAATGAGTCCGTATACTATGTGGGATCATGAATCTGTAATAACAGATAGCACATGGACCAAAATACAGTCATGTACATGGGGCCTAGGAAGGTTATCATCCTAGATGGTGCAGTTTCACCAACAGATGGAGCTCAAATTTTTTGCAGTCATTTTCAGGATACTTGTCCACAGGCTTTTCTGGTATTGCAGTTCAGCCCCATTCCTCTAGGCTAAGGTCCTACAAGATAATCGCTTGTTGATTTTCCATCTTTTAGTCTGAATTCTGCCGTCGCATACAACACCTGATATTTTTGCAGTGATATCCCTTTTATAATCACTGCGGGTACCCACAGATTTTAACAAAAGGTTGAAAGCTGCAGCAGGCAGTAAATTGACATGCTGCAAACTGAAATCCCACATCACTGGTTAATTTGAGCCGCAGGTTTTTAGTGGTGGCTCAGGGGTCCAATAGCAGTTCCATTACCTGATGACAACACTCTAGCGCCCCCCTCCCGCCAGTACCGTTATTAGTACTGCAGCAGAGCAGATACATCTTCATGTTGGAGAACAGTGATTTATCTTCTAATAATCTTCAGAAAGTCCTTTGGAAGGCGCGGCGGCTTTGTCAGCACAGTTCTGCTGCCGTGACAGGGATGATGGGGATCAGATGTCATACATGCTGGACGGGCTCCGCTGAAACTTCCAAGACACATGCCAGGAATGTGATATCGTGAAAGAAATCTTCCTGTTTGTCAAAATTTAATTAGTAGAACAAGGAGATGACACCCGGCCGTACCATGCAAGCACATTTATGGCGGAAAAATCCCAGCTGGAACCAAGAGAATTACAAGCAGAGCATGAAAGGTAATAGAAACGCCATGTAACATCTGCACAACGTAACCCATCATCACAGAGCGGAGGATGGTGGTCCTAATACTGTACCTACACAGCGTCTACACACAGTCTAATAGTTATATTCTTTTTACATAGGAGTAGTATTATAGTAGTTATATTCTTGTACATAGGAGCAGTATTATAGTAGTTATATTCTTGTACATAGGAGCAGTATTATAGTAGTTATATTCTTGTACATAGGAGCAGTATTATAGTAGTTATATTCTTGTACATAGTGAGGGCAGTATTATAGTAGTTATATTCTTGTACATAGAGGGCAGTATTATAGTAGTTATATTCTTGTACATAGGAGTAGTATTATAGTAGTTATATTCTTGTACATAGGAGCAGTATTATAGTAGTTATATTCTTGTACATAGGAGCAGTATTATAGTAGTTATATTCTTGTACATAGGAGCAGTATTATAGTAGTTATATACTTGTACATAGCTGAGGGCAGTATTATAGTAGTTATATTCTTGTACATAGGAGTAGTATTATAGTAGTTATATTCTTGTACATAGGGGGCAGTATTATAGTAGTTATATTCTTGTACATAGGAGCAGTATTATAGTAGTTATATTCTTGTACATAGGAGCAGTATTATAGTAGTTATATTCTTGTACATAGGAGCAGTATTATAGTAGTTATATTCTTGTACATAGGAGCAGTATTATAGTAGTTATATTCTTGTACATAGAGCAGTATTATAGTAGTTATATTCTTGTACATAGGAGCAGTATTATAGTAGTTATATTCTTGTACATAGGAGCAGTATTATAGTAGTTATATTCTTGTACATAGGAGCAGTATTATAGTAGTTATATTCTTGTACATAGGAGCAGTATTATAGTAGTTATATTCTTGTACATAGGAGCAGTATTATAGTAGTTATATTCTTGTACATAGGAGCAGTATTATAGTAGTTATATTCTTGTACATAGGAGCAGTATTATAGTAGTTATATTCTTGTACATAGGGGGCAGTATTATAGTAGTTATATTCTTGTACATAGGAGCAGTATTATAGTAGTCACATTCATGTTGATAGCAGTAATGGATTTGAGTACTCAATGTTTACTTTAATCAGCTGGGATATATATATATATATATATATATATATATATATATATATATTAGATGTAATGGCCAGAAATATTGTGTGTAATTTGCATATTTTGTGTATTTTTCTCTCTCCTCCATTCCCCCTTGTTCTCATTCAGTTTCAGACTTCAGCTGCATCCCCATCCTCTCCCCTCCTTGTTTCATTCTAAGAACCATTTCCACTATGTGAAGTTTTTGGTGACTGAGGGGTTTTCTAACCATTTACAGAGATCCTGCATAAAGAAAAAGGGGAACTATAGGCTGCTGTAGGGTGACAAGGTGAATGTATAGTCTCATATATTTACATGTACTACTGAAGAAAAAAAAATTTGTAATAGATGCCCCTTAATTTAGTGTGTGTCTCTACATAGGACATGATCTTATACTAATGTCCGTGACTACTGCAATGATCTAAAGTAGCTACTAAATAATGTGACCTTGGCCGGGCTCCCATGTCTTGTAGTGAAGGCTTGCACCATGTCGCCACTCTCTGGAATGTTACATATGTCTCTCCAAACCCCACAAAGCACTTTCCCTTTTTACCCAAATATTTATCAGTTTCGTTCTCCATAAACATTTTAATTAGAACCAAATTAGCTTTTCCTTACAGAAATGACGCTCCGATCCCCGACTCAAAAACATTCATTTCTTGGAGAAATAATAAAGGACATTTTAGCTCCATCTGTTCTATGTATATGAAGGGTTTACAGCGTTTACAGGCGCTGACACAGGGGTCAATATTTTGACAATGTTTTGGCTCCATGGCACTGCACTGTCAGCATTTTTTGGTGCCTTGCATTGGGATTATTGCTGTTTTGGATGCTCCTTCCATTGAGGAGAAAGAAGGTTCATGAAGTACAAGCATGTGTGACTCTTGGCCAAAAAATTTCTCAGAGAGCAGCTGGGAGTCGTTTAGTCTCTTGGCCATTGCCAAGCAATGGTAAATTTAAAGGCCATAATCTAAGCCCCTTGGACATCGTAGTGGGGAGATATTTTATCCAATGTGTCATTTTTGATCATTTCAGGATCTAAGGCCTGAAATAAAATGTCTGCCCAGATATGGTCCAATAGCTTATCACCCCTAAAGAGGTTGTCCAGGGAGTCTTTATTTGTCCAGGATTTTTTAGATGCTGTTTCAGGCTGGTTCCGAGCTTGGCTAACATGATCAGAACCGTTACCGGACCTCTAGCTCTCTCCTCTCCCGCTTTCACCATTAGTAACCTGTGCTATGGGCGCTGACTTTACTATAGTCTGCAGCCCCCATTGCACAGGTAACTACCTGTGAAAACAGGAGAGTAAAGAGGAGGTGGAACAACCCAGGGGCAAGGTGCTGGTTCCGATGTCATGACCCAGGGTCAGAATATTTTACCTATCAGTCAATCTAAGATCCTGACCAGTTACTCACCTGTGGTAAAGGAGGTGGAGATGGGAGCGGAGCTGGTTTCACCTCTTAGAGCTTTCAACTGGGCTCGATACTGAGTAGTAGGATTGAGTTGACTCAACGTGAAGGATGAGAGATGAGGCGACAGACGAATTTCCTGAAAGATTTAAAGTGCACACAAATATAGCAAAATATATTGGAGGGAATTTATTAAGACTAACATTTCTTCTGCTAGTCTTAATTCATTTATGAAAGAGCCGCGGCCTCATAATAATTCTGGTGCATCTTGAGAGGTATCATGTGCCAAAATTGATATCTATACCAGTCAGGGACTGGCGCACATTCCAGTTTTAGGCACCTTGATCTCCTCCATTCTCTGCCCACCTGGTAAGTAGGTTCAAAAATGGAGAAAGTGGTGCATTTTGGTGCAAACCAGTAAATTCCCCCCTTTGTATCATAAGATAAATATGTAGATCTAATCCCCATTTTGTTACACAATGTGCTTATACTCTTTATATCCAAAGCCAAATTTATACTTTTGTTACCCTCTGCTTGAAATCGGTCAACACTGTAATGTCAGACACGATGACATCTTAGATGAGATCCTATAATGCCTTGCTCTCTGCAGCATTGCATTCTGGGAGTTCCTATGCTTTTCTTTAGTACACTACTGTGCAAAACCCCTTACATGAAGACTACACCTCCCAGAATGCAGATCTGTAGACCTGTGCAGACACAGAGCCAGCAGGGAATGAGGTAACATATGAAGTCAGATCTTGGAACAATACAGGGTGTACATTAGTTTGACAAGCAGTTGAGGAGTTTAGGCTTGCCCTACCTTAACTTCACCCTCGGGTGTTTGATAGGTCAACAGATACCCATCAGGCATGGCATCCGGAGCTTTCCATGTAAGCAGTGTACTACGAGCTGTGATCTGACTGGCTGTGAGATCTCGTGGAGTGTCCGCACCTATATGTGAACAAAGTCACCATCAATGAGGTTGTAGATTGCAATAAATGAGGCCAAATTTAGGTCTTTTACCCAGGAAACCAAAAAAAGAGAAGAGTCCTACTCACTAGTGATGAAAGATGTTGACGTTGGTGCACTGGTCATAGACCCATGTGAACTTTGCACACTGACAAAGTATTCAGTGTGAGGATGTAAACCAGTCAGAAGTAGCTCAGTTCTATCACCAGCAACGGGTACCGTGACCAAGGGAACTGCGTTAAAAAAAAAGATTGGGTCAAGTAGGACAGGACCAAAATGGTCCACGAGAAATGATGGACAAAGTCCATTAGTGGTACAGTACAGCAATAATCAATATATCATTGGTAGTAAAATGTTTGAGTGAAAATGGCTTCCTAGAAGGGTGGTTCTCAGAGGGAAATGGGCAAAAGATAAGCTGAAAATCTGGATTTGATCAGGGGTGATCTTCTCAAAGAAGTTGTCTAAGTATCTACATTTACTGTGCCCAACAAACAAGTCTAGCCTTACTGTTTTCTGCTCTGTAAGTGACCGAATATCTGTCCACAGGTCCTGTTGGAGCTTCCCAGCGCAGAAGAGCTGACACTTCTGTGATATCATGGGCCCGCAGAGAGCGGGGACCACCTCCAGCTGTGAAAGAACACAGAATTAGAGAACTTTGTCTTCCTTTTGCACTTTTGTGTTGTTTAGGTAACATTGACAAAAGTTTATAGACATCAACCTAAGTCCCATAAAATTACCTGTGGTGAAGAAGTCCGTCAGGGGCTGACTTTCCTCAAATCCCCGCACAGAAACCACAGTGACCTCATAGTGAGTTCCGGGAATGAGGCGCTTCAATTGGGTGGTGGTTCCAACAACACTGATGCTCTCCGGTTCTCCTAAACATTGGAAGATTATACATTAGGGGGAAAACCCAGTTTACCATAGTTTTACTTCTTGAATAATAATAGCAGGTAAGATTACCTCCATCGGCCAGTTGATAGGACACTTTGAATGCAGTTGTATCAGGATTTGGAGCATCCCAACTAACAATGGCTGATGTTTCCTCAATATTGGTAAATTTAAGTTTCCTTGGAGGTTCCAAATCTAGAACAAAGGAAGCAAATAATCCTCTTTGTAGCTGCTCTCCATGTGACTAAGGGTCCTAAACAGACAACCCCCTCTATTAGCTCAGAATTCTCTAATGTGTTATATAAAAACTTCCCATTTATACTAAAAAATGTTGGTTCTCAATACCTAGACGTCCAGTCTTTCCAGAGGCTTCAAGCCTGCTGTCTTCCTCTCCCTTTATGATGCGATGCAATTTGACTGTGTAGACAGTATCTGGTTGTAGACCAGTGAGAAGGATAGTCCTCTCTGTGCCCTCAGTTGTCACTGTTTTTGAAGACTCCTCTTGACCTTGAATGGCGTATCGAACAATGAACGAGTCAAATGCACCTTCTGGGGCCTCCCAAGAGACATTAATGGCATGTGGGCCATGTGAAGAAAGGTAAATTTCACTTAAGATAGGTGCACCTTGTCTTTCAAGACCTTGTCTTGCTGGAAAAAAAGAAAAAAAAACAAAACATTGTAAATAAATATAAAAAATATCAAATAAATTGTAATATTATTGAAAAATAAGTAAACAAGAAACCAAGAAGTTCTCCAACTACATATGATCTACTTAACCCACCATGGGAGTTGTAGACTAACAAAAACTGGAAACCTTCAGGTGTTGGTTATATAGTATATCCATATATGCCTTGTATTATGGACTACCTGTTGTGACCTCTGTGGATAAGGGCATGCTTCTCTTCTTCCCTCTTAGACCGTAGGTGTTACATTCGTATCTGCTAGCTGGAAGAAGTCCTTGGACAATGGTGCTGGTGTCTTTTCCTGGAATCTCGATTTCCCTGATTCTACCATCAGGATCACGACACTGGACTACAATGGTGTCAAATTGAACACTTCCTTCCACTTTCCACGATAACTTTATGGTTTCCTGGGTCACATCAGATGCCACCAGGCTGACCAGTCGAGCTTCCAATAGAGAAGCTGCGGAGGGAGCAACTTTTCTTGGCACTGAAAAAATTGTAGGATTACTTTTGTCAATGACTGTTTAAAGCAATTCATATACTCAAATATATAGTCATGTTGTTCAGGGGAGAAATACCTGTTTTTCCCTCAAGTTGATGGCAAAGATAGTGCTAGGTTCCTGTCTCTCCCTGTACATGATGTAGACACAGATAATACTGCCTCCAAATTTTTCTCTGACAATGTCTAAGGCACTGAAAGTAATATCTCACTGCCTTTCTCTATGAATGATGTAAGCACAGGTATACTACCTCTCTCCTTTTCCCTAAGAATTATGTAGGCTCAGATAGTGCTGCCTCTATGTTTCTGTCTATAAATTGCATAGTTACAGATTTTACTTCTTTCATTTAGGCACAGATCATACTGCCTCCCTATCTTTCCTTATAAATTATGTAGGCACAGATAGCGCTACCCCTGATAATATTTAGGTATAGATAGTAATACCTCCCTCATTTTTGTTGTAATTTTTGTATGTAAAGATAGTAGTGCTTCTATTTGCAAATTAAGTAGGCTCAGACAGTATTTTCTCCCAGTCTCTACCTGCATAGGTTATAGGCACAGATAGTACTGTCTCCCTGTCTGTGCCTGAACATGTTATAGGCACAGATAGTACTGTATCCCTGTCTCTGCCTGCCCATATTATAGGCACAAACAGTACTGTCTCATTGTCTGTGTGCACATGTTATAGGCACAGATAGTACTGTATCCCTGTCTCTTCCTGCACATGTTATAGGCACAGATAGTACTGTCTCATTGTCTCTGTCTGCACATGCTATAGGCACAGATAGTGCTGTCTCCCTGTCTCTTCTCTCTCATTTATTCATTGTTAAGCTTATGAAAATGTCACAGTGAGCTGCTGTGGTGGATCCAGTACCTGTGGTGGTCTCAACTACGGCTGCTTTGCTTTTCTTTCCCCCTGAAATTCCATAGAGAATAAACTTGTATCTCTTCCCAGGCTTCAGATTTTCAACCTCTATGGAACGCTGTTGCTTATCCATAGTGATCTCCTTAGGTTTCCCTTCTGCATCTCGGTACATTAGAAGAAATGTGTCAAATTCACCACTAGTGACTTCCCAAGAGAGACGGACAGATTCACTGTAGACATCAGACGCAGTGAAAGACTCCAGGCGTGGAGGTGTAGCCTTCTCTATAGAACAACAAGCATGAAACGTCATAAATCAAGATGGCAGTGTATTTGTCAGTATAAAATATCTAATGTTCTGTGTCTCATAGAAACCTACAAAAGACAAGGACGTTCTGCTGTAACTATTACACGATAGTGGACTCATCATTAAAGGAGTGGTCTCTCTAGTATAACTTTTTCTATGTGCCCTACTAGGTTTATAAAAGGCCAGTTGAAGCCACCACTATGAAAATATATGTTAGGGTACAGCTCCCTCTTGACTTATTTAGAGGTTCTCTTCTCACCTGTGCTGATTTCTGCGGTCACTGGTTTACTCTTCTTTCCACTAGTTAAACCATATAAGAAGAATTTATATTTCTTTCCAGGCTTTAGTTCCTTCACATCGAAAGACCTCAAATCACTTTCTAGATCAACTTCTCTTGGTTGTCCATCCGCATCCCGATAGTGCAGAAGAAAAGAGTCAAAGTCTCCACCTGAGACCTCCCATGTGAGATGTGCCGAATCACTGCGAACATCAGAGACAGAAAGAGTCTCCAGACGAGGAGGCTTGGGTTTTTCTATTGGGCAGAAAGAGATGAGGAGTCATGAAGAGTCTTCTGATACATCAATGTATAGAGGACAGATCTGGGTTCAGATGTTTACATCGACAACAACCAAGACTAAGTCGTCATGGACACAACTGTATTACTCCTCTGCCCATACTGTACCACCACAGACCTCTAAATGCATATGGAGGCTTTATAGAATCATATCATGGAGGAGTTCTCACCTAGAAGTATTATTCCCTCCCACTCAAAAAAGTCTGCAGATTTCCTGAGCTCTCCTCAAGAAACAATCTGCTGATCATAGAGAGAACAGAATGGCGGTACAGTTACAGCTGCACAGTCCTCCTCTGTTATTTGTCGAATTTCTATACAACCCCTTTAACTTCATCTCTGCCCTTTGACCCTAGGAGATGCTTCGGTCATAAAGTGATTCTTCTACCCTGCTTAGATACCACACTTCTCTCAATGACCGAATTTGAAGGTTTTGCCCCTCCTCAGTGGCCACCACCCCTGTGGTAAGATAACACGATTTATCTCCACCATCACCATATCTCTTGTTAGTACCTGTGAAGACAAAGATTGACTCCGGTTCGCTGTAACTGTCTCCCCAAATCCCTTGAAGCTCCACCGTGTAATTAACCTCAGCCACCAGCCCAGTGATGAGGTAGGTTGTCTCGTCCCCTCTTAGAGTCTCCTCTTTGTTTGGCCCTCCAGGTGGTCCATACTGTAGCACATAGGCATCAAAATCTCCATCCAAAGGTTCCCATGTCAAACGGAAGGAATCTGGCCGCACCTCAGACACAGAGAGGGGGGAAAGGCGTGGCGGCGTTCCTCTATCTGGAGATGAATCTGGGTAAGAATTAAAAAAAAAAAAAAAAAAAAAGCTGAACTAAAAAACATATAGGAAATTTTTGTAACCATTACAGATTTGTGTAAAAATATAATCATGCAGGTGTCATGGTCGCAGTTTTTGGAATTTTAGTGGTAAAAATTTTTGCCAGTCAATGGGGTGGGGAATAGTCTAAAGGTCATGGTAATGGTGTTTAGGGGGACATACACCAGGCATGTCCTCTTATTGCTGGCACTTGGCACCCTATCATTGCCAGCTGTTGCCCCGTTAAACTTGGCAATGCCACCTACATGTCTGTGGCTCTCAATCTAGTAAAAAGTTGATGTCCGCTGTAATGTGGTGCCACTTGGTACTGGATTTGGCATGGCTGGTGTCAGCTACATGTATGATGTCATACACTAGTAGTGAGATATATTTCTATGTATCACGTATATAATGTTCTTATCTCTTGAACACAATACCAGTTACTTTTGGGACATTTTCCTATAATTTATCACTGATAATATACGAGGTCCCTGCCCGTGCTTACTCACCCATACATGCTTTGGCAAAAGTAATAGTATTTGTTGCTGCCAATAATGTTTATCTGTACGTGAATAAGCCAGTGAGAGCAAGACATTGTGTCTGAGAAGCCTATAAATCAGCACCGGCCAAACTTCAACAAGGCCCGAGACGTGAGCACGGACTTTATAAGAAACAGCTGCCTCCGCTCTTACCACTGACTATGTCATTTACATTATCTTCTATATAACTTTACATCGTATGGGTGTTCAGACTAAGGTCCCGTTCACATCTTTGTCCTTGAGTCCGTTCTCCTGGTCTGTCACAGGTCTAGAAGAATGGAAAAATGGTCCGTCCAATGAAGGACAACAATGGATCCCAAGGGAGCCCATTGTCTGTAATGGTGGGTCTGTTGGGTGTCTATTATTTTTTTTTTTCCTGACACTGCTGGACAAAAAATTGGGCTTGTCAGACAGACAACTGGCGCAGATGTGAACATGGCCTAAACTGCAGTCATTAGGCATCCCAGTCATCCATACGTTTTTTTGGCTTCGGTAAGGGTTTCATTCCCACAGCTGTAGGAGTTGTCTGTCTGACCACCATGTATAATGGGATCAGATCCCATAAGAGGAACGCCCTATAAGCCCTATTATGATAATTGTGACCCCGGTAGTGAATGAGAAGTTCTGCTGTGGCTGTGACATTTTCCCGTTGGCTTTAGGTGCAGCTTACTGGCATTGTTTGCCTTTGCACCTATAATGGGGCATTTAAAGGGGAAGTGTTGCCAAAAAAATGAATTGTTTAAATCACATTTTATATGTTAAACACATTTTTTAAAAATTTTGGTGATGTTGTTTTTAATTTTCCATATGTTTAACAAAAAGAAAATCGTAAAGATTTTGCAATTTCAACTCTTGCCACTAAGGCTAAAAAAAAAACCTGTCACTTCCTGTTTGGAGATGGACCATGAGCCATAGACACAATGGTCTGAAGCAGATAATATTGACTTCTATGGGAGAGTTTTTCTTGGCACACTCTGTGACCTGCGCAGAGTGGAGTAAATTGTATTTATTTATTTATTATGCTTACTTATATAGCGCCATCATATTCCGCTCCGCTTTACAGACATTGTCAGTCACTGTCCCATATAGGGCTCACAATCTACAATCCCTATCAGTATGTTTTTGGGGTGTGGGAGGAAACCGGAGTACCCGGAGGAAACCCACGCAAGCACGGGGAGAACATACAAACTCCTTGCAGATGTTTTCCTTGGCAGGATTCGAACCCAGGACTCCAGCGCTAACCACTGAGCCACCGTGCTGCCCAGATAGATAACATATACCATAGATAACATATACATGATATCTGTGATCATCAATGTGCTGTAAGTGAGGTGACTTCTGCAAAGAAATCTCCTACAGAAACACTGGAAGTCTCAGCCTATTATTTGGTTTGGTGACCAGAGTCAGAACTGGCAGATTATTTAGAATTTTTTTAACTATAGATAGCGTGGAATTTTTTTTTGCAAAAACTGTCCAAAAAATCTTTTAAAAAGTTTAACAGAAAACTTGATTTAAAAAAAAAAAAAAATAGGCTGAATTCTGATGACACATTCTCTTTAAGTTTCTTAAAAAATATTTTTTTAATAAAAGATATACAGATAGATCAGGGGATTTACAGACAGTCAGAACTGACATTATGCAGGGTGCGGTTACAAAGCGTATCACGTATTGGCCAATTTTAGCGAAGTCGATCTGATGAAGATAAGTACAAGATGTCCAGTGACTGTGTTCGCCGATTAGGGAAAGGTCAAACATTGTGAGTGATATTGGTTTCTCTGGAGAAGACGGCTGGATCTCTGGTTTTGTTTGTCGAATGCTTGGAGATTAGTCATTGCACAGCTATTTATTTACTTCACTAACATGAAGCACAAAACATTGTGGGTTTGGGATTCCCCATGTGTTAGCTAGCTGTGACTTTACTCAACACTGTCCTGCTCCGTTATCTTGGAGATGGGATTGATAAAGACCACAAGAATATTGCGGAATCGTAATTGAACCCATCACTATGTAAATATTTGTCTCATGATCCATAGAAGACCATTTCTTTCCAATTAGTCAACCAAAGATGACAATGACAGTGGAAGATCAGGATCAATCTCAGAGGATCATCGACCTGGTCAGCAGGACATCACTAAAACATTGGGTACCATCAGTAGACATAAGTATAACACCAATAGGCTCCAAAATCACCTCAACATAGCAGGCAAGGGTAATGAAATCAGTATATACCAATATACAACTTACGCGTCATCCATATATGACCATTTCTTTCCACTCAGTTAACAAAAAACTTACATAGGAGTGGAAGATCAATATCAAGCTAAAGGATCATCAGCTTGGTCAGCAGAACCATTGTGATGTTATGCTGAGGTGTGATCAGAGAAGTGTATGAGCAGAAGACCATAAGAAGAATCCCAATGCCAGGTCTAAAGGTGGCCACACACATTAGATACAAGTACTGTAGATTGGACCCCAATGCCAGGTCTAAAGGTGGCCACACACATTAGATACAAGTACTGTAGATTGGACCCCAATGCCAGGTCTAAAGGTGGCCACACACATTAGATACAAGTACTGTAGATTGGACCCCAATGCCAGGTCTAAAGGTGGCCACACACATTAGATACAAGTACTGTAGATTGGACCCCAATGCCAGGTCTAAAGGTGGCCACACACATTAGATACAAGTACTGTAGATTGGACCCCAATGCCAGGTCTAAAGGTGGCCACACACATTAGATACAAGTACTGTAGATTGGACCCCAATGCCAGGTCTAAAGGTGGCCACACACATTAGATGTAGGTTAATATTAAACGACCATGAATGATTGTATGATTTGTCCATATTGGTTCTTACAGTTGTTCAGATTGTCCGTACATGTCCCATGATGGGTGAAGAATGAACAATCATTGGTGAATATCTTTCATGAACTAGTGACTATTAGATGAAAACTTTAAACATGGCCAATTTCTTTCTGGACAATGATGGTGTGTCACACTTTGGCAAACTATGTTTGGTGTTAAATTTCTACGAATGATCACTTTGGTTAATATGGTTGGCTTATTTGTATGGCCACCTTAAGACCACATTGGGCCATCACTTCATCTTGACCAGTAGATCATCATTAGAGCATCTCAGTCTCCTGCTGAACATCTCTGAGACCTGATCAGTAGGACATTTCTACGTCAACTTTGCATTGCCGTATGAAGGTTTGTAGGCCACTAGACTATAAATGCAGAATTTTTAAAGCATCTATTCATCTAATTTGGCTTTCAATGCTATAGAAGGGTTTATGGATAGCTCAATGACTTCTCCAAATGGGACAGTTCATGTACTGTAATTGACTTGTGGCTTTCGAGGCTTTAGTTACTAGAGGGTATTGTAACCAGTGATACATGAGGGAAATGGCAGATGCAAAACGTGGCAATTCTAAGTACTGACGTGATGGGAAGAAGCATACATGGGAATATATTTTCAGGAATTGAGCTGTGCGGCCTTTAGAACTGCAGATGTTAACCCGGGTTCCAAGTGTTTAAAAATAGATCATATTTTTGGCCTATTTCTGACTTCTTATCATGAGATGCACTGCAAAATACATCAATGTGTATCAGTCAGCTGGAGAAGGCTGATGTTCTATCAGTCTCTGGGGAGGTTAGATTATTACTTGCTTAGGTCAGTGCTCCAGACAACAATGGGATGATCTACTGTACTCTAGGTAATGCCTGTCCTGAAACAACCACATAATATATCCCATTCTTATTTGCTGTTCTTGATCCATAAAAAATTTGCCTTCTAATAAGCATTGTTAGAGCTGATCTTGTAGTATTAGAGGATCCTTCATACCTGTAGTCACCTCCTCCTTTAGAGACCGGGATAGTTTTCCTCCTCGCACACCATACAACGATATTGCGTATCTGGTGTTCTGACTCAGGTCCTCTAATGTCACCTCTCTTTGGTCTCCAGGAACAGTAGTCTCTCTTGGTCCCGAATTATCAGTCACATCCTCATAGCGAATTAGGAAGGACTCAAAGACACTCGGCCTGGCCTTCCATATTAATGTAACGCTGCTACTTGTGACATCTTGAACTTGCAAGCCACCCAATGGAGCAACGGGTCCAGGAGGTTTTTTCGTAGCTAAAAAAATAAAAATAAATGGCTATATGGTTATATAAAAGTTGATGTACCAAACGTTCAAGACCTTTTAGCTCTCTAACTGTAAAAGCATGGAAGCTTGTCATCTGGACTGGTTTTCGACATGCAACTTGAAGCTCACAAAGAATCTGACCATAGAAGCTGAGCTCAACCACCACAATTCTATTGACACAAGAAGTGGTTGGAAGGTAAAGGCTAGGACTCACAGATCAAGAGATCATAGACTAGAGGCTTAAAAAGTTGAGGTTAAGACTCTTAAACCAGGCTTGTTGGTGGAGGCCAGGGCTCTATTTTTTAGGTGCAAAAACAAAGTTGGATGAAAACATATGACAATATTCCCCCAACAGAAGGTGGGGTAAAGAAGGACCCTTTGTTCTCAGGGAATATAAATCACAGTTAGAGATTTCCAATAGTGGCTTATACCTCTCTCCCCATTGCCAACCCATGCACACTTAACCAACCAAGACTGTATGTCTATGGAGAGGTTTGGAGGAATAGTCATTGACCAAACAAGCATTTGTTTAACAGCTATATTGGTGATGATGTATGACCTGCTTAAAACCAAGACAATGTCAGAATATAGTTCAGTGCTTCTCCAAATGGGGGTGGTCCACAATGGCCACCACTTGTTTGTAAAGACATCTGAGGAAAGGTCGCCATAGGCTGAATAGGCCTAGAAACATTATGGATGCATTCTATGTTTATTTCATACCATTCTGGAAAGAAAATGAAAGATAACTTGGGATAATCTAATTTATTTTTGGCTTGGGCTTCCACCAATGGTGAGACCAAAGTGAAACCATGTTCTGACCCAATAGAGAAAGGTTGGAAAGCTCTGGTATAGGCTTAAATTATAGAGGTGCACATACGCCATCGAAAGCTGTAAGCAGAGCAGCTAGTCCTCCCGACCCCCTAGTCAGAGCTGTATCTAGGCTTTCAGTCATCCAAAGCAAAAGTTAATTTCACTGCCCTTACATTGTACCTAAAAGTGGATTACTGGCAACCCCCGTCAACCAACACCCAGGGCACATACCCCGGTTGCTCCCACTACACCCCTGCCCCTTGTACACATACATGACTGGCTTGAAGACACCCAAATTACTATGGTCTATTTCCTATGGGTTGTTGGAGGGTGGGCCCCCAGAATCATTTTATCCGTTGGGCCCAAGGAACCTCAGTCTGATGCTGAGCATGGTTAATAATGAAGACAAAAGAGAAGATGTCATACCAACATAGAAGACAGGAGTATACAGAAGAGGTCAATGTTTCATTGCTCATGGGTTAGATAGGAGAGGGTAAAGGTCACAGAAATTTTGATCAATTACCTTTAGTTGTGATGACTTCGGCTGTATATGGAGTTCTGGTGGTCACTTCAATGCGTGGTTGACTGGTTGTGGCTAACGGAGCTGTCAGTAATGGCAAAACCAATGTTATCTCCATAGGTCTCAGCTCAAAAAGGTCTCTTAAATCACATGACCATGGCTCTACTTTTTATATAAAGTGTCCCTTGCATGCTATCCCTTCTTCACATAACAACATCTAAGAATTCCATGCCGAACCGAGGAATGTTACATGCAGACCATGTGCACGGTGACATGCTATAAAGCAGTGAACATATATTGTTATGTATGTATAAACAGGTGTCTACATCTTCTGGGATTACACACACACATAACAATATATACTAGTTTTTATATTATATATACATACACCAGCATGAGGCCTATGTATAGTATACATATACAGCAATCATATACATATATACTATAGAATATACATATACAGGGATAATGACAGAGTGGCTCAGAAAGCAAAGATACATACATCTGTCATTAATATATATATCATACATACATGTATACAGCACATATATACACTCTTCATTCACTTCACCATTATACATGTATGCTTGTGGGGAAAAAATTACGGATGTCGACAAGCATACAGATATGTACTCAGCTGCCCATATACACACACACGGCACTCTGTAACAATATGATATATATATATACATTTGTGCGTTCACATTGCCTGAAGGGTAAAGGCGTTATCAGCAGGTCAGACGCGGTGTCATTGGCCATACGGTGAGCACACAGCGAGCGGCAGAGGGAGAGAGAGGCCTGTGAGGTAAAACTGTGATGTTATTCATCTGTGAGTGGTTGAGAGGGCAACAGACTGAGGGAAACGAGACAGAAATTAGGGGAAAAATGAGAAAAAAACATTGAAAGAGCAAGTCCAGTCCCATATTAACATTCACTGACACCTCAAGATCCCTACTCTTATCAGGAGGGGTCAAAGAATACAAGAAGGTCACAGGTCGATCACCATAACATCAACTTCCCTGCAGCACCGCCACAGGAGAAATGAAGCATTACATGGTGTCCATTATAATGAATGAGCTATCCATGTCATATATTTACATGTTGGGACCTCCAAAAGATGAGATGCCCTTGTAGTCATTCTCTCCCCTGGGTAATTGATGGTAGTGCTAAAAGGCAGGAACCCAACTAGTATTTGATAACCTAGACTTCCCATAAAAATTACTGCAAAGTCTCAAAGAATGGAAAAATAAGTTATTGAACCCATTGAAGACATGGAAAGACTAATTTTAGCAATTGGTCAGGGCCTCTGTGGTCAGAACCTTATCTGATCAGCAACCCAAAACCCCAATCCTACATCAATATCACCTAATGGAAAAGTATCTGCCCCACCACCTGAAAGATGGGCAGGCTGTGAATGGTGGTGAAGACAGTTATCAAAGTTACGGAGAAAGTTAGTATTCAAGAAAGAATTCAAAAATGCAAAATATGTTTTGCAATGTATATAAAATTATAAATGTCACATCCACAATATTCAGCGGGCACCAACTATCCAAATTGGAATAAAAGGAATTTACAAAAAGTTATGGCATAAAACACAAAAAAGCATGGGATCAAGGACGAAGGGAAAGCACAAGAAGCCAGTGGTAAAAGGAGATTACACAAGTAAGGGAGGAGGAGGACAAGAAAAGTAGTATAATAGACATTTCCAAAGTCATACAGTCCTTCTAGATGGCGGACTCATCTACTAAATCTTCCAAGACACACTGATCATTTGATTAGTGTGACATTACCTTGTCAAGGTATGGGCAAGTAAAAAGATAAGCCAGTAGGCAGCTAGTAAAGTCTTAACATAACCCAAGCTCCCCATCTTTCCTATAAGCTATCTTGCCCAGTACCTGTGTCAGCCACCAGTGAGTAGGACTTGGATGAGCGGCCCCTCAGCATCCCATGGAGATCAAGTCTGTAGCTAGTTCCTGGGACTAGATCTTTAATTTCCACCTCCTTGACTCCTCTTTCCACCTCGATTTGATGAGGAGTTACACCAGCAGCTGGTGGCCATGGACTATAAATGATTACTGCCTTGTCCCATATGAACCCAAGACCTTCTAATGATATCACAAGGCTAGTGGGATTTCTCTGTTGTATGCTGGGTCTTCCTTGAGCACCAGGACTTGGAACTTTTAGAACAATAGGACTTTGTATGGGGCCAGTTTTACTTTGGTCTTCTCCAGACCCTGGAATTTGATTGATCACAAATGGCTTGTCTTTAGTTCCATAGGTCTCATCAATGACATGTGTTGTTGTTTCTCGTGTTGGAATCTGATATTTTGGCATAATCCTATCTACCAGCACTTTGTGCACAGTCCATTCCTTCTCTACTCTATGTGTTTTATGGAATACTGGAGGCTCATCAGTGCCATGTTCTTGTTTTTCATCCACATGACCTCTAGGTATATCATCAACATTCACGGCACCACCTCCTGTTTTGGAGCCAGGGAGTACCTTCTCTTTGGGTTTCTTATTGGTGCTTCCCGAACTAGTCTTCCTTGAATTTTCATATTCTCGCACCTTTGAACCTGATGAAAATGTTTCAACATCTAGATCTGGCTCTTCTATCAGTGTTTGTTTATCTATTTCATCTTCTGTTTTCTGCTTTGGGGGAGTACCCTTTTTTGACGGGGGCACTTTCTTTTGTGGCACTGTTCTTTTATCTGCTATTGGTTTGGAAGGTTTTGAGGAGTCCACCTCAGCTACAGTTTGTACACTATCTGTTGAGGCAGGGGCTCTACCTATTCCAATTAGATCTTCCTCTATCTCTTTTGAGGTGGGCCTATATTTATCCACTGTCAATATCATTGGAACATTTATTTCCCCAGCAGCTTCAACCCTTCCCAAAGTCTCTATATTAGGAACAGCAGATACAGTTCTAGTGGAATCTTCTGCTCTAACCGAAGCACCTTCCTCCTGTGAATCACCAGTGGTTTTGGTGTTCCCTACATTGCCTTGTAGTCGAGACGCCCCTACAGGTTGTGAGTTTCCAGTGGCTCCCGGTGTCTTTTGTGGAAGACGATCATATACCATATCTGTAAAACTATGAGGTTTCCATTTTATTAAGTATAGATATATTGCTTTGGCCACAGATTCAACTGTCTGGTTGCCTCGGAGAGGATAAGAAGTGGCTCGAAGATAACTTTTTAATCTCTGAATAAATGTCCCATTGTACATAGATAACTTTTCAGGCAGGTTCTCAATTACAGCCTTTATTTGTGAGCCCCATATTCTGGTTTGGTTTCTAGGTTTAGTTGAGGTTGGTGGCTCACGTGCATTTTCTTCAACCCTAACTGTCTCATTAGACATTTTAATATTCTCCTCTCTACCTACAGTTTTTTTTCTAGAAATATTGATAATCTTATTTACCTTGACTAATGTTGTGACATGTTTTCTAGATTTTGTTGGGTCTGTAGGATCATCTATGTCTTCTTCTCCTTCAAATCCAATCCCTACAGGTTCCAAATGACTCTCTGTTGATGTTTCTGGAGTAACTCCACTTTGCAAAATACCCGGCCTGTCCTCATGTCCAGAGTACGGTTTTATGGTTGGTTTTTCTAAAGGTTTGATTTGCCAAGATTCAAGTTCTAACAACTTTTTGGCAACTCTGGACTTATCTGGCAAACGACCACCGCCTTTAATAAGCCCTTTAGTATGGAGGCTAGTGGTTGTATGTACATCTTCTGATACTTCTGATTCTCCCTCATACAAATGGATGGGGATTTCAGTTTTTGAGGGTACGAAATGTGTGATGTTCCTTGTGATTATCCACCGCTCCACCTTGGTACCTGGTAATTTGTCTCTCCTGTCCAATGGATTTACGTGTTCTGAATCTTCTTCCCTCACAGTAGTGACCACCTCTTCATCTTGTCTATTTGCAGGCATTTTTAAGGGGTACTCTGATTCCTCATGTTCTTGGTAAGGATCTCCTGGGCTTCCTTTACTCTGATGTGTTTCGTATATAGTTGTGATAATAGTTTTGATATTCTTTCTGGTGTGTATGATGCTTTTATCTTTTTGGCTATCTGTTAGAATTTCTTTACTTTCTTCTTCTTCTTCTCTTTCATGTGAGAGCTCCTTTCTAGGCAACTTAGAAGGATATAGATTTCCCTGTTTTGAAGGCTCTAAATTCACAGAAGTGTCAATTGTGTGAGAGATCTCGACTGGTCCGTGGACTATGCGTTTCTCCTCCACAGTTAGACGTCTCCGTTCTTCTCCAGCTAGTAAAGCACCAAATTAAGAAGATGAGAGTTATCCTGTTAGCAGTCAAAATTAAGGATGAACTTAAGAAATAAAACAATTCTGAAAATATAAAGTGATGTTAGCACACCTGTCAAGTGAAATAGGTATGTATTCCTAAAAATAAAAATTTACAAAATTAGTCTTGATGAAACCCCTGTAACAAAATAAATTGAGATTTAGAAAATCTATATTTTTAATGATCTTCAAGAACCAGGATGTTCAGCTATTTTATGTCGCAATATCTAAACAATGAGAAATAATTTAAAGAAAAACATAATACGATAAATACCCAAACCATATAGTATAGCAGGCAATAGCCAGGTAGGTGCTGCTCTCACCAAATCCTTTTAAAACATAGGTATTCGACACTCAATGGTGCCTGGAAACTATCTTGACTTGCTTTGAATTCCCATCGGAAACAAACCCAAGTAGCTCCCATTGCATTAAGTTGCTCATTGGCACCATTACCATTGACTAACCCAACAGGGTGGAGGAAACTACTTGGGTTTTATTCCAACCGGATGCACTGATATTGATGATGACCACTTCTAAAGACCAGCCTCTCATAATTCCCTACTAGGAAACAAACCCAAGTAGTTCCCATTGCATTAAGGTGCTCATTGGCACCATTACCATTGACTAACCCAACATGGTGGAGGAAACTACTTGGATTTTATTTCAACCGGATGCACTAATATTGACGATGACCACTTCTAAAGACCAACCTCTCTTAATGCCCTACTAGGATCCCTCAACGTTTCTCCCAGAGTTTCTTGTGGTCGAAATAATTTTGGTATTGCCAAATAATGAAAATGGTGTGTAACGGAAAACAAGCACCAATCCTGTGTGGTTACCTCAATGGAGGGAGGATAATCTGATTTTTGCTATGGGATCTTGAAGGCCACCCCGAATTATGGACCCAGTTGCTATTGCTACTTCTGCAATGAGTTCAGTGCACAAAAACTAGGAGAACGCATCTCATCTATGAGTGACTATTTACAGTACTAGATAGTAAGAAAGATAATAAAGACATACAGGAGGCCTTATCCCATTCTGGGTCCATCGTGGTTCACCATATTATACCCAAAATATCTCAGTGACCCTCAGTGGTGAACACTGCACAATGACATCACACACAAACTTCAAGAAACTTCCAAATTGCAGATTTGTGCTCTTCACGACTAGAGGTTACTAAATCACATTCCAGATATAGGATCATAAACTTCGATCCATCCTATTGTCAACATACATATTTAACCTTTTGTAATGTATTATTGGTAGTGGTTATTGCTTTCAGGCCTGTAAAGGAAGACCTGCAAAGAAAAGTCAATTAGAAAGTTAGCCTTGACCAAAATGTCCTTCCAACACTTTGACAAACTGCACCTGGAATCAAAAAGAAAGGTTATAGAGGGTTAATAAAGTCTTTTATGACTCCCATGTCTCAGTCTCTCTCTTAAATTGTCTATCACGTGGTTGTCAACCATCAGTCACACACTCTTTGGTTGCACCCATACACCACTACCATCATGTTGTGACTTTTTCTCTCACCCGTCCCCTCTACTCCCCTTGTTTCACCTGTAGTTCCGGTGATCTCAGTATCTTGGCTGTGCTCCTGTCCTTTCTCAGCTCTCAGTAGGACTCTGTACTCTGTGTTCTCATCCAGGCCAGTTACTTTGATCCTATCTCCCTTTCCAGGGACTCTCAATTTCCTCTCCTTCCCATTGGGATGAATAAGGGTCACAATGTATCGGTCAGGAAGAGACTGAGGCCTTTCCCATCTTAGGAGTAGAGAAGAATAGGTGACATCGGCCACACGGAAACCACGTGGAGTCTCAATCTCTAAAACAAGGGACACAACAAGGACATCATGACAGTCAACTTGGCAAACCTACTTTAGTACATAGACCTAGACTAAAAGACTTCGACAAGACACATGACCAAGGCTCATCTATGAATGCTCATGTCATCTTGGTTGCTTGGTATGAACTTCCAAACTGGTAATGTCAAGGTTTGCCAAAATAGTTGGACCAACTCAGTTTGCCAAAGATCCTAAATTGCTCAGTTCACCTTAATGCAAGTTGAATCTGAATGGTTATTTTGGGAATTCATCTTATGGAAGACTCGAGAGCAGTGTCAGTATTCTGGAACGGAGAGCGCTCACGATCCCAGGGTATCTATGCCCTTAAAAGGGAGATGTATGCCTAGGCAAGTTTTTACACCAGCCACTAGAATACACAGAAAGGGCAAGCATTTCCAGTTTTCTACAGTTCATTGTTTGGCTTTGCTGTGTAGACTGGGGCAAAATTGGCAGAGCCATTTTATATTATTAGCAAGTGGATGAGTTAGTTCCAGCTTTGTTATACTGTTAGGAGGAGCTGAGATACAGCAGGATAGTAACACTATACACATAGATAAGGCTCTGCATGTAGCTCCTGTGCGCTCCCTGGACTCTTGGGGCACAGGCTATGCTCCATCTCTTCTTGGAGAAAACACAATCATAAAACCTTTAAGTCATATAATAAATATACAAGAATACATCTAATGGAATGTTTCTGGCACCTAAACAAAGCTATACATTAGTTTTGTTACACAAAATTGAAGTCACATGGACGCTCATCTGTATGCAGCTTCAGATGGCCAACATATGAGTCTTTCGATGTCCAAATATTTTCAGAAGAGTCTATTTTCTTCTGTTTTGCTTCATTCATATTTTTTTCCAAAAAAATAAAGTCTGGGCGGCCGATCCAAGCTATTTTGGATGGATCCAATATTTCCACCAATAAAGATTTAACTGTGGAACACGTCTCGCTCTACCAATTAGCCTGTCAATGAGAAATGCAGATCCTGACCTGGCAAATTGTACAAAGCTTATGTTTGGGACTATCTTGCTTCTGTCGATTTCTTTACCCCCTCCAACAGCCCTTGCTACATTACACTGGATCAGGTCCAAGCTATACTCACTTGTTTTGGCGGTTATGGAGGTTTCGGGCCCTAGTGTTGAGCCTTTCCGAGGTTGCATGTTTATGATATATTCTTCTCCTGGAGCGAGGCCAGTTTGATGAAATGTGGTGGATGAGCCATCGATGGTGTTGGTTATGACGCCATTTTCCTTCTGTATTATAAACGTCCATTATACATCAAAAATCTTTTTAAGGGGAAAAATACAGTAGTCTAAACAGTCCACTAAAAGGTAGCCAATAGGAATTTTGGACACTCAAACTAGTGTAAAGTGAGGTACTTTAGCCCAACTCTCAACTTTAGGTGGGCAAATTAAAGGGGTTCTCCACTCTGTTTATCAGAAAGGTGTTCCCCTGCTGTGATCAGCTGTAATTTGTAGGCAAACCGGGTAGTAAGTGTTCAATTTCCCTGCAGCGCCACCACAGGGGGAACTAAGCATTACACATTCTATTTAATAGGTTGTCTATGTAATGTAGGACAGGACCGGTCCTCCAGAACAGGAGAAACTCTTTAGTTGCTCTCTTCTGAATGGCTGACCCCCTCTATTAACTCACATGATAGACCCCTACTACCAGGAATCCACTCCACCATTATTGTCCTACCTTGGCTTTGAAAGTGATGTCGTATGAATCAGGGGCAGATGGAGGTTGGGCCCACTCCAAGGTGACTGCTGATTCTTCTTGTAAGATTACACGTAGGCCGGTGATCTCAAATATTTCTGTAACTTCTACAAAACAGTAAGGAAGTCATTACTTGGAGCTTATGGGGTAAGGTTTCTCCTTGCAGAGACCCCAGATACCATCTGGAGTCTTACAGGCAATGCAAATGTGTTCTCCTCCAGAAAGAAGAAGACTGTCACTGCCACCATACTATAGGTAGGTAGGCTACCCTGTAAGTCAATGCCCAAGCCATTAAAGAGCCTTGAAAAATGACTTTGGATATCAGCCAAACTAGGGTCACCTTCTAAAGGAAGAGACATTGATTAGTTTCCGGGCTTCGGAAACCCGAATGGTTGGCTGGATGAGTGGAATTAGAAAGACAGTTCTCTTCCTCTAGATGAGAGCTCATTTTGATATTTTTGGGATGTTGGTGTGGATTGTAATACTTGTGTTTACAAGGTACTAGTAGATCTTAGGCAGACCATATATGTTAGATGGCTGTGGGCAGACTGCTAACTTTCCCAATCCCCCGTGCACATGCATGTTCGACTTTCCAAAAGGTATTGTGAAATTACTAAGGATGGGTGGTCAAAAAGCAATGAGTAAACCACCGCCAGGAGGGGGCCACATACTGTATCTTATGGTGTGTCCTGCAGACCAGGGCCCAAATCTAGTTGGACAAATTTGCCAAAGAACTTACCAGATGAGCAGTCGGGACCACTGAAGCCCTTCTTACACATGCAGACACCATTTGTACATTTTCCTCGTCCATTGCAGTTTCCTGGACAAGTCTTGGTTCCACAGACCGGCCCAATATACCCAGTATTACAGATACATTTCCCATTCACACACTGGCCGTTATTGTTACAGTTTTTGGGGCACGCTTTAGAGCCACAACTGGGTCCTGTGAAACCAGGATTACAGATACAGATACCATCTTCACAACGTCCATGGGCATGGCAGTTGTCAGGACACGTTTTAGATCCACAGTCCAAACCTGTAAATCCAGGGTTGCAGACACATTTCCCATCATCACACCTTCCTTGGTTATGACAGTTCTCTGGGCATGTTCTAGAGCTGCAGTCCTGGCCAGAGTATCCAGAATCACAAATACAGACGCCATCATCACATTGGCCCTGGTTTGAACAGTCATTGAGACAGGTTTTAAGGCCACAGTCTATATCAGTGTACCCAGGATCACACTGGCAGATCCCGTCATCACAATATCCCCGATTTTTGCAATTATTGGGACACGCTCTTATCTCACAGTATGGTCCGGTATATCCCTGGTAACAGATACATTTTCCATTATCACAACTACCACGATCGTTGCAGTCATCTGGACATGTTCTAGCTCCGCAGTCTGTGCCCATGTAACCAGAGTCACAAACACATCGACCATCTTCACACCGACCTTGGTTGTTACAATCATTGGGACAAGCTCTAGAGCCACAGTCTAGACCAGTATATCCAAAGTCACAGACACATGTTCCATCTTCACACCTGCCCCGGTTATGGCAATCCTTGGGACATGTTCTAGACTGACAATCTTGACCTGTGTATCCAGAATCACAAATACAAACGCCATCATCACACCGGCCCCGATTGTTGCAGTCATTTGGACATGTCCTAGTACCACAGTCTACACCAGTAAATCCATAATCGCAAACGCATGTCCCGTCTTCACAGTGGCCCCGATCGTAGCAATTGTTGGGACATGTTTTCGTGCCACAATCTAGACCGGTATATCCAGAATCACAGAAGCATACTCCACCTTCACAGCGACCTCTGTCATGACAGTTTTTGGGGCAAGTTCTGATAGTACAGTCCACTCCCGTGTAGCCAGGGTTGCAGACACAATTTCCCCTCACACACCGACCATGTCTAGTACATTCAGCTGGACATGTTCGGGCCCCACAAACTGGACCACCAAAGCCAGTATTACAAATACACTTGCCATTGATACACTGTCCATTTCCACTACAGTTCTTCGGGCAAGCTTTAGACCCACAGTCTGGTCCAGAAAATCCAGAGTTACAGATACATACTCCATCTTCACACCGGCCCCGATTGTGACATTTGTTGGGACAGGTTCTGGATTTGCAGTCTACTCCTGTGTATCCGGCATTACATATGCATTGACCATCTTCACAATTTCCCTGGTTGTTACAGTTACTGGGGCAAGTCCTGATCTCACAATCAGGCCCAGTGAACCCCGGATTACATACGCATTCTCCGTCCTCACATCGGCCACGTTTCTCACACTCTTCAGAGCAGACCCTGATCCCACAATCTGCACCAACAAATCCAGGATCACATACGCACTTTCCAGAAATACATTGTCCTTGCTCATTACAGTCCTCAGGACAGCCCATATATGCGCAGTCCTCTCCGAAATACCCACTGTCACAAACGCAAACTCCATCATCACATCTGCCATTACCATTGCAGTCATTAAGACAAGTCCTAATACCGCAGTCTGGACCCGTAAATCCAGTATCACAAACACAGACTCCATCTTCACAATCGCCACGGCCTTGGCAGTTGTTGGGACAACCTCTTGTGCTGCAGTCCTCTCCAGAGAAGCCTGGTCGGCAGACACAAATGCCATTGTCACATCTTCCTCGGTTTAGACAGTTCCTGGGGCAGGTCTTTGTACCACAGTCTGGGCCAGAAAATCCTGGATAACAGACACAGATGCCTCGTTCACACTTCCCTTGATTCATGCAGTTTTTGGGGCAGGTTCTAGAGCTGCAGTCTTCCCCAGTGAACCCAGAATCACAGATACAAGCTCCATCTTCACACTGTCCATGATGGTTGCAGTTATTGGGACAGGCTTTAAAACCACAAGACATGCCAGAGAATCCCTTAAAGCAAATACAACGGCCCTTCACACATCGGCCCTGGTCATTACAATCCTCAGGGCAGGTTTGTAGCTCGCATTTGTCTCCCATATATCCATCTTTGCACTGGCACTGCCCATCTACGCAGGTGCCACGAGCGTCACCACCACAACCTCCAGGGCAATCCTCAACAGGCTGGGTACAGGGAGGAGGCTTCAGGCTGGCAGGGTCATCTGGAAGAAAGGAACTCTATTAGAAAGTGACAGAGGTGACTAGAAGAAAGACATTAATGGATGATCTATCTATCTATCTGTCCATTATGTCACATCTATTTATCCATTATCTATCTATATCACATCTATCTATCGTCTATCTATCTAGTGTATATCAATCTATCTCATATATTTCTATCTTTCCATTATCTCACATCTATCTATCTATCTATCTATCTATCTATCTATCTATCTATCTATCTAATATCTATCTGTCTTCTGATATTTATGTATCTATCTCATATATATCTATCTACCCGACGCACATCTATCTATCTATGTCACATCTGTCTATGTATGTATGTATGTATCTATGTATGTCACATCTATCTATCTATCTATCTATCTATCTATCTATCTATCTATCTATCTATGTCATATCTGTCTATGTATGTATGTATCTATGTATGTCACATCTATCTATCTATCTATCTATCTATCTATCTATCTATCTATGTCATATCTGTCTATGTATGTATGTATCTATGTATGTCACATCTATCTATCTATCTATCTATCTATCTATCTATCTATCTATGTCATATCTGTCTATGTATGTATGTATCTATGTATGTCACATCTATCTATCTATCTATCTATGTCATATCTGTCTATGTATGTATGTATCTATGTATGTCACATCTATCTATCTATCTATCTATCTAAGTATACATTTCTGAGAGAGTATTTGCTATTTCTTTTCATAATGGGAATAGGTTAGGAAAATGTTCCAGATCTATCACCCTTATAATGGATAGTTCTTATCATTTAGATCCATTCTTAACCACTGGTTAGATCAGCCGTATGAAAAATTATCTTATTCATCAAGAAACGATGGAATTAAAAACAATGAGTAAACAAGCCGCACTATGTCCAAAGCAAATTCTGTGGTATAATACATAATACTCCAGCAGCATGACAGCCGGGAGTACAGGCGGGCACTGAGCCTAGACAAACCTGCCTGCACTATGTCTATTTCATACACATATACGGTAACTGCCCTGATGAGAGCCAAAAATGCGGCAGTTGTTTATAGAGTCTCTAGGTTTAGCTGAGGTGTCACATGAAGCCCCCGGGTTCTCACGATTGGGCTCTGCCATATTCCCAACAATAACTTTCATTAAACTTTAAGGAATTCTTAAAGTGTACTTAACCTCTAAAGAGACTTTATATAAATCAATAGTACAGAGTGTGTACATAGGGAGTAACACTATATCAGGCCAGTATACAGCTTGTATTCTAGCAATTTTCCCCTTCTGCAGGCTCTGTCTGAGGTCTGCAGTTTTCCCTGAGCTGGGCAGTGGAGACTAGCTGCCATACACTACGCACAGTAGGTAGAGGAGAATATTTTCTATACCTATCTCTCTCACTCAAACAGCCCCAGGACATGCAGGGCATATGTAGAGAAGTACTGAAATGTACTAATGTGAATAAAGTACTTGGTTGTGATAGAAAGATCCAATTTAGCTCCAGCATCACACTAAACCTGAGTCTCTGTTGCCATCTCTCTCTCTCTCTCTGCTCAATCCTCCTCATCCCCTCGTCATAGACTTCTATAGACATGTGTGATCTGATACATGTGACCTGTAGTCTGCCCGAAAGAGCAGACCCACCTGGTGTAGGTGGATGTAAATGTGGCACATCTTTGGGGCACAGCCCTTCCTTGTACCAGACATGCATCACATTGGTCCTTCTGCACCCCGTTTACTACTTTTTATGAAAGTGGGTAGAGTGGGGTAGAGACCTAGGTGGACTGGTTTGGGGGAACCTCGGCCCACCATGTTTACTATATATTACACCAGAATGCTGGTGTGAGTTATATCTGAAATCTATGCAAGTTTCTGACTATGTAGATTGCAATTCTGTTGCATGGGACTGTGGCTGAGTTATTAGTAGTCCGGAGCCCCTTATTAATCCAGGTGTATCTCATGCCGACTGGGGACTTGATTAATATTGTATGGACCTTGAATTGTTCAGACCCCACTTTTACGACTCTTGGGGTCGCTACAAAGTAGCGGAGACTACTTTGGGGGCACAGCCTGCATGCTACACATATAGTAACGGCGATTTGGGGTACTGAAGCATTGTATGGGACAAAGCTGTAATACCCTGCACCACTGTTAGTAAGTGTACGATGTTCCAGACGTAAAAAAAGAAGAGGCGCCATTGTTTGCCATTGGTCAGCTAATTGACGGGGAGTGCTGAGAGTTGGACTCCCAAGAGTCTTATATTGATGGCCTATCCTAAGGACAAGTTATCAACATCCTGTCCCGAAAAACCCCTTTAAGAAATGTATCAGTGCAGAATGTTGGACCTAAAATGACATGGCAGCCTCTTCTACAGATGGATTTTGCTTCTATGCTGAAGTTTAGTTACCGTCGCCAGCATCACGTCGGTAATAATTCTGCTTCTACGGGTCTTCATGAAGTTCTTGAACATTAAACAAGACATTAAACAGGAATAAATAAGTCATTGACTCGGCGGATTTTATCCACTTTCTTCCAAGAACTGTCTCATTTTACGAGCCATCCCCGCCATTTGTCACAGTGACATGTGTTCCTGCTTCAGGCCGTGTCATTCCGTGACTCCACCAGTAGATCACGCCTGATGCCAGCTTTATGACTATGGTTTTGGCCTCGGTCTCTGAGGTCGATGCGGGCAGGTAGGGAATGTTTCCTGTGCTTTGTAAGAGGGGAAGTTGCTCATTAAATGTAATGGGCCGGGGGTTTATTGCTGAAGGTCGATAGACAGGAATGGCCACGAAGAGCATCGAACTATTCAAAGCTGGCAACGGTATTAAAATATGTTTTTATCTTCTCCTCCCACAGAAAATCTGAGTGCTGTCCAGTTACAATGAGTATTTCTACAGTCTGCGAATCTGGATAAACAGTGTTTTATGAGTCTAGTGGGAACGCAGCAATTGTTAGCCATCGTGCCAGAAATGGACGGAGACCTGCCTCTCCCCCTTCCCCTAAAACACTTCAAAGTACATTTAAAGGGCAATTGTCTTAAAGCAAAAGCCCCTCGATTCACATAATGCAGAGCGTGTCTACACTAGTAATGTCGACCATCTCCAGACTTAGGGCTCTTACACATGGCTGTAATATGTGTCCATAGAAGTCTATGCAGTACTGTGCAGTAAGAATGCTTCATAGAAGGGTTAAATGAAAACGAAAGGAAGTCAATGAAGAAAAGAGAAATGTAAATTCCATCAATATTTGCCTTCCATCAGTTCTTCTCGGTACTTGCAGACAGTTTTGACAGAACTGGGCAGGGAGGTTGTTCCCGCCACCATCTTGGAGAACTAAGCACAGATCTTCTGTGGATGTTGCTTGCTCCAATCCTTCTGTCTCTTCATGTCATCCCAGACAGACTGGATGATGATGAGATCAGGGCTATATCTGTGGGGGCCGGATCATCACTTCCAGGACTCCTCCTCCAAAGGGCAAAGGTCACACCAAATATTAATGGGATTTACACCTCACTTTTCTTCATTCATTTTGTTAATTGACAAAAATAAGCTATTAACCCTTCTATTTCTGAAAAAAATTCTTACTTTGCAGATTTTTTCCATACCTGACTAAAACTTTTGCACAGTACTGTATATCCTTCCGTACGGACTTGCTGCCTAATATATCCCATCTCTGACAGCCTCCAGGATTATTATTGTTATACACATCACCAGGCTGGGGTTGGATGGATGATGAGGATTTAAGTTTTACAAAATTTTACAAAATGTTACAAAATATTACAAAAATGTGATAGAATCTGGGAACTTCTAGCCTTTTAACTAGCTGGGCTAAAAAGTAAAATGTTGCACTTACCCCTCCATATACTTTGTATCGTTCACATTTCAGATATGAGTGTCAATCTTATTTCGCCAGGGTCAATGATAATATACAATTATAATGCAAACAAAATTCAACACATTTTTGGGCTGACACTTTTCTGTTCTTCTGCCATTTTGGAAAAGAAATTAACCTTTATTAAAGTTGTTTTCATTTCAAGACTGATACTTGGCTCTTTTTGAGTTTGGGCCTTTGTCACTTGGTCTACTAACTCTCTGAACCTGAGTAAGAGGCAAATGCCGACCTCAAAACACGTTGCACTTATCCTACTCTTCGTGACTTATGACATATTCAATCTGCTATTCATCTTTGCAGACAAGCGCCAATATGGAATTCTGCTCTGGTCCACAGTAAGTCTTTCCTTTTCCATAAACTTGAAATATTGTGTGTTACTAAAGGGATGGGCGCGACTAGGAAAGTTCGTGAGGACAAAGATGCACAAGTGAGTGAAGTGGAAAAGTTATTAACATTTTTAAAAAAGTGTTTAATGGCTGCAAATCCTGGGAAACCACATCTGTCCCAATCATCAAGACACAGTGATACATTGTGACCAAACTGAATAGGGAACCATAAAGGTTAGTAATAGGGTTAAAGAGTGTACTGGGGACAATGGACTGGTTGTCATGGACTTACCCGCACCACTTTGCACATTACCACAGCAGTTTGAAGTACATTGTCCTTTTATGTCCCTGACCAACTTCTCCAAGATCATCAAACGTTTGAGCAGGTTTTGGACTCCTTCTGCTTCTGGACATTTTGGCTGGGGAGAAGTGGGAGGTGCCGACAGGGATCCCCCAAATACAATGATAATGAGAGATATTGAAAGGAGGGACATTATTAAGCAAAGGGACGGATACCTGGATCACCTGTGAAAAGGAAGGGAAGAAGTTAGAAGATGACCAAGATGACTTCAGAGATCAAGATGGCAAATTATTCCTTCCTATCGGTTTACACAGGGTGGTTTAGGGTTAACATAGCATTATTCCCGGTAGTCTAGAGGGGATAAATATCAACTGATGGTAGCTATGATCGGACAACTGCTGCTCTTCTGTACCCTCACAGGAGTTGTGCTACCAACAAGCATCATATTTATGACCACATAATGATGCCATCTATCTGCTGGTATTGACATGTTTACACTGGGCAATGATCGTGAAAGATCTTTTGTATGAATATTTGTCTTGTTGATTATTGGCCAGTGTAAAAGACCAATAATGGAAGGAAGTGGACAATATGAAGGGTGAATAGACCAAGAGTATGAGGTACAGGAGAAGTGAAGGGTGAAGAATGAAAGTGTGAGGTAGAGAGAAAGTGAATGGAGGAGAAGGCAGGTGAGAAGTAGAGAAAGAGTGAAATGAGGAGACCGAGAGTATGAGGTACAGGAGAAGCAAAGGATGTAGAATGAATGTATGAAATAGAGGATGTGTGAAGGCAAGAGAAGAAGGAAGACATATGGTCAAGAGTAAGTGAAGGGAGTGGAAGAAGGGAGGTGTCAGGTAGAGAGAAAATGAAGGGAGAAAAAGGCAGGTGAGAACGAGAGGAAGAGGGAAATGAGGAGACCAAGAATATGAGTGTGAAGCACAGGAGGCTGAACGAAGGGAGAAGAAGGAAGGCTTGAGAAAGCGGAAGAGACCAAGAGTATGAGGTACAGGAGAAGTGAAGGCTCAAGAATAAATGGTGTGATGTATTTGATACAGGGAGAAAAAGGAAAGTGAGAGACAGAGGAAATCAGGAAGAAAATGGAGGGAGAAGAAGGAAGGTGTGAGATAGTTTGTTCTCCACTAGAGAACAAGTAAGGGAAAGAGAAAGAAGGAATGTGTGAGATACAGTGGAAGAGAAGGGAGAAGAAGAAAGGAGTGAATTAGAAGAATGAAGTGAAGAAAGTGAAGAGAGGAAAGTTTTGATGTGAAGGAGTAATCTGAACAAGGACGTTATTAAAGGATTGAAGGGAATAGAAATAATGTGTGAGGGAGAGGAGAAATTAAGGAATATACATAGTAGAGGAGGAGTGAAAGTAGATGAAGAGAAGAAGGAAGATGTGAGGTAAAGCAGGAGAGAAGGGAGAAGGAAGGTGTGAGGAAAAGCAGGAGAGAAGGGAGAAGGAAAGTGTGAGGTAAAGCAGGAGAGAAGGGAGAAGGAAGGTGTAAGGTAAAGCAGGAGTGAAGGGAGAAAGAAGGAAGGTGTGAGGTAAAGCAGGAGAGAAGGGAGAAGGAAAGTGTGAGGTAAAGCAGGAGAGAAGGGAGAAAGAAGGAAGGTGTGAGGTAAAGCAGGAGAGAAGGGAGAAAGAAGGAAGGTGTGAGGTAAAGCAGGAGAGAAGGGAGAAGGAAGGTGTGAGGTAAAGCAGGAGAGAAGGGAGAAGGAAGACGTGAGGTAAAGCAGGAGAGAAGGGAGAAGGAAGACGTGAGGTAAAGCAGGAGAGAAGGGAGAAGGAAGGTGTAAGGTAAAGCAGGAGAGAAGGGAGAAGGAAGACGTGAGGTAAAGCAGGAGAGAAGGGAGAAGGAAGGTGTGAGGTAAAGCATGAGAGAAGGGAGAAGGAAGGTGTGAGGTAAAGCAGGAGAGAAGGGAGAAGGAAAGTGTGAGGTAAAGCAGGAGAGAAGGGAGAAGGAAAGTGTGAGGTAAAGCAGGAGAGAAGGGAGAAGGAAGGTGTGAGGTAAAGCAGGAGAGAAGGGAGAAGGAAAGTGTGAGGTAAAGCAGGAGAGAAGGGAGAAGGAAGGCGTGAGGTAAAGCATGAGAGAGAAGGGGGGAGAATTGTGAAGTAAAGTAGGGGTGGGGGGGGGGAAGGCATGAGGTAAAGCAGGAGTGAAGGGAGAAGGAAGACGTGAGGTAAAGCAGGAGTGAAGGGAGAAGGAAGACGTGAGGTAAAGCAGGAGTGAAGGGAGAAGAAAGGTGTGAGGTAAAGCAGAGGAGAGAGAAGGGAGAAGAAGAAATGTGTGAAGTAAAGTAGGAGTGAAGGGAGAAGGAAGGTGTGAGGTAAAGCAGGAGAGAAGGGAGAAGGAAGGTGTGAGGTAATGCAGGAGTGAAGGGAGAAGGAATGTGTGAGGTAAAGCAGGAGTGAAGGGAGAAGGAATGTGTGAGGTAAAGCAGGAGTGAAGGGAGAAGGAAGGTGTGAGGTAAAGCAGGAGTGAAGGGAGAAGGAAGGTGTGAGGTAAAGCAGGAGTGAAGGGAGAAGGAATGTGTGAGGTAAAGCAGGAGAGAAGGGAGAAGATGAGAATAAGGAAGATGTGAGGTATAGAGGGAGTTAAGAAAGACAAGGTAAGCTGTGAATAAGAAAAATGCATAAAAGGAAGAAAAAGTGTAAATCAGAGGAGGGGTAAGAGTAAGATGAGGGTTAACGATAAGAGTTACAAATAGTAACTAGAGACAGGTGAGAGTGACGTGGAGTTTGGGGGAGATGATTACACACAATTAGAGCCATTGTGCTGTATGAATTCCATATGGCTTCCTATGGTCTGCACAATATCAACACAAAATCTGCAAACAATCTAAATTAACTCCAGGGAAAGCTCCGACAAGGTCACCCAATCAAGGCTGACCGAGAGACAATACAGAGTGCCCCCACCCCCCAGAGACCGCCACAAAATCACTACTAAATGTCGGCAAAGCAGTTTTTATATCGATATTGTTTACGCCAAGTGAAAACATTAAGCTCTCAGGTTTTCCAGGACATCTCGAGGATGAAGTCTGGCACCTCCAGATGGGATCAGTATAATGGCAACCTCATTATGGACTCCGCTTCAGGCGTCTCGGGTTTCCTCTTAAATATCTCATCAAGTTTATTCCAGATTCCATTTATATCTCCACATATCTACAGAAATTGTCTGTTACTGGAAATACAGAGTGAATCTATTCAATGCGCAAGAAGGTGGATTTATTGGGACATCTGGTCTTCTAGTTTTTGGATCAAGTCATGTTCTTTTCCAGTTGCTGCATTTAGGTTAACTATACTGTAATTTTGCTCAAAGGGGCTTACAGGATTTGGAAAACATAGCTACTTCCTTACAGAAGCAGCGCCACACCTGTCCATGGGTTGTGTCTGGTATTGCCACTTAGCTCCATTGAAGTCAGCAGACCTAAAACGCAATATCAGTGGAAATCAGCCATGGACAATCCCTTTAAAGAGCAATCTCACCTATAATATATTTTATGAATAGTCATTCATGGTCCTGAATGTCATGACCCTTTGTGGGAAAAACTACGTTCATACAAGTGTCCTATAGTGGACAATACCTTGGTATTACTAAAATTTTTGTTCTTACTTGACATTGGAGATGAACCCATTACCCCCCCCCCTTCCCCGATACATTTAGGGGGTCTCACATGCTTTGAAGTTGGTAAAATAGGGACATTTAAAGCCCCACTTCTGGACACACCTCCTCTTAGATCTGCCCCTGAATCGGGTGGGACCACCCACTTTGGGGTGTGGTTTTGTTAGCCGAGCCTCCTTTTCAGATGGAGACTGCCCAAATTTGCTAGGACTGTTGCTGAAAATCAGGGACTGTCCCAGCAAATTTGTGACATTGGCAACTATGTCGGCGTTTGATGTCAACCACCATTTACGTGTCCTATTAGGACATAAGTAAATCACAGAGTGTGGTCCCCTACTCAGGACCTTCATCTATGATAGAAGATGGAGAAGTTTCTCTGTAATACTTAATTCCACTTTGGTGTCCCGACACGCCTTGCGTTACATTTGTGATCAATTTTGCACATATTCTCGACAGTGGGTGCCACAATGAAAATAAGGGAGCAAACCCAACTTTCCCAGCCTATTGGCAAAGGTTGGAGAACCTGGGTCCATGGCCATCAGCAGATCGTATAACAGAATCCAAAATTTGCAGAATCGATGAAGGGAACTGATTCACTCGCAGTCATTGGGACCCAACACATATGTCAACCAGGACAGGAGAACACAACATTTGACTCCGACTTGTGAACCTTCAGCTCTTGCAAAACCAAAATTCTGAGTAGACCTGAGAGTCTGTCATGCTGAGAGTTGTAGTTTTCCAACAGTAGATGAGCTACAGGTTGGGGAGCCGTAGTCTGCACTGTCTGCACTTGTCCCTCAGGCTTACAAGGGGCCGATAACTGGTTGTAATGTTGTCATTCGTTACAGTATACACAGTCCCTGTTTTCTGTCTTACATCTGGAGTATCAAGGTCTCCAAAGACTAAGATGTTATTCGTCAGTAAATCATTGAGTTCCTAAGAGGAACATCAAGCAAAGGACCAAAAGCTGTTTACTGCTTGTACGGTAAAGAATTAAGTAGCAGGAGAAGGCATCCCATAGGATTAGACAAAACATCCAGCTGTCGCCCCCCCGCCACGGTGTAATAAATGAATTGTAGTTACCAGAATAAACAATAACGATCGCCTCTTTCCTTATTACTAAAAAATTCCATTTCCTTCTAACTATTGTTGGCTGCCGGTAAAATATTTCAGTTACATAACTTGTGCCCCGTGTCCAGAAATTACATGTGAGCTTAGTAAGTTGTACCAACCATTATACACAAGCTGCAGAGTAGACTGAGGCTCAGACCACAGCCGCCCGGCACATGCAATGGCTTAGACTGTGTAGACTCATATATGTCATTGTATATAGCTCCGTCTACTTTTATACATTACTGGCAACTATAATGACATACCGTCACAACTCTGCAATGCGGGGTAACATTAGACACCCACTATGATTGACCCCTTCACCAAACTAGACCACCAGGAATGCTGAAATTGATCTGTTTATTGCTTTAAACCACCAAGAATACCTGCACCCCCTCCCCTAGAACATCAGACTTATAGTAGAGACTTATAGTAATACCTTCCCTACCCTAGACTATAAGGGAGGCTGATAATAACAGCTTCACCACCTTAGACCACCAGGGAGACTTATAGTAATACCTTCACAATTCTCCACCACTGATAGTAATAGCTTCCCTACCCTACACTATAAGGGAGGCTGATAATAATGGCTTCACCACCTTAGACAACCAGTGAAACACCAATAGTAATATTTCCACTACCCTAGACTACCAGGGGGGCTGATACCAATAGCTTTACCACCTTAGACCACCAGGAGGGGCTGATAGTAATACCTTCCCTACCCTAGACTACCAGGGAGGCTAATAGTAATACCTTCACTACTCTAGACCACCAAGGATATTGACATTAATGGGGACCTTCATTGTGTAGATAGGTGCAGGTGCCAGTGGTGGCCCAACATCTCTCAACTATTTATGACATACAGATGTAACAGAGTTTCTCCTGAACTTCTGCAATTGGATTAATTGCTGCAACGTGATATCTCATCACAGAAGGCAGCAAAAAACAATGAAAAGTCATTGGAAATTTTTTTTGTTATCTTTAGTGTTGAGCGAACCTGAACTGCACAGTTCGGGTCCATGCTGAACTTCGTGTGTACCCGAACCCAACCCCGAACATCAGCGCTGAAGTTCGGATCCGGGTTCGGCTCGTCCCTAAAATTGGTTGATTGACTGCTGAGCAGCCAATCAACCAGCTTTAACCCCTTCACGCATTGTCAAGTACATGTACGTGGGAGAATGTGGGTAGTTACCGCATCCCCACGTACACGTATGTGATGGTGATCGAGCGGGTTCAGAAGCAGAGCCCGTGCGATCACCGTGGGAGCCCGGCTGTATCTGACAGCCAGGTTACCTCTGCAACTGTGGGGGCGATGATAACACCGATCCCCGCTGTTTAACCCTAAAGGGGGGGGGGGGGAGGCGACCGCGGCATCTTAGGTGTTGGTCATTGAAACTGTAACTGACAGCTAACACCCAGCTCCTTAACCCCCGATCGGAGCTGATCTCTGATCGGGGGTTTTAACCCCTTGCATGCCACGGTCAAACATGACCGGGGCATTCAAGGGGTTCCGTCGTGCCAAATGTCCCCCCCCCGGAAGCGAGATCGGGGGGGTGCCCATATGTATCTTCTGCAGCCTGGTTCAGGTCTCCTAGTGGGACATCACTAAAAAGTAAAAAAAAAAAAAAAAAAAAAAAGTTTTACAGCCATTTTTGGGTCACAAAGTTTGGGTCCCCATTGATTTCAATGGGGTTCGGGTTCGGGACAAGGTCGGGTACCCGAGCCAAACTTTTAGGCAAAGTTTGGTGGAACGTGGTTTGCTTACATTAACCTCTTCCATGCTGTAGACCACCAAGGATGCTTACATTAACCCCTTTCCTGCTTAAGGTCACCTGGAAATCTTACTGGAAATTAAACCTTATTCCTTTCTCTGGACCACCAGTGATGGAAATATTAGTTACTTACCTGCTCTAGACCTTAACCCTATTTCAGCACTAAACCACCGGGGGTGCTATTGCTAACATTTCCTCTTCTTTGCCACAGACCTAAGTCTTACATTAACCCTTTCAGTGTAGTATAGCCACTAAATATATACTTATACTTACCCTAGATATAGAGGATATTACAAAATCTTAACATGAAGCCACATCCTAAAGACCATGCACCCATCCCACCCCCCACATTGATGTCCAGCTGGTATTTTATGATGAATAATGACAATATTTATTGGATTCCTCAATGGCCTCCTGACTACGGCAGTGCAGAAATAGTCACGTATGAAGGAGAGTAATGTGAATAATAGGACCTCATCTATGACAGCAAGTCTGTCTACCTATGGAGTAATATTGGGGGGTCTTCCTTAACCAGTGGCAATGCTGTGATGGCTGCCATATTAGTGTTCCTGGGTACAGAGATAGCTAGGAAGTATTGCAACAGAATTTCTAAAGACAACAAGGGGGATGAATCAAGACTGGCGTATTTTACACTGGTCTTGATGTCCCCTGCACCTCATTTATATTTATTGGTGATTTTTTTTAAAAACTTTATGGGAGTTTTTTTCGTTGTTCTTGTAGCTCTAGTCTCTGATGTGTGGACGTCTATAACATAGCAGCCGGGTTCACCTCTCTTTATGTTCCATTATCTAGATGTAAGGCCTGTGCAGACAGGACCAGTACTCACACTTTACATCCGGGAGCGTGGAAAATGATTAATTCCTGACCTGTCACAGAAGACGAACCTGACAGCTCCAAACACCAGATAATCCCAGAGCGGGACAAGGAACGTCATTTCTAGAATTCCAGCTGGTGTGATTGTGTTTATGAGATCCTGCAAGAAGCCCCACTAGGATCAACGCAAGACAAGCTACTGAGGGGAAACGGAGGAGAGAGGCACCAAAACCTGGGGTACAGGACAATGGCGCTGACACCTGGGGTACAGGACAATGGCGCTGACACCTGGGGTACAGGACAATGGCACTGACACCTGGGGTACAGGACAATGGCACTGACACCTGGGGTACAGGACAATGACACTGACACCTGGGGTACAGGACACTGACACCTGGGGTACAGGACAATGACACTGACACCTGGGGTACAGGACACTGACACCTGGGGTACAGGACAATGACACTGACACCTGGGGTACAGGACAATGGCACTGACACCTGGGGTACAGGACAATGGCGCTGACACCTGGGGTACAGGACAATGGCACTGACACCTGGGGTACAGGACAATGGCACTGACACCTGGGGTACAGGACACTGACACCTGGGGTACAGGACAATGACACTGACACCTGGGGTACAGGACAATGGCACTGACACCTGGGGTACAGGACAATGGCACTGACACCTGGGGTACAGGACACTGACACCTGGGGTACAGGACAATGACACTGACACCTGACACCTGGGGTACAGGACAATGACACTGACACCTGGGGTACAGGACAATGGCACTGACACCTGGGGTACAGGACAATGGCACTGACACCTGGGGTACAGGACAATGGCGCTGACACCTGGGGTACAGGACAATGGCACTGACACCTGGGGTACAGGATCACTGACACCTGGGGTACAGGACACTGACACCTGGGGTACAGGACAATGGCACTGACACCTGGGGTACAGGACAATGGCACTGACACCTGGGGTACAGGACACTGAACCTGGGGTAAGGCAACTGACACCTGGGGTACAGGACAATGGCACTGACACCTGGGGTACAGGTCAATGGCACTGACATCTGGGGTACAGGACAATGATACTGACACCTGGGGTACAGGACATGATCCTGACACCTGGGGTACAGTACAAATGACACTGACACCTGGGGTACAGGACAATGGCACTGACACCTGGGGTACAGGACAATGACACCTGACAGGACAACTGGGGTACAGGACAGGCACTGACACCTGGGGTACAGGACAATGACACTGACACCTGGGGTACAGGACAATGGCACTGACACCTGGGGTACAGGACAATGGCACTGACACCTGGGGTACAGGACAATGACACTGACATCTGGGGTACAGGACAATGACACTGACACCTGGGGTACAGGACAATGGCACTGACACCTGGGGTACAGGACACTGACACCTGGGGTACAGAAGGACAATGGCACTGACATCTGGGGTACAGGACAATGGCGCTGACACCTGGGGTACAGGACAATGACACTGACACCTGGGGTACAGGACAATGACACTGACACCTGGGGTACAGGACAATGACACTGACACCTGGGGTACAGGACAATGACACTGACACCTGGGGTACAGGACACTGACACCTGGGGTACAGGACAATGACACTGACACCTGGGGTACAGACTGACACTGACACTGACACCTGGGGTACAGGACAATGGCACTGACACCTGGGGTACAGGACAATGACACTGACACCTGGGGTACAGGACACTGACACCTGGGGTACAGGACAATGACACTGACACCTGGGGTACAGGACAATGACACTGACACCTGGGGTACAGGACACTGACACCTGGGGTACAGGACAATGGCACTGACACCTGGGGTACAGGACAATGGCACTGACACCTGGGGTACAGGACAATGGCACTGACACCTGGGGTACAGGACAATGGCACTGACACCTGGACAACCCTGGGGTACAGGACAATGGCACTGACACCTGGGGTACAGGACAATGACACTGACACCTGGGGTACAGGACACTGACACTGACACTTGGGGTACAGGACAATGACACCTGGGGTACAGGACAAGACACTGACACCTGGGGAACAGGATAATGACACTAACACTACAGGACACACACTTGGGGTACAGGACAATGACAGGCTGACACTTGGAGTACAAGACAATGAGCACTGACACTTGGGGTACAGGACAATGACACACACACCGACAACAACCACGGACAGCAAGACACGACACTGGGGACACAAGAACAGGGACAGGCACACTACAAGACAAGAGCCTGACATGGGGTACAGGAAAACACTTACCCTTGGGGTACAAAAACGGATACACTTGTAATACAAGATAATGACATGCTGACTCTTGGGGTACAATGGGGTGCACTTGGGGTACAGAATAATGACACACTGACACTTGGGGTACAGGATGCTGACACTTGGGATACAATGGGGTACAGGATAATGACACTTGGGGTATGATGGGGTACAGCACAGTGACACGCTTGCACTCGGCATTCTATATAATATAACATTTTCAGGGTTCCCAGTCCATGATGGGTAACCCTGAAATTCCAACATTGTCAGTCCTTCTGCATCTTGTGGGTGCGATGCTCTGCAGTTTCTTCCTCTCCATAAAACCTCCTCTAGACTTATGAACCTGAACACCCGGCGCTGTATTTGTGTCCTCAGGCACCATGAGTTAACCATTGCACCGCCTGCATACACATTGTCCTTAGGAGACAATTACGGCTTCATCATCTATGACACCCCTAAACAGCAGCGTCCCCCATTTCATATCACTGACATATCATCCATTTACATAGGACATATTATCTTACACATTATATTCCTAGCACTTGAAGATATATGGAACGACATCCAGTAGATTATAATATACATCATAACATATATTATCATTAAATATACAGAATGCACATGTCCATCTGCAGGATACTGGCACTTTTATGGCAGCCTGTACTGTGCCATGACCAGATACCAATGACCTGAGACGTCCATAAACAGCAGCACCTGCAGGGGATAGAGTTTCTCTATTGTTCTCATCTGAAAAACTTCCATTGGAAACTGAGAGATTTAGGTTTCCAAATAGTTCAATGAAAGTCTGTGAAAGATGATCCCGGCAATGTGATTGTAGAATATGATATATGTAATATATGACATAACATAAATCATATAACATTATATGATACAATGTATACGGTATGATATGATGATCTAATATGATATGGTATGATCTATATCACTTGATATGATATGATATTACTATATATAGTAATGATAAGTTTAATATATACCGTATGATATGGCATATAATATAATATCTATTGTTACGTATTATATGATATCATTTTATATGGTATGGTATGGTATGCTAAAAGTTACGCATCTGTCATACTTCTGATGTGGTATGGTAACATATTATATGATATATGTTATCTATGATGTGTCTTATTATAAGGTATGATACGACATTATAATATGATACAATATGCCATGATATGGTGCGGTATAATATGGTATAGTATGACATTAGCTGATATATTACTGATATGATATAGTAGGATAATATGATAAAATATACTATCACAATATACTGATACGGTATATGATACAGTATAATAATGTGTACTATGATATAGTATAATACGTTATATCATATGATATCATCTTGTATGATCTGTAATAGTGGTATCGTATGATATAGTATCATAAATTATAATATATAATATGATATGGTATCGTATGACATGATATAATCTGATGTGGTGTGAAATGATATAGTATGATATGTTATGATAAGATATAATATTATTTAGTATCTTAAGATATATTATGGTACAATATTATATGGTAGGATATGGTATCATTAAGTGTACTATGATATAAATGTGTATGATCGGATAAAGTATGATATGTTATAACAAGAGATAACACAGTATACTATATCATATAGTATAATAAAATATAATATAGCACAATATTATATGGTATGATAATCCGTACCAGGGTATAGAAATGCGGCAAAGTTTAACATTACCGTTAATACATGAAATAAACATTGTTTGATACCATCGTAAATGATCAGATTCAAGTTATAGACTGCGACATCTGTATAAAATGACATGATATAATATGTACGATATAATCTGATATAGTACGGTATAATATAGGGATTACTGCACAGAGGGTAACAGGCAGCCACTAACCTTTTAAACAGGAGAAGTTTCTCTGCCTTGTGTGAATACAATCCCAATTCTTTTGGGGGCACTGTGGACTGCTCACCCTACTACCTGTGGCCTCTGCCCGTCCGTCCTCCTCTTACGTCCCTCTCCCAGATGTTTGTGTGATCTCTCCAGCCCCGTGTGTGGATGTGGATGGCTGCGATCCACTCTGACTCCCTGTGTTCTGGGTAGCTGCACAATGACTGACAGATGGAGAGAGTGAGACCGGGAGAAGGGAGGGAAAGATACGTCCAAGTTCTGATGTCATGGCTAAAGTCCTGATCACATCTGTAATGACATCAATGCGTCTTCCAGGCTTCTCTCTGCTCCTTCCCTCTCCCCCTGCTGCTCATTCTCTTCCCCTTCTACTACTACCACCATCATCATCATCATATCATGCTTGCTTCAAATCTTGCTAATGTTAGTTATGTCTATGGGACTGATAGACCCTCACCCAATGCCCAATGTCAGGGGGGCAACGTAACAGACATTCCATTACTTCCCTTGAGATAGATAGCAGTGAGACGCTCTGGCAGCCCCTTATCTGCCCTGCCTGCAGTGCTGGGGGTTATTGCTCCCCCCACGCACTGCTGCTCTCTTAGTTATATATATATATATATATATATATCACAGATACATATGTACCTTACCCATCTGTTCATACCTCAATACCGCCATACAGTGCAACATAATAATTACAAACAATGGCCTTGCAATACTGGCATGCCCAAATAGTGAAAGGGTTAAGTCCCTGGTGCGCTACGGCAATGAAGATGGTTATTAGTAAAGCTCCTGCAAGTCAAGGCCAGTAAATATACTAATAGTATAGTCCCTTGTGGTCCAAGGAAGCAAATATTTTAATGCTTCACTTGCAGGTCCGGTCATTGGGGGGGTCACATAATTTCCTGCAGGGGGTCTTCTTTAATTACTTGTTGAAGCACAAAGTGTACCTAACCTGGCAAACAAACTGTATACATCAGTAGTACAGGGTGTACAGGAGGAGAAGTATTTTGGGCATTATTTGAGTTATAGTTTGCATTTTTTAGCAGTTTTCCCCTCTGCAGGATCTATCTCTAATTTTCAGTTTTCCCTGACCTGGTGGGTGGAGACTAACTGCTATCATGTCTGCCACACCATACACTGCACACAGAAAGTAGAGGAGAATCTGCTCCATAACTCTCTCTCTCATTTAGAAGAATCAACAGGATTATACAGGACATCAAAGAGAAGTACTGACCAGTAGTAATGTGAATAAAGCACTTGGGATGAGATAGAAACTTCCTGTCCAGCGTTAGCAAGCACTTGCTCACTCCACCCCTCTCCATAGACTTCGATGTCAAGCTGTATCCTCATATCTCTATGAGTTGTAGTCTGTCTTGCTCTAGTAAGATGGATTCTGCAGAGATCTAAGTGAATGTCAGTTTAGCAGTCAGGTGGACGGAGGAAAAGGACCAGATAAGTGGAGAAAGAAGAATTTTCCACTGGTCAGAAAGAGTTTCTCCCACCCTGGAGGACCTGTCATGTCCCATATTACACACACAACCCGCTGAATGAATGGGTACTGTGTAATGTTTAATTTCCCCTGTGGTAGCGCTGTAGGGAAATTCAACTCTTCCTGCCAGATTTTACCACAGATCACAACTGATCACTGGAGGTCCCAGCAGGCGGGTGCTCCTTGTCACCTGCTTTTTGTCAAGGAACCCTTCTAATAAGTAGGGAAGTGAAGATCCCCTTTAAATACTGGTTGTAACAAAGGTAAAAAAAAAGTGTGTAAGCCAGGTGGATGGTGAAGAGTGATATATATATATATATATACACTATAATGGGGTCCAAATATATGTACTGTATATATATATTTTCGTGGAAACTGGGATTCATTCATTTGCTTTTCTGTTTTTATATTCATTCATCCATTTGTTTGTCTATTCATTAATTCATTCGTTATTTTTATTCTCCCATTCCCTATCATTTATTCCTAATTCCATTTATCCATTTTACAATTGATCATGCATTCATTCATTTGATTGTTTGGTCATTCATTCATTCATTCATTCATCCACTAGTTTTACCCATTCCTGTCTTCCTTACATCTTTCTCTGATTCATCATTCATTTCGTAATCAATTTACTCACTGATTCATTCATCCATTTGTTCCTATTCATTTTATCACTCTTCATTATACTTTCATTCATCTGTATTCAGTCATTCCTTTATCCATTTTTCTTATTCATTTTATCGTTTTTCATTATAATATTTTCATTCATCTATATGCACTTTCATTCAGTCGTTCCTTCATCCATTTTTTCTTATTCAGTCCCTCATTCTACGTTATAATAATGTCATTCATCCATTTGCTCATTGACTCATTCATTTCGGTATTGATTGAACCAATTCTATTCCCGTATTTTGATTATTCATTATAATAATTTAATTCATCCATTTTTTTTTTCATTCAGTCCTTCATTCTACATTATAATAATTGAATTCATTTATATTCAGTCATTCCTTCATCCATTTTTTCTTATTCATTTTATCACTCTTCATTATAATAATTTCATTCATTTATATGCATATTCATTCAGTCATTTTTTTCATTCATTTTATCGTTTTTCATTACAATATTTTCATTCATCTATATGCACATTCATTCAGTCATTCCTTCATCCATTTTTCCTTATTCAGTCCCTCATTCTACGTTATAATAATGTCATTCATCCATTTGCTCATTGACTCATTCATTCCGGTATTGATTGAACCAATTCTATTCCCACATTTTTGATTATTCATTCTCATCTTGTCATTCACTTCTGGCTCATTTCTTACACTTGTAATTTGGATTTGATTCTGTTTTTCATTTCTGGGAAGAGAAGACAAACCCCAGTCAGAGTTTCCTAGGTGCCGGCCTGACACTAGCATGCACATTACGTGTGAAACACACTCATGGCTTCTCGTGCTGTCGCTGTTAACCCCTCCTTTCCTTTCCACCCTGGGGGGTCAGCTGGGTCGGAGGAGGGAGATGGGGGGGATCGGAAAATATGTGTCGATCATGAGATGAGATGATTGTTGTTTGACATTTAAATTATCATAATTGAAAGGAAACTGTGAGGAGATTCATGGATGAATGAGAATGAAAATAACTACAGGAAGCCACCGGGCCCATGGATATAAAGATTGTATCAGGAGAAGGGCTGCAACTTTCCAATAAACTTCATGCTTCAGTTCATTGCCATTGTCAAGATCGCTGCTTGAATGGGGATAGCTTTGTTACAGGAAGAGACTAAAAAAATCCCATTATAAGCATATTTTGCTGAGAGTTTGTTACAGTGTATCAGTTTAGACAATCCTCTCTGAGCTAAATGAAGCAGCTGCATCATAATCATCTATGCTGTCCCCAACATGGCTACATAGGCCACATTCACATCTCCATATGAGTCTCTCCGGCGCAGAGTCCATCAGAAATCCTGGACGGAAAAGTCATACTTGTAGGTGTCTGTGAAAAAATAATAGGCACCGACGCACCCCATTATAGTCAATGTGAACGTACCCCACATGGCTACATCATAACAAACTCTTACGCTAGGTTCACACTAGCATTGTGGTCTCCGAATGACGGAGAGCTGGACCCACACACGGACAACGATTTTTGGCGGTTTCTGCTACGTGAACCCAACTAAGCTGTGTGAGCAGGACTAGGTCAGGGCAGATTTTAATGTGCATTGAATCAATGTAATTTCACCATAGTATTTACCCTTCTGGTGCTACATGAATAGGGGCAACAACATCAGCCTGGCTCACTATTTGTCCACCTAGCAGCCCCATTTGGCACATTCGCAAGTGTATCACATATAGTGCCACCTACAGGCAGAGAAGAGGTATTGCATTGTTACTAGACTGTTTAAATGTGGACAGATGTGTGGACTCTCTTAAAGGGGTATTCCCCATATGGCATATGCAAAACACTTCAGCTTCTTAAAGTAGTCACCCCCACCAATCACTAAGGCATCCCTTCAGGGAACGGTGCATGCAACCAGGGCTGGACCCAGGATATTTGCCCACTTGTCCAGGATACCATGAGGTCACCCATTTTTTCAGGAGCCTCCTGACGTTCTGGGAGAGATGACAGGAATAAGCAGAGACCGTGACCGAGTGAGCAATCAAAACACTAGGCCTCATCTTTGTTGCCCATAGCAACCAATCAGAGACTAGCTCTTACTTCTTAAACTGCTCCGGCAATATGAAAGCTGTTCTGTGATTGGTTGCTATGGGTGATGAATATCTTTACCTGAGGCCTGGACTGTAAGTTTTGGTTGCTATGTGCAACACAGACAGTCTTTCTTTTAGGCCAGGGATACATGGTCCAGTTTTCAATGGGTTAGGTGACGGTCATGTTTATAGTAGCAGTGTAGTGGACAGGATTTAAAGGGTTAGTCCAGGAATTGGACAAACTACGAAGGAGGCCGGGGGGAGGTGTAACATAAAAAAAAAATCATACTTACCCTCCTCTGCCCATTTGGTCTCGCACCGTGCCCACTTTGCTGTATGTCCTGCGCCCCATGTGACAACTGAGACTAATCAATAACCTCAGTAGTGGCTGGAAAGGGATTGGTGACATCACTCATATACGCCACCGGTTTCTTTCCAGCGACTGCTAAGACCACTGACAGGTCTCAGTTGTCACGTGGGACGCAGAAACTCCAGAAAAGTGGGCACAGTGCACAAACAAATGGACAGAGGAGCGCCCCGGGGACAGATAAGGCTAGGGTCACATCTGTGTTCGATCGCCATTCGGGGATTCCGTTCGCCATTCCACTTCAGGCAGAAACTGGGCGGACCCCATTATAGTCTATGGGGTCCGCGGGTAACCGCTTTTTAAGACGCACATGTGAACCTAGAGTAGGTATAATTTTTTTTTTTTATGTTACACCTCCCCCCCGAACACCTCTGTGGTTTGTTCAATTCCTGGACATCCCCTTTAAACAAATCCCAGAAATCTGCAGAAAGAAACCCACAGTGCAATTATTGCCGTGGGTTTAGACGCGGTTTCAACCTTAGCAACCCAGGAATTGTGGCTGAAAGGCGCGGCGAAAACCTGATGCCGATGGATGTCCGCAATGGACGTCCCGCAGCAGCCCTGTCCTGTTTGTCCATAGCCGACAGTGTTGATAAATTTGCCCGTAAAATTAGTTAAAAACTTCCTGAACTTTTCCTGAACTCCCTCCCAACCCCTTTAAGGATTTCTTAATTAAAGGGGCAGTGACGGACGGCAGAGCTTTTTCCTTGTCTTGTGCTATACTGTGTGTTTTTGTGAAGCGCTGCACATTGTACATGTCGTGAAGTCAGTGGCGGAGATCCGCGTGCAGTGATTCATGCTACATGCTGCCAGCGCAGGCAACCAAGGCCAATACTGTAGGGGAATTAAAAATTCTTGAGAAATAATCATTCCAAATCCTAAAAAACAAGAGGAGCTGCGAGGAGTCTGCGGTTTTACAGGGAGGAAAGAGGGCAGAGAGTGCAGATCTGCGGGGAGGATGTATTATCATAATGGCCGCTAATAGACTGTGCTGAAAGGTAAACTCTACACGGGCCAGATGTAGGGGCTCAAGTAGCACGAGCAGATGGCAGGGGGGGCGCTACTGCTCCACCTCAGGTAGTGAGAGGTAAACTGCAGCATGGGTGACGGGAAGGATCCAAAACCAGGGCCTGACCACATCATTGCCAGTCTGATGCCAGTTCAGTAGGGTCTACTGTTGTGGTTGAGGTTTGTGCGATGTGGGTGTTTAATGGACTCTCTACAATCCAGAGGGGATGTGAACCATTTGATGACTCGCTCAAATCTGGGTTAATAAAAAAGATATTACACTTGATCTTAGCCAGAAGACCAATAAGATATTACACAAGTTGCTGGCATAAGTCAATGAACGCCTGCCACATTCACTACTATAAGTTGGAGCGCGATCACTAAAACCCGAGCAAAGGCGCAAATCTTGCAAGTGTTTGAGTAACGAGATGCCAAATAATCCACGTACCTATAGGGAAAAGTGTCACACCTGAAGAAAACGTGCAAAACCTCCCACTCTGCTCACTGGGGTGTAGTTATCAGCTAGTAACCCTTTTATGGGGAATGGCATTAAAGCTGAATGTTATATTTACTAACATTTCCAAAATGTATGAAAAAAAGGCGGCGTGGCTTAAAAGTCACGATTGGCAACTTTTTAGCAAACCTAAGTAGCCTGATATATATGGCATATACTGCACATACTGTATATCAGCAGTATTAGCCGTTTCAGGAATGCAAACCACATGACTGCTCTCAGCCAATCAGACAAGAGGGTACACGCCCACGAGGAACACAAACAGGTACAGACGGTTATCTATGACAATGACAAACATTTGTAAAGCGCTTTCTAACAAATCCAGGACCTCAGTCTTCCCTGTGCAGTATTATCTGTCCAGGGATAGACTGGAAGATTTTACCCATACTATGCACATGCAGGCCACCTCCATCCAGCAGTTTTATGGGCCACAGCAACACCTACAGACAGTGACTGGTACTGCATGTTGTCTCTTTAAAAGTCCCATAAACATAAGAGATAAGTCAGCCAAAATACATGGGAGGGTCGGAAGGAATAGCTGTTTAAGGTGTATTGCGTTTAAGGTGTATGGTCACCTTAAGAAGTATGAGCTGTACAATTAAAGGGCGAGGGTGCACGAAAGAAATTGGGGTCCATGTTGGGAGTTGTAGTTTGCAACAGCTGAAGAGTAACCTGTTGGTGCCACTGCTATAGAATATATGAACAAGCTGGGCTATTGTAAAGGCTGGCCTGGCACGACATGCTGGCACTTGTAGTGTTCATATTTAATTGTTTGCCCGGCTGGCAGGCAGGGAGCGGCCCATATTGGAGGTCACAGATAAAGCCGGTGGCAGAGGAGGGTCTGGCGCCTCTCCCTGTTTATGTTCAGCCGCCAGCAGATAAATAAACATTTAACATAGCGAAGAGATGACATCACCCCCAAGAAAATATGAGAAGTCTTCATCACTCCCCCCTCCTAGCACTGACATAAAGGGGGCTACGGGGGGATGGGGGTCCTCAAGGGAGGAAGAGGCAAACACTGAAACCAGTAGGACACTGTGCACCTGTGTATATTGTAGAGTCACGAGTGCGCTCAGCGGGGACCACAAAGGAAGCTGGGCTAGGGGGTCATCCACCCACTTTACATAATGACTACATCCCCCCCCCCCTTCTTTTAATTTAGTATTTTCCGCTCATTCATTTCCATGGCGTGGAAGGAGTGAATGTGGTAGAACAAGAGCAGAGGTGTGAGGAGGAGATGACTGAGCAATAAAGGAATGGGCAAGAAGGAGCGAGGGAGGAGAAAGACGTCCTGGACATGGGAGGAGAGGATGTGTCACAAACAGATGTGCAGAAACATTACAGCATCACATAGACACCGAGAGAAGGGGTGGGGGGCACGGAGAATGGAGGGAGGTGTGAACCGAGAGCAAGGCAGGTGGTTTGGACTCCGCAACCAGAAATGAACGCACACGCGGTAGTTCAAGAAAAAAAATATATATTTACTATAAGTTAATAAAGGCTAGTTAAAGGTAAAATGACAGGGCTAAAGACAAGCAAAATATACAATATAGCATGAACAATTTCAAGGCAAATTCTGCAATGGTTTCTACTTTTACTCTGTCCACTTCTGCAGTATGGACACTGAATGAACAATATACTCAAAACTATCCCTAACTGACCCTGACATCACATTTGGGTGCACCCCCTTTTCCCCAGTGGTCCAGGTGGACCGCTTACAGTCCGTAGAAGCGCGCGGTGGGGCCCAAAGTCGGTCCTTTCTTTTATAGTGAAGCGTCCTCCCCTCACGGTTATCAGGATCTCAGGAGAAATGAAGTCCTCTTTAACAGGGAAACCCAATGAATGCAATGTAATCCAACAGCAGATTCCACTCAGCACACTGACAGTCCTGCCGAATCCATACACTGAGCTGGGATGTAAAGCGGGATTTAGCAGGTGCCGTCCAGTACATCAACAGCACTGCGAGTCTCTATCTGTGGTATCCATATACACAGTCACAATGTCAGTCTCACTGATCAGCCACTGAGCACAGTTCCTTTCACGTGGACTCACTAGTCCTGTTGTCTCTTTACACTCTGTTTGTCTCTGGACCAAGATACAGCTTAGCTGTACAGAAAAATCTCCACACCAGTTCAATACAACACTTGCCAAGATGGCTGCTGCTCTCTGTCTCGTCACTTCCTGCTTCTCTGCTCACACTCTGTCTGCAGAACAGGCAAGCTGACATAAAAGGGGGGGTCTCACTCCAGCATCATGTCACAATTACAATGGCTGCTGTCTTAAAGGAACAGAATCACAGAAATACATTCAACATTAACAGTTTATACAGACAAATGAAGCTTAAGACAACATTGGCTGTCTCTTACAGAGGGAGCACAGAAAGAATGAAGGAAATATCAAGATATAATGTGCTATAGGATGGGTGTGCGGCTCTGCGAAACTCCAACCTTTGACTCTCCAGCTGTTGCAAAACTACAACTCCCAGCATGTCCAACAGTCAAAGGCTGCCAACTGCCTAAATATGCATGAAATGTTGAGTAACTTTGCAAGATGATCTGCAATATTATTTACTTTACACTTCATTTACATCCAGAGCTGCATTCAGAATTCAGCCAAAACCACTAGACTTCATGTACACTAAAGATAGAACATAACCCTACAGGTCAGCAGTAATGGTGCAACTTCCCACAATGCATTGCTTTCTAGTAACAAGTTGCAAGCAGAACTCAGAATTCAGCTTTAGATACTATTGCAGAAGAAAATGTTTCCTTTTCAGTATGGATCTGCTTTGTCTTGGTCAGTCTTAATATTAGAGATCAGAACTTTCACATTTACCTGAGTGGTTGCCAAATTCTGAATGCAGCTCTGGTGGTGACTGGAGCCTAATATAAGAAGTAAATCAAAATCAGAGAGTTATTCAGTGTTTTCAAAGTTACTGGAGATGATACGGTAAAATGTAAAATGGAACTTTCCTTTATCTTGTATCATATACTTAGAGATTGGTCGATAATTTCCTTGGTAGTCATCTATATGATGATCAGATGTGGGGCTGCCTCAAGGTCAGGGGAAACAATTGACCAAAATATAGTTTGTGGGATCCTTATTTCTTGCGAGAACTGCTAATATTAAGTAAAAAAAAAAATCACAGGGTAAAAGTGAAATCTAAAAATATAAGACAAAAGTATCTCCACAACAATAGCTTTTCACAAACCATCATAAAGTGCACAAATAGTAGTGCTATACAGTTCTGAAGAATACCAAAATACACTGCTTTATACAGTGCTCAAATAACTCTGCAATACAGTGCTCAAATAACACCACAAGACTGGGCACAAATAATACCACCAGACTGTGCACAAATAATACCACCAGACTGTGCACAAATAATACCACCAGACTGTGCACAAATAATACCACTAGACTGTGCTCAAATAATACCACCAGACTGTACACAAATAATACCACCAGACAGTGCACAAATAATACCACCAGACAGTGCACAAATAATACCACCAGACTGTGCACAAATAATACCACCAGACTGTGTACAAATAATACCACCAGACTGTGTACAAAGAATACCACCATACTGTACACAAATAATACCACCAGACTGTGTACAAATAATACCACCAGACTGTACACAAATAATACCACCAGACAGTGCACAAATAATACCACCAGACTGTGCACATATAAGTCCACCATACTGTGCTAAAAATCATACCACAATATATTGCTTAGAGGACCTGACACCTCTCCTGACTTAGCTGTTTTAGTAAATACTCACGTTTCCCATGAAGGTTTTTTTTTTTTTAACTGTCGTTCCTCTGTAAAATTTTCTGGAGATTTATGTATAAATTGTCAACTGGGTGTTACCTTTCTCCTTGTCAAAGGGGTGTGCATCTATATAGACTGGTACTGTCAGCACTGATTAGACAGTTGGTAATTTACTAAGAAATTTCCAGGAGGAACAACAGAGGAACATCACTACATATAGTTATAAGAAAAGACGCTCCAGATAAATGTTTAGTAAAGGAGAGGTGACAGGTCGTGGTCTTTACATTGATTTCAGGGCCATGCACATACACCCTACAACTACTCCCCATTAAATCACACCATAACCCTATCAGTCGCCCCTATAGAGGGCACAGAGGGGGTCACAGCAGTAAGATCACCGCTCTACAATCAATCTGGTACAAACCCACAATATGACCCCATTGTCTGCACTTCCTGCCTAATAACAGGCTGCAGATAAGAGGGTGGAGGGCAGGATGTGCCCCAACCCCCCCGGCCGGGAGCACAAGACGCCAAAACCCACAAGAAAAACATGAAGATGAAGTCAGAAGGAGCAGGGGGAAGAGGCGTCTCTGTAAAAGTGACTTTTAGGAGCAGAGAAAATATGGAAAGTAATAAGACACCAGGAGGAATTGATGAGAAAAAAAGGAGAGGTGAAGGAGCGGGCAGGGGTGATGGGAGTGGAGGAGGGGCAGGGCAGACTGGCACGCAGCGGGCATTCCTTATGTACATATATAGGTGCATGTGACTATACTGCTAGGTATAGACCCACGCCCGTTCATACATATATGTATATAATAGAGCATGCTGCAATCCCAGGACTTGGCCTCCAAGGTGCTAGATTGGGCACACTGTGGTTGGATGGGCTTCTTGTCTAAGCTCATACACTCCCCCTGTCCTTGCTGCATTCCTCCCTGCTGTCCGCACGCACTATTCCCTCCATCCTCTCACTGTCATTACCCCCAATGTACGCAAACAGCTCCGAGATTACGCACACCATGCTATCTTCTCGCCAACCCCTTACACTTTCCACACCACGTATCTACCTGTGATTGGGGACACTGTAACTATAGGGCAAACAGTGCACCTGTACCAGGCTCTATGGCGGTGGGGGGCCCTATCAGCCATCCCATATCCAGCAGAACAGTCCCACATTTTGGGTGCTGTCCTGGGCAGCAGATCCTGATCGACTGTAGGTCAACTCTATTGGCATCTCTTCGCGCCTCGACTAGAGCAGTCTATAGTAGGGAGGCACCATGGGCGTCAAGGCAGAGACACCAGAGTGGGAGCCTGTAGGCAAATCTGTGGGAACAGGACTAGGTGAGTATTGTTTTTTATTTTCTTTATGAGTAATACTATGTGATGGGGGACACTAAAGAGGCACTATACTGTGTGATGGCCATAAAGGGGTCAATATACTATACGTGGGCCACTAACAGGTATTGTTCTATGTGGGAGCCTCTAAGGGGTCATTATATTGTGTGAGGGCCACTAAGGGAGTATTTTACTGAGTGGGATCACTTGTGGTGGGAACTAAGAAGACATTATCACCATGTGTTATATATTGAAGGGTGCTATTATTATGTTGGTGGCATGGGCTGGGTTAACAAACAAATTTGCCTGTGCGTGGCCCCACACTTGTCCATTTTTGAATTCTCTGAAAATTGGGAGGTATATCTAAGTGGTGGAGATGGAGGGAACCACTTATGAAATCTTAGCACAGGGCCCACCAATGTATTAAAATGGCCATGGACAGGGTCTTGATGCTAACCCTAATTCCCTATCTGGACAGCCCATGTCAAGGCCATTCACAGGCCCAGTTTGGTGGACTGGGCACCCAGATTCCTCAACTTTACGAACTTCTGTAGATAATTTTTGTACTTGGAAGATCGTAAATCATATAACCAAAAAGTTAGGGAACAACCCTGGCAAGATGATGACCATGTTATCTCCACAGCCAAAACTCAATTCATCCCTCACATGCTAATATTTTATTATTCTACCTGAACCAGGACACCATTTTGATTTGCCGAATGGACTTGACTGGACTAGTCAGAAGTAATGGTCGTATGTTATGGTGCAGGAGCTGGTCCACTGAAGGAACCAACTATTGGGGAAGAGTCAGGAAGACCAAACACGCAACAGATAGTTGGCTGGTCTCGCCAAAATTGGTGGGTTTGGTGGACTTTGCTAAAGGGGCATTTTGTCAATCTGTGCAATGGACAAGCGCCTGTACCATGAGGTACAACAGTAACAACTGTTGGACTAGTCATGGTGAAACCACTCTTGGTGCCCAATGGTCCAGAACATGCCCATTTCTTGCTTTTAGGACTATTCCTGGCTTGGAAAACCCCTTAAACCCAAGCTGAGTATGAGGAATGTCCACCCAATAGGTTACCACCAAGGACGTAAGTACATGTGTGTGGTCCTCTAGACATGGATATTTTCTACCATTAGGCTGTGGATCAAGGGTACGTCATACATGGCCATTGTGTATAAAGACAAGTCCTGGGCATCCGTTGATTTTTTTTAAATAATCTCAGAATATTTTTTCAATGGACCAAAATTAGGGACCATAATGCAATTTTTGTTAAGAAAAAAATGAATGTCAATCATCTGCCTTGGGAGGACATCCCATCCAGACCAGTAGAGATCCCTCCCCATTCACTTCCACATGGTACCAGTTCACCTGCTGCTCACACGACCCCCTACAGATTTCGCAGTGTTGATTTTAGGATATTCCCTCTCTGTGTCTCATCTTTCCGTCCTTCCCTTCATCCTCCCATGTCTAGCCATATAAAACATTTATTGGAGTTTCCAGAAGTGGCTGACGCATCGTGTGCACAGGACGCCATCGTCCCTCCATGTCATGTTTGTAGAGCATGGGAATGGACCAGTGCCATCTCGGAGTCCATAAGAAGCCAAGCAAGAGTATCTGCCAGCACGTGTCCCCCGGGGCCACCCCAATGCTGTGATCACTGCTGAAGCCAAAGAGTGAATGTTCTCATGTTCAATAGAATGATGTGTGATATTACCTAATGTGCTGCTGCTGCGTCTGTGCCATATTCTTAAAGGGACCTGACACTCAATAGAGAAGCTACATATTAAAGGGAACCTGAAGCATGTTATAGAGCAGGAGTTGCTGAGTAGATTGATATATAGATTTATGGGGAAATAGTCAGTATAAGCTGTCCTTTATCTATTGAAATCTCTGTTCTTTATAGGCTGAGAATTCCAGAGGCGGAGCTATCAGTGATTGATAGTCATAGGACCGCCTTCTGGACTTCTCAGAATAGAAAGTGCAGAGATTTTAATAGGTAAAGGACAGGTTATAACAATTTTTTTTCCCATTAAGCTATATATCAATTCCTCCTGCTCTATAACATGCTGCCCCCAGATTGGACTGAATTTTTCAGATGCTTGTTTTCCTTTAAGGAAGTTCGGTGTGGTTAAAAGGATTGGGTGTGGCTTTTTTTTTTTTTTTTTAAATAGGCCACAGTGTTCCTCCAATTATGATTACTTCCACCAAAATTTTAAAATTGGCAGAAATGTAACTTAGAGAGTGGGTGGTCCACACCTAGGCAGCCATATAATAACAGAAGCCTCTAGTGCCTCAAGATTTCTAACCCCCAGAGAACCTCAGGTTTGTTTTCCTCTCTATATCTTCTTCACATCAGGACATGTGTGCACACGTTCTCACCACCTATTAAAATATGGGATTCACAACCCAATGCAAACTAGATAACAGGGCCCTATGTGCCATATGCCATACACAATGTTTCCAGGGGCCTAGAGAAGTTACATGAGGTGCAGATGCAGTGACAATTCTGCTTTGCTCCCTATTGGCTTTTAAAGAGACTCTGTCAACAGGTCTGAAAATCCCAATCATCTGATCGGCGCTGTTACCCTGAGCAATGTGTTTTGGTGTTTTGTTTATCTAAATCTGTTCAGCTATTCCACAGATATAAGCCCTGGGGTCTACTAGCTAAGTGGTTTCTCTGGGGGCAGGATCTCTTTGTGCTGTATGTCATGCAGTGTTACCGCCCACTTGGCTAGTAGACCCTAATTTAAATCAACACTAACAGGGCCTATATCTTTGGAATAGCTGAATGCATTTGGAAAAACAAAACACCAAAACGCTCATGGTTACAGCACCGATCAGATGATGGGTGTCACTGGGATTTTTACACCTGGTGACAGATCTTCTTTAAATATGAGTTTAAAATTTTAGCAAATATGTACACAAGGAGAGGCTATTGTTAGATGAGTAAATGATCCAGAAGATGAGCCTTCAGCGTCTGCTGCTCCTCCTCCCCTCTCACAGCATGCAGCCTCATTGACACAGACAACCTGCAGCTGCATCTCTCTCTTCCCACATTCCATTGTGTCTATTTAAGGATTTTTGGGGGGCACTGAGCAGGTTTCTTAATATTTATAGAGAAACTACAAGAAGGGAAAGGAATCAGCAAGATAAAGAAGATGTCACATCCCCCTAACATGACATATCGGAAAGTTTTATATTTTCATCTGTCCTACTAATTTACGTAAAAGTGTATTTTAGGAGCGCTTTAAGCTTATGGGCTCAGCCTGAAGCCCTTGTTATGTATGTTACACCGATGAGAGCCACTAGGAGCCGAGCAGCTGCCTACAAACTGGACATACTGTAGGACTTTACATACTTGGCCGCAGCTGTGGTACAGACCTATGGCTCCAGATGCACAGGCGGCCCACAGGGACATGTAAGGAATGATTCGTCTCTGCCCAATTTCTTACAGAGCATGTCCCCTTACATAAAATAACACAAACAGCAGTATAAGCCCTTAGTTATGTGTGCTTCTAGAAAAGCTGGGTGACAAACCAAAGCCATGAATTATAGCTCAAGGACCCCAAGACAAACCATGTAACAGGGTCCCCACTTACATGTGCCGTGTATATCATTGGTTTCTTATGTGGCAGAGGAGTCTTTGGCCTTCTTAAGCACTTCCCAATCAACCCAGATTCAGGGGGACAATCCCACATGTTGGTACCCCGTCACTGCTGCCAATGTCTTGGATGACATCAGTACATCAAGCCCACGGCTCCAAGAGGAGAGGACCCTACGAAACAGAGCAAGGGGAGAATTTATTTTATTTTTTTTGTATTTTCTGAGGGCCACAAGAAGGGGGCATAAAAATGTATGGTAGCCCCAGAGGGGCATTATAATGTGTGGGAGCCACAAGGAGGAGGCATAATACTGTGTACATTATAATGTGTGGTAGCCATAAGGAGGGGGCATTATAATGCGTGGCGTCTATAAGGAGGGGGCATTATAATGTGTGGCGTCTATAAGGAGGGGGCATTATAATGTGTGGCGCCACATGAGGTTATTATACAATATGGGGCTACTGGAGGGACATTATACTGTGTGGCAACACAAAAGGATTTGGCACATAGAGCATGGGTTAGAGGGGTAGTTGTGCCACCTGAAAGTTAGAAGGGATACCAACCAATCCAAATTCTTGTGGGATTGCTCACGGAATGGATTGCATAGTGGACTGGGATAAACACGTGGAAACATGGGCATTGTAAGAAGGGTTTATAGACAGATTGGGGCCAAGCGTTCTGTGGCGGTATAAAATGTTGGGAGGTACGCTGCAGGTGATAACCCATGTCACCTTTCCTAGAATCCTGAATGGAAATTCTGCTCAGTCTTATATTAAAAGAACAGGAGGGGATGGATTATTTTACAACTAGGTGTCTGTGGGAAATGAAACAGCGGCAATATTTGTTTCATCTAGCTTTCCCTGTAGTAGATATGACATGGCACAATGCATAGGGAGCATTCTCCATTTACTGACCAGCTCCCTGTGTCACCCAACCATCCCATTACCCACAAACACATTTGTCATCCTTTATGCAGTACATATGGGGTGACACATGTGCCCGTCCCTGAGACATTTCCATGCCACAACCTGCCAACCATGTCCTGATCTACCCCGTGTACCCCGTGTCACCCAGGAGGAACTCCCTGTCTGCGGATTGTGACCATGTTCTTCCATGTCCACATCTGTTTCACCTCCCAGCTCAGGAAAACATTGTCACACTCGGTGTATCCCCCCGCCTGAGGCTGCCAGGCCCGCTCTACGCCCCCCCGTCCTGGTGTCACCTCCATAACCAGCACAGGATTAGACAGCTCGGGTGACAATGAGTTTCCATTTGCTGTCATGACTCCATGCTTTCCCAGAATCCTTTGGGAACACTTCCTTCCAGTAAGGACACTTAGCAGAACCCTCCAGCTCTCTCCCTTCTCTATCTCGCTGCGTTTGGCCCGCTCTCACTTCCCCGCACTCTCTTTTTAATGAACTCATTTCTCTCTCATGTCTTTCCAAAGATCCTTCCCACAGAAGAGCGATCTCTGCTACGCAGGACGTGGATGCCAGAAGAACGATGTTCTGCAACATCTGACGAAAGACAAGGTTAAAGGTGCAACGCTCTGCGGAATCTGTCTGAAAGGAGGGGTCAACGAGGAGACCGACGGACCGGCCAGGAAAAACTCTGACGTTGCAGGTTGTTTGTTCGCAAGAGTGGGAGAAAAGGTGGCGATGTTCTGCGGGGTTACTGTTGTAGGGCACAAGGACGATATGTAGTGTGGTCTGGGTGGCTCAGTGGTCAGCCATGGATCCAAATCCAACCAGAGCAACATCTGGCTGGAGCATGTTCTTCCTGTGTTCACATGGATGCTCCACTTTCCGAAAACAAGCTTAGTATGTGCACGTGAGATTGGGAAATGGTGGCAGAGTGGGAGGCAGAATGGGCAGCTGAACAGGGCACCATTAAGAGTGGGGTGGGCACATTCTGAAACTCCTCCTTAAGCACCATAAGAGTTTGCCACAGCCGGCAAGAACTGGTCCATTTTTAGAACGACACTATGTAAGGGTTAATAGGGTTTGCCTCGGCCTGTCAGATTTACTATAACTTACTCCAGATGGGAGAACGGGCATCCTGAGCTGTTATTGTAAGGTTAGAAGGGGTATGGAGAGTTGCTGTTCAATAGTTTTCGAATAATAAAGCTATAGCCAACATAGCTTAAAGGGGTTGTCCGGCCCCAAATCAAATTTTCATACTGATATCCTATACACAGGTCATTACTGTGTGATCTGACGGGGTATGACACCTTACCCTGCACTGATCGGTTCTTCTAGAAGCCTCCGGGTACCAGAAGCTACCCATGGACGGACGGTACGTGCACCATTTAAGTAATAGGATCGGCGCAACAGTTCCCAGGAACTACCGCTATACATTGAATGGGCAGCCCATCCACTAGCAGCTTCTTGTACCCGAACGGGCAGCCCATCCACTAGCAGCTTCTGGTACTCGGAGACTGCTAGAGCAGATGATCTGTACAGGGATTGGTTGTTGGAACCCAACAGATCACATACTGATGACCTATCCACAGGATAGGTTATCAACATGAAAATTTGATTTGGGGCCCAAAAAAACCCTTTAACCCAAGAAATCGTCTCATGGTTTTTGTTCTCAATTGCAAAAAACAGTTTTACCCAGAAAAAGTTGGGATGCTTTCCGTCTATGCAGCTTGTTGCAGATAGTATAGATACTGCCTGTTTATATCATCTGTGAGTCCTGTGTGCAGAATCTCCACTGTATTCTACAAGATATAGCTTCCTACTGCTTCCACTTGCCTCCTGCTTGTTAGAACTGAGAGGAAGAAACCACAAGCAGGAAGCAAAGGATAGGCAGAAACAGCATCACATAAGATGTACTGAGACATTGCAGTGAAATATACTTACTGTGTAGCACAAATATTAGGTTTATTAAGACATATAAGCAAATTAATCTGTGCACCGTTTTAAATCTATATAAATACGTAGAATTTACTTTAAAGGGAGCCTGTCCCCAGAACCAGCATATCACCCCAGCCCTGCAGATAGATAGGTTAGTGTCACCAGAACCAGCATATCGCCCCAGCCCTGCAGATAGATAGGTTAGTGTCACCAGAACCAGCATATCACCCCAGCCCTGCAGATAGATAGGTTAGTGTCCCCAGAACCAGCATATCACCCCAGCCCTGCAGATAGATAGGTTAGTGTCACCTGAATCAAGCAATGTTTTCCCCTTGTAAATCACTGCCTCAGTTGCGGGGCTGGGGTGATATACTGGTTCTGCTGACACTAACCTATCTATCTGCAGGGCTGGGGTGATATGCTGGTTCTGGTGACACTAACCTATCTATCTGCAGGGCTGGGGTGATATGCTGGTTCTGGTGACACTAACCTATCTATCTGCAGGGCTGGGGTGATATGCTGGTTCTGGGGACACTAACCTATCTATCTGCAGGGCTGGGGTGATACGCTGGTTCTGCTGACACTAACCTATCTATCTGCAGGGCTGAGGTGATACGCTGGTTGTGCTGACACTAACCTATCTATCTGCAGGGCTGGGGTGATATGTTGGTTCTGGTGACACTAACCTATCTATCTGCAGGGCTGGGGTGATATACTGGTTCTGGTGGCACTAACCTATCTATCTGCAGGGCTGAGGTGATATGTTGGTTCTGGTGACACTAACCTATCTATCTGCAGGGCTGGGGTGATATGCTGGTTCTGGGGACACTAACCTATCTATCTGCAGGGCTGGGGTGATACGCTGGTTCTGCTGACACTAACCTATCTATCTGCAGGGCTGAGGTGATACGCTGGTTGTGCTGACACTAACCTATCTATCTGCAGGGCTGGGGTGATATGTTGGTTCTGGTGACACTAACCTATCTATCTGCAGGGCTGGGGTGATATACTGGTTCTGGTGGCACTAACCTATCTATCTGCAGGGCTGAGGTGATATACTGGTTCTGCTGACACTAACCTATCTATCTGCAGGGCTGGGGTGATATGCTGGTTCTGGTGACACTAACCTATCTATCTGCAGGGCTGGGGTGATATGCTGGTTCTGCTGACACTAACCTATCTATCTGCAGGGCTGGGGTGATATGCTGGTTCTGCTGACACTAACCTATCTATCTGCATGGCTGGGGTGATATGCTGGTTCTGGTGACAATAACCTTACTATCTGCAGGGCTGGGGTGATATGCTGGTTCTGGTGACACTAACCTATCTATCTGCAGGGCTGGGGTGATATGCTGGTTCTGGTGACACTAACCTATCTATCTGCAGGGCTTGGGTGATATGCTGGTCCTGGTGACACTAACCTATCTATCTGCAGGGCTGGGGTGATATGCTGGGTCTGGTGACACTAACCTATCTATCTGCAGGGCTGGGGTGATATGCTGGGTCTGGTGACACTAACCTATCTATCTGCAGGGCTGGGGTGATATGCTGGGTCTGGTGACACTAACCTATCTATCTGCAGGGCTGGGGTGATATGCTGGTTCTGGTGACACTAACCTATCTATCTGCAGGGCTGGGGTGATATGCTGGTTCTGGTGACACTAACCTATCTATCTGCAGGGCTGGGGTGATATGCTGGGTCTGGTGACACTAACCTATCTATCTGCAGGGCTGGGGGAATGCGGCGGTGACACTAACCTATCTATCTGCAGGGCTGGGGTGATATGCTGGTCCTGGTGACACTAACCTATCTATCTGCAGGGCTGGGGTGATATGCTGGTTCTGGTGACACTAACCTATCTATCTGCAGGGCTGGGGTGATATGCTGGTTCTGGTGACACTAACCTATCTATCTGCAGGGCTGGGGTGATATGCTGGTTCTGGTGACACTAACCTATCTATCTGCAGGGCTGGGGTGATATGCTGGTTCTGGTGACACTAACCTATCTATCTGCAGGGCTGGGGTGATATGCTGGTTCTGGTGACACTAACCTATCTATCTGCAGGGCTGGGGTGATATGCTGGTTCTGGTGACACTAACCTATCTATCTGCAGGGCTGGGGTGATATGCTGGTTCTGGTGACACTAACCACACTCACACCCTGACACTAACCTATCTATCTGCAGGGCTGGGGTGATATGCTGGTTCTGGTGACACTAACCTATCTATCTGCAGGGCTGGGGTGATATGCTGGTTCTGGTGACACTAACCTATCCTATCTGCAGGGCTGGGGTGATATGCTGGGTCTGGTGACACTAACCTATCTATCTGCAGGGCTGGGGGTGATATGCTGGTCCTGGTGACACTAACCTATCTATCTGCAGGGCTGGGGTGATATGCTGGTTCTGGTGACACTAACCTATCTATCTGCAGGGCTGGGGTGATATGCTGGTTCTGGTGACACTAACCTATCTATCTGCAGGGCTGGGGTGATATGCTGGTTCTGGTGACACTAACCTATCTATCTGCAGGGCTGGGGTGATATGCTGGTTCTGGTGACACTAACCTATCTATCTGCAGGGCTGGGGTGATATGCTGGTTCTGGTGACACTAACCTATCTATCTGCAGGGCTGGGGTGATATGCTGGTTCTGGTGACACTAACCTATCTATCTGCAGGGCTGGGGTGATATGCTGGTTCTGGTGACACTAACCTATCTATCTGCAGGGCTGGGGTGATATGCTGGTTCTGGTGACACTAACCTATCTATCTGCAGGGCTGGGGTGATATGCTGGTTCTGGTGACACTAACCTATCTACTGTATCTGCAGGACTGGGGTGATATGCTGGGTCTGGTGACACTAACCTATCTATCTGCAGGGCTGGGGTGATATGCTGGTCCTGGTGACACTAACCTATCTATCTGCAGGGCTGGGGTGATATGCTGGTCCTGGTGACACTAACCTATCTATCTGCAGGGCTGGGGTGATATGCTGGTTCTGGTGACACTAACCTATCTATCTGCAGGGCTGGGGTGATATGCTGGTCCTGGTGACACTAACCTATCTATCTGCAGGGCTGGGGTGATATGCTGGTTCTGGTGACACTAACCTATCTATCTGCAGGGCTGGGGTGATATGCTGGTTCTGGTGACACTAACCTATCTATCTGCAGGGCTGGGGTGATATGCTGGTTCTGGTGACACTAACCTATCTATCTGCAGGGCTGGGGTGATATGCTGGTCCTGGTGACACTAACCTATCTATCTGCAGGGCTGGGGTGATATGCTGGTTCTGGTGACACTAACCTATCTATCTGCAGGGCTGGGGTGATATGCTGGTTCTGGTGACACTAACCTATCTATCTGCAGGGCTGGGGTGATATGCTGGTTCTGGTGACACTAACCTATCTATCTGCAGGGCTGGGGTGATATGCTGGTTCTGGTGACACTAACCTATCTATCTGCAGGGCTGGGGTGATATGCTGGGTCTGGTGACACTAACCTATCTATCTGCAGGGCTGGGGTGATATGCTGGGTCTGGTGACACTAACCTATCTATCTGCAGGGCTGGGGTGATATGCTGGTTCTGGTGACACTAACCTATCTATCTGCAGGGCTGGGGTGATATGCTGGTTCTGGTGACACTAACCTATCTACTCTATCTGCAGGGCTGGGGTGATATGCTGGGTCTGGTGACACTAACCTATCTATCTGCAGGGCTGGGGTGATATGCTGGTCCTGGTGACACTAACCTATCTATCTGCAGGGCTGGGGTGATATGCTGGTTCTGGTGACACTAACCTATCTATCTGCAGGGCTGGGGTGATATGCTGGTCCTGGTGACACTAACCTATCTATCTGCAGGGCTGGGGATGATATGCTGGTTCTGGTGACACTAACCTATCTATCTGCAGGGCTGGGGTGATATGCTGGTTCTGGTGACACTAACCTATCTATCTGCAGGGCTGGGGTGATATGCTGGGTCTGGTGACACTAACCTATCTATCTGCAGGGCTGGGGTGATATGCTGGGTCTGGTGACACTAACCTATCTATCTGCAGGGCTGGGGTGATATGCTGGTTCTGCTGACACTAACCTATCTATCTGCAGGGCTGGGGTGATATGCTGGTTCTGGTGACACTAACCTATCTACTGTATCTGCAGGACTGGGGTGATATGCTGGGTCTGGTGACACTAACCTATCTATCTGCAGGGCTGGGGTGATATGCTGGTCCTGGTGACACTAACCTATCTATCTGCAGGGCTGGGGTGATATGCTGGTTCTGGTGACACTAACCTATCTATCTGCAGGGCTGGGGTGATATGCTGGTCCTGGTGACACTAACCTATCTATCTGCAGGGCTGGGGTGATATGCTGGTCCTGGTGACACTAACCTATCTATCTGCAGGGCTGGGGTGATATGCTGGGTCTGGTGACACTAACCTATCTATCTGCAGGGCAGGGGTGATATGCTGGTTCTGCTGACACTAACCTATCTATCTGCAGGGCTGGGGTGATATGCTGGTTCTGGTGACACTAACCTATCTACTGTATCTGCAGGACTGGGGTGATATGCTGGGTCTGGTGACACTAACCTATCTATCTGCAGGGCTGGGTTGATATGCTGGTCCTGGTGACACTAACCTATCTATCTGCAGGGCTGGGGTGATATGCTGGTCCTGGTGACACTAACCTATCTATCTGCAGGGCTGGGGTGATATGCTGGTTCTGGTGACACTAACCTATCTATCTGCAGGGCTGGGGTGATATGCTGGTCCTGGTGACACTAACCTATCTATCTGCAGGGCTGGGGTGATATGCTGGTCCTGGTGACACTAACCTATCTATCTGCAGGGCTGGGATGATATGCTGGTTCTGCTGACACTAACCTATCTATCTGCAGGGCTGGGGTGATATGCTGGTTCTGGTGACACTAACCTATCTATCTGCAGGGCTGGGGTGATATGCTGGTCCTGGTGACACTAAACTATCTATCTGCAGGGCTGGGGTGATATGCTGGGTCTGGTGACACTAACCTATCTGTCTGCAGGGCTGGGGTGATATGCTGGGTCTGGTGACACTAACCTATCTATCTGCAGGGCAGGGGTGATATGCTGGTTCTGCTGACACTAACCTATCTATCTGCAGGGCTGGGGTGATATGCTGGTTCTGGTGACACTAACCTATCTACTGTATCTGCAGGACTGGGGTGATATGCTGGGTCTGGTGACACTAACCTACCTATCTGCAGGGCTGGGTTGATATGCTGGTCCTGGTGACACTAACCTATCTATCTGCAGGGCTGGGGTGATATGCTGGTCCTGGTGACACTAACCTATCTATCTGCAGGGCTGGGGTGATATGCTGGTTCTGGTGACACTAACCTATCTATCTGCAGGGCTGGGGTGATATGCTGGTCCTGGTGACACTAACCTATCTATCTGCAGGGCTGGGGTGATATGCTGGTCCTGGTGACACTAACCTATCTATCTGCAGGGCTGGGATGATATGCTGGTTCTGCTGACACTAACCTATCTATCTGCAGGGCTGGGGTGATATGCTGGTCCTGGTGACACTAACCTATCTATCTGCAGGGCTGGGGTGATATGCTGGTTCTGGTGACACTAACCTATCTATCTGCAGGGCTTGGGTGATATGTTGGTCCTGGTGACACTAACCTATCTATCTGCAGGGCTGGGGTGATATGCTGGTTCTGGTGACACTAACCTATCTACTGTATCTGCAGGACTGGGGTGATATGCTGGGTCTGGTGACACTAACCTATCTATCTGCAGGGCTGGGGTGATATGCTGGTCCTGGTGACACTAACCTATCTATCTGCAGGGCTGGGGTGATATGCTGGTCCTGGTGACACTAACCTATCTATCTGCAGGGCTGGGGTGATATGCTGGTTCTGGTGACACTAACCTATCTATCTGCAGGGCTGGGGTGATATGCTGGTCCTGGTGACACTAACCTATCTATCTGCAGGGCTGGGATGATATGCTGGTTCTGCTGACACTAACCTATCTATCTGCAGGGCTGGGGTGATATGCTGGTTCTGGTGACACTAACCTATCTATCTGCAGGGCTGGGGTGATATGCTGGGTCTGGTGACACTAACCTATCTATCTGCAGGGCTGGGGTGATATGCTGGGTCTGGTGACACTAACCTATCTATCTGCAGGGCAGGGGTGATATGCTGGTTCTGCTGACACTAACCTATCTATCTGCAGGGCTGGGGTGGTATGCTGGTTCTGGTGACACTAACCTATCTACTGTATCTGCAGGACTGGGGTGATATGCTGGGTCTGGTGACACTAACCTATCTATCTGCAGGGCTGGGGTGATATGCTGGTCCTGGTGACACTAACCTATCTATCTGCAGGGCTGGGGTGATATGCTGGTTCTGGTGACACTAACCTATCTATCTGCAGGGCTGGGGTGATATGCTGGTCCTGGTGACACTAACCTATCTATCTGCAGGGCTGGGGTGATATGCTGGTCCTGGTGAGACTAACCTATCTATCTGCAGGGCTGGGGTGATATGCTGGGTCTGGTGACACTAACCTATCTATCTGCAGGGCAGGAGTGATATGCTGGTTCTGCTGACACTAACCTATCTACTGTATCTGCAGGGCTGGGGTGATATGCTGGGTCTGGTGACACTAACCTATCTATCTGCAGGGCTGGGGTGATATGCTGGTTCTGGTGACACTAACCTATCTACTGTATCTGCAGGACTGGGGTGATATGCTGGGTCTGGTGACACTAACCTATGTATCTGCAGGGCTGGGTTGATATGCTGGTCCTGGTGACACTAACCTATCTATCTGCAGGGCTGGGGTGATATGCTGGTCCTGGTGACACTAACCTATCTATCTGCAGGGCTGGGGTGATATGCTGGTCCTGGTGACACTAACCTATCTATCTGCAGGGCTGGGGTGATATGCTGGTCCTGGTGACACTAACCTATCTATCTGCAGGGCTGGGGTGATATGCTGGTCCTGGTGACACTAACCTATCTATCTGCAGGGCTGGGATGATATGCTGGTTCTGCTGACACTAACCTATCTATCTGCAGGGCTGGGGTGATATGCTGGTTCTGGTGACACTAACCTATCTATCTGCAGGGCTGGGGTGATATGCTGGTCCTGGTGACACTAACCTATCTATCTGCAGGGCTGGGGTGATATGCTGGTTCTGGTGACACTAACCTATCTATCTGCAGGGCTTGGGTGATATGCTGGTCCTGGTGACACTAACTCTATCTGCAGGGCTGGGGTGATAAGCTGGGTCTGGTGACACTAACCTATCTATCTGCAGGGCTGGGGTGATATGCTGGGTCTGGTGACACTAACCTATCTATCTGCAGGGCAGGGGTGATATGCTGGTTCTGGTGACACTAACCTATCTATCTGCAGGGCTGGGGTGATATGCTGGTTCTGGTGACACTAACCTATCTATCTGCAGGGCTGGGGTGATATGCTGGGTCTGGTGACACTAACCTATCTATCTGCAGGGCTGGGGTGATATGCTGGGTCTGGTGACACTAACCTATCTATCTGCAGGGCTGGGGTGATATGCTGGTTCTGCTGACACTAACCTATCTATCTGCAGGGCTGGGGTGATATGCTGGTTCTGGTGACACTAACCTATCACTGTATCTGCAGGGCTGGGGTGATATGCTGGGTCTGGTGACACTAACCTATCTATCTGCAGGGCTGGGGTGATATGCTGGTCCTGGTGACACTAACCTATCTATCTGCAGGGCTGGGGTGATATGCTGGTTCTGGTGACACTAACCTATCTATCTGCAGGGCTGGGGTGATATGCTGGTCCTGGTGACACTAACCTATCTATCTGCAGGGCTGGGGTGATATGCTGGTCCTGGTGACACTAACCTATCTATCTGCAGGGCTGGGGTGATATGCTGGGTCTGGTGACACTAACCTATCTATCTGCAGGGCTGGGGTGATATGCTGGTTCTGCTGGTGACACTAACCTATCTCTGTATCTGCAGGGCTGGGGTGATATGCTGGGTCTGGTGACACTAACCTATCTATCTGCAGGGCTGGGGTGATATGCTGGTCCTGGTGACACTAACCTATCTATCTGCAGGGCTGGGGTGATATGCTGGTTCTGGTGACACTAACCTATCTATCTGCAGGGCTGGGGTGATATGCTGGTTCTGGTGACACTAACCTATCTATCTGCAGGGCTGGGGTGATATGCTGGGTCTGGTGACACTAACCTATCTATCTGCAGGGCTGGGGTGATATGCTGGTTCTGGTGACACTAACCTATCTATCTGCAGGGCTGGGGTGATATGCTGGTTCTGGTGACACTAACCTATCTATCTGCAGGGCTGGGGTGATATGCTGGTTCTGGTGACACTAACCTATCTACTGTATCTGCAGGACTGGGGTGATATGCTGGGTCTGGTGACACTAACCTATCTATCTGCAGGGCTGGGGTGATATGCTGGTCCTGGTGACACTAACCTATCTATCTGCAGGGCTGGGGTGATATGCTGGTTCTGGTGACACTAACCTATCTATCTGCAGGGCTGGGGTGATATGCTGGTCCTGGTGACACTAACCTATCTATCTGCAGGGCTGGGGTGATATGCTGGTCCTGGTGACACTAACCTATCTATCTGCAGGGCTGGGGTGATATGCTGGTTCTGGTGACACTAACCTATCTATCTGCAGGGCTGGGGTGATATGCTGGTTCTGCTGACACTAACCTATCTATCTGCAGGGCTGGGGTGATATGCTGGTTCTGGTGACACTAACCTATCTCTGTATCTGCAGGGCTGGGGTGATATGCTGGGTCTGGTGACACTAACCTATCTATCTGCAGGGCTGGGGTGATATGCTGGTCCTGGTGACACTAACCTATCTATCTGCAGGGCTGGGGTGATATGCTGGTCCTGGTGACACTAACCTATCTATCTGCAGGGCTGGGGTGATATGCTGGTTCTGGTGACACTAACCTATCTATCTGCAGGGCTGGGGTGATATGCTGGTCCTGGTGACACTAACCTATCTATCTGCAGGGCTGGGGTGATATGCTGGTCCTGGTGACACTAACCTATCTATCTGCAGGGCTGGGGTGATATGCTGGTTCTGGTGACACTAACCTATCTATCTGCAGGGCTGGGGTGATATGCTGGTTCTGGTGACACTAACCTATCTATCTGCAGGGCTGGGGTGATATGCTGGTTCTGGTGACACTAACCTATCTATCTGCAGGGCTGGGGTGATATGCTGGGTCTGGTGACACTAACCTATCTATCTGCAGGGCTGGGGTGATATGCTGGGTCTGGTGACACTAACCTATCTATCTGCAGGGCTGGGGTGATATGCTGGTTCTGGTGACACTAACCTATCTATCTGCAGGGCTGGGGTGATATGCTGGTTCTGGTGACACTAACCTATCACTGTATCTGCAGGGCTGGGGTGATATGCTGGGTCTGGTGACACTAACCTATCTATCTGCAGGGCTGGGGTGATATGCTGGTCCTGGTGACACTAACCTATCTATCTGCAGGGCTGGGGTGATATGCTGGTCCTGGTGACACTAACCTATCTATCTGCAGGGCTGGGGTGATATGCTGGTTCTGGTGACACTAACCTATCTATCTGCAGGGCTGGGGTGATATGCTGGTTCTGGTGACACTAACCTATCTATCTGCAGGGCTGGGGTGATATGCTGGTCCTGGTGACACTAACCTATCTATCTGCAGGGCTGGGGTGATATGCTGGTTCTGGTGACACTAACCTATCTATCTGCAGGGCTGGGGTGATATGCTGGTCCTGGTGACACTAACCTATCTATCTGCAGGGCTGGGGTGATATGCTGGTTCTGGTGACACTAACCTATCTATCTGCAGGGCTGGGGTGATATGCTGGTCCTGGTGACACTAACCTATCTATCTGCAGGGCTGGGGTGATATGCTGGTTCTGGTGACACTAACCTATCGTATCTGCAGGGCTGGGGTGATATGCTGGTTCTGGTGACACTAACCTATCTATCTGCAGGGCTGGGGTGATATGCTGGGTCTGGTGACACTAACCTATCTATCTGCAGGGCTGGGGTGATATGCTGGTTCTGGTGACACTAACCTATCTATCTGCAGGGCTGGGGTGATATGCTGGTTCTGGTGACACTAACCTATCTATCTGCAGGGCTGGGGTGATATGCTGGTTCTGGTGACACTAACCTATCTATCTGCAGGGCTGGGGTGATATGCTGGTTCTGGTGACACTAACCTATCTATCTGCAGGGCTGGGGTGATATGCTGGTTCTGGTGACACTAACCTATCTATCTGCAGGGCTGGGGTGATATGCTGGTCCTGGTGACACTAACCTATCTATCTGCAGGGCTGGGGTGATATGCTGGTTCTGGTGACACTAACCTATCTATCTGCAGGGCTGGGGTGATATGCTGGTTCTGGTGACACTAACCTATCTATCTGCAGGGCTGGGGTGATATGCTGGTTCTGGTGACACTAACCTATCTATCTGCAGGGCTGGGGTGATATGCTGGGTCTGGTGACACTAACCTATCTATCTGCAGGGCTGGGGTGATATGCTGGTTCTGGTGACACTAACCTATCTATCTGCAGGGCTGGGGTGATATGCTGGTTCTGGTGACACTAACCTATCTATCTGCAGGGCTGGGGTGATATGCTGGTTCCTGGTGACACTAACCTATCTATCTGCAGGGCTGGGGTGATATGCTGGTTCTGGTGACACTAACCTATCTATCTGCAGGGCTGGGGTGATATGCTGGTCCTGGTGACACTAACCTATCTATCTGCAGGGCTGGGGTGATATGCTGGTTCTGGTGACACTAACCTATCTATCTGCAGGGCTGGGGTGATATGCTGGTCCTGGTGACACTAACCTATCTATCTGCAGGGCTGGGGTGATATGCTGGTTCTGGTGACACTAACCTATCCGTATCTGCAGGGCTGGGGTGATATGCTGGGTCTGGTGACACTAACCTATCTATCTGCAGGGCTGGGGTGATATGCTGGTCCTGGTGACACTAACCTATCTATCTGCAGGGCTGGGGTGATATGCTGGTCCTGGTGACACTAACCTATCTATCTGCAGGGCTGGGGTGATATGCTGGGTCTGGTGACACTAACCTATCTATCTGCAGGGCTGGGGTGATATGCTGGTTCTGGTGACACTAACCTATCTACTGTATCTGCAGGGCTGGGGTGATATGCTGGGTCTGGTGACACTAACCTATCTATCTGCAGGGCTGGGGTGATATGCTGGTTCTGGTGACACTAACCTATCTACTGTATCTGCAGGACTGGGGTGATATGCTGGGTCTGGTGACACTAACCTATCTATCTGCAGGGCTGGGGTGATATGCTGGTCCTGGTGACACTAACCTATCTATCTGCAGGGCTGGGGTGATATGCTGGTCCTGGTGACACTAACCTATCTATCTGCAGGGCTGGGGTGATATGCTGGTCCTGGTGACACTAACCTATCTATCTGCAGGGCTGGGGTGATATGCTGGTCCTGGTGACACTAACCTATCTATCTGCAGGGCTGGGGTGATATGCTGGTCCTGGTGACACTAACCTATCTATCTGCAGGGCTGGGGTGATATGCTGGTTCTGCTGACACTAACCTATCTATCTGCAGGGCTGGGGTGATATGCTGGTTCTGGTGACACTAACCTATCTATCTGCAGGGCTGGGGTGATATGCTGGTCCTGGTGACACTAACCTATCTATCTGCAGGGCTGGGGTGATATGCTGGTTCTGGTGACACTAACCTATCTATCTGCAGGGCTGGGGTGATATGCTGGTCCTGGTGACACTAACCATCTATCTGCAGGGCTGGGGTGATAAGCTGGGTCTGGTGACACTAACCTATCTATCTGCAGGGCTGGGGTGATATGCTGGGTCTGGTGACACTAACCTATCTATCTGCAGGGCAGGGGTGATATGCTGGTTCTGCTGACACTAACCTATCTATCTGCAGGGCTGGGGTGATATGCTGGTTCTGGTGACACTAACCTATCTATCTGCAGGGCTGGGGTGATATGCTGGGTCTGGTGACACTAACCTATCTATCTGCAGGGCTGGGGTGATATGCTGGGTCTGGTGACACTAACCTATCTATCTGCAGGGCAGGGGTGATATGCTGGTTCTGGTGACACTAACCTATCTATCTGCAGGGCTGGGGTGATATGCTGGTTCTGGTGACACTAACCTATCTACTGTATCTGCAGGACTGGGGTGATATGCTGGGTCTGGTGACACTAACCTATCTATCTGCAGGGCTGGGGTGATATGCTGGTCCTGGTGACACTAACCTACCTATCTGCAGGGCTGGGGTGATATGCTGGTTCTGGTGACACTAACCTATCTATCTGCAGGGCTGGGGTGATATGCTGGTCCTGGTGACACTAACCTATCTATCTGCAGGGCTGGGGTGATATGCTGGTCCTGGTGAGACTAACCTATCTATCTGCAGGGCTGGGGTGATATGCTGGGTCTGGTGACACTAACCTATCTATCTGCAGGGCAGGGGTGATATGCTGGTTCTGCTGACACTAACCTATCTACTGTATCTGCAGGGCTGGGGTGATATGCTGGGTCTGGTGACACTAACCTATCTATCTGCAGGGCTGGGGTGATATGCTGGTTCTGGTGACACTAACCTATCACTGTATCTGCAGGACTGGGGTGATATGCTGGGTCTGGTGACACTAACCTATCTATCTGCAGGGCTGGGGTGATATGCTGGTCCTGGTGACACTAACCTATCTATCTGCAGGGCTGGGGTGATATGCTGGTCCTGGTGACACTAACCTATCTATCTGCAGGGCTGGGGTGATATGCTGGTCCTGGTGACACTAACCTATCTATCTGCAGGGCTGGGGTGATATGCTGGTCCTGGTGACACTAACCTATCTATCTGCAGGGCTGGGGTGATATGCTGGTTCTGGTGACACTAACCTATCTACTGTATCTGCAGGGCTGGGGTGATATGCTGGTCCTGGTGACACTAACCTATCTATCTGCAGGGCTGGGGTGATATGCTGGTTCTGCTGACACTAACCTATCTATCTGCAGGGCTGGGGTGATATGCTGGTTCTGGTGACACTAACCTATCTATCTGCAGGGCTGGGGTGATATGCTGGTCCTGGTGACACTAACCTATCTACTGTATCTGCAGGGCTGGGGTGATATGCTGGGTCTGGTGACACTAACCTATCTATCTGCAGGGCTGGGGTGATATGCTGGTTCTGGTGACACTAACCTATCTACTGTATCTGCAGGACTGGGGTGATATGCTGGGTCTGGTGACACTAACCTATCTATCTGCAGGGCTGGGGTGATATGCTGGTCCTGGTGACACTAACCTATCTATCTGCAGGGCTGGGGTGATATGCTGGTCCTGGTGACACTAACCTATCTATCTGCAGGGCTGGGGTGATATGCTGGTCCTGGTGACACTAACCTATCTATCTGCAGGGCTGGGGTGATATGCTGGTCCTGGTGACACTAACCTATCTATCTGCAGGGCTGGGGTGATATGCTGGTCCTGGTGACACTAACCTATCTATCTGCAGGGCTGGGATGATATGCTGGTTCTGCTGACACTAACCTATCTATCTGCAGGGCTGGGGTGATATGCTGGTTCTGGTGACACTAACCTATCTATCTGCAGGGCTGGGGTGATATGCTGGTCCTGGTGACACTAACCTATCTATCTGCAGGGCTGGGGTGATATGCTGGTTCTGGTGACACTAACCTATCTATCTGCAGGGCTTGGGTGATATGCTGGTCCTGGTGACACTAACCCTATCTGCAGGGCTGGGGTGATAAGCTGGGTCTGGTGACACTAACCTATCTATCTGCAGGGCTGGGGTGATATGCTGGGTCTGGTGACACTAACCTATCTATCTGCAGGGCAGGGGTGATATGCTGGTTCTGCTGACACTAACCTATCTATCTGCAGGGCTGGGGTGATATGCTGGTTCTGGTGACACTAACCTATCTATCTGCAGGGCTGGGGTGATATGCTGGGTCTGGTGACACTAACCTATCTATCTGCAGGGCTGGGGTGATATGCTGGGTCTGGTGACACTAACCTATCTATCTGCAGGGCAGGGGTGATATGCTGGTTCTGCTGACACTAACCTATCTATCTGCAGGGCTGGGGTGGTATGCTGGTTCTGGTGACACTAACCTATCTACTGTATCTGCAGGACTGGGGTGATATGCTGGGTCTGGTGACACTAATCTATCTATCTGCAGGGCTGGGGTGATATGCTGGTCCTGGTGACACTAACCTACCTATCTGCAGGGCTGGGGTGATATGCTGGTTCTGGTGACACTAACCTATCTATCTGCAGGGCTGGGGTGATATGCTGGTCCTGGTGACACTAACCTATCTATCTGCAGGGCTGGGGTGATATGCTGGTCCTGGTGAGACTAACCTATCTATCTGCAGGGCTGGGGTGATATGCTGGGTCTGGTGACACTAACCTATCTATCTGCAGGGCAGGGGTGATATGCTGGTTCTGCTGACACTAACCTATCTACTGTATCTGCAGGGCTGGGGTGATATGCTGGGTCTGGTGACACTAACCTATCTATCTGCAGGGCTGGGGTGATATGCTGGTTCTGGTGACACTAACCTATCTACTGTATCTGCAGGACTGGGGTGATATGCTGGGTCTGGTGACACTAACCTATCTATCTGCAGGGCTGGGGTGATATGCTGGTCCTGGTGACACTAACCTATCTATCTGCAGGGCTGGGGTGATATGCTGGTCCTGGTGACACTAACCTATCTATCTGCAGGGCTGGGGTGATATGCTGGTCCTGGTGACACTAACCTATCTATCTGCAGGGCTGGGGTGATATGCTGGTCCTGGTGACACTAACCTATCTATCTGCAGGGCTGGGGTGATATGCTGGTTCTGGTGACACTAACCTATCTCGTATCTGCAGGGCTGGGGTGATATGCTGGTTCTGGTGACACTAACCTATCTATCTGCAGGGCTGGGGTGATATGCTGGTTCTGGTGACACTAACCTATCTATCTGCAGGGCTGGGGTGATATGCTGGTTCTGGTGACACTAACCTATCTATCTGCAGGGCTGGGGTGATATGCTGGTCCTGGTGACACTAACCTATCTATCTGCAGGGCTGGGGTGATATGCTGGGTCTGGTGACACTAACCTATCTATCTGCAGGGCTGGGGTGATATGCTGGTTCTGGTGACACTAACCTATCTATCTGCAGGGCTGGGGTGATATGCTGGTTCTGGTGACACTAACCTATCTATCTGCAGGGCTGGGGTGATATGCTGGTCCTGGTGACACTAACCTATCTATCTGCAGGGCTGGGGTGATATGCTGGTTCTGGTGACACTAACCTATCTATCTGCAGGGCTGGGGTGATATGCTGGTTCTGGTGACACTAACCTATCTATCTGCAGGGCTGGGGTGATATGCTGGTTCTGGTGACACTAACCTATCCTATCTGCAGGGCTGGGGTGATATGCTGGTTCTGGTGACACTAACCTATCTATCTGCAGGGCTGGGGTGATATGCTGGTCCTGGTGACACTAACCTATCTATCTGCAGGGCTGGGGTGATATGCTGGTTCTGGTGACACTAACCTATCTATCTGCAGGGCTGGGGTGATATGCTGGTTCTGGTGACACTAACCTATCTATCTGCAGGGCTGGGGTGATATGCTGGTCCTGGTGACACTAACCTATCTATCTGCAGGGCTGGGGTGATATGCTGGTCCTGGTGACACTAACCTATCTATCTGCAGGGCTGGGGTGATATGCTGGTTCTGGTGACACTAACCTATCTATCTGCAGGGCTGGGGTGATATGCTGGTTCTGGTGACACTAACCTATCTATCTGCAGGGCTGGGGTGATATGCTGGTTCTGGTGACACTAACCTATCTATCTGCAGGGCTGGGGTGATATGCTGGTTCTGGTGACACTAACCTATCTATCTGCAGGGCTGGGGTGATATGCTGGGTCTGGTGACACTAACCTATCTATCTGCAGGGCTGGGGTGATATGCTGGTTCTGGTGACACTAACCTATCTATCTGCAGGGCTGGGGTGATATGCTGGTTCTGGTGACACTAACCTATCTACTGTATCTGCAGGGCTGGGGTGATATGCTGGGTCTGGTGACACTAACCTATCTATCTGCAGGGCTGGGGTGATATGCTGGTCCTGGTGACACTAACCTATCTATCTGCAGGGCTGGGGTGATATGCTGGTTCTGGTGACACTAACCTATCTATCTGCAGGGCTGGGGTGATATGCTGGTTCTGGTGACACTAACCTATCTATCTGCAGGGCTGGGGTGATATGCTGGTCCTGGTGACACTAACCTATCTATCTGCAGGGCTGGGGTGATATGCTGGTTCTGGTGACACTAACCTATCTATCTGCAGGGCTGGGGTGATATGCTGGTTCTGGTGACACTAACCTATCTATCTGCAGGGCTGGGGTGATATGCTGGTCCTGGTGACACTAACCTATCTATCTGCAGGGCTGGGGTGATATGCTGGTTCTGGTGACACTAACCTATCTATCTGCAGGGCTGGGGTGATATGCTGGTTCTGGTGACACTAACCTATCTATCTGCAGGGCTGGGGTGATATGCTGGTTCTGGTGACACTAACCTATCGTATCTGCAGGGCTGGGGTGATATGCTGGGTCTGGTGACACTAACCTATCTATCTGCAGGGCTGGGGTGATATGCTGGTTCTGGTGACACTAACCTATCTATCTGCAGGGCTGGGGTGATATGCTGGTCCTGGTGACACTAACCTATCTATCTGCAGGGCTGGGGTGATATGCTGGTTCTGGTGACACTAACCTATCTATCTGCAGGGCTGGGGTGATATGCTGGTCCTGGTGACACTAACCTATCTATCTGCAGGGCTGGGGGATGATATGCTGGTTCTGGTGACACTAACCTATCTATCTGCAGGGCTGGGGTGATATGCTGGTTCTGGTGACACTAACCTATCTATCTGCAGGGCTGGGGTGATATGCTGGGTCTGGTGACACTAACCTATCTATCTGCAGGGCTGGGGTGATATGCTGGGTCTGGTGACACTAACCTATCTATCTGCAGGGCTGGGGTGATATGCTGGTTCTGGTGACACTAACCTATCTATCTGCAGGGCTGGGGTGATATGCTGGTTCTGGTGACACTAACCTATCTACTGTATCTGCAGGGCTGGGGTGATATGCTGGGTCTGGTGACACTAACCTATCTATCTGCAGGGCTGGGGTGATATGCTGGTCCTGGTGACACTAACCTATCTATCTGCAGGGCTGGGGTGATATGCTGGTTCTGGTGACACTAACCTATCTATCTGCAGGGCTGGGGTGATATGCTGGTCCTGGTGACACTAACCTATCTATCTGCAGGGCTGGGGTGATATGCTGGTCCTGGTGACACTAACCTATCTATCTGCAGGGCTGGGGTGATATGCTGGGTCTGGTGACACTAACCTATCTATCTGCAGGGCTGGGGTGATATGCTGGTTCTGGTGACACTAACCTATCCTGTATCTGCAGGGCTGGGGTGATATGCTGGTTCTGGTGACACTAACCTATCTATCTGCAGGGCTGGGGTGATATGCTGGTTCTGGTGACACTAACCTATCGTATCTGCAGGGCTGGGGTGATATGCTGGTTCTGGTGACACTAACCTATCTATCTGCAGGGCTGGGGTGATATGCTGGTCCTGGTGACACTAACCTATCTATCTGCAGGGCTGGGGTGATATGCTGGTCCTGGTGACACTAACCTATCTATCTGCAGGGCTGGGGTGATATGCTGGTTCTGGTGACACTAACCTATCTATCTGCAGGGCTGGGGTGATATGCTGGTCCTGGTGACACTAACCTATCTATCTGCAGGGCTGGGGTGATATGCTGGTCCTGGTGACACTAACCTATCTATCTGCAGGGCTGGGGTGATATGCTGGTTCTGGTGACACTAACCTATCTATCTGCAGGGCTGGGGTGATATGCTGGTTCTGGTGACACTAACCTATCTATCTGCAGGGCTGGGGTGATATGCTGGTTCTGGTGACACTAACCTATCTATCTGCAGGGCTGGGGTGATATGCTGGTTCTGGTGACACTAACCTATCTATCTGCAGGGCTGGGGTGATATGCTGGTCCTGGTGACACTAACCTATCTATCTGCAGGGCTGGGGTGATATGCTGGGTCTGGTGACACTAACCTATCTATCTGCAGGGCTGGGGTGATATGCTGGGTCTGGTGACACTAACCTATCTATCTGCAGGGCTGGGGTGATATGCTGGTTCTGGCTGACACTAACCTATCTATCTGCAGGGCTGGGGTGATATGCTGGTTCTGGTGACACTAACCTATCTATCTGCAGGGCTGGGGTGATATGCTGGGTCTGGTGACACTAACCTATCTATCTGCAGGGCTGGGGTGATATGCTGGGTCTGGTGACACTAACCTATCTATCTGCAGGGCTGGGGTGATATGCTGGTTCTGGTGACACTAACCTATCTATCTGCAGGGCTGGGGTGATATGCTGGTTCTGGTGACACTAACCTATCACTTATCTGCAGGGCTGGGGTGATATGCTGGTTCTGGTGACACTAACCTATCTATCTGCAGGGCTGGGGTGATATGCTGGTTCTGGTGACACTAACCTATCTATCTGCAGGGCTGGGGTGATATGCTGGTTCTGGTGACACTAACCTATCTATCTGCAGGGCTGGGGTGATATGCTGGTCCTGGTGACACTAACCTATCTATCTGCAGGGCTGGGGTGATATGCTGGTTCTGGTGACACTAACCTATCTATCTGCAGGGCTGGGGTGATATGCTGGTTCTGGTGACACTAACCTATCTATCTGCAGGGCTGGGGTGATATGCTGGTTCTGGTGACACTAACCTATCTATCTGCAGGGCTGGGGTGATATGCTGGTTCTGGTGACACTAACCTATCTATCTGCAGGGCTGGGGTGATATGCTGGTCCTGGTGACACTAACCTATCTATCTGCAGGGCTGGGGTGATATGCTGGTTCTGGTGACACTAACCTATCTATCTGCAGGGCTGGGGTGATATGCTGGTTCTGGTGACACTAACCTATCTATCTGCAGGGCTGGGGTGATATGCTGGTTCTGGTGACACTAACCTATCTATCTGCAGGGCTGGGGTGATATGCTGGTTCTGGTGACACTAACCTATCTATCTGCAGGGCTGGGGTGATATGCTGGTTCTGGTGACACTAACCTATCCTGTATCTGCAGGGCTGGGGTGATATGCTGGGTCTGGTGACACTAACCTATCTATCTGCAGGGCTGGGGTGATATGCTGGTCCTGGTGACACTAACCTATCTATCTGCAGGGCTGGGGTGATATGCTGGTTCTGGTGACACTAACCTATCTATCTGCAGGGCTGGGGTGATATGCTGGTTCTGGTGACACTAACCTATCTATCTGCAGGGCTGGGGTGATATGCTGGTTCTGGTGACACTAACCTATCTATCTGCAGGGCTGGGGTGATATGCTGGTTCTGGTGACACTAACCTATCTATCTGCAGGGCTGGGGTGATATGCTGGTTCTGGTGACACTAACCTATCTATCTGCAGGGCTGGGGTGATATGCTGGTTCTGGTGACACTAACCTATCTATCTGCAGGGCTGGGGTGATATGCTGGGTCTGGTGACACTAACCTATCTATCTGCAGGGCTGGGGTGATATGCTGGTTCTGGTGACACTAACCTATCTATCTGCAGGGCTGGGGTGATATGCTGGTCCTGGTGACACTAACCTATCTATCTGCAGGGCTGGGGTGATATGCTGGTTCTGGTGACACTAACCTATCTATCTGCAGGGCTGGGGTGATATGCTGGTCCTGGTGACACTAACCTATCTATCTGCAGGGCTGGGGTGATATGCTGGTTCTGGTGACACTAACCTATCTATCTGCAGGGCTGGGGTGATATGCTGGTTCTGGTGACACTAACCTATCTATCTGCAGGGCTGGGGTGATATGCTGGTTCTGGTGACACTAACCTATCTATCTGCAGGGCTGGGGTGATATGCTGGTTCTGGTGACACTAACCTATCTATCTGCAGGGCTGGGGTGATATGCTGGGTCTGGTGACACTAACCTATCTATCTGCAGGGCTGGGGTGATATGCTGGGTCTGGTGACACTAACCTATCTATCTGCAGGGCTGGGGTGATATGCTGGTTCTGGTGACACTAACCTATCTATCTGCAGGGCTGGGGTGATATGCTGGTTCTGGTGACACTAACCTATCTCTGTATCTGCAGGACTGGGGTGATATGCTGGGTCTGGTGACACTAACCTATCTATCTGCAGGGCTGGGGTGATATGCTGGTCCTGGTGACACTAACCTATCTATCTGCAGGGCTGGGGTGATATGCTGGTTCTGGTGACACTAACCTATCTATCTGCAGGGCTGGGGTGATATGCTGGTTCTGGTGACACTAACCTATCTATCTGCAGGGCTGGGGTGATATGCTGGTCCTGGTGACACTAACCTATCTATCTGCAGGGCTGGGGTGATATGCTGGTTCTGGTGACACTAACCTATCTATCTGCAGGGCTGGGGTGATATGCTGGTTCTGGTGACACTAACCTATCTATCTGCAGGGCTGGGGTGATATGCTGGTCCTGGTGACACTAACCTATCTATCTGCAGGGCTGGGGTGATATGCTGGTTCTGGTGACACTAACCTATCTATCTGCAGGGCTGGGGTGATATGCTGGTCCTGGTGACACTAACCTATCTATCTGCAGGGCTGGGGTGATATGCTGGTTCTGGTGACACTAACCTATCTATCTGCAGGGCTGGGGTGATATGCTGGTTCTGGTGACACTAACCTATCTATCTGCAGGGCTGGGGTGATATGCTGGTTCTGGTGACACTAACCTATCTATCTGCAGGGCTGGGGTGATATGCTGGTTCTGGTGACACTAACCTATCTATCTGCAGGGCTGGGGTGATATGCTGGTTCTGGTGACACTAACCTATCTATCTGCAGGGCTGGGGTGATATGCTGGTTGCTGGTGACACTAACCTATCTATCTGCAGGGCTGGGGTGATATGCTGGTTCTGGTGACACTAACCTATCTATCTGCAGGGCTGGGGTGATATGCTGGGTCTGGTGACACTAACCTATCTATCTGCAGGGCTGGGGTGATATGCTGGGTCTGGTGACACTAACCTATCTATCTGCAGGGCTGGGGTGATATGCTGGTTCTGCTGACACTAACCTATCTATCTGCAGGGCTGGGGTGATATGCTGGTTCTGGTGACACTAACCTATCACTGTATCTGCAGGGCTGGGGTGATATGCTGGGTCTGGTGACACTAACCTATCTATCTGCAGGGCTGGGGTGATATGCTGGTCCTGGTGACACTAACCTATCTATCTGCAGGGCTGGGGTGATATGCTGGTTCTGGTGACACTAACCTATCTATCTGCAGGGCTGGGGTGATATGCTGGTCCTGGTGACACTAACCTATCTATCTGCAGGGCTGGGGTGATATGCTGGTCCTGGTGACACTAACCTATCTATCTGCAGGGCTGGGGTGATATGCTGGGTCTGGTGACACTAACCTATCTATCTGCAGGGCTGGGGTGATATGCTGGTTCTGGTGACACTAACCTATCACTGTATCTGCAGGGCTGGGGTGATATGCTGGGTCTGGTGACACTAACCTATCTATCTGCAGGGCTGGGGTGATATGCTGGTTCTGGTGACACTAACCTATCTCTGTATCTGCAGGGCTGGGGTGATATGCTGGGTCTGGTGACACTAACCTATCTATCTGCAGGGCTGGGGTGATATGCTGGTCCTGGTGACACTAACCTATCTATCTGCAGGGCTGGGGTGATATGCTGGTCCTGGTGACACTAACCTATCTATCTGCAGGGCTGGGGTGATATGCTGGTCCTGGTGACACTAACCTATCTATCTGCAGGGCTGGGGTGATATGCTGGTCCTGGTGACACTAACCTATCTATCTGCAGGGCTGGGGTGATATGCTGGTCCTGGTGACACTAACCTATCTATCTGCAGGGCTGGGGTGATATGCTGGTTCTGGTGACACTAACCTATCTATCTGCAGGGCTGGGGTGATATGCTGGTTCTGGTGACACTAACCTATCTATCTGCAGGGCTGGGGTGATATGCTGGTCCTGGTGACACTAACCTATCTATCTGCAGGGCTGGGGTGATATGCTGGTTCTGGTGACACTAACCTATCTATCTGCAGGGCTGGGGTGATATGCTGGTTCTGGTGACACTAACCTATCTATCTGCAGGGCTGGGGTGATATGCTGGTTCTGGTGACACTAACCTATCTATCTGCAGGGCTGGGGTGATATGCTGGTTCTGGTGACACTAACCTATCTATCTGCAGGGCTGGGGTGATATGCTGGTTCTGGTGACACTAACCTATCTATCTGCAGGGCTGGGGTGATATGCTGGTTCTGGTGACACTAACCTATCTATCTGCAGGGCTGGGGTGATATGCTGGTTCTGGTGACACTAACCTATCTATCTGCAGGGCTGGGGTGATATGCTGGGTCTGGTGACACTAACCTATCTATCTGCAGGGCTGGGGTGATATGCTGGTTCTGGTGACACTAACCTATCTATCTGCAGGGCTGGGGTGATATGCTGGTTCTGGTGACACTAACCTATCACTGTATCTGCAGGGCTGGGGTGATATGCTGGGTCTGGTGACACTAACCTATCTATCTGCAGGGCTGGGGTGATATGCTGGTCCTGGTGACACTAACCTATCTATCTGCAGGGCTGGGGTGATATGCTGGTTCTGGTGACACTAACCTATCTATCTGCAGGGCTGGGGTGATATGCTGGTCCTGGTGACACTAACCTATCTATCTGCAGGGCTGGGGTGATATGCTGGTCCTGGTGACACTAACCTATCTATCTGCAGGGCTGGGGTGATATGCTGGGTCTGGTGACACTAACCTATCTATCTGCAGGGCAGGGGTGATATGCTGGTTCTGGTGACACTAACCTATCACTGTATCTGCAGGGCTGGGGTGATATGCTGGGTCTGGTGACACTAACCTATCTATCTGCAGGGCTGGGGTGATATGCTGGTTCTGGTGACACTAACCTATCTACTGTATCTGCAGGGCTGGGGTGATATGCTGGGTCTGGTGACACTAACCTATCTATCTGCAGGGCTGGGGTTGATATGCTGGTCCTGGTGACACTAACCTATCTATCTGCAGGGCTGGGGTGATATGCTGGTCCTGGTGACACTAACCTATCTATCTGCAGGGCTGGGGTGATATGCTGGTCCTGGTGACACTAACCTATCTATCTGCAGGGCTGGGGTGATATGCTGGTTCTGGTGACACTAACCTATCTATCTGCAGGGCTGGGGTGATATGCTGGTTCTGGTGACACTAACCTATCTATCTGCAGGGCTGGGGTGATATGCTGGTTCTGGTGACACTAACCTATCTATCTGCAGGGCTGGGGTGATATGCTGGGTCTGGTGACACTAACCTATCTATCTGCAGGGCTGGGGTGATATGCTGGTCCTGGTGACACTAACCTATCTATCTGCAGGGCTGGGGTGATATGCTGGTTCCTGGTGACACTAACCTATCTATCTGCAGGGCTGGGGTGATATGCTGGTTCTGGTGACACTAACCTATCTATCTGCAGGGCTGGGGTGATATGCTGGTTCTGGTGACACTAACCTATCTATCTGCAGGGCTGGGGTGATATGCTGGGCCTGGTGACACTAACCTATCTATCTGCAGGGCTGGGGTGATATGCTGGTTCTGGCTGACACTAACCTATCTATCTGCAGGGCTGGGGTGATATGCTGGGTCTGGTGACACTAACCTATCTATCTGCAGGGCTGGGGTGATATGCTGGTTCTGGTGACACTAACCTATCTACTGTATCTGCAGGGCTGGGGTGATATGCTGGGTCTGGTGACACTAACCTATCTATCTGCAGGGCTGGGGTGATATGCTGGTTCTGGTGACACTAACCTATCTATCTGCAGGGCTGGGGTGATATGCTGGGTCTGGTGACACTAACCTATCTATCTGCAGGGCTGGGGTGATATGCTGGTCCTGGTGACACTAACCTATCTATCTGCAGGGCTGGGGTGATATGCTGGTCCTGGTGACACTAACCTATCTATCTGCAGGGCTGGGGTGATATGCTGGTCCTGGTGACACTAACCTATCTATCTGCAGGGCTGGGGTGATATGCTGGTCCTGGTGACACTAACCTATCTATCTGCAGGGCTGGGATGATATGCTGGTTCTGCTGACACTAACCTATCTATCTGCAGGGCTGGGGTGATATGCTGGTTCTGGTGACACTAACCTATCTATCTGCAGGGCTGGGGTGATATGCTGGTCCTGGTGACACTAACCTATCTATCTGCAGGGCTGGGGTGATATGCTGGTTCTGGTGACACTAACCTATCTATCTGCAGGGCTTGGGTGATATGCTGGTCCTGGTGACACTAACCATCTATCTGCAGGGCTGGGGTGATAAGCTGGGTCTGGTGACACTAACCTATCTATCTGCAGGGCTGGGGTGATATGCTGGGTCTGGTGACACTAACCTATCTATCTGCAGGGCAGGGGTGATATGCTGGTTCTGCTGACACTAACCTATCTATCTGCAGGGCTGGGGTGATATGCTGGTTCTGGTGACACTAACCTATCTATCTGCAGGGCTGGGGTGATATGCTGGGTCTGGTGACACTAACCTATCTATCTGCAGGGCTGGGGTGATATGCTGGGTCTGGTGACACTAACCTATCTATCTGCAGGGCAGGGGTGATATGCTGGTTCTGCTGACACTAACCTATCTATCTGCAGGGCTGGGGTGGTATGCTGGTTCTGGTGACACTAACCTATCTACTGTATCTGCAGGACTGGGGTGATATGCTGGGTCTGGTGACACTAATCTATCTATCTGCAGGGCTGGGGTGATATGCTGGTCCTGGTGACACTAACCTACCTATCTGCAGGGCTGGGGTGATATGCTGGTTCTGGTGACACTAACCTATCTATCTGCAGGGCTGGGGTGATATGCTGGTCCTGGTGACACTAACCTATCTATCTGCAGGGCTGGGGTGATATGCTGGTCCTGGTGAGACTAACCTATCTATCTGCAGGGCTGGGGTGATATGCTGGGTCTGGTGACACTAACCTATCTATCTGCAGGGCAGGAGTGATATGCTGGTTCTGCTGACACTAACCTATCTACTGTATCTGCAGGGCTGGGGTGATATGCTGGGTCTGGTGACACTAACCTATCTATCTGCAGGGCTGGGGTGATATGCTGGTTCTGGTGACACTAACCTATCTACTGTATCTGCAGGACTGGGGTGATATGCTGGGTCTGGTGACACTAACCTATCTATCTGCAGGGCTGGGGTGATATGCTGGTCCTGGTGACACTAACCTATCTATCTGCAGGGCTGGGGTGATATGCTGGTCCTGGTGACACTAACCTATCTATCTGCAGGGCTGGGGTGATATGCTGGTCCTGGTGACACTAACCTATCTATCTGCAGGGCTGGGGTGATATGCTGGTCCTGGTGACACTAACCTATCTATCTGCAGGGCTGGGGTGATATGCTGGTTCTGGTGACACTAACCTATCTACTGTATCTGCAGGACTGGGGTGATATGCTGGTCCTGGTGACACTAACCTATCTATCTGCAGGGCTGGGATGATATGCTGGTTCTGCTGACACTAACCTATCTATCTGCAGGGCTGGGGTGATATGCTGGTTCTGGTGACACTAACCTATCTATCTGCAGGGCTGGGGTGATATGCTGGTCCTGGTGACACTAACCTATCTATCTGCAGGGCTGGGGTGATATGCTGGGTCTGGTGACACTAACCTATCTATCTGCAGGGCTGGGGTGATATGCTGGTTCTGGTGACACTAACCTATCTATCTGCAGGGCTGGGGTGATATGCTGGTCCTGGTGACACTAACCTATCTATCTGCAGGGCTGGGGTGATATGCTGGTCCTGGTGACACTAACCTATCTATCTGCAGGGCTGGGATGATATGCTGGTTCTGCTGACACTAACCTATCTATCTGCAGGGCTGGGGTGATATGCTGGTTCTGGTGACACTAACCTATCTATCTGCAGGGCTGGGGTGATATGCTGGGTCTGGTGACACTAACCTATCTATCTGCAGGGCAGGGGTGATATGCTGGTTCTGCTGACACTAACCTATCTATCTGCAGGGCTGGGGTGATATGCTGGTTCTGGTGACACTAACCTATCTACTGTATCTGCAGGACTGGGGTGATATGCTGGGTCTGGTGACACTAACCTATCTATCTGCAGGGCTGGGTTGATATGCTGGTCCTGGTGACACTAACCTATCTATCTGCAGGGCTGGGGTGATATGCTGGTTCTGGTGACACTAACCTATCTATCTGCAGGGCTGGGGTGATATGCTGGTCCTGGTGACACTAACCTATCTATCTGCAGGGCTGGGGTGATATGCTGGTCCTGGTGACACTAACCTATCTATCTGCAGGGCTGGGATGATATGCTGGTTCTGCTGACACTAACCTATCTATCTGCAGGGCTGGGGTGATATGCTGGTTCTGGTGACACTAACCTATCTATCTGCAGGGCTGGGGTGATATGCTGGGTCTGGTGACACTAACCTATCTATCTGCAGGGCAGGGGTGATATGCTGGTTCTGCTGACACTAACCTATCTATCTGCAGGGCTGGGGTGATATGCTGGTTCTGGTGACACTAACCTATCTACTGTATCTGCAGGACTGGGGTGATATGCTGGGTCTGGTGACACTAACCTATCTATCTGCAGGGCTGGGTTGATATGCTGGTCCTGGTGACACTAACCTATCTATCTGCAGGGCTGGGGTGATATGCTGGTTCTGGTGACACTAACCTATCTATCTGCAGGGCTGGGGTGATATGCTGGTCCTGGTGACACTAACCTATCTATCTGCAGGGCTGGGGTGATATGCTGGTCCTGGTGACACTAACCTATCTATCTGCAGGGCTGGGATGATATGCTGGTTCTGCTGACACTAACCTATCTATCTGCAGGGCTGGGGTGATATGCTGGTTCTGGTGACACTAACCTATCTATCTGCAGGGCTGGGGTGATATGCTGGTCCTGGTGACACTAACCTATCTATCTGCAGGGCTGGGGTGATATGCTGGTTCTGGTGACACTAACCTATCTATCTGCAGGGCTTGGGTGATATGCTGGTCCTGGTGACACTAACCTATCTATCTGCAGGGCTGGGGTGATATGCTGGCTCTGGTGACACTAACCTATCTATCTGCAGGGCTGGGGTGATATGCTGGGTCTGGTGACACTAACATATCTATCTGCAGGGCAGGGGTGATATGCTGGTTCTGCTGACACTAACCTATCTATCTGCAGGGCTGGGGTGATATGCTGGTCCTGGTGACACTAACCTATCTATCTGCAGGGCTGGGGTGATATGCTGGTCCTGGTGACACTAACCTATCTATCTGCAGGGCTGGGATGATATGCTGGTTCTGCTGACACTAACCTATCTATCTGCAGGGCTGGGGTGATATGCTGGTTCTGGTGACACTAACCTATCTATCTGCAGGGCTGGGGTGATATGCTGGGTCTGGTGACACTAACCTATCTATCTGCAGGGCTGGGGTGATATGCTGGGTCTGGTGACACTAACCTATCTATCTGCAGGGCAGGGGTGATATGCTGGTTCTGCTGACACTAACCTATCTATCTGCAGGGCTGGGGTGATATGCTGGTTCTGGTGACACTAACCTATCTACTGTATCTGCAGGACTGGGGTGATATGCTGGGTCTGGTGACACTAACCTATCTATCTGCAGGGCTGGGGTGATATGCTGGTCCTGGTGACACTAACCTATCTATCTGCAGGGCTGGGGTGATATGCTGGTTCTGGTGACACTAACCTATCTATCTGCAGGGCTGGGGTGATATGCTGGTCCTGGTGACACTAACCTATCTATCTGCAGGGCTGGGGTGATATGCTGGTCCTGGTGAGACTAACCTATCTATCTGCAGGGCTGGGGTGATATGCTGGGTCTGGTGACACTAACCTATCTATCTGCAGGGCAGGGGTGATATGCTGGTTCTGCTGACACTAACCTATCTATCTGCAGGGCTGGGGTGATATGCTGGTTCTGGTGACACTAACCTATCTACTGTATCTGCAGGACTGGGGTGATATGCTGGGTCTGGTGACACTAACCTATCTATCTGCAGGGCTGGGGTGATATGCTGGTCCTGGTGACACTAACCTATCTATCTGCAGGGCTGGGGTGATATGCTGGTCCTGGTGACACTAACCTATCTATCTGCAGGGCAGGGGTGATATGCTGGTTCTGCTGACACTAACCTATCTATCTGCAGGGCTGGGGTGATATGCTGGTTCTGGTGACACTAACCTATCTACTGTATCTGCAGGACTGGGGTGATATGCTGGGTCTGGTGACACTAACCTATCTATCTGCAGGGCTGGGGTGATATGCTGGTCCTGGTGACACTAACCTATCTATCTGCAGGGCTGGGGTGATATGCTGGTTCTGGTGACACTAACCTATCTATCTGCAGGGCTGGGGTGATATGCTGGTCCTGGTGACACTAACCTATCTATCTGCAGGGCTGGGGTGATATGCTGGTCCTGGTGACACTAACCTATCTATCTGCAGGGCTGGGGTGATATGCTGGTTCTGCTGACACTAACCTATCTATCTGCAGGGCTGGGGTGATATGCTGGTTCTGGTGACACTAACCTATCTATCTGCAGGGCTGGGGTGATATGCTGGGTCTGGTGACACTAACCTATCTATCTGCAGGGCAGGGGTGATATGCTGGTTCTGCTGACACTAACCTATCTATCTGCAGGGCTGGGGTGATATGCTGGTTCTGGTGACACTAACCTATCTACTGTATCTGCAGGACTGGGGTGATATGCTGGGTCTGGTGACACTAACCAATCTATCTGCAGGGCTGGGGTGATATGCTGGTCCTGGTGACACTAACCTATCTATCTGCAGGGCTGGGGTGATATGCTGGTTCTGGTGACACTAACCTATCTATCTGCAGGGCTGGGGTGATATGCTGGTCCTGGTGACACTAACCTATCTATCTGCAGGGCTGGGGTGATATGCTGGTCCTGGTGACACTAACCTATCTATCTGCAGGGCTGGGATGATATGCTGGTTCTGCTGACACTAACCTATCTATCTGCAGGGCTGGGGTGATATGCTGGTTCTGGTGACACTAACCTATCTATCTGCAGGGCTGGGGTGATATGCTGGTCCTGGTGACACTAACCTATCTATCTGCAGGGCTGGGGTGATATGCTGGTTCTGGTGACACTAACCTATCTATCTGCAGGGCTGGGGTGATATGCTGGTCCTGGTGACACTAACCTATCTATCTGCAGGGCTGGGGTGATATGCTGGGTCTGGTGACACTAACCTATCTATCTGCAGGGCTGGGGTGATATGCTGGGGTCTGGTGACACTAACCTATCTATCTGCAGGGCTGGGGTGATATGCTGGTTCTGGTGACACTAACCTATCTATCTGCAGGGCTGGGGTGATATGCTGGTTCTGGTGACACTAACCTATCTATCTGCAGGGCTGGGGTGATATGCTGGTCCTGGTGACACTAACCTATCTATCTGCAGGGCTGGGGTGATATGCTGGTTCTGGTGACACTAACCTATCTATCTGCAGGGCTGGGGTGATATGCTGGTCCTGGTGACACTAACCTATCTATCTGCAGGGCTGGGGTGATATGCTGGTCCTGGTGACACTAACCTATCTATCTGCAGGGCTGGGGTGATATGCTGGGTCTGGTGACACTAACCTATCTATCTGCAGGGCAGGGGTGATATGCTGGTTCTGGTGACACTAACCTATCACTGTATCTGCAGGGCTGGGGTGATATGCTGGTTCTGGTGACACTAACCTATCTATCTGCAGGGCTGGGGTGATATGCTGGTTCTGGTGACACTAACCTATCTACTGTATCTGCAGGGCTGGGGTGATATGCTGGGTCTGGTGACACTAACCTATCTATCTGCAGGGCTGGGGTGATATGCTGGTCCTGGTGACACTAACCTATCTATCTGCAGGGCTGGGGTGATATGCTGGTCCTGGTGACACTAACCTATCTATCTGCAGGGCTGGGGTGATATGCTGGTCCTGGTGACACTAACCTATCTATCTGCAGGGCTGGGGTGATATGCTGGTCCTGGTGACACTAACCTATCTATCTGCAGGGCTGGGGTGATATGCTGGTCCTGGTGACACTAACCTATCTATCTGCAGGGCTGGGGTGATATGCTGGTTCTGGTGACACTAACCTATCTATCTGCAGGGCTGGGGTGATATGCTGGTTCTGGTGACACTAACCTATCTATCTGCAGGGCTGGGGTGATATGCTGGTCCTGGTGACACTAACCTATCTATCTGCAGGGCTGGGGTGATATGCTGGTTCTGGTGACACTAACCTATCTATCTGCAGGGCTGGGGTGATATGCTGGTCCTGGTGACACTAACCTATCTATCTGCAGGGCTGGGGTGATATGCTGGGTCTGGTGACACTAACCTATCTATCTGCAGGGCGGGGAAGCGGCTGGTGACACAACCATCTATCTGCAGGGCTGGGGTGATATGCTGGTTCTGCGCTGACACTAACCTATCTATCTGCAGGGCTGGGGTGATATGCTGGTTCTGGTGACACTAACCTATCTATCTGCAGGGCTGGGGTGATATGCTGGGTCTGGTGACACTAACCTATCTATCTGCAGGGCTGGGGTGATATGCTGGGTCTGGTGACACTAACCTATCTATCTGCAGGGCTGGGGTGATATGCTGGTTCTGGTGACACTAACCTATCTATCTGCAGGGCTGGGGTGATATGCTGGTTCTGGTGACACTAACCTATCCTGTATCTGCAGGGCTGGGGTGATATGCTGGGTCTGGTGACACTAACCTATCTATCTGCAGGGCTGGGGTGATATGCTGGTCCTGGTGACACTAACCTATCTATCTGCAGGGCTGGGGTGATATGCTGGTTCTGGTGACACTAACCTATCTATCTGCAGGGCTGGGGTGATATGCTGGTCCTGGTGACACTAACCTATCTATCTGCAGGGCTGGGGTGATATGCTGGTCCTGGTGACACTAACCTATCTATCTGCAGGGCTGGGGTGATATGCTGGGTCTGGTGACACTAACCTATCTATCTGCAGGGCTGGGGTGATATGCTGGTTCTGGTGACACTAACCTATCCTGTATCTGCAGGGCTGGGGTGATATGCTGGGTCTGGTGACACTAACCTATCTATCTGCAGGGCTGGGGTGATATGCTGGTTCTGGTGACACTAACCTATCTTTATCTGCAGGGCTGGGGTGATATGCTGGGTCTGGTGACACTAACCTATCTATCTGCAGGGCTGGGGTGATATGCTGGTCCTGGTGACACTAACCTATCTATCTGCAGGGCTGGGGTGATATGCTGGTCCTGGTGACACTAACCTATCTATCTGCAGGGCTGGGGTGATATGCTGGTCCTGGTGACACTAACCTATCTATCTGCAGGGCTGGGGTGATATGCTGGTCCTGGTGACACTAACCTATCTATCTGCAGGGCTGGGGTGATATGCTGGTTCTGGTGACACTAACCTATCACTGTATCTGCAGGGCTGGGGTGATATGCTGGTCCTGGTGACACTAACCTATCTATCTGCAGGGCTGGGGTGATATGCTGGTTCTGGTGACACTAACCTATCTATCTGCAGGGCTGGGGTGATATGCTGGTTCTGGTGACACTAACCTATCTATCTGCAGGGCTGGGGTGATATGCTGGTTCTGGTGACACTAACCTATCTACTGTATCTGCAGGGCTGGGGTGATATGCTGGGTCTGGTGACACTAACCTATCTATCTGCAGGGCTGGGGTGATATGCTGGTTCTGGTGACACTAACCTATCTACTGTATCTGCAGGACTGGGGTGATATGCTGGGTCTGGTGACACTAACCTATCTATCTGCAGGGCTGGGTTGATATGCTGGTCCTGGTGACACTAACCTATCTATCTGCAGGGCTGGGGTGATATGCTGGTCCTGGTGACACTAACCTATCTATCTGCAGGGCTGGGGTGATATGCTGGTCCTGGTGACACTAACCTATCTATCTGCAGGGCTGGGGTGATATGCTGGTCCTGGTGACACTAACCTATCTATCTGCAGGGCTGGGGTGATATGTTGGTCCTGGTGACACTAACCTATCTATCTGCAGGGCTGGGATGATATGCTGGTTCTGCTGACACTAACCTATCTATCTGCAGGGCTGGGGTGATATGCTGGTTCTGGTGACACTAACCTATCTATCTGCAGGGCTGGGGTGATATGCTGGTCCTGGTGACACTAACCTATCTATCTGCAGGGCTGGGGTGATATGCTGGTTCTGGTGACACTAACCTATCTATCTGCAGGGCTTGGGTGATATGCTGGTCCTGGTGACACTAACCTCTATCTGCAGGGCTGGGGTGATAAGCTGGGTCTGGTGACACTAACCTATCTATCTGCAGGGCTGGGGTGATATGCTGGGTCTGGTGACACTAACCTATCTATCTGCAGGGCTGGGGTGATATGCTGGTTCTGCTGACACTAACCTATCTATCTGCAGGGCTGGGGTGATATGCTGGTTCTGGTGACACTAACCTATCTATCTGCAGGGCTGGGGTGATATGCTGGGTCTGGTGACACTAACCTATCTATCTGCAGGGCTGGGGTGATATGCTGGGTCTGGTGACACTAACCTATCTATCTGCAGGGCAGGGGTGATATGCTGGTTCTGCTGACACTAACCTATCTATCTGCAGGGCTGGGGTGGTATGCTGGTTCTGGTGACACTAACCTATCTACTGTATCTGCAGGACTGGGGTGATATGCTGGGTCTGGTGACACTAATCTATCTATCTGCAGGGCTGGGGTGATATGCTGGTCCTGGTGACACTAACCTACCTATCTGCAGGGCTGGGGTGATATGCTGGTTCTGGTGACACTAACCTATCTATCTGCAGGGCTGGGGTGATATGCTGGTCCTGGTGACACTAACCTATTTCTATCTGCAGGGCTGGGGTGATATGCTGGTCCTGGTGACACTAACCTATCTATCTGCAGGGCTGGGGTGATATGCTGGGTCTGGTGACACTAACCTATCTATCTGCAGGGCTGGAGTGATATGCTGGTTCTGCTGACACTAACCTATCTACTGTATCTGCAGGGCTGGGGTGATATGCTGGGTCTGGTGACACTAACCTATCTATCTGCAGGGCTGGGGTGATATGCTGGTTCTGGTGACACTAACCTATCTACTGTATCTGCAGGACTGGGGTGATATGCTGGGTCTGGTGACACTAACCTATCTATCTGCAGGGCTGGGGTGATATGCTGGTCCTGGTGACACTAACCTATCTATCTGCAGGGCTGGGGTGATATGCTGGTCCTGGTGACACTAACCTATCTATCTGCAGGGCTGGGGTGATATGCTGGTCCTGGTGACACTAACCTATCTATCTGCAGGGCTGGGGTGATATGCTGGTCCTGGTGACACTAACCTATCTACTGCAGGGCTGGGGGAAGCGGCTGGTGACACTAACCTATCTATCTGCAGGGCTGGGGTGATATGCTGGTTCTGGTGACACTAACCTATCTATCTGCAGGGCTGGGGTGATATGCTGGTTCTGGTGACACTAACCTATCTATCTGCAGGGCTGGGGTGATATGCTGGTTCTGGTGACACTAACCTATCTATCTGCAGGGCTGGGGTGATATGCTGGTTCTGGTGACACTAACCTATCTATCTGCAGGGCTGGGGTGATATGCTGGCTGGTCTGGTGACACTAACCTATCTATCTGCAGGGCTGGGGTGATATGCTGGTTCTGGTGACACTAACCTATCTATCTGCAGGGCTGGGGTGATATGCTGGTCTGGGTGACACTAACCTATCTATCTGCAGGGCTGGGGTGATATGCTGGTTCTGGTGACACTAACCTATCTATCTGCAGGGCTGGGGTGATATGCTGGTTCTGGTGACACTAACCTATCTATCTGCAGGGCTGGGGTGATATGCTGGTTCTGGTGACACTAACCTATCTATCTGCAGGGCTGGGGTGATATGCTGGTCCTGGTGACACTAACCTATCTATCTGCAGGGCTGGGGTGATATGCTGGTCCTGGTGACACTAACCTATCTATCTGCAGGGCTGGGGTGATATGCTGGTTCTGGTGACACTAACCTATCTATCTGCAGGGCTGGGGTGATATGCTGGTCCTGGTGACACTAACCTATCTATCTGCAGGGCTGGGGTGATATGCTGGTTCTGGTGACACTAACCTATCTATCTGCAGGGCTGGGGTGATATGCTGGTTCTGGTGACACTAACCTATCTATCTGCAGGGCTGGGGTGATATGCTGGTCCTGGTGACACTAACCTATCTATCTGCAGGGCTGGGGTGATATGCTGGTTCTGGTGACACTAACCTATCTATCTGCAGGGCTGGGGTGATATGCTGGTCCTGGTGACACTAACCTATCTATCTGCAGGGCTGGGGTGATATGCTGGTTCTGGTGACACTAACCTATCTATCTGCAGGGCTGGGGTGATATGCTGGGTCTGGTGACACTAACCTATCTATCTGCAGGGCAGGGGTGATATGCTGGTTCTGCTGACACTAACCTATCTATCTGCAGGGCTGGGGTGATATGCTGGTTCTGGTGACACTAACCTATCTATCTGCAGGGCTGGGGTGATATGCTGGGTCTGGTGACACTAACCTATCTATCTGCAGGGCTGGGGTGATATGCTGGTTCTGGTGACACTAACCTATCTATCTGCAGGGCTGGGGTGATATGCTGGTTCTGGTGACACTAACCTATCTATCTGCAGGGCTGGGGTGATATGCTGGTTCTGGTGACACTAACCTATCCGTATCTGCAGGGCTGGGGTGATATGCTGGGTCTGGTGACACTAACCTATCTATCTGCAGGGCTGGGGTGATATGCTGGTCCTGGTGACACTAACCTATCTATCTGCAGGGCTGGGGTGATATGCTGGTTCTGGTGACACTAACCTATCTATCTGCAGGGCTGGGGTGATATGCTGGTCCTGGTGACACTAACCTATCTATCTGCAGGGCTGGGGTGATATGCTGGTCCTGGTGACACTAACCTATCTATCTGCAGGGCTGGGGTGATATGCTGGGTCTGGTGACACTAACCTATCTATCTGCAGGGCTGGGGTGATATGCTGGTTCTGGTGACACTAACCCTACTGTATCTGCAGGGCTGGGGTGATATGCTGGGTCTGGTGACACTAACCTATCTATCTGCAGGGCTGGGGTGATATGCTGGTTCTGGTGACACTAACCTATCTGTATCTGCAGGGCTGGGGTGATATGCTGGGTCTGGTGACACTAACCTATCTATCTGCAGGGCTGGGGTGATATGCTGGTCCTGGTGACACTAACCTATCTATCTGCAGGGCTGGGGTGATATGCTGGTCCTGGTGACACTAACCTATCTATCTGCAGGGCTGGGGTGATATGCTGGTCCTGGTGACACTAACCTATCTATCTGCAGGGCTGGGGTGATATGCTGGTCCTGGTGACACTAACCTATCTATCTGCAGGGCTGGGGTGATATGCTGGTTCTGGTGACACTAACCTATCGTATCTGCAGGGCTGGGGTGATATGCTGGTCCTGGTGACACTAACCTATCTATCTGCAGGGCTGGGGTGATATGCTGGTTCTGGTGACACTAACCTATCTATCTGCAGGGCTGGGGTGATATGCTGGTTCTGGTGACACTAACCTATCTATCTGCAGGGCTGGGGTGATATGCTGGTCCTGGTGACACTAACCTATCTATCTGCAGGGCTGGGGTGATATGCTGGGTCTGGTGACACTAACCTATCTATCTGCAGGGCTGGGGTGATATGCTGGTTCTGGTGACACTAACCTATCTATCTGCAGGGCTGGGGTGATATGCTGGTCCTGGTGACACTAACCTATCTATCTGCAGGGCTGGGGTGATATGCTGGTCCTGGTGACACTAACCTATCTATCTGCAGGGCTGGGGTGATATGCTGGTTCTGGTGACACTAACCTATCTATCTGCAGGGCTGGGGTGATATGCTGGTTCTGGTGACACTAACCTATCTATCTGCAGGGCTGGGGTGATATGCTGGGTCTGGTGACACTAACCTATCTATCTGCAGGGCAGGGGTGATATGCTGGTTCTGCTGACACTAACCTATCTATCTGCAGGGCTGGGGTGATATGCTGGTTCTGGTGACACTAACCTATCTCTGTATCTGCAGGGCTGGGGTGATATGCTGGGTCTGGTGACACTAACCTATCTATCTGCAGGGCTGGGGTGATATGCTGGTCCTGGTGACACTAACCTATCTATCTGCAGGGCTGGGGTGATATGCTGGTTCTGGTGACACTAACCTATCTATCTGCAGGGCTGGGGTGATATGCTGGTCCTGGTGACACTAACCTATCTATCTGCAGGGCTGGGGTGATATGCTGGTCCTGGTGACACTAACCTATCTATCTGCAGGGCTGGGGTGATATGCTGGTTCTGGTGACACTAACCTATCTATCTGCAGGGCTGGGGTGATATGCTGGTTCTGGTGACACTAACCTATCTATCTGCAGGGCTGGGGTGATATGCTGGGTCTGGTGACACTAACCTATCTATCTGCAGGGCAGGGGTGATATGCTGGTTCTGGTGACACTAACCTATCTATCTGCAGGGCTGGGGTGATATGCTGGTTCTGGTGACACTAACCTATCTCTGTATCTGCAGGACTGGGGTGATATGCTGGGTCTGGTGACACTAACCTATCTATCTGCAGGGCTGGGGTGATATGCTGGTCCTGGTGACACTAACCTATCTATCTGCAGGGCTGGGGTGATATGCTGGTTCTGGTGACACTAACCTATCTATCTGCAGGGCTGGGGTGATATGCTGGTCCTGGTGACACTAACCTATCTATCTGCAGGGCTGGGGTGATATGCTGGTCCTGGTGACACTAACCTATCTATCTGCAGGGCTGGGATGATATGCTGGTTCTGCTGACACTAACCTATCTATCTGCAGGGCTGGGGTGATATGCTGGTTCTGGTGACACTAACCTATCTATCTGCAGGGCTGGGGTGATATGCTGGTCCTGGTGACACTAACCTATCTATCTGCAGGGCTGGGGTGATATGCTGGTTCTGGTGACACTAACCTATCTATCTGCAGGGCTGGGGTGATATGCTGGTCCTGGTGACACTAACCTATCTATCTGCAGGGCTGGGGTGATATGCTGGGTCTGGTGACACTAACCTATCTATCTGCAGGGCTGGGGTGATATGCTGGGTCTGGTGACACTAACCTATCTATCTGCAGGGCAGGGGTGATATGCTGGTTCTGGTGACACTAACCTATCTATCTGCAGGGCTGGGGTGATATGCTGGTCCTGGTGACACTAACCTATCTATCTGCAGGGCTGGGGTGATATGCTGGTCCTGGTGACACTAACCTATCTATCTGCAGGGCTGGGGTGATATGCTGGTTCTGGTGACACTAACCTATCTATCTGCAGGGCTGGGGTGATATGCTGGTTCTGGTGACACTAACCTATCTATCTGCAGGGCTGGGGTGATATGCTGGGTCTGGTGACACTAACCTATCTATCTGCAGGGCTGGGGTGATATGCTGGGTCTGGTGACACTAACCTATCTATCTGCAGGGCTGGGGTGATATGCTGGTTCTGCTGACACTAACCTATCTATCTGCAGGGCTGGGGTGATATGCTGGTTCTGGTGACACTAACCTATCTACTGTATCTGCAGGACTGGGGTGATATGCTGGGTCTGGTGACACTAACCTATCTATCTGCAGGGCTGGGGTGATATGCTGGTCCTGGTGACACTAACCTATCTATCTGCAGGGCTGGGGTGATATGCTGGTTCTGGTGACACTAACCTATCTATCTGCAGGGCTGGGGTGATATGCTGGTCCTGGTGACACTAACCTATCTATCTGCAGGGCTGGGGTGATATGCTGGTCCTGGTGACACTAACCTATCTATCTGCAGGGCTGGGGTGATATGCTGGGTCTGGTGACACTAACCTATCTATCTGCAGGGCTGGGGTGATATGCTGGTTCTGGTGACACTAACCTATCTATCTGCAGGGCTGGGGTGATATGCTGGTTCTGGTGACACTAACCTATCGTATCTGCAGGGCTGGGGTGATATGCTGGGTCTGGTGACACTAACCTATCTATCTGCAGGGCTGGGGTGATATGCTGGTTCTGGTGACACTAACCTATCTATCTGCAGGGCTGGGGTGATATGCTGGTTCTGGTGACACTAACCTATCTATCTGCAGGGCTGGGGTGATATGCTGGTTCTGGTGACACTAACCTATCTATCTGCAGGGCTGGGGTGATATGCTGGTTCTGGTGACACTAACCTATCTCTGTATCTGCAGGGCTGGGGTGATATGCTGGGTCTGGTGACACTAACCTATCTATCTGCAGGGCTGGGGTGATATGCTGGTCCTGGTGACACTAACCTATCTATCTGCAGGGCTGGGGTGATATGCTGGTTCTGGTGACACTAACCTATCTATCTGCAGGGCTGGGGTGATATGCTGGTCCTGGTGACACTAACCTATCTATCTGCAGGGCTGGGGTGATATGCTGGTCCTGGTGACACTAACCTATCTATCTGCAGGGCTGGGGTGATATGCTGGTTCTGGTGACACTAACCTATCTATCTGCAGGGCTGGGGTGATATGCTGGTTCTGGTGACACTAACCTATCTATCTGCAGGGCTGGGGTGATATGCTGGGTCTGGTGACACTAACCTATCTATCTGCAGGGCTGGGGTGATATGCTGGTTCTGGTGACACTAACCTATCTATCTGCAGGGCTGGGGTGATATGCTGGTTCTGGTGACACTAACCTATCTCTGTATCTGCAGGGCTGGGGTGATATGCTGGGTCTGGTGACACTAACCTATCTATCTGCAGGGCTGGGGTGATATGCTGGTCCTGGTGACACTAACCTATCTATCTGCAGGGCTGGGGTGATATGCTGGTTCTGGTGACACTAACCTATCTATCTGCAGGGCTGGGGTGATATGCTGGTCCTGGTGACACTAACCTATCTATCTGCAGGGCTGGGGTGATATGCTGGTCCTGGTGACACTAACCTATCTATCTGCAGGGCTGGGGTGATATGCTGGTTCTGGTGACACTAACCTATCTATCTGCAGGGCTGGGGTGATATGCTGGTTCTGGTGACACTAACCTATCTATCTGCAGGGCTGGGGTGATATGCTGGTCCTGGTGACACTAACCTATCTATCTGCAGGGCTGGGGTGATATGCTGGTTCTGGTGACACTAACCTATCTATCTGCAGGGCTGGGGTGATATGCTGGTTCTGGTGACACTAACCTATCTATCTGCAGGGCTGGGGTGATATGCTGGGTCTGGTGACACTAACCTATCTATCTGCAGGGCTGGGGTGATATGCTGGGTCTGGTGACACTAACCTATCTATCTGCAGGGCTGGGGTGATATGCTGGTTCTGGTGACACTAACCTATCTATCTGCAGGGCTGGGGTGATATGCTGGTCCTGGTGACACTACCACGCGGCGGCCCCTATCTATCTGCAGGGCTGGGGTGATATGCTGGTTCTGGTGACACTAACCTATCTATCTGCAGGGCTGGGGTGATATGCTGGTTCTGGTGACACTAACCTATCTATCTGCAGGGCTGGGGTGATATGCTGGTTCTGGTGACACTAACCTATCTATCTGCAGGGCTGGGGTGATATGCTGGGTCTGGTGACACTAACCTATCTATCTGCAGGGCTGGGGTGATATGCTGGTTCTGGTGACACTAACCTATCTATCTGCAGGGCTGGGGTGATATGCTGGTTCTGGTGACACTAACCTATCTATCTGCAGGGCTGGGGTGATATGCTGGTCCGGACCTACTCTATCTGCAGGGCTGGGGTGATATGCTGGGTCTGGTGACACTAACCTATCTATCTGCAGGGCTGGGGTGATATGCTGGTTCTGGTGACACTAACCTATCTATCTGCAGGGCTGGGGTGATATGCTGGTTCTGGTGACACTAACCTATCTATCTGCAGGGCTGGGGTGATATGCTGGTTCTGGTGACACTAACCTATCTATCTGCAGGGCTGGGGTGATATGCTGGTTCTGGTGACACTAACCTATCTATCTGCAGGGCTGGGGTGATATGCTGGTTCTGGTGACACTAACCTATCTATCTGCAGGGCTGGGGTGATATGCTGGTTCTGGTGACACTAACCTATCTATCTGCAGGGCTGGGGTGATATGCTGGTTCTGGTGACACTAACCTATCTATCTGCAGGGCTGGGGTGATATGCTGGTTCTGGTGACACTAACCTATCTATCTGCAGGGCTGGGGTGATATGCTGGTTCTGGTGACACTAACCTATCTATCTGCAGGGCTGGGGTGATATGCTGGTCCTGGTGACACTAACCTATCTATCTGCAGGGCTGGGGTGATATGCTGGTTCTGGTGACACTAACCTATCTATCTGCAGGGCTGGGGTGATATGCTGGTTCTGGTGACACTAACCTATCTATCTGCAGGGCTGGGGTGATATGCTGGTTCTGGTGACACTAACCTATCTATCTGCAGGGCTGGGGTGATATGCTGGTTCTGGTGACACTAACCTATCTATCTGCAGGGCTGGGGTGATATGCTGGGTCTGGTGACACTAACCTATCTATCTGCAGGGCTGGGGTGATATGCTGGTTCTGGTGACACTAACCTATCTATCTGCAGGGCTGGGGTGATATGCTGGTTCTGGTGACACTAACCTATCTATCTGCAGGGCTGGGGTGATATGCTGGGTCTGGTGACACTAACCTATCTATCTGCAGGGCTGGGGTGATATGCTGGTCCTGGTGACACTAACCTATCTATCTGCAGGGCTGGGGTGATATGCTGGTTCTGGTGACACTAACCTATCTATCTGCAGGGCTGGGGTGATATGCTGGTTCTGGTGACACTAACCTATCTATCTGCAGGGCTGGGGTGATATGCTGGTCCTGGTGACACTAACCTATCTATCTGCAGGGCTGGGGTGATATGCTGGGTCTGGTGACACTAACCTATCTATCTGCAGGGCTGGGGTGATATGCTGGTTCTGGTGACACTAACCTATCTATCTGCAGGGCTGGGGTGATATGCTGGTTCTGGTGACACTAACCTATCTATCTGCAGGGCTGGGGTGATATGCTGGTTCTGGTGACACTAACCTATCTATCTGCAGGGCTGGGGTGATATGCTGGTTCTGGTGACACTAACCTATCTATCTGCAGGGCTGGGGTGATATGCTGGTCCTGGTGACACTAACCTATCTATCTGCAGGGCTGGGGTGATATGCTGGTTCCTGGTGACACTAACCTATCTATCTGCAGGGCTGGGGTGATATGCTGGTTCTGGTGACACTAACCTATCTATCTGCAGGGCTGGGGTGATATGCTGGTCCTGGTGACACTAACCTATCTATCTGCAGGGCTGGGGTGATATGCTGGTTCTGGTGACACTAACCTATCTATCTGCAGGGCTGGGGTGATATGCTGGTCCTGGTGACACTAACCTATCTATCTGCAGGGCTGGGGTGATATGCTGGTTCTGGTGACACTAACCTATCTATCTGCAGGGCTGGGGTGATATGCTGGTTCTGGTGACACTAACCTATCTATCTGCAGGGCTGGGGTGATATGCTGGTTCTGGTGACACTAACCTATCACTGTATCTGCAGGGCTGGGGTGATATGCTGGGTCTGGTGACACTAACCTATCTATCTGCAGGGCTGGGGTGATATGCTGGTTCTGGTGACACTAACCTATCTACTGTATCTGCAGGGCTGGGGTGATATGCTGGGTCTGGTGACACTAACCTATCTATCTGCAGGGCTGGGGTGATATGCTGGTTCTGGTGACACTAACCTATCTATCTGCAGGGCTGGGGTGATATGCTGGTCCTGGTGACACTAACCTATCTATCTGCAGGGCTGGGGTGATATGCTGGTCCTGGTGACACTAACCTATCTATCTGCAGGGCTGGGGTGATATGCTGGTCCTGGTGACACTAACCTATCTATCTGCAGGGCTGGGGTGATATGCTGGTCCTGGTGACACTAACCTATCTATCTGCAGGGCTGGGGTGATATGCTGGTTCTGGTGACACTAACCTATCTATCTGCAGGGCTGGGGTGATATGCTGGTTCTGGTGACACTAACCTATCTATCTGCAGGGCTGGGGTGATATGCTGGTCCTGGTGACACTAACCTATCTATCTGCAGGGCTGGGGTGATATGCTGGTTCTGGTGACACTAACCTATCTATCTGCAGGGCTGGGGTGATATGCTGGTCCTGGTGACACTAACCTATCTATCTGCAGGGCTGGGGTGATATGCTGGGTCTGGTGACACTAACCTATCTATCTGCAGGGCTGGGGTGATATGCTGGGTCTGGTGACACTAACCTATCTATCTGCAGGGCTGGGGTGATATGCTGGTTCTGGTGACACTAACCTATCTATCTGCAGGGCTGGGGTGATATGCTGGTTCTGGTGACACTAACCTATCTATCTGCAGGGCTGGGGTGATATGCTGGGTCTGGTGACACTAACCTATCTATCTGCAGGGCTGGGGTGATATGCTGGTTCTGGTGACACTAACCTATCTATCTGCAGGGCAGGGGTGATATGCTGGTTCTGCTGACACTAACCTATCTATCTGCAGGGCTGGGGTGATATGCTGGTTCTGGTGACACTAACCTATCTACTGTATCTGCAGGACTGGGGTGATATGCTGGGTCTGGTGACACTAACCTATCTATCTGCAGGGCTGGGGTGATATGCTGGTCCTGGTGACACTAACCTACCTATCTGCAGGGCTGGGGTGATATGCTGGTTCTGGTGACACTAACCTATCTATCTGCAGGGCTGGGGTGATATGCTGGTCCTGGTGACACTAACCTATCTATCTGCAGGGCTGGGGTGATATGCTGGTCCTGGTGACACTAACCTATCTATCTGCAGGGCTGGGGTGATATGCTGGGTCTGGTGACACTAACCTATCTATCTGCAGGGCTGGGGTGATATGCTGGTTCTGGTGACACTAACCTATCTGTATCTGCAGGGCTGGGGTGATATGCTGGGTCTGGTGACACTAACCTATCTATCTGCAGGGCTGGGGTGATATGCTGGTTCTGGTGACACTAACCTATCCGTATCTGCAGGGCTGGGGTGATATGCTGGGTCTGGTGACACTAACCTATCTATCTGCAGGGCTGGGGTGATATGCTGGTCCTGGTGACACTAACCTATCTATCTGCAGGGCTGGGGTGATATGCTGGTCCTGGTGACACTAACCTATCTATCTGCAGGGCTGGGGTGATATGCTGGTCCTGGTGACACTAACCTATCTATCTGCAGGGCTGGGGTGATATGCTGGTCCTGGTGACACTAACCTATCTATCTGCAGGGCTGGGGTGATATGCTGGTTCTGGTGACACTAACCTATCTATCTGCAGGGCTGGGGTGATATGCTGGTTCTGGTGACACTAACCTATCTATCTGCAGGGCTGGGGTGATATGCTGGTTCTGGTGACACTAACCTATCTATCTGCAGGGCTGGGGTGATATGCTGGTTCTGGTGACACTAACCTATCTATCTGCAGGGCTGGGGTGATATGCTGGTCCTGGTGACACTAACCTATCTATCTGCAGGGCTGGGGTGATATGCTGGTTCTGGTGACACTAACCTATCTATCTGCAGGGCTGGGGTGATATGCTGGTTCTGGTGACACTAACCTATCTATCTGCAGGGCTGGGGTGATATGCTGGTCCTGGTGACACTAACCTATCTATCTGCAGGGCTGGGGTGATATGCTGGTCCTGGTGACACTAACCTATCTATCTGCAGGGCTGGGGTGATATGCTGGTTCTGGTGACACTAACCTATCTATCTGCAGGGCTGGGGTGATATGCTGGTTCTGGTGACACTAACCTATCTATCTGCAGGGCTGGGGTGATATGCTGGGTCTGGTGACACTAACCTATCTATCTGCAGGGCAGGGGTGATATGCTGGTTCTGGTGACACTAACCTATCTATCTGCAGGGCTGGGGTGATATGCTGGTTCTGGTGACACTAACCTATCTACTGTATCTGCAGGACTGGGGTGATATGCTGGGTCTGGTGACACTAACCTATCTATCTGCAGGGCTGGGGTGATATGCTGGTCCTGGTGACACTAACCTATCTATCTGCAGGGCTGGGGTGATATGCTGGTTCTGGTGACACTAACCTATCTATCTGCAGGGCTGGGGTGATATGCTGGTCCTGGTGACACTAACCTATCTATCTGCAGGGCTGGGGTGATATGCTGGTCCTGGTGACACTAACCTATCTATCTGCAGGGCTGGGGTGATATGCTGGTTCTGGTGACACTAACCTATCTATCTGCAGGGCTGGGGTGATATGCTGGTTCTGGTGACACTAACCTATCTATCTGCAGGGCTGGGGTGATATGCTGGGTCTGGTGACACTAACCTATCTATCTGCAGGGCAGGGGTGATATGCTGGTTCTGCTGACACTAACCTATCTATCTGCAGGGCTGGGGTGATATGCTGGTTCTGGTGACACTAACCTATCTACTGTATCTGCAGGACTGGGGTGATATGCTGGGTCTGGTGACACTAACCTATCTATCTGCAGGGCTGGGGTGATATGCTGGTCCTGGTGACACTAACCTATCTATCTGCAGGGCTGGGGTGATATGCTGGTTCTGGTGACACTAACCTATCTATCTGCAGGGCTGGGGTGATATGCTGGTCCTGGTGACACTAACCTATCTATCTGCAGGGCTGGGGTGATATGCTGGTCCTGGTGACACTAACCTATCTATCTGCAGGGCTGGGATGATATGCTGGTTCTGCTGACACTAACCTATCTATCTGCAGGGCTGGGGTGATATGCTGGTTCTGGTGACACTAACCTATCTATCTGCAGGGCTGGGGTGATATGCTGGTCCTGGTGACACTAACCTATCTATCTGCAGGGCTGGGGTGATATGCTGGTTCTGGTGACACTAACCTATCTATCTGCAGGGCTGGGGTGATATGCTGGTCCTGGTGACACTAACCTATCTATCTGCAGGGCTGGGGTGATATGCTGGGTCTGGTGACACTAACCTATCTATCTGCAGGGCTGGGGTGATATGCTGGGTCTGGTGACACTAACCTATCTATCTGCAGGGCTGGGGTGATATGCTGGTTCTGGTGACACTAACCTATCTATCTGCAGGGCTGGGGTGATATGCTGGTCCTGGTGACACTAACCTATCTATCTGCAGGGCTGGGGTGATATGCTGGTCCTGGTGACACTAACCTATCTATCTGCAGGGCTGGGATGATATGCTGGTTCTGCTGACACTAACCTATCTATCTGCAGGGCTGGGGTGATATGCTGGTTCTGGTGACACTAACCTATCTATCTGCAGGGCTGGGGTGATATGCTGGGTCTGGTGACACTAACCTATCTATCTGCAGGGCTGGGGTGATATGCTGGGTCTGGTGACACTAACCTATCTATCTGCAGGGCAGGGGTGATATGCTGGTTCTGGTGACACTAACCTATCTATCTGCAGGGCTGGGGTGATATGCTGGTTCTGGTGACACTAACCATCTATCTGCAGGGCTGGGGTGATATGCTGGGTCTGGTGACACTAACCTATCTATCTGCAGGGCTGGGGTGATATGCTGGTCCTGGTGACACTAACCTATCTATCTGCAGGGCTGGGGTGATATGCTGGTTCTGGTGACACTAACCTATCTATCTGCAGGGCTGGGGTGATATGCTGGTCCTGGTGACACTAACCTATCTATCTGCAGGGCTGGGGTGATATGCTGGTCCTGGTGACACTAACCTATCTATCTGCAGGGCTGGGGTGATATGCTGGGTCTGGTGACACTAACCTATCTATCTGCAGGGCTGGGGTGATATGCTGGTTCTGGTGACACTAACCTACTATCTGCAGGGCGGGGTGAATGCTGGCGGAACGGCTGGTGACACTAACCATCTATCTGCAGGGCTGGGGTGATATGCTGGTTCTGGTGACACTAACCTATCTATCTGCAGGGCTGGGGTGATATGCTGGTTCTGGTGACACTAACCTATCTATCTGCAGGGCTGGGGTGATATGCTGGTCTGGTGACACTAACCATCATCTGCAGGGCTGGGGGATATGCTGGTCCTGGGACACAACCACACGCAGGGCTGGGGGAAGCGGCTGGTGACACTAACCATCACTGCAGGGCTGGGGTGATATGCTGGTCCTGGTGACACTAACCTATCTATCTGCAGGGCTGGGGTGATATGCTGGTCCTGGTGACACTAACCTATCATCTGCAGGGCTGGGGTGATATGCTGGTTCTGGTGACACTAACCTATCTATCTGCAGGGCTGGGGTGATATGCTGGTTCTGGTGACACAACCACTATCTGCAGGGCTGGGGTGATATGCTGGTTCTGGTGACACTAACCTATCTATCTGCAGGGCTGGGGTGATATGCTGGTCCTCTGGTGACACTAACCTATCTATCTGCAGGGCTGGGGTGATATGCTGGTTCTGGTGACACTAACCTATCTATCTGCAGGGCTGGGGTGATATGCTGGTCCTGGTGACACTAACCTATCTATCTGCAGGGCTGGGGTGATATGCTGGTTCTGGTGACACTAACCTATCTATCTGCAGGGCTGGGGTGATATGCTGGGTCTGGTGACACTAACCTATCTATCTGCAGGGCTGGGGTGATATGCTGGTTCTGGTGACACTAACCTATCTATCTGCAGGGCTGGGGTGATATGCTGGTTCTGGTGACACTAACCTATCTATCTGCAGGGCTGGGGTGATATGCTGGTTCTGGTGACACTAACCATCTATCTGCAGGGCTGGGGTGATATGCTGGTTCTGGTGACACTAACCTATCTATCTGCAGGGCTGGGGTGATATGCTGGGTCTGGTGACACTAACCTATCTATCTGCAGGGCTGGGGTGATATGCTGGTTCTGGTGACACTAACCTATCTATCTGCAGGGCTGGGGTGATATGCTGGTTCTGGTGACACTAACCATCTACTGCAGGCTGGGGGATAGCTGGCGCCGGGACACAACCACTATCTGCAGGGCTGGGGTGATATGCTGGGCTGGTGACACTAACCACTATCTGCAGGGCTGGGGTGATATGCTGGTTCTGGTGACACTAACCTATCTATCTGCAGGGCTGGGGTGATATGCTGGGTCTGGTGACACTAACCTATCTATCTGCAGGGCTGGGGTGATATGCTGGTCCTGGTGACACTAACCTATCTATCTGCAGGGCTGGGGTGATATGCTGGTCCTGGTGACACTAACCTATCTATCTGCAGGGCTGGGGTGATATGCTGGCCTGGTGACACAACCATCTACTGCAGGGCGGGGGGCGGGGGACACAACCACACGCAGGGCGGGGGATAGCTGGCTGGTGACACTAACCTATCTCTGCAGGGCTGGGGTGTGGCCCTGATATGCTGGTCCTGGTGACACTAACCTATCTATCTGCAGGGCTGGGGTGATATGCTGGTCCTGGTGACACTAACCTATCTATCTGCAGGGCTGGGGTGATATGCTGGTCCTGGTGACACTAACCTATCTATCTGCAGGGCTGGGGTGATATGCTGGTTCTGGTGACACTAACCTATCTATCTGCAGGGCTGGGGTGATATGCTGGTTCTGGTGACACTAACCTATCTATCTGCAGGGCTGGGGGGGTGATATGCTGGTTCTGGTGACACTAACCTATCTATCTGCAGGGCTGGGGTGATATGCTGGTTCTGGTGACACTAACCTATCTATCTGCAGGGCTGGGGTGATATGCTGGTCCTGGTGACACTAACCTATCTATCTGCAGGGCTGGGGTGATATGCTGGGTCTGGTGACACTAACCTATCTATCTGCAGGGCTGGGGTGATATGCTGGGTCTGGTGACACTAACCTATCTATCTGCAGGGCTGGGGTGATATGCTGGGTCTGGTGACACTAACGTATCTATCTGCAGGGCAGGGGTGATATGCTGGTTCTGCTGACACTAACCTATCTATCTGCAGGGCTGGGGTGATATGCTGGTTCTGGTGACACTAACCTATCTACTGTATCTGCAGGACTGGGGTGATATGCTGGGTCTGGTGACACTAACCTACCTATCTGCAGGGCTGGGGTGATATGCTGGTTCTGGTGACACTAACCTATCTATCTGCAGGGCTGGGGTGATATGCTGGTCCTGGTGACACTAACCTATCTATCTGCAGGGCTGGGGTGATATGCTGGTTCTGATGATATTAACCTATGTATCTGCAGGGCTGGGGTGATATGCTGGTTCTGGTGACACTAACCTATCTATCTGCAGGGCTGGGGTGATATGCTGGTTCTGGTGACACTAACCTATCTATCTGCAGGGCTGGGGTGATATGCTGGTCCTGGTGACACTAACCTATCTATCTGCAGGGCTGGGGTGATATGCTGGTCCTGGTGACACTAACCTATCTATCTGCAGGGCTGGGATGATATGCTGGTTCTGCTGACACTAACCTATCTATCTGCAGGGCTGGGGTGATATGCTGGTTCTGGTGACACTAACCTATCTATCTGCAGGGCTGGGGTGATATGCTGGTTCTGGTGACACTAACCTATCTATCTACAGGGCTGGGGTGATATGCTGGGTCTGGTGACACTAACCTATCTATCTGCAGGGCTGGGGTGATATGCTGGGTCTGGTGACACTAACCTATCTATCTGCAGGGCAGGGGTGATATACTGGTTCTGCTGACACTAACCTATCTATCTGCAGGGCTGGGGTGATATGCTGGTTCTGGTGACACTAACCTATCTACTGTATCTGCAGGACTGGGGTGATATGCTGGGTCTGGTGACACTAACCTATCTATCTGCAGGGCTGGGGTGATATGCTGGTCCTGGTGACACTAACCTATCTATCTGCAGGGCTGGGGTGATATGCTGGTTCTGATGATATTAACCTATGTATCTGCAGGGCTGGGGTGATATGCTGGTTCTGGTGACACTAACCTATCTATCTGCAGGGCTGGGGTGATATGCTGGTTCTGGTGACACTAACCTATCTATCTGCAGGGCTGGGGTGATATGCTGGTCCTGGTGACACTAACCTATCTATCTGCAGGGCTGGGGTGATATGCTGGTCCTGGTGACACTAACCTATCTATCTGCAGGGCTGGGATGATATGCTGGTCCTGCTGACACTAACCTATCTATCTGCAGGGCTGGGGTGATATGCTGGTTCTGGTGACACTAACCTATCTATCTGCAGGGTTGGGGTGATATGCTGGTTCTGGTGACACTAACCTATCTATCTGCAGGGCTGGGGTGATATGCTGGTCCTGGTGACACTAACCTATCTATCTGCAGGGCTGGGGTGATATGCTGGTCCTGGTGACACTAACCTATCTATCTGCAGGGCTGGGGTGATATGCTGGTTCTGGTGACCCTAACCTATCTATCTGCAGGGCTGGGGTGATATGCTGGTTCTGGTGACACTAACCTATCTATCTGCAGGGCTGGGGTGATATGCTGGTCCTGGTGACACTAACCTATCTATCTGCAGGGCTGGGGTGATATGCTGGTCCTGGTGACACTAACCTATCTATCTGCAGGGCTGGGGTGATATGCTGGTCCTGGTGACACTAACCTATCTATCTGCAGGGCTGGGGTGATATGCTGGGTCTGGTGACACTAACCTATCTATCTGCAGGGCTGGGGTGATATGCTGGTCCTGGTGACACTAACCTATCTATCTGCAGGGCTGGGGTGATATGCTGGTTCTGGTGACACTAGAGTACTATCCCCTGGGTCCCCATGAATCAGCAGGATAAAGGGGCCCTTCACAGGTGTACCAAACACAGTGCCATTTAAGGACATGTGGCTGTGCCTAGTACTGCAGCCACACTCTGATTATCTTATTATCCCATACAACAGTGAAGTGACCCCATCATTCTGCTGATCTAGTCCCGAGGGTCGTATCCCCACTAGTCCCACACCGACGGCTTCATTACTGTAAATTTCTGGAACTACAAGTCTTATTGTGCTCTCCTGGATTTGCTGCCATTCAATGCGTCACAGGTTTTCTTCCTAGACTATTTTTTAGGGAAATGTAATGAAGGCTTCCAGACAGGCAGTGAGCATATGGAAAATATGTCCCTACCGCATGCAAAACAATTAATCAATCTAAGACATAATTGTATATGGACAATTTGCAGCGTGCGGTACGGGTATACAATACTTATACTAACACTATAAATCATCGCCGTCAGGTGTGCCGCTGACTTGCTGGCGGTGCTATCTGTCAGTACCATGTTCTGCTCTGAGCCTATAGCGTCACTACTAACATGTCACTGTATAAAACATAGGCGAGCTCTGTACATTGCTGATGTTAAATTCTTCTCCATTCACATCCAAAGCTAAAGCCAGAATTCTTCTAGTTTTCAGAATGCAATGTATCATGGGAGCAAAGCAAACTGGTTTACAATGTAGATTAGGTTCATGTCCAAGTCCTTCATAAATGGCCGCCAGTCATGGTCAGAGGCAGTAAAGTTCCTCTAATACATTAAAAATCTGTGATTGATTCCTATGAAAGTACATATGTAACAAATTAGACATCTCATTAATTCTATAATATTAATCATTCTATATATCATTAAAAATAATGAATTATTTAACTTTGAAGACAATTCAAAGTAACTTTTTTCTGACTACGACTACATGACTGCGACTACGACGACGCCACAGCCTTGGTGGTGAGAACCTGTGCAGTACTCCCCTCACCAGCGAAACTGCATTGTTATCAAGCAAGGTAGGGGTAATATGCCCAAGGGGCACGGAAAGGGGAAACAAACAGCCGACCCTCCTGCCAAGTCTTTTATGCATGCTAGCGCTCGCTGTCCCAGAGATCAATTCCGGTAATACGATATTACTTTACAATGGCGGAGCTACACCTCTGCTTGCCTTGCTCTCAGCTTCAGATGATGTCTTTAATACAATATTGATAGGGAGCCAGATTATTACGTATAGCGTAGAATTATCTTCAGATGTCGGATCTTATAGCCAGCCACCGAACGGTTAACTGTGTGGAATTTTTGGAAGAAGCTAAGTCAGCGAAATAAGTGTAATAACCGGTAATAATTAACACCGCCATCCATTAGAAATCAATCATGGGGTGACAGCGTAGCAAGGGAGAGGTTAATGAAGCCGCAGGTCATGACAAGTTCAAGGTGAGGTCAGCGGAAAACCTATGATGTCATACAGCCGAGTATGTGTCCATGGTGACAGGGTTGGGGTTTGGTAAACAGAGGAAAGGGGGAAAGAGGGAGGGAGAGCAGGAATGTGTGAGCGGAGGGGCGCTTGTTACATGTCGTGTAGACAGTGTACACAGGACACGCTGCTTGGCATGTTATAGCCTGTGCCCCAAAGCAATCTGCAGAGTCTACACTCACAAATCCTCTCTCTTCCTAAGGCTCCATACACATGACTGCATTTTTGGTCAGTCTGTGTGTCGTCCGTATAGTTTTTCGAGGACTCACACCAGGCACACGATCATGTGCATATAGCCTAATAGACATCATTGTCCGATTGGTGGGGGTCTCACCATTGGACCCCTTGAATCCTGTAAATGGAAGTGCCAGAGAATCAGAGTGTGTGTGGTCATTCCCTATAAAAGGAGCTCAACAGAATGAGAAAAACATGCAGATTTTCTTCCATAAACAGTGCCACGCCAGTTCACAGGTCATATGTGGTATTGCAACACATCCCTACTCACTTTAGGGCTATTCCCACAGCTAACCCCTAAAAGGGTTTTTCCAGGACTTGTAAAATTGATGACCTATCCTTAGAATAGGCCATCAATTAATGATCTGCAGGGGTCTGACACCCGGGCCCCAGACCTATCAGCTGTTTGTAGGTTGCAGCATTCAGGTGAGTGCTGCAACCTCTTCAGTACTCATCATGCACAGCACCATACCTTTGTACAGTGGTTGTCAGGCCATGTGACCAACGAACATGACATCATATAGCCTGAAACCTTAGGGAACAGCGCTGCCACTTTAAACAGGTCATCCACAGGGTGCCAGAAAACCCCTTTAGGCCAGGGCCCCACATTGCGAAAACGTTGCATTTTACATTACCTGCAAAGTGGATGGGATTCTGGCTAAGAAGATCCACATATTCGTGGAAATGCTGCGGTTTCAAAAAGGTTTGTGTTTCTGTAAATCGCAGCATGTCAATTATACCTACGGAAACACTGGTGGTTTCCGTATAGGAATAATAGGGACAGAAAGTCCGCAGAGGAAAACTTGAGGACTTGCTGTGAAAAAAATGCAATGCGTTTCGGCTACGGTCTTTGCCACGGTGTTTTTCGGATGCAGTCCACTATGTGGGGCCAAAACCTTAATGGTATTCACCCCCCCCTATACCGATCAAGAGTACCGGACTCCCATTCCCTAAATGGAGCTGGAGATCACGCATGTGCATTTCTGCTGTGTTCACGGCCTATAGGACTGCCGTACAGTGCTCGGCTACCTCCAAAAGTGTCAGAGAATGAATGGAGCACCGTTGGTGCATGCTCGGCCGGCCACTCCATTTAGACAGGGGAAAGGGACCCTGTTCTCATGATCAGAGGGGATCCTAGTGGTCAGACCCCCACCATTGCATGTCTTCCCCTTGGAGAAGTGGTGCAATACTACACACAACCTATGGACAGGTGCAATTCTGTACGTGATCAAGGATACAAGCTCCAGCTGCCCAGGCCTTCAGGACCATGGCTGCCACCTGCAGTAGACATAGCGGGTGTGCCCTGTGCAGCCATACGGGTCACTCACCTCAGAAGCCACCCTGCATCACTCCTGACCCCTCAGAACAAAGTAGAGGGGGGCAAATGGGAAGGAATACAACATAACCGCAGGATCAGACTACACAGGGGTTGTTTGTAGTCTGTAACCATGGAGATACAGTTCTGCATAGGAGCTGAATACACAAAAACAGTAGGTTGTTTTTTAGTTAACAATATTTGTTATTTCATTTTAGAAGCACTGGATAACGCCAAGGTCAGCCCTTTCTCAATTTATGCTGTCCCGATAGGTTCTGGATACCTGAACCGACATCTTCATCTCCCGTACTTTCCAGTTCTGTATCCAGAAAACCTCAGGGACCACATCACATGGACCCACAACCACTGCCAAACACAACACTGCACAGTCACGTGCACATCCCCAGCCAGGCAGGTCTCAGGTCAGGCTGTCAGCCATTCATCTTGTCTCAGGAGGACTTTCTCATGAACATGGCTTCATGCTGCGTCTTGCTGCCAGGTCTTCTTCATGGCGAGTGACCTGCGGGGGCGATATTCATCTACAGCTCTCCTTCACTGGCTAAAAAGGGTTTTCTGAGAGCCAAAAAAGGGACAAGAGGAACAAAAATAGTAAAATAATAAAAGCCTTTAATAGATTAAATGGGTTTTCCAGGCTCAATGGCGATTTTGATGACCTATCCTAAGGATCAGTATCAGATTGGTGGCGGTCCAATGCCTAGAACCAATCGAGCAGCCTCCTACATGGGAACCTACATGAGAAAAACAGAGTCCACCCTCTGACTTCTCTGGTTTTACGGATCAGGACATAATAAAACACATCTGGTCCTTAGAAGGTCTTAAAATTCAGAAAATGCAACCTCAGATGGAGAACACACAACAGATTCCATCAGGTCATTGTGTATTTAACAAAAACAAAGCCATAAGTGAAAAGCCAAGTGTGAAAAACTAAGTGCCCCCCATGAATCAGTATCTTGTAGAACCTTGCAATCCTGGTTTTCTTTATGACTTGGCCTCACAGTTCACTTTAGAATACTTTGGTATACCGAAGAGTCCATGGTCAAGTGAAGACGGAAAGCCAAAGCTCTCGATTTTCACAACGCCATCCACAAGGATGGATTTTGAAGAGGAATCTCAGGACGACCACCTCAAATTCCTCTCCAAATTCTGCCATAGGCCTCTTTGCAGGCTCTCTTGTGGACCCCTCGGTCAGTGGTCCGTACCCTTCCTGCTACCGCTAAGGTTGCAGATTACATGCTGCACTTGTGGTGGAGGGTTCGCTTTCAGTATGGATTGCAAAGTTTAATTTCCCCCCCTCATACCATTATTCCACAACCTCCTTTTTCCACCTGGTCTTTCCCCGGAGGTGTTTGGTGGGGACACGTCTGGTTTCGCTGTCTTAACAACTTCCTCTGTAGCCGTCGGGTTTTCACCAAGGACTTCAATAGCATATTTTCCCCACCTCCTCCAGAGGCTTTCCGAACTGCACAGGTTCTCCACTTTACGTTCTCTCACTCCACTCGGTCCGGAGTGGTCTCCAACTAGCTCCGAGAGATGGTGCCTGTTTAGAGCGGCTGATAAGGGCTCCCTCTCCTTTATATACGGCTTGCTTAATGCCCCACTGCTTGACAGTAAGCTTGACTTTATGGTGGCCTGAGAGTGAGACCTTGATTCTACCCTGACCCCGGCCCAAAGGGTCGACTGTTGTTCATCAATTAGCAAGGGCAATTGGCAGGTCACAGTCATGGAATCTTCTTTAAAAGTGCTCCATAGGACATATCTGGTCCCCCATCGACTGCATCACTTTTTTCCATCTGTCTCACCCTTGTGTTTTAGGGGTTGTAATGCTATAGGTACTACTTTCCATGTGTGGTGGTCCTGCCCTCTGGCTAGCTATAAACACAGGATGGCGCAGCGGCTCTTTGGACATTTCCCATTTCAGGCCCCCATATTTCCACTCAATCTTAAGCCTTCTACTTTAAAATATGCCCAATTCAAGCTATTTCAATACATCTTATTAGCAGCCTGGATTCACATCGCCTCCAACTGGAGAAAATCTTTTCTCTCAGTGGCTGTGGTCGCGCAAAGGGTGGATACCATTATGCTCCATGAGAAGATTAAGTCCATTATATCTGATACCCGCCCACTATTTGATAAGGTCTGGGCGCCTTGGGTCGATAGGTCTCGCATCCTGGGACTTCCATATTGTCTCCAGCCCTAGCCTTACAACTGGACTAAGTCCCTGGAGTTAGAAGCAGAAGGCTCTGTCCACTGTATAGTGGAAGTGTCAAAGTACTGCATTTTGCTCCCATTCAAGAAGAGCTGCAGTAATCCAGTATACAGTGGATGGAGCCTTCAGCATCCACCCTCCATGGACTTAAAATGTTCCACAATTTGTCAGGTTTCATTAGGATGACATCAGCAGAGAGCAGATACCTGCAGCAGCCCAGGATACAGGAGGGGGTGGAGCTTTGTTCTGCAGCTTCTCTCCACATTACATGTGGGCACTGGTGCAGGCGCATGCAGTGTAATCTCCAAACTATCAATGTGTAATAGATGTTGCAAGGCATTGTGGGAGAATTTTGGCCATCACAGTCACCATCCATCAATAAGACACATAATGAAGTGTTGTTTTTTTTTCAGTATTTATTTAAAAAATTCATCACCTTAACAAAATACAAAGGAAAGACTGCGACTAACAAAGATCTGCACGCTCTACACTGCACTCTCTCGCTCGCTCACACGATTCTCACACGCGCTCTATGTACGTCTTCAGTAAAAGCAGTCGACTCTATAAAACCCCCTGACGTATCCCATATACAAATAGTCATAACCCCCGTAAGACGGACGACCGAGCCCTGATACTGAAGCATTAAGGCAATGATCAGGGTCAGTGTGCGATATCCCAGAATTCCCTTTAGTCCAGCTAATAATTATTATAAATATGAATATACAGCTTTATATATTCATCAGCCCCTCCCCCCAATTAGAATCTGCATATATTTGCTTAAAGCAGTACCCCACTGAAATGCCGAAAAATCAGGACTGACTGCGGTAAATGCCTATATCGTCTTCACCCTCATCAAAAAAAAAAAATCCTTAGACTAGGAAGCTGAGATATGGGGAGCTGTTTGCTCACACTTTAGTGTCCCTGTTCTGCTTATTTAACCACTTCATAACTGGCTTATTTTCCTTTTTTGTAACATGAGGTTTCAAAGATTATAAAATTTATTTTTTTTTTTCGTTCAAAATTTTGCATCTATTTTCAATGATACAAAGGGCTTTATTTTTATATAGTTTTTATTTTATTTTTTTTTTAATATCTGGGTAAATGTGGAAAAATGCGGAGCACAAAGTACTACTTTTGTGCCACTGGGGGCGGGGCTAGAACCATTTATTTTTGTCAGAGCTGATCTGGGTCCTCTAGGACCCTGCAGCTCCTGCATCCACCAGGCATCATGGCGGCTTCCATGGCTGTATACACAGCACCCATTGAACATTGTGTATGGTAATAATACATCCCTGCCTTGTCTTGGGGATGTCTGACTGTCTCCACCGACTAAATTACCATAAATTCCCAACTGCTCGGATGTATAAATTCAATGCATGGTTGGCAAGTGGTTATTTTAATAAAATAATAGGATTCGTAATTCTTACCCAAATGTAAAATATTCTAAAATATTGGGTATATCAGGAGGACCCAAACTCTCTGACCCTTCTTTCCCTTCCAACATCCACCATTGACAGAACGTCAGGAGGCCACTATACACAGAGAGACATTGGGTCCCAGAGACATTTATCTAATGTGTATGGCCACCTTTAGGTTGTGGGGGTGAGGTACTGAGGTTAAAACGGTTGTCCAAGACCCATGGGTGATGGATACTGATGACCTGTCCACGGGTGCCCGACACTTGGATCCCGCATGGATCAGCTGATTTAGTTACCAGAAGACGTATACAAGGTATACAGGTCCAAGCAGCTTTGCTCCTACTGAATGAGAGCGGAGCTGCAGTTTCCTGGCACCACTGCTACAGTGTACAGAGCCAGAAGCTGTATACAGTGTACAGAGCTAGAAGCTGTATATAGAGCCAGATGCTGTATACAGTGTACAGAGCCAGAAGCTGTATACATGGTACAGAGCCAGAAGCTATATACAGTGTACAGAGCCAGAAGCTGTATACAGTGTACAGAGCCAGAAGCTGTATACAGTGTACAGAGCCAGAAGCTGTATACAGTGTACAGAGCCAGAAGCTGTATACAGTGTACAGAGCCAGAAGCTGTATACAGTGTACAGAGCCAGAAGGTGTATATAGAGCCAGATGCTGTATACAGTGTACAGAGCCAGAAGCTGTATACATGGTACAGAGCCAGAAGCTGTATACAGTGTACAGAGCCAGAAGCTGTATACAGTGTACAGAGCCAGAAGCTGTATACAGTGTACAGAGCCAGAAGCTGTATACATGGTACAGAGCCAGAAGCTATATACAGTGTACAGAGCCAGAAGCTGTATACAGTGTACAGAGCCAGAAGCTGTATACAGTGTACAGAGCCAGAAGCTGTATACAGTGTACAGAGCCAGAAGCTGTATACAGTGTACAGAGCCAGAAGCTGTATACAGTGTACAGAGCCAGAAGGTGATATAGAGCCAGATGCTGTATACAGTGTACAGAGCCAGAATCTGTATACAGTGTACAGAGCCAGAAGGTGTATATGCAGAGCCCAGAGCCAGATGCTGTATACAGTGTACAGAGCCAGAAGCTGTATACAGTGTACAGAGCCAGAAGCTGTATACAGTGTACAGAGCCAGAAGCTGTATACAGTGTACAGAGCCAGAAGCTGTATACAGTGTACAGAGCCAGAAGCTGTAACGACCTACAGAGCCAGATGCTGTATACAGTGTACAGAGCCAGAATCTGTATACAGTGTACAGAGCCAGAAGGGTATATAGAGCCAGATGCTGTATACAGTGTACAGAGCCAGAAGCTGTATAAAGTGTACAGAGCCAGAAGCTGTATACAGTGTACAGAGCCAGAAGCTGTATACAGTGTACAGAGCCAGAAGCTGTATACAGTGTACAGAGCCAGAAGCTGTATACAGTGTACAGAGCCAGAAGGTGTATACAGTGTACAGAGCCAGAAGGTGTATATAGAGCCAGAAGCTGTATACAGTGTACAGAGCCAGAAGCTGTATAAAGTGTACAGAGCCAGAAGCTGTATACAGTGTACAGAGCCAGATGCTGTATACAGTGTACAGAGCCAGAATCTGTATACAGTGTACAGAGCCAGAAGCTGTATACAGTGTACAGAGCCAGAAGGTGTATACAGTGTACAGAGCCAGAAGGTGTATATAGAGCCAGAATCTGTATACAGTGTAGAGCCAGAAGCTGTATACAGTGTACAGAGCCAGAAGGTGTATATAGAGCCAGATGCTGTATACAGTGTACAGAGCCAGAATCTGTATACAGTGTACAAAGCCAGAAGGTGTATATAGAGCCAGATGCTGTATACAGTGTACAGAGCCAGAATCTGTATACAGCTTCCGTCAGCTGATTGTTGTGGGTTCCGGGTGATAGACCCCTGCCGATCTGATACTGATGACCCATCCTGTGGATACATCACCAGTATTCATTACCCATGGGTCTTGGACCACCTCTGTAAGAACAGTCACCGCTGACCGCCCTGGTTTTGAGTAGGGTTCAGCTTTAACTTTTATTTATATGTACACACAATGCAATATAATTAAAATTCCCTTATATATACAGGAGAAAACTCTATCGGCACACATAGAAAACTAACACACTGAAATCTGCCATATATACAAAAACAAGCATCCAAAAACAAAAGATCCTGTCTGATAATCCAGAATAGCTCTTCTCCTTCATCGCTAAGCCCCTATTTCCCCGCACGTTTTCCTCCTGGGATTGGGTAATAGCTCCCCTTCAGGACAGCAGGAGATTGTGCTGCGACCACCACCAGTGACTGCGACCTATCCCTTCTATATATAGCAATGACAGCAGCACAATGTAAGGTCTGAAAGAGGGGCGAATATTTCACAGGGTTGCGTTTTTTTTTTTTCTTTAGCTTCAGCTATAAAATGTCAGTATATAAAAGGCCATTATGTATAGTTATTACGTATAGTGGCCACAAACCTGTCAGCAGAACAGACCCCTCTCTGCACTGCATAATGGTATAACCCATAGATGGTGCTGCAGGACAGGACTTCACACCCAAACCATAGAGGAAACCTGGCGCGGGGTCCCGTCCCCTCACCACATCACACAGCCCTGCCACCTTCGTGTCTCCACATGACCTGGCACATGCAGGTAAACTATTTCCATTGAATGGCCATGTCCAGACATGGCAGATAATTTCCAATTTCCTGCAATCAGGGAATTCCCACCAGATCTGTACTCAGGGGTACTAGACTGGCAGACTGAAGCTGTCCAGACCCCTGCCCTCTTCCTGCTGCATGATGACAGCGGTCAGGAAAAAGGCAGATCACCTGACCACTGTCCCTTTTATGCTGATGCATCACATTAGAGCCAGCAAGGAGCAGCAATCATCCCTACTGCCTATACAGGAGAAGAAGGCGGCAAAGGGAATGACTGACGACTAAGGGGGCATTATACTGTGTGCAGACACTAAGGGGGCATTATACTGTGTGCAGACACTAAGGGGGCATTATACTGTGTGCAGACACTAAGGGGGCATTATACTGTGTGCGGACACTAAGGGGGCATTATACTGTGTGCGGACACTAAGGAGGCATTATACTGTGTGCAGACACTAAGGGGGCATTATACTGTGTGCGGACACTAAGGGGGCATTATACTGTGTGCGGACACTAAGGGGGCATTATACTGTGTGCAGACACTAAGGGGGCATTATACTGTGTGCAGACACTAAGGAGGCATTATACTGTGTGCAGACACTAAGGGGGCATTATACTGTGTGCAGACACTAAGGGGGCATTACAATATGTGCAGACACTAAGGGAGAATTACACTGTGTGCGGACACTAAGGGGGCATTATACTGTGTGGAGGCACTAAGGAGGCATTACAATATGTGCAGACACTAAGGGAGAATTACACTGTGTGCGGACACTAAGGGGGGCATTATACTGTGTGGAGGCGCTAAGGAGGCATTATACTGTGTGGAGACACTAAGGGGGCATTATACTGTGTGCAGATACTAAGGGGGCATTATACTGTGTGCAGACACTAAGGGGGCATTACAATATGTGCAGACACTAAGGGGGCATTATACTGTGTGCGGACACTAAGGGGGCATTATACTGTGTGCAGACACTAAGGGGGCATTATACTGTGTGCAGACACTAAGGGGGCATTATACTGTGTGCAGACACTAAGGGGGCATTATACTGTGTGCAGACACTAAGGGGGCATTATACTGTGTGCAGACACTAAGGGGGCATTATACTGTGTGCAGACACTAAGGGGGCGTTATACTGCGTGCAGACACTAAGGGGGCATTACAATATGTGCAGACACTAAGGGAGAATTACACTGTGTGCGGACACTAAGGGGGCATTATACTGTGTGCAGATACTAAGGGGGGAATTACAATGTGTGCAGACACTAAGGGAGAATTACACTGTGTGCGGACACTAAGGGGGCATTATATAGCGTGGAGGCACTAAGGGGGCATTATTCTGTGTGCAGACACTAAGGAGGCATTACACTGTGTGCAGACACTAAGGGGGCATTACACTGTGTGCGGACACAAAGGGGGCATTATATAGTGTGCGGATACTAAGGGGGCATTATACGGTGTGCAGACACTAAGGGAGAATTACACTGTGTGCAGACACAAAGGGGGCATTATACTGTGTGGAGACACTAAGGGGGCATTATACTGTGTGCAGACACTAAGGGGGCATTACACTGTGTGCAGACACTAAGGGGGCATTATATAGTGTGCGTATACTAAGGGGGCATTATACTGTGTGGAGGCACTAAGGGGGCATTATACTTTATGGAGACACTAAGGGGGCATTATATAGTGTGCGTATACTAAGGGGGCATTATATAGTGTGCGTATACTAAGGGGGCATTATACTGTGTGCAGACACTAAGGGGGCATTATACTGTGTGCAGACACTAAGGGGGCATTATACTGTGTGCAGACACTAAGGGGGCATTATACTGTGTGCAGACACTAAGGGGGCATTATACTGTGTGTGGACACTAAGGGGCATTACAATATGTGCAGACACTAAGGGAGAATTACACTGTGTGCGGACACTAAGGGGACATTATATAGTGTGCGGATACTAAGGGGGCATTATACTGTGTGGAGGCACTAAGGAGGCATTATACCATGTGGGGGGCACAACAATACACATCTATGGACTATACCATGGAGTTGGGGTGCTTTGTCCATCGAAAAATAGGTTTGCAGGCACCACTCATGTAATTCAGATTGTTTTAGTGAACGTTATATCACCGTTGTGGGGCAATTCTAGGTTATAAAGTGCATTCGCCTTCATTATTCCCTTTAGCTTCATGCAGGACACAAAAACACACAGTACCATATTAATGGGATACTCCAGGAAAGACTGACACATTGGTGGGGCCTGAGGGGGCGGAGCAACACAAGATAATCCCTGTGAAGCTCCACCCCTTCAGACCCAGCCCTAAGCACATGTACAAGTTTTACCCGGAGTGTCCCTTTAAGGAGGACCTTTCATGTCCTCGTCAATGTGCGGTATCAACAGTGCCCTGATTTCTTGCGATATACAATACCGCACATTGATGAGGACATGAAAGGTCCTCTTTAAATAAAATAATTGCTTATGGTGTGAATGCGGCTTTTCCACAGCTGCCGATTTATAGAAAAGGATGACCCAGAGGCGCTCGGGTATTGGTATACAGCAGTGGTCTGCAAACTATGGCTCCCCGGGGATTGCAAAACTACAACTCTCAGGATGCCCTGACAAATCACTGGCTGTCAGGGCATGCTGGGAATTGTAGTTTTGCAACAGACAGAAAGCCAGAGGTTGCGGATCATGGGTAGAACGCCTACAGGCTCATCCTTTACTATAGGAGCGCGCGCACACACAGACACACACACAGTATACATATATATATATATATATTTATATCTCACACTGATAATTACTTACACTTCTGCCTATACGTCCTCTTATATACATAAATGTGTATTTACAGTATAAAAAGGCTATTTGCTTGTCCTTCCTCCTCAGTCTTGCCCATCCCCCACTGACGTTTGGTCCTGTAGATAGAGGGACTGGTTCCCACTCGCTGTCCCTTGCTGTGGAGGAGGACTTGGAGGTGTTCGTAGTGAGGGAGGGACGGTGGAGGACTTGATCTGGATGACCCTGGTGTCCATCACCTCACAGTCTATCTGCATCATGGTCTCGTATCCCTGGGTGCTGTTATAGACGCTGTCTGTGAGGGACAAGGGTCAGATTATCAGTCGTGAAGCCCTGATATGGTGGCCTAGAGAGCACGCGTGACCTTACTCACCATTCACAGACATGGCCGGCATCACCAGGGACATCTTAGGACGGGAGGTTTTATTGTGACTTATTGCTGGAAGGAGCAGGTGATCCTGAAAGACAGAGGCGGGGAGTGAGCGCATGGCCCTGGGGTAAGATGGCAGCTTGTCCGGACACGGTGTGGAGCAGCACTCACCCTGCGGAATGAGACCACGTAGAACGTATCTTCCCGACGTTCAATGGCATCCATTAGAAAGTGATCACTGGGCTCCTGGGGGCCATAGAGCTGCAACGGAGCACTATGTAACCTGCGGGAGCAATAGAACAGCCATAAGAGTCATAGCGGCAAAGATATAAAGTAAGGGAGAAGTACGGGGACATATGCAGTGTCCTATACAGGTAAATAGGGCATTATATGGACCATGAGGAGATGCAAACACGTCTTAAGAACTGATCACAAAGATTTTCTACATGTTGATAAACCTCTGTCTGACCAGCGTCTGACTGCTGTACGAGCCTACCATACACTGGTGCCTATATGACAGCTGACTGGATATGCTCACCCTAAGAGACTCATTTAAAGGCGTTCTCTGCTATGGACCATCTCACATTTTTGTTTTTAACTCTTTGTTTCAATTTTTCAGTCTTAAAACAAAACATCAGGCAAAACCGTGATGTCTCCAAAAGGGGACTCACAGCCCCCTATAACATTGGGGTGGTCCATCGAATTTTATTAGAAAGGCCCCCAAAATAGGAGCGAATCACAGAGAATTATCAGCTGTAATCTGCATAGAGTCCTAAAAGCAAGTGTTCAATAAATACTCAAGAAATAGAGTGGGTGCAAGAGAGAGAGCAAGTGTGAGAGAGTGCAAGGCAGAGCAGGACAGCGAGGGCGGGAGAGGAGGACAGCGAGGGCGGGAGAGGAGGACAGCGAGGGCGGGAGAGGAGGACAGCGAGGGCGGGAGAGGAGGACAGCGAGGGCGGGAGAGGAGAACAGCGAGGGCGGGAAAAGAGGACAGCGAGGGCGGGAAAAGAGGACAGCGAGGGCGGGAAAAGAGGACAGCGAGGGCGGGAAAAGAGGACAGCGAGGGCGGGAAAAGAGGACAGCGAGGGCGGGAAAAGAGGACAGCGAGGGCGGGAAAAGAGGACAGCGAGGGGCGGGAAAAGAGGACAGCGAGGGCGGGGAAAGAGGCAGCGAGGGCGGGAAAGAGGACAGCGAGGGCGGGAAAAGAGGACAGCGAGGGCGGGAAAAGAGGACAGCGAGGGCGGGAGAGGAGGACAGCGAGGGCGGGAGAGGAGGACAGCGAGGGGCGGGAAAAGAGGACAGCGAGGGCGGGAAAAGAGGACAGCGAGGGCGGGAAAAGAGGACAGCGAGGGCGGGAAAAGAGGACAGCGAGGGCGGGAGAGGAGGACAGCGAGGGCGGGAAAAGAGGACAGCGAGGGCGGGAAAAGAGGACAGCGAGGGCGGGAAAGGAGGACAGCGAGGGCGGGAGAGGAGGACAGCGAGGGCGGGAGAGGAGGACAGCGAGGGCGGGAAAGGAGGACAGCGAGGGCGGGAGAGAAGGACAGCGAGGGCGGGAGAGGAGGACAGCGAGGGCGGGAAAAGAGGACAGCGAGGGCGGGAAAAGAGGACAGCGAGGGCGGGAAAAGAGGACAGCGAGGGCGGGAAAAGAGGACAGCGAGGGCGCGAAAAGAGGACAGCGAGGGCGCGAAAAGAGGACAGCGAGGGCGGGAAAAGAGGACAGCAATGGCGGGAGATGGTTTGTAGCCATTCTCTGCTCTAATATACGAGGGTTAAATAACAGAATCTCTTTTATTAACTCAGAATGTCCTAATCTGGAATAGGCAGCTGTAGAGAGAACCCTTTAAGGAAATATGCAGTATATTAAGGCTCAGGGTGTAACACAAAATAGACGGCCAGACGGGTGTGATGCAACAGTCAGGGCGATAGAGGAGCATGATGGACAGAAAGAGAGATACAAAACATGGGCCGAGGATGATACTATACACATGGTGCAGACAAGTCAGTAATGTGTATAATACAGAGAGTGAATATAATGGAGAAACAATAACAGATAAACCAGGAGGACAACATGGAGAACCTGTGAGACTGGAGTCTGGACATGTGAGCGGGCACCAGATCCGAGAATGCCATGCTGTTCCTGATCAATGGCTTCTGGAAGAGAAAACAACGGCAAAGCTCATGACACAAACTTACAACCTCTGCCATAATCCTAATATATAGCGCCAATGTATACCATAGCGTTTTACAATTACAATAGAAAAGTAACACATCCGCTCTTCGCCCATATACACACACCTTTGTTTTCCGCTGTTTTTTCGGGACCTGCTTTCCAGTCTTCCTCTCATTCTGATGCCGGCGGACCCACAGACTGAGCTCGTCCGCTAATCTGCGGGTGAAGGAAGACATGAGAAAGAGGAGGAGGATGTTATAGAAACCATCTGGTGAAAGTCACATCATATCTATATTGTAAGAACTCTCCAAGATAACCAGAAAAATTGTTGAGAGAAATGGACTTGCAGGAGGGTGGTCTTATGTAGAGGGTCATTAAGGCCACATGTACATGACCGTGTCCTTGTCGCCGAGCTGTGCACATGGATGACGTCAAGGAATACAACCTGCCCTGAGTTTTGCTCACAGTCCCATACACAGGGCTGTAAAAATACGTGTGCATGAGGCCGAAATCAGGGAGTCGCCCTCTAAAAGAAGACAGCTTACAGACAGGACCTTAAAAAAATCCAAAAGATCTTGAGGTGTTCCTCTAAAAGAAGGTCAGTGAGGTGGTCCTGACCAAAAAAAAGGGGCAATAGATTGGGGATTGTCCTATCAGTGGCAATAATTTTACGTATCATCCGGCAATTGTTTGGTGCGGTTTCTATGCCCTGGTGTCTGTTCATTTCCATAACTCTCTTAGCACAGGCACATTATGTGGCCCAGGAATGGTTTTTGATGACGCAAAACTAGAATTTGGGACCACCAGAGTGAAACCCTGCCCCCATTTCTCCAGATGTTGTAATACAAGTGATACTAGTTCGTGGCTGCCTATATAACAAGCTGAGGCGCGGGAAGCAGCACCTACCGGAGCGACTCAGTGCGGTTGAAATGTCTGCAGTCAGAGGTGAGGAAGAGCTGGTCCAGGTCTCGAACCATTAAGTGCTTCACGTTAGCCAATGTCCGAGTCGAGTTACTGTAAGACAAGCAGACGAGGATATCTAGAACTGTACTTATCAACACTAAAGACCATCTTTGAGCAGTGAGAAGGGTCCAAAAAAAAGGAACTATGGCACTTTCTTCTGGTGTACGCCACATGTGCGATTATAGCACAGCCGCAGCATAGTGAATAGGCAGCTCTGCAATACCAGACAAGTGGGCTTCTAACTTCAGGGTCCATTACCATGAATGGTGAAAACCACAGAACCAGCTTAAAGGGGAACTCTGAAAGTAAATAGGGTATACTTTCCCATTACTTTCTTGGTTCCTACCTGAAAGGACTTTTGCGTTTGGTAGGATGCGGAGTGTAGAATCTTGGTCCCGGGGGCTCCGGCAAATCGCTTTCATTATTGAATGTCAGCAGGTGGCGCCCACTGTAGGAAACCTCTGGACTCTTCATGGTCTCCTCTTGCACACTGCTGTGAATCACACTGAAAACAAAGAGTAAAACTGTAATGATTCAATAGTCCAAAAAGTGACCATAAGAGAGACCAACCAGGGTTGGACACGTAATGTGCAGGAATTTTTTTTTATCCCTCCCATCTGATTCTTCTGGACTGCTGCATTCCATGTTTGTAGGCAATGGGAAAATCCTAATCTCTGGCTTAGCCTTACCGATGCTGGACTGTCATAATCTTGTCAATGGCTTCCAGGTAGGTTGTGATCCCAGTATGAGCCAATAAACATGTCCCGACAACCCCCAGATGCCATGCACTATGTACGAGAGTCCTGCTTGTACAGGGCTTGCTAGCTCACCTTGTCGGCCCATAATTGAACGCCACGAAGAGTAGAACCACCATGACGCAGACGACTTTGCGGTTGCTGGTGGAGTTTCGGAGCGATGTGTTCTGTAACATATAAAGGATGATGGGTAAGAAGACGAAACTCATACATACAGAGGCCTGCCACCATGTTTGCCGCTATATCGTCAGCTCTCCTCACTTCTCTCATCAGATGCTGCACGGTCTCCCTTAGCTCTCTGTTCTCTCTACGAGCCATCTCCAGCTGTCTTTCGGTCTCCTGCAGTCTCGCCTCCAGCCCCTGGACGTATTCCTTCTTCTTCCTCCGTGACTGACACGCAGACTCTCGGTTTTTGATCATTCGCTGCTGCCTCTTCAACAGTTTTGGCTGCACAAAAAATAAAGTTTGTGGATCAGACAGAGCAAACCGCGGAGGCCGACACTTAAATGGTGAAACTGATGAAGTGAATGAAGTGTCAGTGTACTGAAGTGTCAGCACGATTGGGTGACTGGCGTTCCATTCACTGATATGGGGTTGCTGGGACTGTAATCTCTGGCAGCCCCACAGAAGTGAATGGAACACAGATCACACAAGCACATTAGCGCTTCATTCACATGGAGGAGGCCTGGTCTCCTGATCACTGGTCGGACCCTCAGCAATGCCACACATATCCCATATACCCAGTATAGGGGATAAGTGTCTGCAATAAGTGTCTGGATAAGTACCCTCCATTCACTTGGGGTGCAAGGGACCCCTATACTCATGATGGGTGGAAATCTCAGCAGTCAGATCAACCAGCAAGCTATGCCCAATCTTGTGGACAGAGGTTAACTAGAAATAACCAGAATACCCCTTTCATGGTCTAAATTTTATTAACCCCTGCAGACTCACATCCACCTCTGCTGGGCTGCTTTTGCCAGTAGCTGGGGCAGGCACGATGGTCTTGGCTTCATGTTTAACAGGGGATGTCACGGTTCCTCCACTCTGCACGGTCAGGAGCTGAGACACCATCATGGGTGGAGAGGCTGGAGAAAAGAAAAAAGTTACAGGTAGGTGGGCAATATAGTAGAGTAGTCATTGCTCTGTTTCCCCATCCAGTGATCGTGTGCTCTGTAATGGTGATGGAAAGGCCCACAATTATGTCACAGGAAGGTCGGAGCACATACAGCTGTTCACAAGTATAGTCCCCATAACAGGAGTGTAAAAGGGCTTCAGATCTCCTGTGTAGTATATAGAGGATCTGTCCTCTCTCTTGTGCGGTGTAGTATATAGAGGATCTGTCCTCTCTCCTGTGTGGTGTAGTATATAGAGGATCTGTCGTCTCTCCTGTGTGGTGTAGTATATAGAGGATCTGTCCTCTCTCCTGTGCGGTGTAGTATATAGAGGATCTCTCCTGTGTGGTGTAGTATATAGAGGATCTGTCCTCTCTCCTGTGTGGTGTAGTATATAGAGGATCTGTCCTGTGCGGTGTAGTATATAGAGGATCTGTCCTCTCTGGTGTGTGGTGGTATATAGAGGATCTGTCCTCTCTCCTGTGTGGTGTAGTATATAGAGGATCTGTCCTGTGTGGTGTAGTATATAGAGGATCTGTCCTCTCTCCTGTGTGGTGTAGTATATAGAGGATCTGTCCTCTCTCCTGTGCGGTGTAGTATATAGAGGATCTGTCCTGTGTGGTGTAGTATATAGAGGATCTTCCTCTCTCCTGTGCGGTGTAGTATATAGAGGATCTGTCCTCTCTCTCCTGTGTGGTGTAGTATATAGAGGATCTGTCCTCTCTCCTGTGTGGTGTAGTATATAGAGGATCTGTCCCTCTCTCCTGTGCGGCGTAGTATATAGAGGATCTGTCCTCTCTCCTGTGTGGTGTAGTATATAGAGGATCTGTCCCTCTCTCCTGTGCGGTGTAGTATATAGAGGATCTGTCCTCTCTCCTCTGTGGTATAGTATATAAAGGATCTGCCTCCTGTGTGGTGTAGTATATAGAGAATCTGTCCTCTCTCCTGTGCGGTGTAGTATATAGAGGATCTGTCCTGTGTGGCCTTGTAGTATATAGAGGATCTGTCCTGTGTGGTGTAGTATATAGAGGATCTGTCCTCTCTCCTGTGTGGTGTAGTATATAGAGGATCTGTCCTGTGTGGTGTAGTATATAGAGGATCTGTCCTCTCTCTCCTGTGCGGTGTAGTATATAGAGGATCTGTCCTCTCTCCTGTGTGGTGTAGTATATAGAGGATCTGTCCTGTGTGGTGTAGTATATAGAGGATCTGTCCTGTGCGGTGTAGTATATAGAGGATCTGTCCTGTGTGGTGTAGTATATAGAGGATCTGTCCTCTCTCCTGTGCGGTGTAGTATATAGAGGATCTGTCCTCTCTCCTGTGCGGTGTAGTATATAGAGGGCTCTCTCTCCTGTGCGGTGTAGTATATAGAGGATCTGCCCCTCCTGTGTGGTGTAGTATATAGAGGATCTGTCCTGTGTGGTGTAGTATATAGAGGATCTGTCCTGTGCGGTGTAGTATATAGAGGATCTGTCCTGTGTGGTGTAGTATATAGAGGATCTGTCCTCTCTCCTGTGCGGTGTAGTATATAGAGGATCTGTCCTCTCTCCTGTGCGGTGTAGTATATAGAGGATCTGTCCTCTCTCCTGTGCGGTGTAGTATATAGAGGATCTGTCCGCTCTCCTGTGTGGTGTAGTATATAGAGGATCTGTCCTGTGTGGTGTAGTATATAGAGGATCTGCCCTCTCTCCTGTGTGGTGTAGTATATAGAGGATCTGTCCTTTCTCCTGTATGGTATAGTATATAGAGGCTCTGTCCTGTGTGGTGTAGTATATAGAGGATCTGTCCTCTCTCCTGTGTGGTGTAGTATATAGAGGATCTGTCCTCTCTCCTGTGTGGTGTAGTATATAGAGGATCTGTCCTGTGTGGTGTAGTATATAGAGGATCTGTCCTCTCTCCTGTGTGGTGTAGTATATAGAGGATCTGTCCTCTCTCTCCTGTGCGGTGTAGTATATAGAGGATCTGTCCTCTCTCCTGTGCGGTGTAGTATATAGAGGATCTGTCCTCTCTCCTGTGTGGTGTAGTATATAGAGGATCTGTCCTGTGTGGTGTAGTATATAGAGGATCTGTCCTCTCTCCTGTGCGGTGTAGTATATAGAGGATCTGTCCTCTCTCTCGTGTGGTGTAGTATATAGAGGATCTGTCCTGTGCGGTGTAGTATATAGAGGATCTGTCCTCTCTCCTGTATGGTGTAGTATATAGAGGATCTGTCCTCTCTCTCCTGTGTGGTGTAGTATATAGAGGATCTGTCCTCTCTCCTGTGTGGTGTAGTATATAGAGGATCTGTCCTCTCTCCTGTGTGGTGTAGTATATAGAGGATCTGTCCTGTGTGGTGTAGTATATAGAGGATCTGTCCTCTCTCCTGTGTGGTGTAGTATATAGAGGATCTGCCTCTCTCCTGTGTGGTGTAGTATATAGAGGATCTGTCCTCTCTCCTGTGCGGTGTAGTATATAGAGGATCTGTCCCTCCTGTGTGGTGTAGTATATAGAGGATCTGTCCTGTGTGGTGTAGTATATAGAGGATCTGTCCTCTCTCCTGTGTGGTGTAGTATATAGAGGACTCTCACCTGTGTGGTGTAGTATATAGAGGACCTGTCCTCTCTCCTGTGTGGTGTAGTATATAGAGGATCTGTCCTGTGTGGTGTAGTATATAGAGGATCTGTCCTCTCTCCTGTGCGGTGTAGTATATAGAGGATCTGTCCTCTCTCCTGTGTGGTGTAGTATATAGAGGATCTGTCCTCTCTCTCCTGTGTGGTGTAGTATATAGAGGATCTGTCCTCTCTCCTGTGTGGTGTAGTATATAGAGGATCTGTCCTGTGTGGTGTAGTATATAGAGGATCTCTCCTGTGTGGTGTAGTATATAGAAGATCTGTCCTCTCTCCTGTGCGGTGTAGTATATAGAGGATCTCTCCTGTGTGGTGTAGTATATAGAGGATCTCTCCTGTGTGGTGTAGTATATAGAGGATCTGTCCTCTCTCCTGTGTGGTGTAGTATAGAGAGGATCTGTCCTGTGTGGTGTAGTATATAGAGGATCTGTCCTCTCTCCTGTGAGGTGTAGTATATAGAGGATCTCTCCTGTGTGGTGTAGTATATAGGGGCTCTGTCCTGTACGGTGTAGTATATAGAGGATCTGTCCTCTCTCCTGTGCGGTGTAGTATATAGAGGATCTGTCCTGTGCGGTGTAGTATATAGAGGATATGTCCTCTCTCCTGTGTGGTGTAGTATATAGAGCCGCTCTCCTGTGTGGTGTAGTATATAGAGGATCTGTCCTCTCTCCTGTGTGGTGTAGTATATAGAGGATCTGTCCTGTGTGGTGTAGTATATAGAGGATCTGCCTCTCTCCTGTGTGGTGTAGTATATAGAGGATCTGTCCTCTCTCCTGTGCGGTGTAGTATATAGAGGATCTGTCCTGTGCGGTGTAGTATATAGAGGATCTGTCCTCTCTCCTGTGCGGTGTAGTATATAGAGGATCTGTCCCTCTCTCCTGTGCGGTGTAGTATATAGAGGATCTGTCCTCTCTCTCCTGTGCGGTGTAGTATATAGAGGATCTGTCCCTCTCCTGTGTGGTGTAGTATATAGAGGATCTGTCCCTCTCCTGTGTGGTGTAGTATATAGAGGATCTGTCCTGTGCGGTGTAGTATATAGAGGATCTGTCCTCTCTCTCCTGTGTGTTGTAGTATATAGAGGACTCTCTCCTGTGTGGTGTAGTATATAGAGGATCTGTCCTCTCTCCTGTGTGGTGTAGTATATAGAGGATCTGTCCTGTGTGGTGTAGTATATAGAGGATCTGTCCTGTGTGGTGTAGTATATAGAGGATTTCCTCTCTCCTGTGCGGTGTAGTATATAGAGGATCTGTCCTCTCTCCTGTGTGGTGTAGTATATAGAGGATCTGTCCTCTCTCCTGTGCGGTGTAGTATATAGAGGATCTGTCCTCTCTCCTGTGCGGTGTAGTATATAGAGGATCTGTCCTGTGTGGTGTAGTATATAGAGGATCTGTCCTCTCTCCTGTGTGGTGTAGTATATAGAGGACCTCTCTCCTGTGTGGTATAGTATATAGAGGATATGTCCTCTCTCCTGTGTGGTATAGTATATAGAGGATCTGTCCTGTGTGGTGTAGTATATAGAGGATCTGTCCCTCTCTCCTGTGCGGTGTAGTATATAGAGGATCTGTCCTCTCTCTCCTGTGCGGTGTAGTATATAGAGGATCTGTCCTCTCTCCTGTGCGGTGTAGTATATAGAGGATCTGTCCTCTCTCCTGTGCGGTGTAGTATATAGAGGATCTGTCCTGTGTGGTGTAGTATATAGAGGATCTGTCCTCTCTCCTGTGCGGTGTAGTATATAGAGGATCTGTCCACTCTCCTGTGTGGTGTAGTATATAGAGGATCTGTCCTGTGCGGTGTAGTATATAGAGGATCTGTCCTCTCTCCTGTATGGTGTAGTACATAGAGGACTGCCTCTCTCCTGTGTGGTGTAGTATATAGAGGATCTGTCCTCTCTCCTGTGTGGTGTAGTATATAGAGGATCTGTCCTCTCTCCTGTGTGGTGTAGTATATAGAGGATCTGCCCTCTCCTGTGTGGAGTAGTATATAGAGGATCTGTCCTCTCTCCTGTGTGGTGTAGTATATAGAGGATCTGTCCTGTGTGGTGTAGTATATAGAGGATCTGTCCTCTCTCCTGTGCGGTGTAGTATATAGAGGATCTGTCCTGTGTGGTGTAGTATATAGAGGATCTGTCCTGTGTGGTGTAGTATATAGAGGATCTGTCCTCTCTCCTGTGTGGTGTAGTATATAGAGGATCTCACCTGTGTGGTGTAGTATATAGAGGACCTGTCCTCTCTCCTGTGTGGTGTAGTATATAGAGGATCTGTCCTGTGTGGTGTAGTATATAGAGGATCTGTCCTCTCTCCTGTGCGGTGTAGTATATAGAGGATCTGTCCTCTCTCCTGTGTGGTGTAGTATATAGAGGATCTGTCCTCTCTCCTGTGTGGTGTAGTATATAGAGGATCTGTCCTGTGTGGTGTAGTATATAGATGGCTCTCTCCTGTGTGGTGTAGTATATAGAGGATCTGTCCTCTCTCCTGTGCGGTGTAGTATATAGAGGATCTCTCCTGTGTGGTGTAGTATATAGAGGATCTCTCCTGTGTGGTGTAGTATATAGAGGATCTGTCCTCTCTCCTGTGTGGTGTAGTATATAGAGGATCTGTCCTGTGTGGTGTAGTATATAGAGGATCTGTCCTCTCTCCTGTGAGGTGTAGTATATAGAGGATCTCTCCTGTGTGGTGTAGTATATAGAGGATCTGTCCTGTGCGGTGTAGTATATAGAGGATCTGTCCTCTCTCCTGTGCGGTGTAGTATATAGAGGATCTGTCCTGTGCGGTGTAGTATATAGAGGATATGTCCCTCTCCTGTGTGGTGTAGTATATAGAGGAGCCTCCTGTGTGGTGTAGTATATAGAGGATCTGTCCTGTGTGGTGTAGTATATAGAGGATCTGTCCTCTCTCCTGTGCGGTGTAGTATATAGAGGATCTGTCCTGTGCGGTGTAGTATATAGAGGATCTGTCCTCTCTCCTGTGCGGTGTAGTATATAGAGGATCTGTCCTCTCTCTCCTGTGCGGTGTAGTATATAGAGGATCTGTCCTCTCTCCTGTGTGGTGTAGTATATAGAGGATCTGTCCTCTCTCCTGTGTGGTGTAGTATATAGAGGATCTGTCCTGTGCGGTGTAGTATATAGAGGATCTGTCCTCTCTCTCCTGTGTGGTGTAGTATATAGAGGATCTGTCCTGTGTGGTGTAGTATATAGAGGATCTGTCCTCTCTCCTGTGTGGTGTAGTATATAGAGGATCTGTCCTGTGTGGTGTAGTATATAGAGGATCTGTCCTGTGTGGTGTAGTATATAGAGGATCTGTCCTCTCTCCTGTGCGGTGTAGTATATAGAGGATCTGTCCTCTCTCCTGTGTGGTGTAGTATATAGAGGATCTGTCCTCTCTCCTGTGCGGTGTAGTATATAGAGGATCTGTCCTCTCTCCTGTGCGGTGTAGTATATAGAGGATCTGCCTCCTGTGTGGTGTAGTATATAGAGGATCTGTCCTCTCTCCTGTGTGGTGTAGTATATAGAGGATCTGTCCTCTCTCCTGTATGGTATAGTATATAGAGGATATGTCCTCTCTCCTGTGTGGTATAGTATATAGAGGATCTGCTCCTGTGTGGTGTAGTATATAGAGGATCTGTCCTCTCTCTCCTGTGCGGTGTAGTATATAGAGGATCTGTCCTCTCTCCTGTGTGGTGTAGTATATAGAGGATCTCTCCTGTGTGGTGTAGTATATAGAGGATCTGTCCTCTCTCCTGTGTGGTATAGTATATAGAGGATATGTCCTCTCTCCTGTGTGGTATAGTATATAGAGGATCTCTCCTGTGTGGTGTAGTATATAGAGGATATGTCCTCTCTCCTGTGTGGTGTAGTATATAGAGGATCTGCTCCTGTGCGGTGTAGTATATAGAGGATCTGTCCTCTCTCCTGTGTGGTGTAGTACATAGAGGATCTGTCCCTCTCTCCTGTGTGGTGTAGTATATAGAGGATCTGCCCCTCCTGTGTGGTGTAGTATATAGAGGATCTGTCCTCTCTCCTGTGTGGTGTAGTATATAGAGGATCTGTCCTCTCTCCTGTGTGGTGTAGTATATAGAGGATCTGCCTCCTGTGTGGTGTAGTATATAGAGGATCTGTCCTCTCTCCTGTGTGGTGTAGTATATAGAGGATCTGTCCTCTCTCCTGTGTGGTGTAGTATATAGAGGATCTGTCCTCTCTCCTGTGTGGTGTAGTATATAGAGGATCTGTCCTGTGTGGTGTAGTATATAGAGGATCTGTCCTCTCTCCTGTGTGGTGTAGTATATAGAGGATCTGTCCTCTCTTCTGTGTGGTGTAGTATATAGAGGATCTGTCCTCTCTCCTGTGCGGTGTAGTATATAGAGGATCTGTCCCTCTCTCCTGTGTGGTGTAGTATATAGAGGATCTGTCCTGTGTGGTGTAGTATATAGAGGATCTGTCCTTTCTCCTGTATGGTATAGTATATAGAGGATATGTCCTCTCTCCTGTTTGGTGTAGTATATAGAGGCTCTGTCCTGTGCGGTGTAGTATATAGAGGATCTGTCCTGTGTGGTGTAGTATATAGAGGATCTGTCCTGTGTGGTGTAGTATATAGAGGATCTGTCCTCTCTCCTGTGTGGTGTAGTATATAGAGGATCTGTCCTCTCTCCTGTGCGGTGTAGTATATAGAGGATCTGCCCCTCCTGTGTGGTGTAGTATATAGAGGATCTGTCCTGTGCGGTGTAGTATATAGAGGATCTGTCCTCTCTCCTGTGTGGTGTAGCATATATAGGATCTGTCCTGTGTGCTGTAGTATATAGAGGATCTGTCCTCTCTCCTGTGTGGTGTAGTATATAGAGGATTTGTCCTCTCTCCTGTGTGGTGTAGTATATAGAGGATCTGTCCTCTCTCTCCTGTGTGGTGTAGTATATAGAGGATCTGTCCTGTGTGGTGTAGTATATAGAGGATCTGTCCTCTCTCCTGTGTGGTGTAGTATATAGAGGATCTGTCCTGTGTGGTGTAGTATATAGAGGATCTGTCCTCTCTCCTGTGCGGTGTAGTATATAGAGGATCTGTCCTGTGTGGTGTAGTATATAGAGGATCTGTCCTCTCTCCTGTGCGGTGTAGTATATAGAGGATCTCTCCTGTGCGGTGTAGTATATAGAGGATCTGTCCTCTCTCCTATGTGGTGTAGTATATAGAGGATCTGTCCTGTGTGCTGTAGTATATAGAGGATCTGTCCTCTCTCCTGTGTGGTGTAGTATATAGAGGATCTGTCCTCTCTCCTATGTGGTGTAGTATATAGAGGATCTGTCCGCTCTCCTGTGTGGTGTAGTATATAGAGGATCTGCTACTGTGTGGTGTAGTATATAGAGGATCTGTCGTCTCTCCTGTGCGGTGTAGTATATAGAGGATCTGTCCTCTCTCCTGTGTGGTGTAGTATATAGAGGATCTGTCCTGTGTGGTGTAGTATATAGAGGATCTGTCCTCTCTCTTGTGCGGTGTAGTATATAGAGGATCTGTCCTGTGTGGTGTAGTATATAGAGGATCTGTCCTCTCTCTCCTGTGCAGTGTAGTATATAGAGGATCTGTCGTCTCTCCTGTGCGGTGTAGTATATAGAGGATCTGTCCTCTCTCCTGTGCGGTGTAGTATATAGAGGATCTGTCCCTCTCTCCTGTGTGGTGTAGTATATAGAGGATCTGTCGTCTCTCCTGTGCGGTGTAGTATATAGAGGATCTGTCCTCTCTCCTGTATGGTGTAGTACATAGAGGATCTGTCCCTCTCTCCTGTGTGGTGTAGTATATAGAGGATCTGTCCTCTCTCCTGTGTGGTGTAGTATATAGAGGATCTGTCCTCTCTCCTGTGTGGTGTAGTATATAGAGGATCTGCCTCCTGTGTGGTGTAGTATATAGAGGATCTGTCCTCTCTCCTGTGTGGTGTAGTATATAGAGGATCTGTCCTGTGTGGTGTAGTATATAGAGGATCTGTCCTCTCTCCTGTGCGGTGTAGTATATAGAGGATCTGCTCCTGTGTGGTGTAGTATATAGAGGATCTGTCCTGTGTGGTGTAGTATATAGAGGATCTGTCCTCTCTCCTGTGTGGTGTAGTATATAGAGGATCTCACCTGTGTGGTGTAGTATATAGAGGACCTGTCCTCTCTCCTGTGTGGTGTAGTATATAGAGGATCTGTCCTGTGTGGTGTAGTATATAGAGGATCTGTCCCTCTCTCCTGTGCGGTGTAGTATATAGAGGATCTGTCCTCTCTCCTGTGTGGTGTAGTATATAGAGGATCTGTCCTCTCTCCTGTGTGGTGTAGTATATAGAGGATCTGTCCTCTCTCCTGTGTGGTGTAGTATATAGAGGATCTGTCCTGTGTGGTGTAGTATATAGAGGATCTCTCCTGTGTGGTGTAGTATATAGAAGATCTGTCCTCTCTCCTGTGCGGTGTAGTATATAGAGGATCTCTCCTGTGTGGTGTAGTATATAGAGGACTCTCTCCTGTGTGGTGTAGTATATAGAGGATCTGTCCTCTCTCCTGTGTGGTGTAGTATATAGAGGATCTGCCCTCCTGTGTGGTGTAGTATATAGAGGATCTGTCCTCTCTCCTGTGAGGTGTAGTATATAGAGGATCTCTCCTGTGTGGTGTAGTATATAGAGGATCTGTCCTGTGCGGTGTAGTATATAGAGGATCTGTCCTCTCTCCTGTGCGGTGTAGTATATAGAGGATCTGTCCTGTGCGGTGTAGTATATAGAGGATATGTCCTCTCTCCTGTGTGGTGTAGTATATAGAGGACGCCCTCTCCTGTGTGGTGTAGTATATAGAGGATCTGTCCTCTCTCCTGTGTGGTGTAGTATATAGAGGATCTGTCCTGTGTGGTGTAGTATATAGAGGATCTGTCCTCTCTCCTGTGTGGTGTAGTATATAGAGGATCTGTCCCTCTCCTGTGTGGTGTAGTATATAGAGGATCTGTCCTGTGTGGTGTAGTATATAGAGGATCTGTCCTCTCTCCTGTGTGGTGTAGTATATAGAGGATCTGTCCTCTCTCCTGTGCGGTGTAGTATATAGAGGATCTGTCCTGTGCGGTGTAGTATATAGAGGATCTGTCCTCTCTCCTGTGCGGTGTAGTATATAGAGGATCTGTCCTCTCTCTCCTGTGCGGTGTAGTATATAGAGGATCTGTCCTCTCTCTCCTGTGCGGTGTAGTATATAGAGGATCTGTCCTCTCTCCTGTGTGGTGTAGTATATAGAGGATCTGTCCTCTCTCCTGTGTGGTGTAGTATATAGAGGATCTGTCCTGTGCGGTGTAGTATATAGAGGATCTGTCCTCTCTCTCCTGTGTGTTGTAGTATATAGAGGATCTCTCCTGTGTGGTGTAGTATATAGAGGATCTGTCCTCTCTCCTGTGTGGTGTAGAATATAGAGGATCTGTCCTGTGTGGTGTAGTATATAGAGGATCTGTCCTGTGTGGTGTAGTATATAGAGGATCTGTCCTCTCTCCTGTGCGGTGTAGTATATAGAGGATCTGTCCTCTCTCCTGTGTGGTGTAGTATATAGAGGATCTGTCCTCTCTCCTGTGCGGTGTAGTATATAGAGGATCTGTCCTCTCTCCTGTGCGGTGTAGTATATAGAGGATCTGTCCTGTGTGGTGTAGTATATAGAGGATCTGTCCTCTCTCCTGTGTGGTGTAGTATATAGAGGATCTCTCCTCTCTCCTGTATGGTATAGTATATAGAGGATATGTCCTCTCTCCTGTGTGGTGTAGTATATAGAGGATCTGTCCTGTGTGGTGTAGTATATAGAGGATCTGTCCTCTCTCTCCTGTGCGGTGTAGTATATAGAGGATCTGTCCTCTCTCTCCTGTGCGGTGTAGTATATAGAGGATCTGTCCTCTCTCCTGTGCGGTGTAGTATATAGAGGATCTGTCCTCTCTCCTGTGCGGTGTAGTATATAGAGGATCTGTCCTGTGTGGTGTAGTATATAGAGGATCTGTCCTCTCTCCTGTGCGGTGTAGTATATAGAGGATCTGTCCACTCTCTCTGTGTGGTGTAGTATATAGAGGATCTGTCCTGTGCGGTGTAGTATATAGAGGATCTGTCCTCTCTCCTGTGTGGTGTAGTACATAGAGGATCTGTCCTCTCTCTCCTGTGTGGTGTAGTATATAGAGGATCTGTCCTCTCTCCTGTGTGGTGTAGTATATAGAGGATCTGTCCTCTCTCCTGTGTGGTGTAGTATATAGAGGATCTGTCCTGTGTGGAGTAGTATATAGAGGATCTGTCCTCTCTCCTGTGTGGTGTAGTATATAGAGGATCTGTCCTGTGTGGTGTAGTATATAGAGGATCTGTCCTCTCTCCTGTGCGGTGTAGTATATAGAGGATCTGTCCTGTGTGGTGTAGTATATAGAGGATCTGTCCTGTGTGGTGTAGTATATAGAGGATCTGTCCTCTCTCCTGTGTGGTGTAGTATATAGAGGATCTCACCTGTGTGGTGTAGTATATAGAGGACCTGTCCTCTCTCCTGTGTGGTGTAGTATATAGAGGATCTGTCCTGTGTGGTGTAGTATATAGAGGATCTGTCCTCTCTCCTGTGCGGTGTAGTATATAGAGGATCTGTCCTCTCTCCTGTGTGGTGTAGTATATAGAGGATCTGTCCTCTCTCCTGTGTGGTGTAGTATATAGAGGATCTGTCCTGTGTGGTGTAGTATATAGAGGATCTCTCCTGTGTGGTGTAGTATATAGAGGATCTGTCCTCTCTCCTGTGCGGTGTAGTATATAGAGGATCTCTCCTGTGTGGTGTAGTATATAGAGGATCTCTCCTGTGTGGTGTAGTATATAGAGGATCTGTCCTCTCTCCTGTGTGGTGTAGTATATAGAGGATCTGTCCTGTGTGGTGTAGTATATAGAGGATCTGTCCTCTCTCCTGTGAGGTGTAGTATATAGAGGATCTCTCCTGTGTGGTGTAGTATATAGAGGATCTGTCCTGTGCGGTGTAGTATATAGAGGATCTGTCCTCTCTCCTGTGCGGTGTAGTATATAGAGGATCTGTCCTGTGCGGTGTAGTATATAGAGGATATGTCCTCTCTCCTGTGTGGTGTAGTATATAGGAGGTGCTCTCCTGTGTGGTGTAGTATATAGAGGATCTGTCCTGTGTGGTGTAGTATATAGAGGATCTGTCCTCTCTCCTGTGCGGTGTAGTATATAGAGGATCTGTCCTGTGCGGTGTAGTATATAGAGGATCTGTCCTCTCTCCTGTGCGGTGTAGTATATAGAGGATCTGTCCTCTCTCTCCTGTGCGGTGTAGTATATAGAGGATCTGTCCTCTCTCCTGTGTGGTGTAGTATATAGAGGATCTGTCCTCTCTCCTGTGTGGTGTAGTATATAGAGGATCTGTCCTGTGCGGTGTAGTATATAGAGGATCTGTCCTCTCTCTCCTGTGTGGTGTAGTATATAGAGGATCTGTCCTGTGTGGTGTAGTATATAGAGGATCTGTCCTCTCTCCTGTGTGGTGTAGTATATAGAGGATCTGTCCTGTGTGGTGTAGTATATAGAGGATCTGTCCTGTGTGGTGTAGTATATAGAGGATCTGTCCTCTCTCCTGTGCGGTGTAGTATATAGAGGATCTGTCCTCTCTCCTGTGTGGTGTAGTATATAGAGGATCTGTCCTCTCTCCTGTGCGGTGTAGTATATAGAGGATCTGTCCTCTCTCCTGTGCGGTGTAGTATATAGAGGATCTGTCCTGTGTGGTGTAGTATATAGAGGATCTGTCCTCTCTCCTGTGTGGTGTAGTATATAGAGGATCTGTCCTCTCTCCTGTGTGGTATAGTATATAGAGGATATGTCCTCTCTCCTGTGTGGTATAGTATATAGAGGATCTGTCCTGTGTGGTGTAGTATATAGAGGATCTGTCCCTCTCTCCTGTGCGGTGTAGTATATAGAGGATCTGTCCTCTCTCCTGTGTGGTGTAGTATATAGAGGATCTCTCCTGTGTGGTGTAGTATATAGAGGATCTGTCCTCTCTCCTGTGTGGTATAGTATATAGAGGATATGTCCTCTCTCCTGTGTGGTATAGTATATAGAGGATCTCTCCTGTGTGGTGTAGTATATAGAGGATATGTCCTCTCTCCTGTGTGGTGTAGTATATAGAGGATCTGTCCTGTGCGGTGTAGTATATAGAGGATCTGTCCTCTCTCCTGTGTGGTGTAGTACATAGAGGATCTGTCCTCTCTCTCCTGTGTGGTGTAGTATATAGAGGATCTGTCCTGTGTGGTGTAGTATATAGAGGATCTGTCCTCTCTCCTGTGTGGTGTAGTATATAGAGGATCTGTCCTCTCTCCTGTGTGGTGTAGTATATAGAGGATCTGTCCTGTGTGGTGTAGTATATAGAGGATCTGTCCTCTCTTCTGTGTGGTGTAGTATATAGAGGATCTGTCCTCTCTCCTGTGTGGTGTAGTATATAGAGGATCTGTCCTCTCTCCTGTGTGGTGTAGTATATAGAGGATCTGTCCTGTGTGGTGTAGTATATAGAGGATCTGTCCTCTCTCCTGTGTGGTGTAGTATATAGAGGATCTGTCCTCTCTTCTGTGTGGTGTAGTATATAGAGGATCTTTCCTCTCTCCTGTGCGGTGTAGTATATAGAGGATCTGTCCTCTCTCTCCTGTGTGGTGTAGTATATAGAGGATCTGTCCTGTGTGGTGTAGTATATAGAGGATCTGTCCTTTCTCCTGTATGGTATAGTATATAGAGGATATGTCCTCTCTCCTGTTTGGTATAGTATATAGAGGCTCTGTCCTGTGCGGTGTAGTATATAGAGGATCTGTCCTGTGTGGAGTAGTATATAGAGGATCTGTCCTGTGTGGTGTAGTATATAGAGGATCTGTCCTCTCTCTCCTGTGTGGTGTAGTATATAGAGGATCTGTCCTCTCTCCTGTGCGGTGTAGTATATAGAGGATCTGTCCTGTGTGGTGTAGTATATAGAGGATCTGTCCTGTGCGGTGTAGTATATAGAGGATCTGTCCTCTCTCCTGTGTGGTGTAGTATATATAGGATCTGTCCTGTGTGCTGTAGTATATAGAGGATCTGTCCTCTCTCCTGTGTGGTGTAGTATATAGAGGATTTGTCCTCTCTCCTGTGTGGTGTAGTATATAGAGGATCTGTCCTCTCTCTCCTGTGTGGTGTAGTATATAGAGGATCTGTCCTGTGTGGTGTAGTATATAGAGGATCTGTCCTCTCTCCTGTGTGGTGTAGTATATAGAGGATCTGTCCTGTGTGGTGTAGTATATAGAGGATCTGTCCTCTCTCCTGTGCGGTGTAGTATATAGAGGATCTGTCCTGTGTGGTGTAGTATATAGAGGATCTGTCCTCTCTCCTGTGCGGTGTAGTATATAGAGGATCTCTCCTGTGCGGTGTAGTATATAGAGGATCTGTCCTCTCTCCTATGTGGTGTAGTATATAGAGGATCTGTCCTGTGTGCTGTAGTATATAGAGGATCTGTCCTCTCTCCTGTGTGGTGTAGTATATAGAGGATCTGTCCTCTCTCCTATGTGGTGTAGTATATAGAGGATCTGTCCGCTCTCCTGTGTGGTGTAGTATATAGAGGATCTGTACTGTGTGGTGTAGTATATAGAGGATCTGTCGTCTCTCCTGTGCGGTGTAGTATATAGAGGATCTGTCCTCTCTCCTGTGTCGTGTAGTATATAGAGGATCTGTCCTGTGTGGTGTAGTATATAGAGGATCTGTCCTCTCTCTTGTGCGGTGTAGTATATAGAGGATCTGTCCTGTGTGGTGTAGTATATAGAGGATCTGTCCTCTCTCTCCTGTGCAGTGTAGTATATAGAGGATCTGTCGTCTCTCCTGTGCGGTGTAGTATATAGAGGATCTGTCCTCTCTCCTGTGCGGTGTAGTATATAGAGGATCTGTCCTCTCTCTCCTGTGTGGTGTAGTATATAGAGGATCTGTCGTCTCTCCTGTGCGGTGTAGTATATAGAGGATCTGTCCTCTCTCCTGTGTGGTGTAGTATATAGAGGATCTGTCCTGTGTGGTGTAGTATATAGAGGATCTGTCCTCTCTCTTGTGCGGTGTAGTATATAGAGGATCTGTCCTGTGTGGTGTAGTATATAGAGGATCTGTCCTCTCTCTCCTGTGCAGTGTAGTATATAGAGGATCTGTCCTCTCTCCTGTGTGGTGTAGTATATAGAGGATCTGTCCTCTCTCCTGTGTGGTGTAGTATATAGAGGATCTGTCCTCTCTCCTGTGCGGTGTAGTATACAGAGGATCTGTCGTCTCTCCTGTGCGGTGTAGTATATAGAGGATCTGTCGTCTCTCCTGTGCGGTGTAGTATATAGAGGATCTGTCGTCTCTCCTGTGCGGTGTAGTATATAGAGGATCTGTCCTCTCTCCTGTGCGGTGTAGTATATAGAGGATCTGTCCTCTCTCCTGTGCGGTGTAGTATATAGAGGATCTGTCGTCTCTCCTGTGCGGTGTAGTATATAGAGGATCTGTCGTCTCTCCTGTGCGGTGTAGTATATAGAGGATCTGTCCTCTCTCCTGTGCGGTGTAGTATATAGAGGATCTGTCCTGTGTGGTGTAGTATATAGAGGATCTGTCCTCTCTCCTGTGCGGTGTAGTATATAGAGGATCTGTCCTCTCTCCTGTGCGGTGTAGTATATAGAGGATCTGTCCTCTCTCCTGTGCGGTGTAGTATATAGAGGATCTGTCCTGTGTGGTGTAGTATATAGAGGATCTGTCCTCTCTCCTGTGCGGTGTAGTATATAGAGGATCTGTCCACTCTCTCTCGTGTGGTGTAGTATATAGAGGATCTGTCCTGTGCGGTGTAGTATATAGAGGATCTGTCCTCTCTCCTGTATGGTGTAGTACATAGAGGATCTGTCCTCTCTCTCCTGTGTGGTGTAGTATATAGAGGATCTGTCCTCTCTCCTGTGTGGTGTAGTATATAGAGGATCTGTCCTCTCTCCTGTGTGGTGTAGTATATAGAGGATCTGTCCTGTGTGGTGTAGTATATAGAGGATATGTCCTCTCTCCTGTGTGGTGTAGTATATAGAGGATCTGTCCTGTGTGGTGTAGTATATAGAGGATCTGTCCTCTCTCCTGTGTGGTGTAGTATATAGAGGATCTGTCCTCTCTCCTGTGTGGTGTAGTATATAGAGGATCTGTCCTCTCTCCTGTGTGGTGTAGTATATAGAGGATCTGTCCTCTCTCCTGTGTGGTGTAGTATATAGAGGATCTGTCCTGTGTGGTGTAGTATATAAAGGATCTGTCCTCTCTCCTGTGTGGTGTAGTATATAGAGGATCTGTCCTCTCTCCTGTGTGGTGTAGTATATAGAGGATCTGTCCTCTCTCCTGTGCGGTGTAGTATATAGAGGATCTGTCCTGTGCGGTGTAGTATATAGAGGATCTGTCCTGTGTGGTGTAGTATATAGAGGATCTGTCCTGTGTGGTGTAGTATATAGAGGATCTGTCCTCTCTCTCCTGTGTGGTGTAGTATATAGAGGATCTGTCCTCTCTCCTGTGCTGTGTAGTATATAGAGGATCTGTCCTGTGTGGTGTAGTATATAGAGGATCTGTCCTGTGCGGTGTAGTATATAGAGGATCTGTCCTCTCTCCTGTGTGGTGTAGTATATAGAGGATCTGTCCTGTGTGCTGTAGTATATAGAGGATCTGTCCTCTCTCCTGTGTGGTGTAGTATATAGAGGATTTGTCCTCTCTCCTGTGTGGTGTAGTATATAGAGGATCTGTCCTCTCTCCTGTGTGGTGTAGTATATAGAGGATCTGTCCTGTGTGGTGTAGTATATAGAGGATCTGTCCTCTCTCCTGTGCGGTGTAGTATATAGAGGATCTGTCCTCTCTCCTGTGCGGTGTAGTATATAGAGGATCTGTCCTCTCTCTCCTGTGTGGTGTAGTATATAGAGGATCTGTCGTCTCTCCTGTGCGGTGTAGTATATAGAGGATCTGTCCTCTCTCCTGTGTGGTGTAGTATATAGAGGATCTGTCCTGTGTGGTGTAGTATATAGAGGATCTGTCTTGTGTGGAGTAGTATATAGAGGATCTGTCCTCTCTCCTGTGCGGTGTAGTATATAGAGGATCTGTCCTCTCTCCTGTGCGGTGTAGTATATAGAGGATCTGTCCTCTTTCCTGTGCGGTGTAGTATATAGAGGATCTGTCCTGTGTGGTGTAGTATATAGAGGATCTGTCCTCTCTCCTGTGCGGTGTAGTATATAGAGGATTGTCCTCTCTCTCCTGTGTGGTGTAGTATATAGAGGATCTGTCCTCTCTCCTGTGTGGTGTAGTATATAGAGGATCTGTCCTCTCTCCTGTGCGGTGTAGTATATAGAGGATCTGTCCACTCTCTCTCGTGTGGTGTAGTATATAGAGGATCTGTCCTCTCTCCTGTGTGGTGTAGTATATAGAGGATCTGTCCTGTGTGGTGTAGTATATAGAGGATCTGTCCTCTCTCCTGTGCGGTGTAGTATATAGAGGATCTGTCCTGTGTGGTGTAGTATATAGAGGATCTGTCCTGTGTGGTGTAGTATATAGAGGATCTGTCCTCTCTCCTGTGCGGTGTAGTATATAGAGGATCTCTCCTGTGCGGTGTAGTATATAGAGGATCTGTCCTCTCTCCTGTGTGGTGTAGTATATAGAGGATCTGTCCTCTCTCCTGTGCGGTGTAGTACATAGAGGATCTGTCCTGTGTGGTGTAGTATATAGAGGATCTGTCCTCTCTCCTGTGCGGTGTAGTATATAGAGGATCTCTCCTGTGCGGTGTAGTATATAGAGGATCTGTCCTCTCTCCTGTGTGGTGTAGTATATAGAGGATCTGTCCTGTGCGGTGTAGTATATAGAGGATCTGTCCTCTCTCCTGTGTGGTGTAGTATATAGAGGATCTGTCCTCTCTCCTGTGTGGTGTAGTATATAGAGGATCTGTCCTCTCTCCTGTGCGGTGTAGTATATATAGGATCTGTCCTCTCTCCTGTGTGGTGTAGTATATAGAGGATCTGTCCTCTCTCCTGTGCGGTGTAGTATATAGAGGATCTGTCCTGTGTGGTGTAGTATATAGAGGATCTGTCCTCTCTCCTGTGCGGTGTAGTATATAGAGGATTCTCTCCTGTGCGGTGTAGTATATAGAGGATCTGTCCTGTGCGGTGTAGTATATAGAGGATCTGTCCTCTCTCCTGTGTGGTGTAGTATATAGAGGATCTGTCCTCTCTCCTGTGTGGTGTAGTATATAGAGGATCTGTCCTCTCTCCTGTGCGGTGTAGTATATAGAGGATCTGTCCTCTCTCCTGTGTGGTGTAGTATATAGAGGATCTCTCCTGTGTGGTGTAGTATATAGAGGATCTGTCCTCTCTCCTGTGTGGTTTAGTATATAGAGGATCTCTCCTGTGTGGTGTAGTATATAGAGGATCTCTCCTGTGTGGTGTAGTATATAGAGGATCTGTCCTGTGTGGTGTAGTATATAGAGGATCTGTCCTCTCTCCTGTGTGGTGTAGTATATAGAGGATCTGTCCTGTGCGGTGTAGTATGTAGAGGATCTGTCCTCTCTCCTGTATGGTGTAGTACATAGAGGATCTGTCCTCTCTCTCCTGTGTGGTGTAGTATATAGAGGATCTGTCCTGTGTGGTGTAGTATATAGAGGATCTGTCCTCTCTCCTGTGTGGTGTAGTATATAGAGGATCTGTCCTCTCTCCTGTGTGGTGTAGTATATAGAGGATCTGTCCTGTGTGGTGTAGTATATAGAGGATCTGTCCTCTCTTCTGTGTGGTGTAGTATATAGAGGATCTGTCCTCTCTCCTGTGTGGTGTAGTATATAGAGGATCTGTCCTCTCTCCTGTGTGGTGTAGTATATAGAGGATCTGTCCTGTGTGGTGTAGTATATAGAGGATCTGTCGGCTCTCCTGTGCGGTGTAGTATATAGAGGATCTGTCCTCTCTCCTGTGTGGTGTAGTATATAGAGGATCTGTCGGCTCTCCTGTGCGGTGTAGTATATAGAGGATCTGTCCTCTCTCCTGTGCGGTGTAGTATATAGAGGATCTGTCCTCTCTCCTGTGTGGTGTAGTATATAGAGGATCTTTCCTCTCTCCTGTGCGGTGTAGTATATAGAGGATCTGTCCTCTCTCTCCTGTGTGGTGTAGTATATAGAGGATCTGTCCTGTGTGGTGTAGTATATAGAGGATCTGTCCTTTCTCCTGTATGGTATAGTATATAGAGTATATGTCCTCTCTCCTGTTTGGTGTAGTATATAGAGGCTCTGTCCTGTGCGGTGTAGTATATAGAGGATCTGTCCTGTGCGGTGTAGTATATAGAGGATCTGTCCTGTGTGGTGTAGTATATAGAGGATCTGTCCTGTGTGGTGTAGTATATAGAGGATCTGTCCTCTCTCTCCTGTGTGGTGTAGTATATAGAGGATCTGTCCTCTCTCCTGTGCGGTGTAGTATATAGAGGATCTGTCCTGTGTGGTGTAGTATATAGAGGATCTGTCCTGTGCGGTGTAGTATATAGAGGATCTGTCCTCTCTCCTGTGTGGTGTAGTATATAGAGGATCTGTCCTCTCTCTTGTGCGGTGTAGTATATAGAGGATCTGTCCTCTCTCCTGTGTGGTGTAGTATATAGAGGATCTGTCCTCTCTCCTGTGCGGTGTAGTATATAGAGGATCTCTCCTGTGCGGTGTAGTATATAGAGGATCTGTCCTGTGCGGTGTAGTATATAGAGGATCTGTCCTCTCTCCTGTGTGGTGTAGTATATAGAGGATCTGTCCTCTCTCCTGTGTGGTGTAGTATATAGAGGATCTGTCCTCTCTCCTGTGCGGTGTAGTATATAGAGGATCTGTCCTCTCTCCTGTGTGGTGTAGTATATAGAGGATCTCTCCTGTGTGGTGTAGTATATAGAGGATCTGTCCTCTCTCCTGTGTGGTGTAGTATATAGAGGATCTCTCCTGTGTGGTGTAGTATATAGAGGATCTCTCCTGTGTGGTGTAGTATATAGAGGATCTGTCCTGTGTGGTGTAGTATATAGAGGATCTGTCCTCTCTCCTGTGTGGTGTAGTATATAGAGGATCTGTTCTGTGCGGTGTAGTATATAGAGGATCTGTCCTCTCTCCTGTATGGTGTAGTACATAGAGGATCTGTCCTCTCTCTCCTGTGTGGTGTAGTATATAGAGGATCTGTCCTGTGTGGTGTAGTATATAGAGGATCTGTCCTCTCTCCTGTGTGGTGTAGTATATAGAGGATCTGTCCTCTCTCCTGTGTGGTGTAGTATATAGAGGATCTGTCCTGTGTGGTGTAGTATATAGAGGATCTGTCCTCTCTTCTGTGTGGTGTAGTATATAGAGGATCTGTCCTCTCTCCTGTGTGGTGTAGTATATAGAGGATCTGTCCTCTCTCCTGTGTGGTGTAGTATATAGAGGATCTGTCCTGTGTGGTGTAGTATATAGAGGATCTGTCGGCTCTCCTGTGCGGTGTAGTATATAGAGGATCTGTCCTCTCTCCTGTGTGGTGTAGTATATAGAGGATCTGTCGGCTCTCCTGTGCGGTGTAGTATATAGAGGATCTGTCCTCTCTCCTGTGTGGTGTAGTATATAGAGGATCTGTCCTCTCTCCTGTGTGGTGTAGTATATAGAGGATCTTTCCTCTCTCCTGTGCGGTGTAGTATATAGAGGATCTGTCCTCTCTCTCCTGTGTGGTGTAGTATATAGAGGATCTGTCCTGTGTGGTGTAGTATATAGAGGATCTGTCCTTTCTCCTGTATGGTATAGTATATAGAGTATATGTCCTCTCTCCTGTTTGGTATAGTATATAGAGGCTCTGTCCTGTGCGGTGTAGTATATAGAGGATCTGTCCTGTGTGGTGTAGTATATAGAGGATCTGTCCTGTGTGGTGTAGTATATAGAGGATCTGTCCTCTCTCTCCTGTGTGGTGTAGTATATAGAGGATCTGTCCTCTCTCCTGTGCGGTGTAGTATATAGAGGATCTGTCCTGTGTGGTGTAGTATATAGAGGATCTGTCCTGTGCGGTGTAGTATATAGAGGATCTGTCCTCTCTCCTGTGTGGTGTAGTATATATAGGATCTGTCCTGTGTGCTGTAGTATATAGAGGATCTGTCCTCTCTCCTGTGTGGTGTAGTATATAGAGGATTTGTCCTCTCTCCTGTGTGGTGTAGTATATAGAGGATCTGTCCTCTCTCTCCTGTGTGGTGTAGTATATAGAGGATCTGTCCTGTGTGGTGTAGTATATAGAGGATCTGTCCTCTCTCCTGTGTGGTGTAGTATATAGAGGATCTGTCCTGTGTGGTGTAGTATATAGAGGATCTGTCCTCTCTCCTGTGCGGTGTAGTATATAGAGGATCTGTCCTGTGTGGTGTAGTATATAGAGGATCTGTCCTCTCTCCTGTGCGGTGTAGTATATAGAGGATCTCTCCTGTGCGGTGTAGTATATAGAGGATCTGTCCTCTCTCCTATGTGGTGTAGTATATAGAGGATCTGTCCTGTGTGCTGTAGTATATAGAGGATCTGTCCTCTCTCCTGTGTGGTGTAGTATATAGAGGATCTGTCCTCTCTCCTATGTGGTGTAGTATATAGAGGATCTGTCCGCTCTCCTGTGTGGTGTAGTATATAGAGGATCTGTACTGTGTGGTGTAGTATATAGAGGATCTGTCGTCTCTCCTGTGCGGTGTAGTATATAGAGGATCTGTCCTCTCTCCTGTGTGGTGTAGTATATAGAGGATCTGTCCTGTGTGGTGTAGTATATAGAGGATCTGTCCTCTCTCTTGTGCGGTGTAGTATATAGAGGATCTGTCCTGTGTGGTGTAGTATATAGAGGATCTGTCCTCTCTCTCCTGTGCAGTGTAGTATATAGAGGATCTGTCGTCTCTCCTGTGCGGTGTAGTATATAGAGGATCTGTCCTCTCTCCTGTGCGGTGTAGTATATAGAGGATCTGTCCTCTCTCTCCTGTGTGGTGTAGTATATAGAGGATCTGTCGTCTCTCCTGTGCGGTGTAGTATATAGAGGATCTGTCCTCTCTCCTGTGTGGTGTAGTATATAGAGGATCTGTCCTGTGTGGTGTAGTATATAGAGGATCTGTCCTCTCTCTTGCGCGGTGTAGTATATAGAGGATCTGTCCTGTGTGGTGTAGTATATAGAGGATCTGTCCTCTCTCTCCTGTGCAGTGTAGTATATAGAGGATCTGTCCTCTCTCCTGTGTGGTGTAGTATATAGAGGATCTGTCCTCTCTCCTGTGTGGTGTAGTATATAGAGGATCTGTCCTCTCTCCTGTGTGGTGTAGTATATAGAGGATCTGTCCTCTCTCCTGTGCGGTGTAGTATACAGAGGATCTGTCGTCTCTCCTGTGCGGTGTAGTATATAGAGGATCTGTCGTCTCTCCTGTGCGGTGTAGTATATAGAGGATCTGTCCTCTCTCCTGTGCGGTGTAGTATATAGAGGATCTGTCCTCTCTCCTGTGCGGTGTAGTATATAGAGGATCTGTCCTCTCTCCTGTGCGGTGTAGTATATAGAGGATCTGTCCTCTCTCCTGTGCGGTGTAGTATATAGAGGATCTGTCGTCTCTCCTGTGCGGTGTAGTATATAGAGGATCTGTCGTCTCTCCTGTGCGGTGTAGTATATAGAGGATCTGTCCTCTCTCCTGTGCGGTGTAGTATATAGAGGATCTGTCCTGTGTGGTGTAGTATATAGAGGATCTGTCCTCTCTCCTGTGCGGTGTAGTATATAGAGGTCTGTCCCTCCCCTGGTTATAGAGGATCTGTCCTCTCTCCTGTGCGGTGTAGTATATAGAGGATCTGTCCTCTCTCCTGTGCGGTGTAGTATATAGAGAATCTGTCCTCTCTCCTGTGCGGTCTAGTATATAGAGGATCTGTCCACTCTCTCTCGTGTGGTGTAGTATATAGAGGATCTGTCCTGTGCGGTGTAGTATATAGAGGATCTGTCCTCTCTCCTGTATGGTGTAGTACATAGAGGATCTGTCCTCTCTCTCCTGTGTGGTGTAGTATATAGAGGATCTGTCCTCTCTCCTGTATGGTGTAGTACATAGAGGATCTGTCCTCTCTCTCCTGTGTGGTGTAGTATATAGAGGATCTGTCCTCTCTCCTGTGTGGTGTAGTATATAGAGGATCTGTCCTCTCTCCTGTGTGGTGTAGTATATAGAGGATCTGTCCTGTGTGGTGTAGTATATAGAGGATCTGTCCTCTCTCCTGTGTGGTGTAGTATATAGAGGATCTGTCCTGTGTGGTGTAGTATATAGAGGATCTGTCCTCTCTCCTGTGTGGTGTAGTATATAGAGGATCTGTCCTCTCTCCTGTGTGGTGTAGTATATAGAGGATCTGTCCTCTCTCCTGTGTGGTGTAGTATATAGAGGATCTGTCCTGTGTGGTGTAGTATATAAAGGATCTGTCCTCTCTCCTGTGTGGTGTAGTATATAGAGGATCTGTCCTCTCTCCTGTGTGGTGTAGTATATAGAGGATCTGTCCTCTCTCCTGTGCGGTGTAGTATATAGAGGATCTGTCCTGTGCGGTGTAGTATATAGAGGATCTGTCCTGTGCGGTGTAGTATATAGAGGATCTGTCCTGTGTGGTGTAGTATATAGAGGATCTGTCCTGTGTGGTGTAGTATATAGAGGATCTGTCCTCTCTCTCCTGTGTGGTGTAGTATATAGAGGATCTGTCCTCTCTCCTGTGCTGTGTAGTATATAGAGGATCTGTCCTGTGTGGTGTAGTATATAGAGGATCTGTCCTGTGCGGTGTAGTATATAGAGGATCTGTCCTCTCTCCTGTGTGGTGTAGTATATAGAGGATCTGTCCTGTGCGGTGTAGTATATAGAGGATCTGTCCTCTCTCCTGTGTGGTGTAGTATATAGAGGATCTGTCCTGTGTGCTGTAGTATATAGAGGATCTGTCCTCTCTCCTGTGTGGTGTAGTATATAGAGGATTTGTCCTCTCTCCTGTGTGGTGTAGTATATAGAGGATCTGTCCTCTCTCCTGTGTGGTGTAGTATATAGAGGATCTGTCCTCTCTCTCTTGTGTGGTGTAGTATATAGAGGATCTGTCCTGTGTGGTGTAGTATATAGAGGATCTGTCCTCTCTCCTGTGCGGTGTAGTATATAGAGGATCTGTCCTCTCTCCTGTGTGGTGTAGTATATAGAGGATCTGTCCTCTCTCCTGTGAGGTGTAGTATATAGAGGATCTGTCCTCTCTCCTGTGCGGTGTAGTATATAGAGGATCTGTCCTCTCTCTCCTGTGTGGTGTAGTATATAGAGGATCTGTCGTCTCTCCTGTGCGGTGTAGTATATAGAGGATCTGTCCTCTCTCCTGTGTGGTGTAGTATATAGAGGATCTGTCCTGTGTGGTGTAGTATATAGAGGATCTGTCCTGTGTGGAGTAGTATATAGAGGATCTGTCCTCTCTCCTGTGCGGTGTAGTATATAGAGCATCTGTCCTCTCTCCTGTGCGGTGTAGTATATAGAGGATCTGTCCTCTTTCCTGTGCGGTGTAGTATATAGAGGATCTGTCCTGTGTGGTGTAGTATATAGAGGATCTGTCCTCTCTCCTGTGCGGTGTAGTATATAGAGGATTGTCCTCTCTCTCCTATGTGGTGTAGTATATAGAGGATCTGTCCTCTCTCCTGTGTGGTGTAGTATATAGAGGATCTGTCCTCTCTCCTGTGCGGTGTAGTATATAGAGGATCTGTCCACTCTCTCTCGTGTGGTGTAGTATATAGAGGATCTGTCCTCTCTCCTGTGTGGTGTAGTATATAGAGGATCTGTCCTGTGTGGTGTAGTATATAGAGGATCTGTCCTCTCTCCTGTGCGGTGTAGTATATAGAGGATCTGTCCTGTGTGGTGTAGTATATAGAGGATCTGTCCTCTCTCTTGTGCGGTGTAGTATATAGAGGATCTGTCCTGTGTGGTGTAGTATATAGAGGATCTGTCCTCTCTCCTGTGCGGTGTAGTATATAGAGGATCTCTCCTGTGCGGTGTAGTATATAGAGGATCTGTCCTCTCTCCTGTGCGGTGTAGTATATAGAGGATCTGTCCTGTGTGGTGTAGTATATAGAGGATCTGTCCTCTCTCTTGTGCGGTGTAGTATATAGAGGATCTGTCCTGTGTGGTGTAGTATATAGAGGATCTGTCCTCTCTCCTGTGTGGTGTAGTATATAGAGGATCTGTCCTCTCTCCTGTGCGGTGTAGTATATAGAGGATCTGTCCTGTGTGGTGTAGTATATAGAGGATCTGTCCTCTCTGCTGTGCGGTGTAGTATATAGAGGATCTCTCCTGTGCGGTGTAGTATATAGAGGATCTGTCCTCTCTCCTGTGTGGTGTAGTATATAGAGGATCTGTCCTGTGCGGTGTAGTATATAGAGGATCTGTCCTCTCTCCTGTGTGGTGTAGTATATAGAGGATCTGTCCTCTCTCCTGTGTGGTGTAGTATATAGAGGATCTGTCCTCTCTCCTGTGTGGTGTAGTATATAGAGGATCTGTCCTCTCTCCTGTGTGGTGTAGTATATAGAGGATCTGTCCTCTCTCCTGTGCGGTGTAGTATATAGAGGATCTGTCCTCTCTCCTGTGTGGTGTAGTATATAGAGGATCTGTCCTCTCTCCTGTGCGGTGTAGTATATAGAGGATCTGTCCTGTGCGGTGTAGTATATAGAGGATCTGTCCTGTGTGGTGTAGTATATAGAGGATCTGTCCTCTCTCCTGTGTGGTGTAGTATATAGAGGATCTCTCCTGTGTGGTGTAGTATATAGAGGATCTGTCCTCTCTCCTGTGCGGTGTAGTATATAAGGATCTCTCCTGTGCGGTGTAGTATATAGAGGATCTGTCCTGTGCGGTGTAGTATATAGAGGATCTGTCCTCTCTCCTGTGTGGTGTAGTATATAGAGGATCTGTCCTCTCTCCTGTGTGGTGTAGTATATAGAGGATCTGTCCTCTCTCCTGTGCGGTGTAGTATATAGAGGATCTGTCCTCTCTCCTGTGTGGTGTAGTATATAGAGGATCTGTCCTGTGTGGTGTAGTATATAGAGGATCTCTCCTGTGTGGTGTAGTATATAGAGGATCTGTCCTCTCTCCTGTGCGGTGTAGTATATAGAGGATCTGTCCTCTCTCCTGTGTGGTGTAGTATATAGAGGATCTGTCCTCTCTCCTGTGCGGTGTAGTATATAGAGGATCTGTCCTCTCTCCTGTGTGGTGTAGTATATAGAGGATCTGTCCTGTGTGGTGTAGTATATAGAGGATCTGTCCTCTCTCCTGTGTGGTGTAGTATATAGAGGATCTGTCCTGTGTGGTGTAGTATATAGAGGATCTCTCCTGTGTGGTGTAGTATATAGAGGATCTGTCCTCTCTCCTGTGTGGTGTAGTATATAGAGGATCTCTCCTGTGTGGTGTAGTATATAGAGGATCTGTCCTGTGTGGTGTAGTATATAGAGGATCTGTCCTCTCTCCTGTGTGGTGTAGTATATAGAGGATCTGTCCTCTCTCCTGTGTGGTGTAGTATATAGAGGATCTGTCCTCTCTCCTGTGCGGTGTAGTATATAGAGGATCTGTCCTCTCTCCTGTGTGGTGTAGTATATAGAGGATCTGTCCTCTCTCCTGTGCGGTGTAGTATATAGAGGATCTGTCCTCTCTCCTGTGTGGTGTAGTATATAGAGGATCTGTCCTCTCTCCTGTGCGGTGTAGTATATAGAGGATCTGTCCACTCTCTCTCGTGTGGTGTAGTATATAGAGGATCTGTCCTCTCTCCTGTGTGGTGTAGTATATAGAGGATCTGTCCTGTGTGGTGTAGTATATAGAGGATCTGTCCTCTCTCCTGTGCGGTGTAGTATATAGAGGATCTCTCCTGTGTGGTGTTGTATATAGAGGATCTCTCCTGTGTGGTGTAGTATATAGAGGATCTGTCCTGTGCGGTGTAGTATATAGAGGATCTGCCTCCTGTGCGGTGTAGTATATAGAGGATCTCTCCTGTGTGGTGTAGTATATAGAGATCTGTCCTGTGTGGTGTAGTATATAGAGGATCTGTCCTCTCTCCTGTGTGGTGTAGTATATAGAGGATCTGTCCTCTCTCCTGTGTGGTGTAGTATATAGAGGATCTGTCCTGTGTGGTGTAGTATATAGAGGATCTGTCCTCTCTTCTGTGTGGTGTAGTATATAGAGGATCTGTCCTCTCTCCTGTGTGGTGTAGTATATAGAGGATCTGTCCTCTCTCCTGTGTGGTGTAGTATATAGAGGATCTGTCCTGTGTGGTGTAGTATATAGAGGATCTGTCGGCTCTCCTGTGCGGTGTAGTATATAGAGGATCTGTCCTCTCTCCTGTGTGGTGTAGTATATAGAGGATCTGTCGGCTCTCCTGTGCGGTGTAGTATATAGAGGATCTGTCCTCTCTCCTGTGTGGTGTAGTATATAGAGGATCTGTCCTCTCTCCTGTGTGGTGTAGTATATAGAGGATCTTTCCTCTCTCCTGTGCGGTGTAGTATATAGAGGATCTGTCCTCTCTCCTGTGTGGTGTAGTATATAGAGGATCTGTCCTGTGTGGTGTAGTATATAGAGGATCTGTCCTTTCTCCTGTATGGTATAGTATATAGAGTATATGTCCTCTCTCCTGTTTGGTATAGTATATAGAGGCTCTGTCCTGTGCGGTGTAGTATATAGAGGATTTGTCCTCTCTCCTGTGTGGTGTAGTATATAGAGGATCTGTCCTCTCTCTCCTGTGTGGTGTAGTATATAGAGGATCTGTCCTGTGTGGTGTAGTATATAGAGGATCTGTCCTCTCTCCTGTGTGGTGTAGTATATAGAGGATCTGTCCTGTGTGGTGTAGTATATAGAGGATCTGTCCTGTGTGGTGTAGTATATAGAGGATCTGTCCTCTCTCTCCTGTGTGGTGTAGTATATAGAGGATCTGTCCTCTCTCCTGTGCGGTGTAGTATATAGAGGATCTGTCCTGTGTGGTGTAGTATATAGAGGATCTGTCCTGTGCGGTGTAGTATATAGAGGATCTGTCCTCTCTCCTGTGTGGTGTAGTATATATAGGATCTGTCCTGTGTGCTGTAGTATATAGAGGATCTGTCCTCTCTCCTGTGTGGTGTAGTATATAGAGGATTTGTCCTCTCTCCTGTGTGGTGTAGTATATAGAGGATCTGTCCTCTCTCTCCTGTGTGGTGTAGTATATAGAGGATCTGTCCTGTGTGGTGTAGTATATAGAGGATCTGTCCTCTCTCCTGTGTGGTGTAGTATATAGAGGATCTGTCCTGTGTGGTGTAGTATATAGAGGATCTGTCCTCTCTCCTGTGCGGTGTAGTATATAGAGGATCTGTCCTGTGTGGTGTAGTATATAGAGGATCTGTCCTCTCTCCTGTGCGGTGTAGTATATAGAGGATCTCTCCTGTGCGGTGTAGTATATAGAGGATCTGTCCTCTCTCCTATGTGGTGTAGTATATAGAGGATCTGTCCTGTGTGCTGTAGTATATAGAGGATCTGTCCTCTCTCCTGTGTGGTGTAGTATATAGAGGATCTGTCCTCTCTCCTATGTGGTGTAGTATATAGAGGATCTGTCCGCTCTCCTGTGTGGTGTAGTATATAGAGGATCTGTACTGTGTGGTGTAGTATATAGAGGATCTGTCGTCTCTCCTGTGCGGTGTAGTATATAGAGGATCTGTCCTCTCTCCTGTGTGGTGTAGTATATAGAGGATCTGTCCTGTGTGGTGTAGTATATAGAGGATCTGTCCTCTCTCTTGTGCGGTGTAGTATATAGAGGATCTGTCCTGTGTGGTGTAGTATATAGAGGATCTGTCCTCTCTCTCCTGTGCAGTGTAGTATATAGAGGATCTGTCGTCTCTCCTGTGCGGTGTAGTATATAGAGGATCTGTCCTCTCTCCTGTGCGGTGTAGTATATAGAGGATCTGTCCCTCTCTCCTGTGTGGTGTAGTATATAGAGGATCTGTCGTCTCTCCTGTGCGGTGTAGTATATAGAGGATCTGTCCTCTCTCCTGTGTGGTGTAGTATATAGAGGATCTGTCCTGTGTGGTGTAGTATATAGAGGATCTGTCCTCTCTCTTGTGCGGTGTAGTATATAGAGGATCTGTCCTGTGTGGTGTAGTATATAGAGGATCTGTCCTCTCTCTCCTGTGCAGTGTAGTATATAGAGGATCTGTCCTCTCTCCTGTGTGGTGTAGTATATAGAGGATCTGTCCTCTCTCCTGTGTGGTGTAGTATATAGAGGATCTGTCCTCTCTCCTGTGTGGTGTAGTATATAGAGGATCTGTCCTCTCTCCTGTGCGGTGTAGTATACAGAGGATCTGTCGTCTCTCCTGTGCGGTGTAGTATATAGAGGATCTGTCGTCTCTCCTGTGCGGTGTAGTATATAGAGGATCTGTCCTCTCTCCTGTGCGGTGTAGTATATAGAGGATCTGTCCTCTCTCCTGTGCGGTGTAGTATATAGAGGATCTGTCCTCTCTCCTGTGCGGTGTAGTATATAGAGGATCTGTCCTCTCTCCTGTGCGGTGTAGTATATAGAGGATCTGTCGTCTCTCCTGTGCGGTGTAGTATATAGAGGATCTGTCGTCTCTCCTGTGCGGTGTAGTATATAGAGGATCTGTCCTCTCTCCTGTGCGGTGTAGTATATAGAGGATCTGTCCTGTGTGGTGTAGTATATAGAGGATCTGTCCTCTCTCCTGTGCGGTGTAGTATATAGAGGATCTGTCCTCTCTCCTGTGCGGTGTAGTATATAGAGGATCTGTCCTCTCTCCTGTGCGGTGTAGTATATAGAGAATCTGTCCTCTCTCCTGTGCGGTCTAGTATATAGAGGATCTGTCCACTCTCTCTCGTGTGGTGTAGTATATAGAGGATCTGTCCTGTGCGGTGTAGTATATAGAGGATCTGTCCTCTCTCCTGTATGGTGTAGTACATAGAGGATCTGTCCTCTCTCTCCTGTGTGGTGTAGTATATAGAGGATCTGTCCTCTCTCCTGTGTGGTGTAGTATATAGAGGATCTGTCCTCTCTCCTGTGCGGTGTAGTATATAGAGGATCTGTCCTGTGTGGTGTAGTATATAGAGGATCTGTCCTCTCTGCTGTGCGGTGTAGTATATAGAGGATCTCTCCTGTGCGGTGTAGTATATAGAGGATCTGTCCTCTCTCCTGTGTGGTGTAGTATATAGAGGATCTGTCCTGTGCGGTGTAGTATATAGAGGATCTGTCCTCTCTCCTGTGTGGTGTAGTATATAGAGGATCTGTCCTCTCTCCTGTGTGGTGTAGTATATAGAGGATCTGTCCTCTCTCCTGTGTGGTGTAGTATATAGAGGATCTGTCCTCTCTCCTGTGTGGTGTAGTATATAGAGGATCTGTCCTCTCTCCTGTGCGGTGTAGTATATAGAGGATCTGTCCTCTCTCCTGTGTGGTGTAGTATATAGAGGATCTGTCCTCTCTCCTGTGCGGTGTAGTATATAGAGGATCTGTCCTGTGCGGTGTAGTATATAGAGGATCTGTCCTGTGTGGTGTAGTATATAGAGGATCTGTCCTCTCTCCTGTGTGGTGTAGTATATAGAGGATCTCTCCTGTGTGGTGTAGTATATAGAGGATCTGTCCTCTCTCCTGTGCGGTGTAGTATATAGAGGATCTCTCCTGTGCGGTGTAGTATATAGAGGATCTGTCCTGTGCGGTGTAGTATATAGAGGATCTGTCCTCTCTCCTGTGTGGTGTAGTATATAGAGGATCTGTCCTCTCTCCTGTGTGGTGTAGTATATAGAGGATCTGTCCTCTCTCCTGTGCGGTGTAGTATATAGAGGATCTGTCCTCTCTCCTGTGTGGTGTAGTATATAGAGGATCTGTCCTGTGTGGTGTAGTATATAGAGGATCTCTCCTGTGTGGTGTAGTATATAGAGGATCTGTCCTCTCTCCTGTGCGGTGTAGTATATAGAGGATCTGTCCTCTCTCCTGTGTGGTGTAGTATATAGAGGATCTGTCCTCTCTCCTGTGCGGTGTAGTATATAGAGGATCTGTCCTCTCTCCTGTGTGGTGTAGTATATAGAGGATCTGTCCTGTGTGGTGTAGTATATAGAGGATCTGTCCTCTCTCCTGTGTGGTGTAGTATATAGAGGATCTGTCCTGTGTGGTGTAGTATATAGAGGATCTCTCCTGTGTGGTGTAGTATATAGAGGATCTGTCCTCTCTCCTGTGTGGTGTAGTATATAGAGGATCTCTCCTGTGTGGTGTAGTATATAGAGGATCTGTCCTGTGTGGTGTAGTATATAGAGGATCTGTCCTCTCTCCTGTGTGGTGTAGTATATAGAGGATCTGTCCTCTCTCCTGTGTGGTGTAGTATATAGAGGATCTGTCCTCTCTCCTGTGCGGTGTAGTATATAGAGGATCTGTCCTCTCTCCTGTGTGGTGTAGTATATAGAGGATCTGTCCTCTCTCCTGTGCGGTGTAGTATATAGAGGATCTGTCCTCTCTCCTGTGTGGTGTAGTATATAGAGGATCTGTCCTCTCTCCTGTGCGGTGTAGTATATAGAGGATCTGTCCACTCTCTCTCGTGTGGTGTAGTATATAGAGGATCTGTCCTCTCTCCTGTGTGGTGTAGTATATAGAGGATCTGTCCTGTGTGGTGTAGTATATAGAGGATCTGTCCTGTGCGGTGTAGTATATAGAGGATCTGTCCTGTGTGGTGCAGTATATAGAGGATCTGTCCTCTCTCCTGTGTGGTGTAGTATATAGAGGATCTGTCCTCTCTCCTGTGTGGTGTAGTATATAGAGGATCTGTCCTGTGTGGTGTAGTATATAGAGGATCTGTCCTCTCTTCTGTGTGGTGTAGTATATAGAGGATCTGTCCTCTCTCCTGTGTGGTGTAGTATATAGAGGATCTGTCCTCTCTCCTGTGTGGTGTAGTATATAGAGGATCTGTCCTGTGTGGTGTAGTATATAGAGGATCTGTCGGCTCTCCTGTGCGGTGTAGTATATAGAGGATCTGTCCTCTCTCCTGTGTGGTGTAGTATATAGAGGATCTGTCGGCTCTCCTGTGCGGTGTAGTATATAGAGGATCTGTCCTCTCTCCTGTGTGGTGTAGTATATAGAGGATCTGTCCTCTCTCCTGTGTGGTGTAGTATATAGAGGATCTTTCCTCTCTCCTGTGCGGTGTAGTATATAGAGGATCTGTCCTCTCTCTCCTGTGTGGTGTAGTATATAGAGGATCTGTCCTGTGTGGTGTAGTATATAGAGGATCTGTCCTTTCTCCTGTATGGTATAGTATATAGAGTATATGTCCTCTCTCCTGTTTGGTGTAGTATATAGAGGCTCTGTCCTGTGCGGTGTAGTATATAGAGGATCTGTCCTGTGTGGTGTAGTATATAGAGGATCTGTCCTGTGTGGTGTAGTATATAGAGGATCTGTCCTCTCTCTCCTGTGTGGTGTAGTATATAGAGGATCTGTCCTCTCTCTTGTGCGGTGTAGTATATAGAGGATCTGTCCTGTGTGGTGTAGTATATAGAGGATCTGTCCTGTGCGGTGTAGTATATAGAGGATCTGTCCTCTCTCCTGTGTGGTGTAGTATATATAGGATCTGTCCTGTGTGCTGTAGTATATAGAGGATCTGTCCTCTCTCCTGTGTGGTGTAGTATATAGAGGATTTGTCCTCTCTCCTGTGTGGTGTAGTATATAGAGGATCTGTCCTCTCTCTCCTGTGTGGTGTAGTATATAGAGGATCTGTCCTGTGTGGTGTAGTATATAGAGGATCTGTCCTCTCTCCTGTGTGGTGTAGTATATAGAGGATCTGTCCTGTGTGGTGTAGTATATAGAGGATCTGTCCTCTCTCCTGTGCGGTGTAGTATATAGAGGATCTGTCCTGTGTGGTGTAGTATATAGAGGATCTGTCCTCTCTCCTGTGCGGTGTAGTATATAGAGGATCTCTCCTGTGCGGTGTAGTATATAGAGGATCTGTCCTCTCTCCTATGTGGTGTAGTATATAGAGGATCTGTCCTGTGTGCTGTAGTATATAGAGGATCTGTCCTCTCTCCTGTGTGGTGTAGTATATAGAGGATCTGTCCTCTCTCCTATGTGGTGTAGTATATAGAGGATCTGTCCGCTCTCCTGTGTGGTGTAGTATATAGAGGATCTGTACTGTGTGGTGTAGTATATAGAGGATCTGTCGTCTCTCCTGTGCGGTGTAGTATATAGAGGATCTGTCCTCTCTCCTGTGTGGTGTAGTATATAGAGGATCTGTCCTGTGTGGTGTAGTATATAGAGGATCTGTCCTCTCTCTTGTGCGGTGTAGTATATAGAGGATCTGTCCTGTGTGGTGTAGTATATAGAGGATCTGTCCTCTCTCTCCTGTGCAGTGTAGTATATAGAGGATCTGTCGTCTCTCCTGTGCGGTGTAGTATATAGAGGATCTGTCCTCTCTCCTGTGCGGTGTAGTATATAGAGGATCTGTCCTCTCTCTCCTGTGTGGTGTAGTATATAGAGGATCTGTCGTCTCTCCTGTGCGGTGTAGTATATAGAGGATCTGTCCTCTCTCCTGTGTGGTGTAGTATATAGAGGATCTGTCCTGTGTGGTGTAGTATATAGAGGATCTGTCCTCTCTCTTGTGCGGTGTAGTATATAGAGGATCTGTCCTGTGTGGTGTAGTATATAGAGGATCTGTCCTCTCTCTCCTGTGCAGTGTAGTATATAGAGGATCTGTCCTCTCTCCTGTGTGGTGTAGTATATAGAGGATCTGTCCTCTCTCCTGTGTGGTGTAGTATATAGAGGATCTGTCCTCTCTCCTGTGTGGTGTAGTATATAGAGGATCTGTCCTCTCTCCTGTGCGGTGTAGTATACAGAGGATCTGTCGTCTCTCCTGTGCGGTGTAGTATATAGAGGATCTGTCGTCTCTCCTGTGCGGTGTAGTATATAGAGGATCTGTCCTCTCTCCTGTGCGGTGTAGTATATAGAGGATCTGTCCTCTCTCCTGTGCGGTGTAGTATATAGAGGATCTGTCCTCTCTCCTGTGCGGTGTAGTATATAGAGGATCTGTCCTCTCTCCTGTGCGGTGTAGTATATAGAGGATCTGTCGTCTCTCCTGTGCGGTGTAGTATATAGAGGATCTGTCCTCTCTCCTGTGCGGTGTAGTATATAGAGGATCTGTCCTCTCTCCTGTGCGGTGTAGTATATAGAGGATCTGTCCTCTCTCTCGTGTGGTGTAGTATATAGAGGATCTGTCCTGTGTGGTGTAGTATATAGAGGATCTGTCCTCTCTCTCGTGTGGTGTAGTATATAGAGGATCTGTCCTGTGTGGTGTAGTATATAGAGGATCTGTCCTCTCTCCTGTGCGGTGTAGTATATAGAGGATCTGTCCTCTCTCCTGTGCGGTGTAGTATATAGAGGATCTGTCCTCTCTCCTGTGCGGTGTAGTATATAGAGAATCTGTCCTCTCTCCTGTGCGGTCTAGTATATAGAGGATCTGTCCTCTCTCTCCTGTGTGGTGTAGTATATAGAGGATCTGTCCTCTCTCCTGTGTGGTGTAGTATATAGAGGATCTGTCCTCTCTCCTGTGCGGTGTAGTATATAGAGGATCTGTCCTGTGTGGTGTAGTATATAGAGGATCTGTCCTCTCTGCTGTGCGGTGTAGTATATAGAGGATCTCTCCTGTGCGGTGTAGTATATAGAGGATCTGTCCTCTCTCCTGTGTGGTGTAGTATATAGAGGATCTGTCCTGTGCGGTGTAGTATATAGAGGATCTGTCCTCTCTCCTGTGTGGTGTAGTATATAGAGGATCTGTCCTCTCTCCTGTGTGGTGTAGTATATAGAGGATCTGTCCTCTCTCCTGTGTGGTGTAGTATATAGAGGATCTGTCCTCTCTCCTGTGTGGTGTAGTATATAGAGGATCTGTCCTCTCTCCTGTGCGGTGTAGTATATAGAGGATCTGTCCTCTCTCCTGTGTGGTGTAGTATATAGAGGATCTGTCCTCTCTCCTGTGCGGTGTAGTATATAGAGGATCTGTCCTGTGTGGTGTAGTATATAGAGGATCTGCCCTCTCTCCTGTGTGGTGTAGTATATAGAGGATATGTCCTCTCTCCTGTGTGGTGTAGTATATAGAGGATCTCTCCTGTGTGGTGTAGTATATAGAGGATCTGTCCTCTCTCCTGTGCGGTGTAGTATATAGAGGATCTGTCCTGTGCGGTGTAGTATATAGAGGATCTGTCCTGTGTGGTGTAGTATATAGAGGATCTGTCCTCTCTCCTGTGTGGTGTAGTATATAGAGGATCTCTCCTGTGTGGTGTAGTATATAGAGGATCTGTCCTCTCTCCTGTGCGGTGTAGTATATAGAGGATCTCTCCTGTGCGGTGTAGTATATAGAGGATCTGTCCTGTGCGGTGTAGTATATAGAGGATCTGTCCTCTCTCCTGTGTGGTGTAGTATATAGAGGATCTGTCCTCTCTCCTGTGTGGTGTAGTATATAGAGGATCTGTCCTCTCTCCTGTGCGGTGTAGTATATAGAGGATCTGTCCTCTCTCCTGTGTGGTGTAGTATATAGAGGATCTGTCCTGTGTGGTGTAGTATATAGAGGATCTCTCCTGTGTGGTGTAGTATATAGAGGATCTGTCCTCTCTCCTGTGCGGTGTAGTATATAGAGGATCTGTCCTCTCTCCTGTGTGGTGTAGTATATAGAGGATCTGTCCTGTGTGGTGTAGTATATAGAGGATCTGTCCTGTGTGGTGTAGTATATAGAGGATCTGTCCTCTCTCCTGTGTGGTGTAGTATATAGAGGATCTGTCCTCTCTCCTGTGCGGTGTAGTATATAGAGGATCTGTCCTCTCTCCTGTGTGGTGTAGTATATAGAGGATCTGTCCTGTGTGGTGTAGTATATAGAGGATCTGTCCTCTCTCCTGTGTGGTGTAGTATATAGAGGATCTGTCCTGTGTGGTGTAGTATATAGAGGATCTGTCCTCTCTCCTGTGTGGTGTAGTATATAGAGGATCTGTCCTGTGTGGTGTAGTATATAGAGGATCTGTCCTGTGCGGTGTAGTATATAGAGGATCTGTCCTCTCTCCTGTGTGGTGTAGTATATAGAGGATCTCTCCTGTGTGGTGTAGTATATAGAGGATCTGTCCTGTGTGGTGTAGTATATAGAGGATCTGTCCTCTCTCCTGTGTGGTGTAGTATATAGAGGATCTGTCCTCTCTCCTGTGTGGTGTAGTATATAGAGGATCTGTCCACTCTCTCTCGTGTGGTGTAGTATATAGAGGATCTGTCCTCTCTCCTGTGTGGTGTAGTATATAGAGGATCTGTCCTGTGTGGTGTAGTATATAGAGGATCTGTCCTCTCTCCTGTGCGGTGTAGTATATAGAGGATCTCTCCTGTGTGGTGTTGTATATAGAGGATCTCTCCTGTGTGGTGTAGTATATAGAGGATCTGTCCTGTGCGGTGTAGTATATAGAGGATCTGTCCTGTGCGGTGTAGTATATAGAGGATCTCTCCTGTGTGGTGTAGTATATAGAGGATCTGTCCTCTCTCCTGTGCGGTGTAGTATATAGAGGATCTGTCCTGTGTGGTGTAGTATATAGAGGATCTGTCCTCTCTCTCCTGTGCGGTGTAGTATATAGAGGATCTGTCCTCTCTCCTGTGTGGTGTAGTATATAGAGGATCTGTCCTCTCTCCTGTGCGGTGTAGTATATAGAGGATCTGTCCTGTGTGGTGTAGTATATAGAGGATCTGTCCTCTCTCCTGTGCGGTGTAGTATATAGAGGATCTGTCCTGTGCGGTGTAGTATATAGAGGATCTGTCCTGTGTGGTGTAGTATATAGAGGATCTGTCCTGTGTGGTGTAGTATATAGAGGATCTCTCCTGTGCGGTGTAGTATATAGAGGATCTGTCCTGTGCGGTGTAGTATATAGAGGATCTGTCCTCTCTCCTGTGCGGTGTAGTATATAGAGGATCTGTCCTGTGTGGTGTAGTATATAGAGGATCTGTCCTGTGTGGTGTAGTATATAGAGGATCTGTCCTGTGCGGTGTAGTATATAGAGGATCTGTCCTGTGTGGTGTAGTATATAGAGGATCTGTCCTGTGCGGTGTAGTATATAGAGGATCTGTCCTCTCTCCTGTGTGGTGTAGTATATAGAGGATCTGTCCTCTCTCCTGTGTGGTGTAGTATATAGAGGATCTCACCTGTGTGGTGTAGTATATAGAGGACCTGTCCTCTCTCCTGTGTGGTGTAGTATATAGAGGATCTGTCCTGTGCGGTGTAGTATATAGAGGATCTGTCCTCTCTCCTGTGCGGTGTAGTATATAGAGGATCTGTCCTGTGCGGTGTAGTATATAGAGGATCTGTCCTGTGTGGTGTAGTATATAGAGGATCTGTCCTGTGTGGTGTAGTATATAGAGGATCTGTCCTGTGTGGTGTAGTATATAGAGGATCTGTCCTGTGTGGTGTAGTATATAGAGGATCTGTCCTGTGCGGTGTAGTATATAGAGGATCTGTCCTGTGTGGTGTAGTATATAGAGGATCTGTTGGCTCTCCTATTTGGTGGATACCCACTTAATTTATCCGGATATTTCCAGGAAGAATAACATAGGGACAAAAACACGTTCCAGAATTATTTCCTGGGGTAAACAAATATTTACTAATAAGGACATGTCAGGACTGGATCAGAATAGGAACGCAGCGAGCTGATGAATTACGATAGGCAGGTGATGAGTCTGGAAGGGACCGTGAGGATGTGACACAAGGCTTGGAAGTTATTAAGGGATTAGAGAAATTGAAGGAGGGGAACATATTTGGGAAACAAGTCAGAACACGAGGTCGGGTTATCTGCTTGTTAGGAGCAGGAAGCTGTAATAATAGGAAATCAGAGCGTCTTCTATGACGGGAATCGGAGTTATAATCACAGCAGATGCGCCCAGGAGAGTCGCCGAGGGGACCTTACACCAAGCACAGGCCGAAAATGAGTCCAAGCTGTTCTAATCAGGCGTGAAATTAGCGAGCAATGTAATAACCAGGAACATCTGGGCGCATGCTGCAGAGTCCTGGCCCGTCCAGACCATGGCAAGTAATACTGTTTGCCCTCAGAGCTGACGATCCTCCAATGGGGGAACCAGAGGACGCACATCATGAAACAGTTCTCGGAGATTATACAGGAATCTGCTGCTATTTATATATACACTCCAGGGAGTCCACGGGCCGGAGGATCAGGAGGACATGCTCCACCTACAAGGACAGGACCAGGGCACCGGACAACAAAGGCCATGGCTGGAACATTCTAAGTAGGGCTCGACGACCATATTTTAGGGAGTCAACCAGGCCAACATGAACACCATATAGGTACCATTAATAGGAGTATAAACATACCTTTGTGACCAGAGACCGCTGATGCAATGCAGACATAATCATCTGTTTACTTATATGCAAATAAACCTGCAAGTGCACTGGGGGCGGGACCGGATTTGCCTAAAGACAGCTGTGACATGGGCATAGACTGAAAATAACAGCCACAATTAAAAAGGGCAGCATTGAACAGCAAGTATAAAGGAGAGCACCTATGGCTGCCTGTAGGAAAATCAGGCCCCGCCCCCAGTGCACTTGAGACTGATTTACATGACCATTAAAAGTTGATTATTTCTGAATTACTTCATCGATCTGTGGCCACAGAGGTAGATTCTGCTCCTATTAAAGCCCGCTACACAGCACTATTATTGGTTTGGGAGGCATTTTGACCACTTCAAGGGGAAACAGTCATCAGGACAGGCTGACAGACTATTGAGGCTGGAATAATGAGCGCAATCAATTGGCCCCTAAGGAGACAATCAAGGACACAAGATGAATCCACCCTTGTTGCATGACATATGTAAACTGCACCAAAAATAATTTATAAGTGCCCCATCCTACAATATGACCTCTAATAGCCATCTGGTTCTCTGATGACATCATCCGGTAGGGCTGTTTATCATAATGCCTGACAGATGGGTGGAACCTGACAACATGGGCCTATACTATGCAGATAGAAGTGGTGGTCGCGGAGGAGCGGAGTAACTGGGAACAGATGGGACGTACAAGACGTGTCTAGAATATTGTTGTGTAGTGGGGAGGACGCTGCGCCTGCGGTAGACACTACTGGACAGTTATAGGTTGTCAGACTATAACAAGCTTCACAGATGTTATAGAGGTATTCAGAGGTTATAAAGTAATGATATATCGCTAGGACCTTGGGGATCTGTCCAGTGGGACCCCACCGATCCTGAGAATGAAGGGGTCACATTGCTGATTTATCTCCATCCATGACTGCTGTGCGGCCCCATTCACTGTGCTGCAGCTCTCTGTACAGCGTGCGGGGATATAGCACTACAGCAGCGCTGCGTCCTGCTCATTCTCAATGGTCGCCCGCACAGAATTAAACACCCCTTTAATAGGAAAATGGAAACTACTCTAAACGTTCAGCCCCCAAATTATACTAATATATTGTAGGACAGATACTAGTACTGTACCCAGGGGCCCCATCACAGCTCTGTTCATATTGGCCCTGGTAGAAGATGTCGTTGAAGAGGTTACCCTACTCTGGGACTTATTTTGGGAGGTGCCCCCTTATGTACAATTGGCAAAAAATGGCACCCTCACTATCTTTGACCTCTAGTATATGGCTGGCAAATTCCCTAAGATAGCGGCGATACCAGATGTCTGCCCCCTTCTGTTCTCCCTCTGTCCTATGGGGAAACTGCAGCTGCATCCCCCCTCCGCTAGGCTATAGGAGACAAGGGTTGTGTACACAGCCTTTGTTCCCAAATACAACATACATTTTTTTTTTTTTTAGAAACTTTGCCAATCTATTGGTTGCCCTGGGTAACAGACAACAGTTTATCTCCAGCTGTTGTCAGACGTGACCTAATAGCTTAGCTCTACCTGAGCTCCCACAATGCACTGCTCTCTGGCAACAGAAAACCGTTTTTTAGCGTAAGGCAACGCATTTTGAGACTGGAGAGGAAAATAGGACAAGAATCAAGTTTCCTTTAAGAAGATCAACACTATGGCGGCATCTTCAGGCTCCTCACCAGTATGGCCATGGTATATATATAAGTGTCACACAGCCCACCCCTCACTATTCACCCCCTTTAAAAACAATAAAGAAGATGGGCCACAGATCCCGTCCTGCGCGGCCAGGAGACAAGCGCACAGCCGGAGCCGCCTATCAGTGAAGTAAGTGTCTTGGTAGTAAGACATAATGATGTCCTGCCAACAATGAAATCATTGTATAGAGACCAGATCCATACACAGTGGGGGTGTTTGTTAGTAGCTGGAATGCAGTGGGCAGGGACCTCCGCACAAAACCCAAAAAGCAGAAGAAGAGTGTCTCCGCCAGAACGTAACGCACGCGCTACCCAGGAGCCAGCGCAGGGACCCCAGACAGGAGCAATAAACAAGTGTAAGACTGCTGGGAAGATCCTGGGAGACGCTGCTGATCTACACAGATAACAGGCCGCCCCCTGGTGGCAGCTGGTGCAAATACAGTGCAGATTTACTCGCTGCAGTGACAGGTGAAGGAAGGTTTTTCATTGCATTGCCAAGCAGATTAGCCATTCAGGAGCTCAGTAAAGCTGAATGAGTGAGAGCTGTAACGCAGCCATAATGGAAGGCACCCAGCTTTCCCAGATATAGATATAACAAAGCAGCAACGTCAGATGTTTGTATAGTGTACAAAGCTTTTACAAGGAGTAAACCGCAAAATATACTTTATATACCAGGGGTAGGCAACTTTTTTTTGTTCGGCGTACCGATTTTAATTAAAAAAAATCAAAGATGAGGTACTCGGAGTGGCGGTCAATAATTGTAAGTCTGACGACCCCTAAACTAAAGTCATATACCACAAACCATAACACAGAAGTGCTGCCACCAGATGCTTTAGGACACATGCGTTTACTGCTATTTCCTGGGACGCTCCTGTACTTTCCGATTAGAAGCAATGAAAGTCCATGTGTAGCCCCCAATTAGTGGTAAATGTGTCCAGGAGCACCGTATGGCAGCACCTTATGGTGAATACACACTATGTATCTGGATGAGGCTATATTCTTAGGCCACTGGTACTTTTACTTAAATGTAAAAAAAATGCCTGAGTTTTCTGTGCTAAAACACGCAGTTATACAGAATAATGTCCCATAGCGGCCCCTGCACACTTTATTATGTCCCATAGCGGCCCCCTGCACACGGTATTATGTCCCATAGCGGCCCCTGCACACGGTATTATGTCCCATAGCGGCCCCTGCACACGGTATTATGTCCCATAGTGGCCCCTGCACACGGTATTATGTCCCATAGCGGCCCCTGCATACAGTATAATATTCTAACTTTTACAATATTCCAATTTTCGCCACTTACTAGCTATTCTTATACTATGGGTTCTCTTGGTGGAGGGCCCAGAGAGGTGACAAACATAAAAAACAATGTTACTCACCTTCCCTGCGCTCCGCAGCCGCACTGTTCTCTTCGGGCGCTTCTACCTTTAGTCAGAGACCGCTGATTGGGTCTAAGGGGTCACGTTGCGTCATTATGCGTAATGACACCAGACATGACCCCTGAGGCCCTGTCTTACTTCAGGCAGAAGTGTCTGCAGATCACAAAGCTACCGCGGAGAAGGTGAGTAACATTGTTTTTTATGTTTCATCACCTCTCCTGAGCCTCCGCTTATTATAGTGTGGGGTCTGAAGAGATCCCAGAGTATATTAATAGTAGTTTCGTTTCGACCATGTTTGGTCCGATCGAAACTGCTGGGTGAGGACTCCGTTGCCGTGCCAGGGAAATAAGCCTCACGTTTCGGGGGTTGCCGACCCCTGCTATATACCACATACAAGAAACTGCTAGTGAGCTCTTGATACCCAACCATAACATCCTATCACCTATCCACAGAATAAGTCATCAGTCTGACTATTGGGGGCTTCACCCCGGCACTGACCATGATAAAGGGGGCCTCATTCCCTCGGTTGAATGGAAGAGCTGAGCTTGAATAGGACTGATGGAGATGGTGGAGTAATGCATTCAGCTATTTTAGTCAGTATGACCACCACAGGACCCTCATACCCGAGATGAGGGAGGGGTCCCAGGAGTAGGACTCCTATCATCTATACTGTGGATGAGAGATAAGTACTTTTGCTGGGATAACCACATTAAAGGGGTAATCTTACAGTTGATATTTATGGCATGTCCTGTTCCCCTTTACATAAAACGGGGTCCACCATGTCTTCAGTTATTCATATATCACCAATCCTGATTGGATGGTGTACAGACTCTGAATTATTATTTGGTTTATTTTTTAAAAATGTGGGCATGGATGGATTTATAACAGGGCGATTTGTGACACTAAACCCCAGGTCTATAAGGATCTGTGGACGGTTTAGTGTCTCAAATTGACCTAACAGGTTCCCTTTAAATCATAGTCTCTGCCGCCGTCTACTGCACAGTCTCTGCCGCCCCGTCGCACAGTCTCTGCCGCCCTCTACTGCACAGTCTCTGCCGCCCCTTCGCACAGTCTCTGCCGCCGTCTACTGCACAGTGTCTGCCGCCCCGTCGCACAGTCTCTGCCGCCGTCTACTGCACAGTCTCTGCCGCCCTCTACTGCACAGTCTCTGCCGCCCTCTACTGCACAGTCTCTGCCGCCCTCTACTGCACAGTCTCTGCCGCCCTCTACTGCACAGTCTCTGCCGCCCTCTACTGCACAGTCTCTGCCGCCCTCTACTGCACAGTCTCTGCCGCCCTCTACTGCACAGTCTCTGCCGCCCTCTACTGCACAGTCTCTGCCGCCCTCTACTGCACAGTCTCTGCCGCCCTCTACTGCACAGTCTCTGCCGCCCCGTCGCACAGTCTCTGCCGCCCTCTACTCCACAGTCTCTGCCGCCCTCTACTGCACAGTCTCTGCCGCCCTCTACTGCACAGTCTCTGCCGCCCTCTACTGCACAGTCTCTGCCGCCCCGTCGCACAGTCTCTGCCGCCCTCTACTCCACAGTCTCTGCCGCCCTCTACTGCACAGTCTCTGCCGCCCTCTACTGCACAGTCTCTGCCGCCCTCTACTGCACAGTCTCTGCCGCCCTCTACTGCACAGTCTCTGCCGCCCTCTACTGCACAGTCTCTGCCGCCCTCTACTGCACAGTCTCTGCCGCCCTCTACTGCACAGTCTCTGCCGCCCTCTACTGCACAGTCTCTGCCGCCCTCTACTGCACAGTCTCTGCCGCCCTCTACTGCACAGTCTCTGCCGCCCCGTCGCACAGTCTCTGCCGCCCTCTACTCCACAGTCTCTGCCGCCCTCTACTGCACAGTCTCTGCCGCCCCGTCGCACAGTCTCTGCCGCCCTCTACTGCACAGTCTCTGCCGCCCCTTCGCAGTCTCTGCCGCCCTCTACTGCACAGTCTCTGCCGCCCCGTCGCACAGTCTCTGCCGCCCTCTACTGCACAGTCTCTGCCGCCCTCTACTCCACAGTCTCTGCCGCCCTCTACTCCACAGTCTCTGCCGCCCCGTCGCACAGTCTCTGCCGCCCTCTACTGCACAGTCTCTGCCGCCCTCTACTGCACAGTCTCTGCCGCCCTCTACTGCACAGTCTCTGCCGCCCTCTACTGCACAGTCTCTGCCGCCCTCTACTGCACAGTCTCTGCCGCCCCGTCGCAGTCTCTGCTCCTGACCTTAGCTCACATAACTCATATTTCATACTCAGACAATGAAGCCGTTTTCCTGCTAATCCAGATTGACAAGTATTTTCCCCTCCTGTAGCCATGCCCTCTGTTGGGTTATGGCTCTTCCACCCCCTCATATGAGTCCAGGAGCAGTAGGCCCATGTATGTACACAGGATAGATGTCATGTAGAGACTGAGCAGAGAGGTCCCAGGACTTTCTTACAGTCATCCCATTGATGAACCTTACAGTCAGTCACTTACCCGCAGAGCTTCGGCAGATAACTTTAGTAGCTGCAGTAGTGACACCTACAGGTTTTCAGGAGCTACTACATGTGGTGAATGTTGGCGTAAGCCCTTTAACCCCTTCACGCATTCTCACGTACATGTACGTGGGAGAATGTGGTTAGTTACCGCATCCCCACGTACAGGTACGTGACGGTGATCGAGCGGGCTCAGAAGCAGAGCCCGTGCGATTACCGCGGGAGCCCGGCTGTATTTGACAACCAGTGATAACACCGATCCCCGCTGCTTAACCCTTAAGATGCCACGGTCAATAGCGACCGCGGCATTTTAAGTGTTTGCTAGCATCGGGAGAGGGTGTTAGCTGTAACTGACAGCTAACACCCTGCTCCTTAACCTCCGATCGGCGCTGATCGGGTTTTTAACCCCTTGGATGCCGTGGTCAGACATGACCGCGGCATCCAAGGAGTTCCGCCATGTTGCCGCGGCAAGATCGGGGGTGCCGATATCTATAATATGCAGCCCGGGGTCTGGCCAGTGACCCCAGGCTGCCTGAAGCCCCCACTACCTGGTTGATCCTGCCGGGACCTCTGGAAATCAGCCTATGTCTACATAGGCTGAATTACTGTATAGACTGCAATACACGTGTATTGCAGTCTATAGTGCTGAATCAGCGATTAGACTATCGTTGGTTCAGGTGTCTTAGTGGGACATATAAAAAAAAAAAGATATTTATTAACTTATTTGGGTGGTATGACTATCTGTTTGAAAAGCAGAGCATTTCACATTTTGAAAATTGCGATTTTTTTTTCCAAATTTCCATCAAATTTCCTATTTTTTTATAAATAAATACAAAAATATTGATCAATGTTTACTACTAACATGAAGTACAATGTCTCACGAAAAAACAGTCTCAAAATCACTTGTGCAAGTTAAAGCGTCTTAAAGTTATTGCCATATAAAGTGACATATGTCAGTTTTGAAAAATGAGGCCTGGTCTTTAACGCACTTTTGGGCTCACACCTGAAGGGGTTAAAGTGATGATTGTTTATATATGAGGGGACATCATCTATATAGTAAGGATGGCATTTACAATGTGGAGGGGGGCACATGCTATCTGGTCACCCATTCTATTGTAGGGAAAATGTAAGGTCACATGTGGCCCCCCTTATGATAACAGCTCATGGGGGGCCGGCTCCCATTTACACAGAGACTAACAAAAATGTAACTCCTTATATCTTAAAGCTTTAGGAGATCCCGGTAATCCAGCGTCACACTGGAGATGTCGGGTTCCAGCACTGTAAGAGCAGTCAGCCTGAGGTTTACCTGTGAGAGTTGGCACAATTGCAGGAGGCGGCGCACTGGTCACTGGCTGCAGGATAATGGCATGTGGGTTGCTGCTGGGGGTGCTGGGCGGTTTAGTCCCTGGGGCAGGTCTTGGTTGTAAGGCCGGTTTCTTGGAAATAGCACTGGTAGATTTAGGGAGGCATCCAGACTGGGCTGTAAGAGTCAGAGAAAGACAAGCAATGTGAATACTGGATACAGGATAGGAAAGCAAAAAGTGGGAACTGCAGTCAGTGTCATCACCGCACCGTCACAGTCACTACTACACCGTCACCACCACTGCTGCACCGTCACAGTCGTTATTGCACCGACACTGTCACCATCACCGCACCGTCACAGTCACTACTACACCGTCACCACCACTACTGCACCGTCACCACCACTACTGCACCGTCAGTCGTACTGCACCGTCACTGTCACTGCTGCACCGTCACAGTCGTACCGCACCATCACAGTCGCTACTGCACCGTCACAGTCGCTACTGCACCGTCACCACTACTGCTGCACCGTCACAGTCGCTACTGCACCGTCACTGTCACCACCACTGCTGCACCGTCACTGTCACTGCTGCACCGTCACCACAGTGATCACTGGACCGTCACTGTCACCATTATGATTGGCACATACTTCATCATGTTGTGGCCTGCAATGCTGCGATACATCCTGTCATAGTCTCAGTTCTATTTGCAGCTAATGCTGAACAATGGCCACTGTAACAATGATCTAGGACAACCTGACATAGGTGCATGTCCTGGTGATGGCAGCATCAAACACTCATGTCATTGTGCAGCTCCGCTATTACACTGCTGAAGATCCAGCATGTGTTTCCAGCCTTTAGTGTGTCCTCCGCTAACACAGCAGCTTCACCACCCAAGAGGGGCTTATCGGGAAGAGATTTGGTCTAAAGTGGTGAAGAAAACCTAATATTTTATAAAAACTAGAATTTCTCCAGTCGTCACCTCTTAGACCTCCAGTCACATAACAGGAAGTGTGAAGCCACTGATAACAGACAGTACATGGCGGTCACTGCTTCCTGTCATCACTCTGAGCACAGCCCAGGAAGCAAAATAGCGCCATACATTGTGTAGTGGCTGAATTATGCTACTGCAGCTCAGCTCCAATTCACATGAATAGGAGCTGATCTGCAGTAACCTGTCACAGCCACTACACGGCGTATGGTGCAGTCTGCTTCCTGTTTTTTCCACTGAATAGTTCCAGGGCAGGCGGCTGCTGAGAACAGCTGATCAGTGGGAGTGCCAGGTCAGATCCCATCCGATCCAAAATCATCGGACGAGGTTTCATTAGCTTGAAAGCCTTCACCTGAGAAATCTAGTCTGTGATGGACTTTGGGCTTCCTCCTTTGGTGGCCCTCACAAGTATAGCAGAGTGAAGGATGGCAGCACTCACAGCTGTAATCCTAGTACAGCTGCCTCTGTGCACAATAGTACAGATGATGATTCTGCAGACACAGGACTGGTCTGAGTGGTTATGTAAATCTCCCAGCAATGCTCACCTGATGTTGACACTGGAAGCAGAGTTATTTGCAGGGTGCTGCAGGGAGCAGGTGGCGCCTCCAGGCTTGTACAGGGGGGCGACGGTGGCAGCTCAACCTTCACTGAGGTCCCTTTGTCTCCTAGAGATGGCTATGTATCAAGACAAGCACATACATAAGACAGAGGAAAAAACTGGTAAAGGTTTCCAGGAATTTTTAGGGTCCACGTGAATCAGCTGACTGAAGAGGCAGAGGCCACGTGACATAACATACATCACTCACATGTCCTGATCGCAGCTCAGTCCCAAATGTAGAGCGTTGTGCTTTGTAACTAGTAAACAGGCTGCAGGGCTCACGCCAACGCTGCAGCCTCTTCAAACAGCTGATCACGCGGGGCCCAAGCGTCGGATTCATGACAACCTTTAATTGATGACCTATTCTAAAGAGAAGCCATGAATTGTTTAGCCTGGAAAACCCCTTTAAAGCCTAGTCTACTTAGCTCCGCCACAGACAGGCATGCTGGTCTCCGCCAAACATGTACCGTGTTTTAACATGTGGATGGGATAAGTGACATACAGACACCGCCGGAGACGCTTATCCCTCCATTTGTAACATTGTTAGGGAAAGGGGAAGTTTTCATGAATTTAATACTGATGTACTCACTGTGTAGAGACCGTCACAGGAGGAAGAGGAATCGCAAGACGATGAGGAGAAGGGAGACACAGGCTCTGCCTTAACTAGGAGATCTAAAAAGACAGAACTTATTTACAGGAAATCGTTCTCTGTTCTCAACCATTAACATTCATGCTAGAAGGGATTATCCAGTTTCAACTACTGAAGGCCTCATCCGAGGATAAGCCATCAATACCAGATCTGTGAAGATCCAACACCTGGGACCCCCACAGATCAGCTGTACCGAGACAGCACAGCCCCGGTATTGTTCAGATGCTAGGAGCCACGCTGCTCACTCATCATACAAACTGTATTGTTGGGTGTTGGTACTGCATCGCTGCCTCATAGACTTCAATGAGCACCGCTACAGTACCAAAAACCCACCTCTGCAGTACCAAAAACCCCACTGCAACAGTTTGTACAGTGAGTGAGCAGTCTGGCTCCTGGCATGTAAACAATACCAGGGGCCGTGCTGTCTCGGTACAGCTAATCTGTGGGGGTTCCGGTTTTCAGACCCCTTAAGGCCAACAATAGTAGAAAGTGAATAACCCCTTTAAAATACAAACAGATATACAGTCACACATGCACACTATGACAGCAGAGTCCATGAGGCTGAAGAAGGCAGCTGGGCTCCATACACTTCTATCTCCATCAGTCTCAGAGATTTAATAGAACAATTGTGCGAGCACAGCCGCCACTCCACCCAAAAGCGGGACGCAAAACCTTCAGTAGGCTAATCAGACACTTATCACCTATTCTTTTTTAGGACAATCCCTTTAAGAAGGACCTTTCACCACCTCCACCATCTCCAACTCTTTCCACCCTCCAAAAGGCTCCTTTGATTCTGGCGCAGTCGCAATTTTTATCTCTAACTCCCCTGTTCCCAAGAAATCATTGCTGTTCAGCACTTATATGCCATCTGCTGTCAGGTGGGCGGTCCCTGTCCTTCTGCTTTAGTTCAGGACCGCCCACCTGACAGCACAGGGCGTAGCACAAATGCCTGCTCGGGAATAGTAAAATGGTACCAAAAAACTGCAGTCGGTCCTGCAAAAACAAGCCCTCATATCACTACCTAAATTAAAATTTAAAAAAAAAGTTTTTCAGACATGAAAAACAATATAAATGAAGAATTGTCGTAACTGTAGCAACCCACAGAACAAAGCAAGAGTGGGCAAGTTACAGTGGGCGCTATGAAAGAAGTCCTTTAATTGAAGAAGGAAGCCCAAAAATTACGCACCTGGATCCAAGCATAAGCTTATTGCCAGGTCAACCATTCTCGAACACCCACATGTGTCCAGCTGTCCCAATAGGATTATCCCTTTAAAGCTCAATTCCACATGATGAGCCCCTTGACATATTATATAATGCCATATATCCATATACACACCTGACAGGTTTATACTGTGGATCTCATCCAGAGACGAGGACACCGAACAAGACTCTACGTCCATCTGGCTGTCATACTGTGGATAGGTGAGAAGTGATGTAGACAGAGAAAACAGAACAGGCCACGTGATAAAACCACAACATATAACTTACCAAATGTAGAGGATACGACCCAAAGCCAGAGGGAAACAGGTCGCCATAGTCATCTGCCACGTCTGGGAAACTGTACAGACCTGTATCTGAGATACAACAGACACATATATTACATAAGGGCGGTATCCACCAGGACAGTCCAGCAATGTCCACACATCATACATGTTATCTACATGACCATACCAGGCACAGGTATATGGATGTCATATAGGAAGGGCCATCTGCTTGGCACACCACTCTGTTAGCCAAATTAGAGACACTCTGGGGCACTCCGCCTGCTCCTTCTTAGCACTATTTTTATCAATATGCAAATGATCTCTTTGGAGCAATGAGGTTGATCTAAAGAGCTAATATGCCTATCAAAACGGTTATGTTTCACAAGGGGAAAACACTGTGTGATTAAATTGACACTAACCTACCTATCTGCAGGGCTGGGGTGATATGCTGGTTCTGGTGACACTAACCTATCTATCTGCAGGACTGGGGTGATATGCTGGTTCTGGTGACACTAACCTATCTATCTACAGGGCTGGGGTGATATGCTGGTTCTGGTGACACTAACCTATCTATCTGCAGGGCTGGGGTGATATGCTGGTTCTGGTGACAGTAACCTATCTATCTGCAGGGCTGGGGTGATATGCTGGTTCTGGTGACACTAACCTATCTATCTGCAGGGCTGGGGTGATATGCTGGTTCTGGTGACAGTAACCTATCTATCTGCAGGGCTGGGGTGATACGCTGGCTCTGGTGACACTAACCTATCTATCTGCAGGGCTGGGGTGATATGCTGGTACTGGTGACACTAACCTATCTATCTGCAGGGCTGGGGCGATATGCTGGTTCTGGTGACACACTCCCTTTAATACATCTAAAATTAACATAAAATATCCTAGCTTATGTATTCAGTTCCAATGCCGACCTATGTGTCTCTATGGTTACAGACTACAAACAAACCTTGTGTAGTCGGATCCTAGGTCACTCCACTCCCTTTCTTCTTGATAATCCACAGATGATGGGGGAAGAAGAGGTAGTGAAGTGACACATGACTACACAGAGTTAAGTTAGTAGTCTGTAACTATGGAGACACATAGCTATGCATTGGAGCTGTGTACACAAAACACGAACATTTTTATCAATTTGCTTAAATTGCTCTCATCTTAGATACTGTAGAGTAATAGAAAAAAAATGGTAGCAAAACTATACAGTCCCTGCACTGATAATGTAGCCTGTGTATTAATCACATGTTCATGTATCTTCTGGATCCGAATTCTGAGGATCTGAACCCTAAGGATAGAGACATGAGTAGCAGCCGCGGATTAGAAATGATTCTTAAAAGGGGTTGTCCAGCCACATATTTCCTTACAAAGAGCTTTCAACGGTTAAAAAAAAAAAAAATGCATCCGCCAAATTCTGCAGGTAAAACTGTTCTTTACCCGTAAAAATGGTGCAGACATGAACAATAATTTATAGACCACGCCACTTTCTGATAAAACTGCATGACGCCGCTGCTTTCGGACACACCTCGTGCATCTCTACCTTAGACTCTTGTAATTTTCAGTTCATGTACAGACCTGCGTGGATTAACCCTCTCACTGACACTGTCCATGTGACCCTGAACTATTATCCACACTGTATAATATGATTTACGGCTTTACGGTGTTATATTCTCCAGATAACATCTGCTGCTGTGTGATACTTCCTCCTCGCTGGGCCTAATCCGCGTCATCTGGAATAACAATAACGTGTGTTGTAATCTCCTGAAGCGGAAGTAACATGTGCTACACCCCAATACACTCTGCACATGTGCTACTAGATGGAGTCTCCGGGAGGCACTGTATTTCCCTAAAAAAGCAATGTCTCTGTGGGACAATTCCTGCATAGGCCATTCCCTATTATAATACCAGAATCACCCACTTTACCAGCAGGTTAATAAGCCTGCAGGGTGATAACACCCCATCATCATGGTGCAGGGTAACAGCAGCCAGACCAGTGGTGACCAGGGCATGCACAGGGCTGCAGTGTTTAGATGGGACTACCCTATAGACGTGGCTTCAACCTAGAGCTACACCTGACCAAGTAAGTCCCAAAAATAACCGTATATGAGAGTCACTGCTATAAGAAGCAGAAATTCCCCAATCTTCCCTCCACATCTATATATCAGCAGGCAGCGCAGATAGAATCAGACCAAGATCAGGAAGGATGTCAGACCAGAGGCTACAGGTGGAAAATTAAACTAATATATACATATATATATATATATATATATATATATATATATATATAAATAAAGGCACGAATATTACCGATAAATGCCATCATACACTGCATGAACAAGAGTGCTACACAATGCCTAGAAAACAGCACTTAAAGGGATTGCATGGGATCGTAAATTTTAATGCATGTAGATGGGGAGGGTTAGAAAGTAAATATGCACTCATACCTACCTGCATCCTCTGCTCCATTACTGTGCTGGGCTTCCCAGAGTGGCTTCAGTGGCAATGTGACCACTGCAGTCAGTCATCGCTCTCAGCAGTATACAGCGGTCCCATCAACATGACAACACTGCTGCAGCCGGTCTGTATACAGACAGCTGGCCCAGCACAGAGACGGAGGGGAGGATGCAGGTAAGGATGAGTGCATATTTCTTTTCTAGCCCTCCTTTCTACAGGCATTAAAATGTATGAATCAGGACATCCCCTTTAAAGGGATTTTCCAGTCCCAAATATACTGAAGACCTATTCAAAAGATGGAAGCTGCTAGTGCACAGGCTGGCCGTGTAGGCTACTCCTATACAAGTACTAGGAGTGGTGCTGTAGTTCCCCGGAATCACCATATGCAGTGGACAGGGCTGCCGCGCCACTCCTATTACTTGAATAAGAGCAGGGCTCCCATCCACTAGCAGCTTCCTGAGAATGCTACAACAGCTGATCTGTGCAGGGTCCTGTGGATAGGTCATCAGTATGAAAAATCTATTTAGGGCTGGAAAATCCCTTTAAGTCTTCAAGACACTGTCAACTAACTATTGTCAACTTTTGGTAAGTGGAATCTGGTAGCCCCCAATGCAAAAAATGTCACTAATCCATGGAACCTTTACCAACACCCAGCCCCTCCAGGGGGTGTGACAAGCCTCTTCTTACTGCATGTCAAGCCCCTTTTTGTGACATGACCGGCACATAAAGTGCCCATTTCAGTAGGACATGCCCTGGAGTCCAGCAGTTCTAGAAACATTTCGGCTGGTTCAGGAGATTCGCCCACTCTTCCGGGAGTTCACCCCCTTTTTGCGGGATCCTGGATGTTTGGGGAGAACTGGCAAGTATGGATAGTGTAGTCAGATGCTGTAGTGAGGCACCCAGAGGAGCCCCATAGACCACTAGCCTGTGCCCCTTTTGCCCTCCTTGTAATCCGATGGCATCTCCATAGATAACATGGGTCATTGCGATTCTAGCCGTGTCCCGATATCTGAGCCTTGTGTAAGGACCTGCAGGTATACAGAATATACAGCCAGTATCACAGCACACTGTATACAAGGTCTATACCCCAGTCCTCGCTGGTCAGCAGGTTGTCTGCGCAGAACTTGGTGTCCAGGTCGTTGAGCAGCAGGTCCGTTGCCATGGTGACGTCTCTCTTGACCTCAGCACCTGTAGGAAGGAAAGCACAGCATGAGGCGGGATCAGAGGAGGAAGCGGCAAACAAAAAGGTGCAAATATTTCCACCCGACTCCAGTTTATTTCACTCACAAATCACTTTACAATTCACCGGATTTCAGAATTACAGGAGAATGGTAGGGCGAATGTGTAAATACGCAAAACGTTTCAGTTATCGCCATTTTGCAGGATGAAGTGAAGGACAGATTAATATTACTGCACCGGAGCATCCTATAACCTGGCGTCACGCGTCATTTTTGCACTTACGGTGCCATTTGCTGCGTTGAAGTGAACGAAAATCACATATGGCTGTCGATATTACTATATGACATCACTAATCGATTATGAACAGTACCGCGGCGTGTAACAGTATCCGACACAACCGCCACAGACACAAGATGCCATCTCCGGGGAGAAGAATAAAGTCACATGACCCACAAATCGCTCAAATGCGTATCATGTGGCTCAAATCACCCATGCAGTGTATCTTTACTTTTGCAACCAGCCAAGCTTTGTAGCCCAAGGCTACTCAATTTTCCAGGTTGAGGGAGATCTCTTCCGCCAGATATACTAAAAGGGCTACGTCACGCCGCGTGAAAACCCGTGTCATGACGTCACTACTCCTAAGAATGACGCGAGTGGCATGGAGGTGGTGACAGTGCGGTAACGCAGGTCCTAGAAATAATAACATCATTACCCGGTATTCACCGCTATCAGGAAGAGACTGCAGCCACCGTCCGCAAGGCTCAGGTCCGTCAGATGAGTCTCCACCAATCACTGCTCACGCACGTAGGGCTTTAACCAATCGGAGAGAAGGAAGCATCGCCCCGCCTCCTCAGGTATTCATCGATTATTGACAGAGGAAGACAGTGGGAAGATGCTGGCCAATGAAATGCTTGGCTGTGTTTGAGTGACGTTTGGATTAGCCAAAGAGTGTAGAATGGGAGTGGCCCAATAGAAAGTGGACGGAACGTTCTCCTGGTCATCTGATTGGACAGGAAGGAAGAGTCATCTCTTGACAGGCAGCCCATGATGCTTTGCTGTTGAACGCATGCGCAGTTAATATAATGTCGGTGGTGTCGGGAGTTGTAGTTTTATACTGAGTCCAGTGTGCAGACCGCAGCTCTGTGGCAGTTTGCGATGCGTTTATGGTCGTTTTCATGCGACTGTCGTACTGTGAAGGTGGATATAATTGTATATTCTAGTTATATATTCTGTATACTATGCTTATACTTATATAGCGCCATCATGTTGCTATGGGCAACAAAGACAGTTTTGATCATGTATGTTCAGTGTTAGGTTATTTTCATATGGCTGAATCTGAGGTGGATTCTTCCTCAAAATCTGCTCCACATTCTTAATTTCAATGGTGGCAGAAGATACTGTCTGCTAGGGGCGGATTATGACGCAGAATTTGGACAAGTAGAAAAATCAGCTTTAAATTTCTTAACAACTCCTAAGAAGTCCATGTTGATGTAAATGGTCCACTCACCGACAGGCTATACACTATATGGATAAAAGTATAGGGACATGTTCACATTACACCTACAGCAGACCTTACGACATCTGATAAATCCAGAAGAGCATTTGTGAGGTTGGACCTAGTTCACCATCTGTTGTAGTTCATCCCTTGGGTATTGGCGATGGCCACTCAAGTTCTTCCACACAAGACTCCCCCAGCTATACCTTTATGGACCTTGCACTGGGGCACGGTCATGCTGGAACAGAAGCGACCCTACCCCAAACTGTTCCTACAAAGTTAGAAGGGAAACTATGTCTCCTTATGGACACTTTGCCTTCAGACCAAGTTCCCCTTTTTCCACCAAGGACGACTGATGTGCACATTCTCTTCACAAAGTTGGAAGCATGTACAGTAATTGTCTAATATGTTTTGTAGGGTGAAGCATTAAGATTTCCCTTCACTGGAACTAAGGGCCCTAGGCTGATCTCTGAAAAACAACCCCATAATCTTATCGCTCCTCCACCAAACCTTACAGTAACAGGCCCCTTGCACATGACTGTGGGTAGGTCAGTGTGCTATCTGGGTTTTTCCCGGAGAGCGCACTGACCCATTCATTTCTGTCGGCCCACGTACATGACCGTGTATTACATGGATCAGTGTGCAGGCCAACAATGTGGGCCACAGAACTCAGGACGTGTCCTATTCCTGTCCGGTTTTGCGGCCATGCTTCCGTGGCTCCTATTCATTGAATGAAAGGGGCCGTGTAACCACGGGCGGCACACACATGACATCCAGTGACGGACACCAGCCAGCACACGGTCGTGTGCAATTAGCCTAAGTCTATATATCAACATCTTATTCCAAAAATTCTAGTTGCCAAAACCTGTGATATTTTTACATCCTTGAAAGTCATCTAGGCCCCTCTTGAGCTTGTATAAGTTATCATTCACCACATCCTGTGGCAGTGAGTTCCATAGTCTCACCGCTCTTACTGTAAAGAAGACCTACCTATGACCTGTGATAAAATCTTTTTTTCCCCTACACATAGGGGATGCCTCTTTGTCACGGTTACAGGCCTCGGTATAAAGAGATCATTGGGAAGATCTCTGTACTGTCCATTCATATATGTGTACATTGTCATCAGGTTGCCCGAAACTGAACAACCCCAAGTTTGATAGCCCACCTCCACTCATAGGAGTTCATTCTGACCATGAAACTTAAAACCAAGACGATCACATTTTTTAATATAAAATGTTTATGTATTATATCATAAATTATGTCTTCAATAAATATTTAATACCCTTTAAGAGAGAGAACTGTCCTGTATATGAACCATCTGATGTTTAACCAGTTGTGACTTCATGGTAAAGCCAATTCCACAATCAGGACATGAATACGGCTTCTCCTTGGTGTGAATTCTCTGATGTTCAACAAGACCCGATTTCCGGCTAAAACATTTGCCACAGTCTAGACATAAAAATGGCCGCTCCCCCGTGTGAACCTTTTGATGTCTCATAAGGTCTGACTTCTGGGTAAAACTCTTGTCACATTCAGGACATGAGTATGGCTTTTCCCCAGTGTGGACCTTTTGATGACTCTCAAGATGTTGCTTACGCGTGAAGCACCTTCCACAGTCTGAACAAAAATATGGCTTCTCCCCAGTGTGAATCCTCTGATGTATCACGAGGTCCGACTTCTGGATAAAAGCTCTTCCACAATCCAAACATGGGAACGGCTTCTCCCCGGTGTGAGATTTCTGATGTTCAAGAAGAGTTGTTCTCCGGCCAAAACATTTCCCGCACTCCGAACATGAGAATGGCCGCTCCCTCATGTGAATCTTCTTATGTCTGATAAAGTCCATCTTCTGGGTAAAACATTTGCCACATTCTAGACATGAGAACAGCTTCTTCCTGGTGTGGATGGTCTGATGACTCTCAAGATGTTGTTTACGAGTGAAACACTTTCCACACTCTGAGCAAAAATATGGCTTCTCCCCAGAGTGGATCCTCTGATGTCTTATAAGGTCCGACTTCTGGATAAAACCTATCCCACATTCTGAACATGACAACGGTGTCTCCCCAGTGTGGGATTTCTGATGTTCTACAAGAATTGATCTCTGGGTAAAACACTTCCCACACTCTGAACATGAAAATGGCTGTTCTACGGTGTGAACCATCTGATGTCTGAGAAGGTCCTCATTCTGGGTAAAAGATTTGCCACATTCTGAACATGAAAACGTCTTTTCCTTGATGTGGGATTTCTGGTGTTGAACAAGAACACCTCTCTGTGTAAAACATTCCCCACACTCTGAACATGAAAATGACTGTTCTAGGGTGTGCACAGTCTGATGTCTGATAAAGTCCATCTTCTGGCTAAAAGATTTACCACATTCTGAACATGAGAATGGCTTCTCCCTGGTGTGGGATTTCTGATGTTCAACAAGAATTGATCTCCGGCTAAAAGACCTCCCACAATCAGAACACGAATATGGCTTCTCCCCAGTATGGATCCTCTCATGGGTAACAAGAGACGATTTTCTGGTGAAATGTTTCCCACACTCGGTACATGAAAATGGCTTCTCATCCTTGTGGGTCATGTAGTGTATCATAAGATTAAACTTCTTCTTAAAACATTTCCCACATTCGGTACATGAAAATGGCCTGTCATCTTTGTGGGTCCTCTTATGTATCAGAAGATTGAACTTCTTTTTGAAACAATCCCCACATTCAAGACATTGGAAAATTTTTGTTTTCTCTGACTGATCCGAAAAAGCCTTCTTTGCATCAGACGATAGATCTTTTCCATGAAGGACTGAGGGTATAAGTAGTGGAAATAGATGTTCTCCAGATGTACCAATATGGTCTGCTTGGTACTCCAGATATATAGGGAGCTGTCCATTTGAGTTTCTTCTATAGTGGTTATCTGCTGGAAGGACTGAGGGTATCAGTGGGGGAAGTAGATGTTCTCCAGATGTATCTACATGCTCTGGTTTGTACTCTGGATATATAGGATGATGTCCATCTGAGCTACCTGTGTAATGGTTATCTGTTGGAAGGACTTTGGTTATAAATAAGGGAAATAAATGTTCTCCAGATGTATCGATATGCTCTGGTTTGTGCTCTGTATATATAGGGAGATGGTCATCTGAGTTGCTCGTGTACTGGTTATCTGCTGGAAGGACTGATGGTGTAAGTGGGGGAAGAAGATGTTCTCCAGATGTATCTCTGAGTTCTGTTTTGTACTCTGGATATATAGGAAGATGTCCATCTGAGTTGCTTGTGTAGTGGATATCTGCTGGAAGGACTTTGGGTATAAGTGGTGGAAATAGATGTTCTCCAGATGTATCTCTGAGCTCTTCTTTGTACTCCGTATATGTAGGGAGATGTCCATCTGACGTGCTTATGTAGTGGTTATCTGCTGGAGATTGAAAGAGAGCGGCATTTACAAAAGTCAAAATCTCAAGAGTCAAGAATCCAAGAAATGTGCTGCTGATAACTAAATTTTTTGGTTGCTTTCTATGGACTTCTAAAGCGGGCTAAAATCTTCAGCAATGTGTCTGTCCCTGCTTTTCAATACAAGAGATTCTCTTTCCAACCATAAACAGCAAATGTGAAATGTGGATTGTAACTTATTCGCTGTCCACCATTGGAACCCCTACCAATTTCGAAAACGGGAGTCTCATTTGCACAGAATGAATCTTGCGGCAGGTTATGCATGCACACTGTAACTCCATTCATCTCCATCCGACATCCCAAGAGAAGTCAAGTGTTATCTCCGACTCTACTATAGAAGTGAAAGGAGTAGTAATGTGCAGGCATGACCTGCTGGTCCCATTTACACTGTATGAATGTTGCGGCAGGTTGTGCATGCACATTACCACTCCATTCATCTCTATCCGACTGCTGAAGAGAACCTAAGCACTATCTGTATCGCACCTATAGAAGTGCAATGAGCGGGAATGTGCGTCTGGACAATGCCTTGTAATGAGATGACTGTGTGGGATCTGAAATGTTAGTGATAAGCTGGTATTTCCAGGGAGGCTGCGGCCGTGGCCCCACATTTTTGATGCAGCTGCTCAGAAACAGGGCACTGTTTCTGTGATGTCTGTATGTTCCAAATAGGTTTCATTCGTCAATAAAAATCCCTACTTACCCTGTGGTGTGAGGGGCTTGTCATCCTCCATCATGACCTCCTTGTACTGATCCTTGTGTCCTTCTAAATACTCCCACTCCTCCATGGAGAGATAGACGGTGACATCTTGACATCTTATAGGGACCTGACGGACACAATGATACGGTCATCACCCAGACACGTGACTGTGTTATGTCCCAGCATTCCCAGCAGCGCTCACCTCCCCAGTCAGAATCTCAGTGATCTTGTTAGTAAGTTGTATTATCTTCTGTGGATCGCTTCTCTCATGTATCAGTGATTTATTTGGTGGTAACATAATTGTGCTCGAGGTCTTGCTCCATTCTTCTGGCTCACAGGGAAGGATTCTTGGGGTCACATGTTTATCAGACGATGTTTTCACTAAGGTATATTCCTGTGTGTGGAGAGAAATATAAGTAATGTAACTAGATGCCTCACCAGAATCCCTCACCTCTCCAGCCATGTCACTAGCCTTAATAATAGAGATAAGCGTGACATCATGTGGCATACTTCCTAGAATCCCTCACCTCACCAGTCATATATTGGTCTTATTAATAGAGATAAGTAGGTCTCATCACAGACGATGATGACAGGGAGTACAGAGAATTGAACCGGGATTTTGTGGACTGGTGCCAGCGGAACCACCTGAAGATTAACGCTGGGAAGACCAAGGAGATGGTGGTGGACTTCCATAAGTGCAGATGCTCTCCTAAACCAGTGGACAACCAGGGAACGGGCATCGAGATTGTCAACACCTATAAGTACCTGGGTTTGCTCCTTAATAATAAGCTGGACTGGGCAGATGACATGGAGGTCCTGTACAGGAAGGGCCACAGCAGGCTCTACCTGCTTAGGAGGCTGAGAGCCTTTGGAGTCCGGGGGGCACTTCTTAGGACTTCCTTCAACTCGGTAGTGGCATCAGCCATCTTCTTCGGAGTGGCCTGCTGGGGGAGCAGTATATCAACCAGGGCTAGAAATAAACTTGACAAGCTGATTAGGAGGGCCAGCTCTGTCCTGGGGAGCCCACTGGACCCAGTGCAGGTGGTGGGTGACAGAAGGATACTGTCTGTGGTGAGCTCCATGCAGAAGAAGAAGTCCCATCCCATGCATGAGACTGTGATTGCGCTGAGCAGTACTGTCAGTGACCGACTGCTCCACCCTAAGTGTGAGAAGGAGCGCTATCGGAAGTCTTTCCTCCCCACCGCGGTTAGGCTGTACAACCAACACCGAGCTAAGCGGAGATCAATACACACAGAGAACTGAAATATCTTTCTGTTGTGATATCCCCCCCCCCCCCCGCTACTTCTTTGCCTGTATCTTTCTATCTCTCTGTCTACTATCAATGAAATGCCTTTACCTTGGAACATTCTTGTATATGTTCTGTTTGTATTGTTTATCTTTGCTGCTGTAACACACTGAATTTCCCCATGGTGGGACTATTAAAGGATTATTATTATTAAGATTTACATCATGTCACATACTTCCCAGAATCCCTCACCTCTCCAGTTATGTCACTGGCCTTAATAATAGAGATAAGTGTGATGTCGTGTGACATACTTCCTAGAATCCCTCACCTCACCAAACATATTATGCCCTTAGTAACAGAGATAAGTGTGATACCATGTGACATACTTCCCAGAATCCCTCACCTCACCAGTCATATATTGGCCTTATTAATAGAGATAAGTGTGACATGATAACACATACTTCTCAGAATCCCTCACCTCTCCAGTCATGTATTGGCCTTAATAACAGAGATAAATGTGACATCATGAGACATATTTCCCAGAATCCTTCACTTCTCCAGTCATGTTTGGCCTTATTAATAGCGATAAGTGTGACGTCATGTGACATACTTCCCAGAATCCCTCACCTCTCCAGTAAGCAAGTAAATGATCTCTAAAGTGAGATGTATTATCTTCTCAGTTATTTTGTCTCTGTCCTTTTCCATTCTTCATCTATGCCAAGGACGAATATCTTGTGGAAGAAACTGAGGAGACGTCAGGAGGTATTACAGAGTAATCTGCAAAGACAAATAGTGATTTTAATATTGTTCATCTCATATCAGGAATGTGATAACACAAAGCATCTACAGAAATACTAAACTGAAGACTAATTTTGCATTCGGGCAGGTTCTCGCATCCTTCCCCTCTCGTGAGCAGATCTTGTAAAATCTTGAGCCGCGACAAGTGCAGGGGCCATGCATTTCTATGAGGCCTTGCTGACCCCTTGACTGTATTCAGACAGGTTCACCCTATATGTATGTCCATGTCTTCATTCACTGACAGAAAAATAATACTTTGGAAGTTCAAGCAATTCAATATGTACAATGACCACACAGCACAATGGGATTTGGGCTCACTCATTTTCTGTGACCCGGAGTTGGTCATTTCAGTACTGCGCGACAACGTGTCAGGCCAATCTCCGTAATAGTAACGTTATGAACAGTGAATGGGTCTGAACTGCAATACCAAGAACAGCCACTATACAATGTATGGTGCTGTGATTTGTAAATAGTGAAGAGGCCTTAGCAGTTTTCCAAACCACCTTATTTAGCTGATCAGTGGGTTTTCCCAGTGTAGGACACCCAACAAACTATCCTAAGGACAGAAAACCCCTTTAAGGGCACTACTTCTGTGTGGGAAGGCGTTATAGGGGCATTGTTTTGTGTACGTAAGCACTAAGGGGGCATCGTTCTGTGTGGGGAGGTACTAAGGATTAATTATATTGCATGGGGAACTAAGGGCTATCATTACTATGAAAGGGCATCTTACTGTATAGGGAGGCACGAAGGGTTCCTTAAGCTGTTTGGGGGGAACTAAGGGGTATCATGACTGTGAGGGGCACCATACTGTGTGGGGAGGCACTAAGGGTTCATTATATTGTATGGGGGAACTAAGGGGGTATCATTACAGTGATGGGGCACTATGGGGACATCATACTATATGTGTGGAGACACTAAGGGTTCATTATATTGTATGGGGGAACTAAGGGGGTATCATTACAGTGATGGGGCACTATGGGGACATCATACTATATGTGTGGAGACACTAAGGGTTCATTCTATTGTATAGAGGGAACTGATGGGGTATCATTACTGTGGTGGGCATTAAAGGGGCATCATATTGATCTGTTTGAGGGAACTAAGGAGGTATCATTACTATAAGAGGGCACTAAGGGGACTGGTTGGGAATAAGGGTGTGGCTTAGCATAATGAAGTTTCTTTCGCACTGCAAGAATTGTCACTCTGCTCCTGAGATATATGCATATACAGATGGTGGACCTAATTGTGTGCCAAAATTTTAGTGCAAATTAAGCTAATAAGTGGAGTTAAGTTAGACAAAATTGTCCAGATTTATCATCCACCAAATTTATCATCCAGCATCAACCACTGTGATAACTTTTGTACATCTTTAGACTGCCAGGTCCAAGTTTACTCTGCCTACACACTAGCTCGGAGCAGTACCTCTCCCCCGACAAATATTACTTACCGTGGTCAGTAACTTCTCTGATTATATACAGGAAAGCATACAGGACCTTTGGTGACGTCACAGGAGGGCAGAGTCAAACACAGTGGGATGGGATTGTTGCTATAGTAACTACATGCATTTTAGGTAAAAACTAGATGATATGGGCTCCCAAGAGGATTAGGCCATGAGACCCTGAGATGGATGGTGATGAACAGTAATATTCAGGAAAGTGTTGTGACCTCAAGAGTCTGATGATGTGAGAATTACTGGGTGAAGGATACCAGATGATGTCATGATCATGTGATCAGTCACGTGCTAAGGGGCAGAACATCTAGGTTTCTCCAAAACTCCCATGTAGGATGACATGATGGTGACATCATCAAAGGTCCTATATCTACTGAGGTCTGGAATCTCCTGGAGAGTCAGTGTATGTTTTACTTGTGTTTCTTGTTATTGTGTAGTTGTGTTGTATATGACATTGTTACATGTAGAGGATATAGTGAGTGCTTTAGACCTGGAGGGAGATGTGGAAAATTTATCAGATTGTGCCCTCCAGCTCAACAACCGTAATCACATCTCCAAATATTAATTTAGTATAGATCAGACTATGGCGTAATAGTTTGCGACCAGCCAGAACATTAAAAACAAAGGATAACGGAATATTATTGATTATCTGGTGACAACGGCGACCTGTAGGGATGGGATATATTAGGTGGCAAGTGAACCGTCAGTTCTTGAAGTTGATGTGGTGGAAGCAGGAAGAACGGGCAAGCGGAAGGATCTGAGGGACTTTAAAGCCTAACTAAACTTTCAGACAACTTTTGATTTTCCGATATTATTTGTGTCATTAATAAATTTTGTAATATACTTTATTAACAAATTTTGGCTCCTTTTTGCTAAATCCTGTACTGATATCCACTTCTGTCTCTTCGTAAATTCTTCTCTGCTTTAAGCCACATCAATTTTCCAATTTTGCGTTGCGATTTTTCCCTTTCCACTTTCCAAAAGCTTATTTATTTTTTTGCAGGACAAATTGTGTTGCATAGTGGTACAAAGTAATTTCTGTACGACTTTTTTTTCATTCTCTTTTGTGTTTTTTCATTGCAAGCAAAATAAATGAAGATCTTATTACCAAAGCATTTGTGATTGCAATCATTTTCTGGAAGAAATTGAGTATTATCTGACAGAATTGCAGGGGTGCCAATACTTTTGGCCAGCACTGTATGTACTGGGAAGCTGGAAAAATTGTAAGAAAAACGCAATTGAACAAATTTTCTTACAGACTTCCCTCATCCCTCATGCAGTAAAAATGACACGTTACCTATATTTTGTGGGTCAGTACAATTATGGTAATACCAAAATATCGCCGGTTTTAACGCCTTTGCAAAAATTCAAAACTTTAAATTTAAAAATTTATTTCCGTTGCCATATTGTGACACCCATGACTTTTTTTTTATATTTCCATGTATGGTGCTGTGTAAAAGTTTTTTTTTTTAGCATGACAAGTTGTAGTTTTTTTTAATAATATCTTGGGGATTGTATGACATTTTGATTGCTATTTATTAAATTTTTTTGTGGGAGGGGAAACACGAAAAGAAATCTCAGTTTGCATTTTTTGTTTAAACTTTTTAAATTTTTTTTATACTTTTAAAAAAATGTTATTTATCTTTTTATCTTTTATTTTTATGCCTTTTTTTTTTTTTTAACGGTAAGTATTAGACCCCCTAGGGCCTAGGGGGTCTGATCATTTATATAATGTGTTGCAAAATACGGGCACTGCATAGAGCAGCCTGTACTACAAATCAATGCCAGACAAGCCTGGGAGCCTTCAATAGGCTCTCGGCTGTCATGTGAATTGATCGCTACCCCCAGGTCTTGTTCTACACTGCAGGGAAAATGGCTCCTCGATCAGTTTTGACCAAGACACTGGGGAGGATTTCCTTCAGTGGAGTTATATCCTCTTTTCTTGAAACAGCGCCACTTTTACCCCTGGGTTGTGTTGCGTATTGTAGCTCATCCTCATGTATTTACCTAACCAATAGCAATCTTCTAGCTACCAGACTTATGTTGCTTCTCGCTGGGTTAAGAATCACTCTTTTCTTTTTTAGGTTCCTCCTCCACATTGACAGCCACAAGATTGTTGTCCTTTTTCTGGTTGAGGATGGACAAGGACAGGAAAAAGAAGAATAAGAGGATACTAAACCTCACCCTGGAGATTATCTACCTGCTGACCGGAGAGGTGAGGGATTGTGGGAATCATGTCACATGACACTATGTTTATCTCTAGTAATAAAGCCAGGACCTCAGTGATGTGCAAAAGTTTTAGGTAGGCATAGAAAAAATGCTGCAAAGTAAAAAAATGCATTTAAAAATAAAAGGGTTAATAATTTATGTTTGTCAAATAACAAAATGAAGGCAATGAAGAAAATGAAAAGTAAATTCCATCAATATTTGGTGTGACCTTTGCCCTTTGCCTTCCATCAGTTCTTCTCGGTACTTGCAGACAGTATTTGGCAGAACTGGGCAGGGAGGTTGTTCCCGCCGCCATCTTGGAGAACTAAGCACAGATCTTCTGTGGATGTAGGCTTGCTCCAATCCTATATTCTACCACGTTTTTTCCACACCAGCCTAACACTTTTGCACAGTACTGTGAAGGTAAAGGGTTTCAGGTCTACTTATATTGATATGTGTCTTTCCATACACAGGATTACACAGTAGTGAAAAAGCCAAATGAGATTATGACTCCCGGCTACGATGCCCATGTGTCCGGACAATGGAACAAGAGCCAGAGCCGGGTCCTTTTACCGCCATCTCAGTCACTGATTTATGAGACAAACAATGAGCAGAAGATCCTAGAGCTCACCAATAAGATCATCCAGATGCTGACCGGGGAGGTGAGCGCTGCTGGGAATGCTGGGACATAATACAGTAACGTGTCTGGGTGATGACCGTATCATTGTGTTGTCAGGTCCCGATAAGGTGTCAGGACGTCACTGTCCATTTATCCATGGAGGAGTGGGAGTATTTAGAAGAACACAAGGATCAGTACAAGAAGGTCATGATGGAGGACGACCAGCCCCTCACACCACAGGGTAAGAGGAGATATTGGACTCTGGCAGTATAGACGTGTATTGTTAGTTATATGGAGGTGTCATGGGGGACCCAACCTTTCAGTATAGATATGGGGGACACAACCATTTCAGTATAGATATGGGGGACACAATCATTTCAGTATAGATATGGGGGACACAATCATTTCAGTATAGATAGGGGGAACACAACCATTTCAGTGTAGATATGGGGGACACAACCATTTCAGTATAGATATGGGGGACACAACCATTTCAGTGTAGATATGGGGGACACAACCATTTCAGTGTAGATAGGGGGGACACAACCATTTCAGTATAGATAGGGGGGACACAACCATTTCAGTGTAGATATGGGGGACACAACCATTTCAGTGTAGATATGGGGGACACAATCATTTCAGTGTAGATATGGGGGACACAATCATTTCAGTGTAGATATGGGGGACACAATCATTTCAGTATAGATATGGGGGACACAATCATTTCAGTATAGATAGGGGGGACACAACCATTTCAGTGTAGATATGGGGGACACAATCATTTCAGTGTAGATAGGGGGGACACAATCATTTCAGTGTAGATATGGGGGACACAACCATTTCAGTGTAGATATGGGGGACACAACCATTTCAGTGTAGATATGGGGGACACAACCATTTCAGTGTAGATAGGGGGGACACAATCATTTCAGTATAGATAGGGGGGACACAACCATTTCAGTGTAGATATGGGGGACACAACCATTTCAGTATAGATATGGGGGACACAATCATTTCAGTGTAGATATGGGGGACACAACCATTTCAGTGTAGATATGGGGGACACAACCATTTCAGTGTAGATATGGGGGACACAACCATTTCAGTGTAGATATGGGGGACACAACCATTTCAGTATAGATAGGGGGGACACAATCATTTCAGTGTAGATATGGGGAACACAACCATTTCAGTATAGATAGGGGGGACACAACCATTTCAGTGTAGATATGGGGGACACAACCATTTCAGTGTAGATATGGGGGACACAACCATTTCAGTGTAGATATGGGGGACACAATCATTTCAGTGTAGATATGGGGGACACAATCATTTCAGTATAGATAGGGGGGACACAACCATTTCAGTGTAGATATGGGGGACACAACCATTTCAGTGTAGATATGGGGGACACAACCATTTCAGTGTAGATATGGGGGACACAACCATTTCAGTATAGATATGGGGGACACAACCATTTCAGTGTAGATATGGGGGACACAACCATTTCAGTGTAGATATGGGGGACACAACCATTTCAGTGTAGATATGGGGGACACAATCATTTCAGTGTAGATATGGGGGACACAATCATTTCAGTATAGATATGGGGGACACAACCATTTCAGTGTAGATATGGGGGACACAACCATTTCAGTGTAGATATGGGGGACACAACCATTTCAGTGTAGATATGGGGGACACAATCATTTCAGTGTAGATATGGGGGACACAACCATTTCAGTGTAGATATGGGGGACACAACCATTTCAGTGTAGATATGGGGGACACAACCATTTCAGTGTAGATATGGGGGACACAACCATTTCAGTGTAGATATGGGGGACACAATCATTTCAGTATAGATATGGGGGACACAATCATTTCAGTATAGATAGGGGGGGGCGAAACCATTTCAGTATAGATATGGGGGACACAATCATTTCAGTGTAGATATGGGGGACACAACCATTTCAGTGTAGATATGGGGGGGCGAAACCACTTCAGTGTAGATACAGGGGACACAACAATTTCAGTATAGATATGGGGAAAACCACAGTAGTGTGTATATGGGGGACACAACCATTTTAGTGTAGATATGGGGGGGCTGTACTGATTCTTATTGATAAGACTCACTAATCCAAATGCACGAGAATTCTTCCCCTATTGATTATATAGGGAAAACACTTGTAAGTGATCTATTCCCTATAACTCCCTAATAGGTTGTATGAAAAAGGGCGACCCCTTTTATGACAACTTATAAATGGCTGTTATTTATGTTTTATGACAAGTCATCACAAATATCTGTTTTTCCCTACAGATGACATCCTGATCCACGAGGTCAGCCATCTCCTCCCATCTTCCATTTGTAAAGTAGAATGTGACCTGACACAAAATAGTTATGAACAATGCCCTATAACTCCAAACCTACCTGTAGTAATCTACAGCGGAGATCTTTCAGCAGATCCCAGCACTCTAGAAGAACCGTCTTCTGATCAGTCACACTTTCCATGGTCTGAAGGTACAAATGATTTTACAAAAAAGTCTCATTTGTCTATGCAGAAGACAAGCCACAAGAACGACAGAAAGTATTCATGTTCCGTATGCGGGAAGTGTTTCACTAATAAACCAAATTTTATCGAGCACCAGAGAATCCATACGGGGGAGCGGCCGTATACATGCCTGGAGTGCGGGAAATGTTTTACCTGGAGATCAAATCTCGGAGAACATCAGAAGGTCCACACAGGGGTGAAGCCATATTCTTGTCTGGATTGTGGAAAGTGTTTTGCCTCGAAATCCCATCTTGTGGAACATCAGAGAATTCACACGGGGGAGCGCCCGTATTCCTGTTCAGAATGCGGCAAAAGTTTTGCAATTAGATCCAATCTGGTGGAGCATCAGAAGACGCACAGAGGAGAGCGGCCATTCCCTTGTTTGCAGTGCGGGAAATGTTTTACGCGGAAACCAGATCTGGTGAGACATCAGAAGGTTCACACGGGGGAGAAGCCATATTCATGTTCAGAATGCGGGAAGTGTTTTTCAATGAAATCCAACCTCATGGAGCATCAGAAGGTTCACACGGGGGAGCGGCCGTATTCATGTACAGAATGTGGGAGGTGTTTTTCCAAGAAATCTAATTTAGTTGAGCATCAAAAAATTTACGCTGGGAGAAGCCATTTTAATTTTCATACTTTATGACATATTTGACCCCCAAGGCTTAAACTACCACAGTAATGGCTGACACAGGACAGGCCACCTCAAGGCCATAGACATTATAGCCAATTAAGTTGGAGATTTTGGTGGAATTCACTAAAAAACTGATGGTGGAAGAACAACAGTTCTCTGACATGTTGGACATTCAACATAGTTTACTCCTGTGGAAGACGGCACTGCCAGGGGTATCTAGCAACAGCTTGCTGCCCTCTCACTGAGCGAGAAAATAATTCACTGGAAGAACATTAAAGGGAAGGTTTCCTTTAAGACATCTTCTGAAATAACAGGAGACTTCATTGGTGAGGCCCCATCAACGGATAAGCCAAACTCTTCAGATGTGAACGCAGTCATATCACATTGAGTAGCGTCCACGACTAACTTCTGATGTCTTGTTGAACCATCCCTTTAAGCTCTTGTTCCCCATTGTAAATCAGATTAAAGGGATTTAACTATGATCATTACCATATTTAAATTTGAAGACAAAACATTTTTGCAAATATAAGTATAGTAAAACTTTGCAGATTGTCTATAACCATCTTAGGGTTGGTTTACACTACTGTTGCAAGTCTGTTATGATAGGATCTGTTAAAAAAAAACTAAAGGAAGGGCCGTCATAACACACGGTAAACAGACACTAATGGATGTTAATGCATCCGTGTTTTTAACTAATCCATTAAATTGATCCGTTAAAAAATATATAGTAAAAACTGACAAAAATTAATCCATTATTGTCTGTTATTATACGTTATTAATCCATTTTTGCTTTCCGGCCAGAAGTAACAGTTACCGTTACCATCCAGAAAACTACAACAGACCGGTAGCAGATTTGGCGAAAATGCTAACAGACAACATAACTCTTATTGAAATCAATCGTTGCTTGTAATGTCAATCTGTATTCCCTTAGTCCAGACAGCAGCACAATATGGGGTATCTCTGCCCCTGTGTGTTGCTTAGGACAGGTGGAACCTTTAATTAGCACCAAAAAGGTGCCTCCTACTAGCCCTATAAGAGGGCACCTGAGACCTCCCTCCACTGTGTAAATTATAAAGTAACAGGAAACAAGCTTCTAGGGAGGGAAGCCTTGTGCTGCTGTCTGGACTAAGGGAATACAGATTGACATTACAATCAACGATTCCCCTTACGTCCGACAGCAGCACAATATGGGGAGATAGCAAGTAATTCCCCTAGGGAGGGTTTCCTCGCCTTACAACATCAAGGACTGACTGACCAAAGGCAGTTGTCTGGAAACTGCGGATGTCCAATGATAATGTTTAACAAAAGGTCAACTGAGATGACCATGATGCAGCCGCACAAATCTGGTCCAATGGTAAGGACCGATACTCAGCCAAAGAAGTCGACAACCCAGGTCGAGTGGCCGTAGAAAGACTGGAGGGAATAACTCCTGAATAAGAAAGGAAGACTTAATTGTCTCCTTGATCCATGTGGATAGAGTAGGCTTGGAAGCCTTGAGGCCTCTGTTTTTACCCTGCATATCAATTAGTAGGCTTTCGGCCTTCTTAAGCGGTTGAGTGTGGAATAGGTAAATCCACAGACACCTTACCACATCTAAGGTGTTGAGCTTTTCTTCCTCCTCAGAGGAGGTTTTTTCTTTGGGACCGAGGTACCCCATAAAGGTAAGCCAGGAGTAAATAAAACCCCTAGCAACGGGAGGTCACAAGAGACCTCCGTCCACCAGTTCCACACAGGACAGAAAAAAACACAGTGGAGGGAGGTCTCTTGTGCCCTCTTATAGGGCCAGTAGGAGGCACCTTTTTGGTGCTAATTAAAGGTTCCACCTGTCCTAAACAACACACAGGGGCAGAGATACCCCATATTGTGCTGCTGTCGGACGTAAGGGGAATGGGATTTTTAACAGATTTTTGACGGATCTGTTATCTTTTTCTCATGCTAACAACAGACAATAACAACAGTAGTGTGAACACCCTCTTACCAGTGACAGTCTTTTGTGTTGATCGATTGCCAGTGAATACGAACATGAATGCAGGAAAAAGTAACAGCACTTAAGGCCAATAACCCCCAAAGTGTCTTATATTAAGAGTACCGGTCTATAAGTTTTTTCTACTTACAGGGGTTTTCTGGCCCCTAGGAGGTTTATTATACTGACCCTACAATGATCAGCTGATCTGGAGGGCTGTGGAGTCAGTAGCCCAAACCACCTTCTCTATATTGCCCCTGATAGCTGTGGTGAGACAGAAGCAATAAAGCTCCTCTAATTCACCAAAAAAATCCAATGATTGATTCCTATGAAAGTAAATATGTAACAAAATATACATCTAATTAATTACACAATATAAATAATTGCATTATATAATTTAATTGTTTTATTGGTGACTGTTTTTCAACTCTAAGGGTAGGTTCACATAGAGGGATCTGCCATGGATTTGGGAGCGGATTCCGCAACCAAATCCGTGACAGATTCTGCCCCGAATCAGCCTTCCATTGTCTCGTTTTTTTCAGCGCCCTGCTCGATCTTGCCGCGGATTCCAAGACTGATTAGCAGCGGATTCTGCGGCTCGGGAGTCCTTTCAAGTTAGGCCCATTCATCCAGGCTTAAACAGCAAAGGAAAGCAATCCCGAAGCCGAATATTGAGGTGGAGAATGAAGAATGAACCTAGCCTGACACCACCCAACACTTAGGAAACCTTTGAGTTGGGCCCACTAATGTGTTTTAATGACCCTGGCCCCATTCCATGCAATACCTTCCGGTGCCAGGACGCAGACGAATCAGCTGATCAGTGCAGGGTCTGGGTGTCAGACCACAACCAATCATATACTGATGGCCTATTCTGTGGATAGGTCATCAGTATAAAAAAAACAACTGGGAACCGAAAAATCCTTCTGCCCTTTTGCTGTTGCATTGTTCCTAAAGTGAATAATTATATACTATATTGGTGCACACTAGGTACATACTCGTGATGTATTATCACTTATGAGTTACTGCTTTCTGATGCTTATAAGATTTAACTCGGCTGTTGGAAAATTGAAAGATTCGAAGAGATACAATCCTGGACTATCTCACGGAAAATATATATGTATAGCTTTGTATCAGCAGGGGTTTATGAGGGGTCGGCCCTGCCAGATTCTCTTTATAACCAGGACTGTATCAAGCAGAGGCAGAAATTGCTACAGGGTCTGGAACTTCAAGGGGCCCAAAGTCCTCTCTACAACATAAGACACCGGTATTATATATAGTACCAGGTAAGCAGGGAGTCTCATAGCGTATTTTACATTGGGGCCTGGAGCTTTACGTTACGCCTCTGCAGTCATTCTCTAAGTTTAGAGGAAAGAAAGTTTCTATATCAACATAGAAAGATTCTTTACTGTCAGAGCAGTGAGACTATAGAAGTCAGACGAAGCAGTCACCAGTAATTCACTAAAAAAGTTAAAGGGGTTGTGCCATTAAGGACACGTATCCCCTTTCCCCAGGATAGTTGGGGGTCCTGGTGGCCAGATGAGGAGAACGGGAGACTGAAAGTCCCCCATACCTCCTCCTTGTGAATGGAGATCCAGTGCACTTGTGTAACTGGTGCTCCATTCACTGCTTATGGGGCTGATGTAGCTAGCCGCTCACACAAGTGCACTGGTATACGATTCTCCTCATTGCTTGGGATCTTGGTGGCTGGACTCCCATTGATCTCATACCTATCCCCTATCCTGTGAATTGCACATAAGCGTCCTTAATGGCACAACCCCTTTAAAGAAGGTCCTGGATGCCTTTCTGGAATATAGTAATATAACACGTTATAGTCATTATTAGATTTTTGGTGTTGGGACTGTGAAGAATATCGCCTCGCCCAGCCGCCTGGCACGCCTGCGATCAAACTTCTTTCTTAACCTCCCACTCACACACCGTGAGAAGACCGGGTCAAAGGATAGAACAAAACGAGCGATATAAATTTTGTGTTTAATAACCCAAGTGGGTCGGTATGGATTAATAGTATATACAGAAATATACAATATTAATACGATCAAGCATAAACATACAAGCAAAAGAGCGATGATACCGTACATAAACAAAAAAAAAAAGGAAAATAAAATATAGAATGTTACCTGAGCCAACAGCTCTGTCTTAGCTGTGACTCTTACAGCTTCCACACAAAAGACTCAACAACTCACTCTAGCCAGTGTGAAGAACCTAGTCCAGCCCCACCCTTCACCCCCCACAGCCAGCCCTCTATGCTGGTTAGAAGGAAAGATGGGTGCCTGGGTTAGTTGTAGGTCATTAGCCCACCCTCCCCCCCTTTGGACATCTGGGATATCACACTGATGGGCCAGACAGGCCCTCTCTCCATGGTATGCACATAAAACCATTGGAGCGAGTTGACCACCAATGTAAACACAGCTTTACACTCCTACAGATATGTGACTGACACGAATGAGGAATGATACATGTCCAAGAAAGATACATAAATTGAGGGTCTCATCATCACACCTCCCCCTTTTAGAGCATGTCGGGAGGAAGGAGAAGCCTCCGTTCCTCTTCCACCCGCACCTCCGCAGCCTCACCCCGCTGGGACAGGCCATCGGCATTGCCATGGGCCTGGACAGGCTTGTGCCAGATGTCATAGTTTTATTGCTGCAGCACCAGGCTCCAACGTAACAACCGTCCACTCTGACCCGCAACACGTTTGATCCAGATCAGGGGGTTGTGATCCGTCACCACGGTGAAGTGGCACCCATACAAGTAAGGCTGCAGATGCTGCAAGGCCCAAACAATTGCTAGGCATTCCTTCTCCACTGTGGCGTAGGCCACCTCCCGCAGCAGTAGCTTTCGGCTGAGGTACTGCACCGGGTGCTCTTGCCCCGCTGAGTCAAGCTGGCTCAGTACGGCACCGAGTCCGTAGGTGCTGGCGTCGGTCTGTAGCACAAGCGGACGTGACTCATCGTACGCCTGAAGTACAGGTGCGTTCGCCAGGGCCGCCTTCAGGGCCTGGAAGGAGCGCTCGCAAGCATCCGTCCACTGGACAGTTTGCGGCAACTTCTTCTTGGTGAGGTCCGTCAAGGGGGCAGCCAGAGCACTATAGTTCGGTATGAACTTCCTATAGTACCCTGCCGTACCCAGAAAGACATCACCTGTCTCTTGGTCCGGGGGGTTGGCCAGGACGTGATTACATCCAGCTTTTCAGGTTCTGGTTTCAGGGTTCCTCCACCTACCCGGTGTCCCAGGTATTGGACCTCGCGCATGCCCAGCTGACACTTTTCCGGTTTGATGGTCAAGCCCGCACTGTGGATCCGCCTCAGCACCTGCGCCAGGTGCTGTAGGTGTTCCTCCCAAGTGGAGCTGAAGACGGCAATGTCATCCAGGTACGCAGTGGCAAACCCTTCGCATCCCGTCAGTAGGGAGTTGACCATCCGCTGGAAAGTGGCAGGGGCATTCTTCATGCCGAATGGCATGACAGTGGACTCGTACAGTCCGAAAGGGGTGATAAAGGCCGATCGCTCCTGTGCCTGAGGGGACAGGGGGATCTGCCAGTATCCCCGACTCAAGTCCATGATGGACAAGTACTGGGCCTTACCTAACCGGTCAAGCAGGTCGTCGATGCGCGGCATGGGGTACGCGTCGTCGACTGTAACCGCATTAAGTTCCCTGTAATCTACACAGAACCGGGTGGTCCGGTCCTTTTTGGGCACAAGAACCACAGGTGAAGCCCATGCACTGTGAGAGGGCTGAATCACCCCCAGGTCCAGCATCTCCTCAATCTCCTTGCGCATCTGGACCTGTACCTCCGAGGAGACGCGATATGGCGACCGCCGGATAGGGGCATGATTCCCGGTATCCACATGGTGAATGGCCTGGTCAGTTCTCCCGGGCTTCGCGGAGAACAGACCAGGTAGGGAGTGCAAAACTCCATCCAGCTGGGACAGCTGGGCCTCAGCCAGCAGGGGGTTTACCTGTGCCTTCTTGTTGGACCCATCCTCCTGAAAAGGAGCAAGCAAGTCAACAAGGTCTTCTTCTTCCCCCTCCTCTAGCAGACTGCATACCGGAAAGGCACTAGCTTCCCGGTCATGATGATCCTTCATCATGTTGACATGGAAGACCTTATGCCTGTTCCGGCCTGGATCAACAGTGACCAGGTAGCTGACGCTGTTGACCTGCTGGTGCACGACGTATGGACCGGTCCATTTCGCCTGAAGCTTGTCCTGGGGCTCAGGGACTAGGACCCATACTTTCTGCCCCGGCTGGTATGTTCTCTCACGGGCATTCTGATCATACCAGCGCTTCTGGTCAGCCTGAGCCTGGACCTTGTTGTCATGCACCAGCTGCGCCATAGCCTGCATTTGGTCACGGAATCGCAGGACATACTCCACGACTGGCACACCTTGGATGGCCGTTTCTCCTTCCCAGGACTCTTTCACAAGAGTAAGGGGCCCACGTACACGTCTCCCGTACAAGAGCTCAAAGGGGGAGAATCCCATTGAGGCTTGAGGCACCTCCCGGTAAGCGAACAGCAGGTGCGGGAGATAAGGCTCCCAGTCGCGCCCGTGGGACTCGACTAACATCCTGAGCATCTGCTTCAGGGTGCCACTGAACCGTTCACACAGGCCATTGGTCTGTGGGTGATACGGGCTGGACACCAGATGTTGCACCTCTGTTACCTTACACAGGCCTTACATCAAGGCAGACATGAACTGGGTACGTTGGTCTGTGAGCATCTCTCTGGGAAATCCAACACGGGAGAAGATGCCTACCAGAGCCTTGGCCACTACATCAGCCCGGGTGGAAGACAGAGCGACAGCTTCCGGGTACCCAGTAGCATAGTCTACTACCGTTAATATGAAACGTTTCCCGGTGCGACTGGGAATGGACAGGGGTCCAATGAGATCCACAGCCACCCGCTGGAAAGGTTCGGTTATGATGGGCATAGGGATCATTGGGGCTTTTGAGCCTTGCCCATCCTCTGACAAGTGTCACATGAACGGCAGTATTTAGCTACATCTGTCCCCATTTTAGGCCAGTAGAATAAGTGGCTGAGGCGAGCCTTGGTCTTAGCGATCCCCAGGTGGCTCCCAGTACACGCGGTCCTTGTCCGACTCCAAGGGAGGTTGATCAGCACGCTCCTTCAATGCGCCCAGACTGCGGTCAGCTTGGACAGGGTCCTTGAACTCCTGACTGGAACCAGACAGAAGAGATGTGCATGTCACATACCTGCCGGGCTCCTCCGGCTCCAGTGTGGGGAGGCTAGACACGGCGGCCTCAGTGCCATCTCCGGGTGACAGAGGGAACGGCTCAGGGGTCGGAGCGCCTTCCACCCCTCTAGCACTCTGGATGTGGGTTACCACCGCAACACCAGCAGTCCGTTCCTCATCCGGATCGGCCCTGAGATCCCCGTGACCCACCTGACCACCTGGCACATTGTCCTCAGTTGGGGTTGCCCCCAGCATCTCAGAAGAGCTACACTGTAAACCTGCAAGGCAAGAATTAGCAATTACATTGACATTGCATTCATTCATTGATTCACAGTGAACTGCATGGGTGAATGGCTGAGCCTGGGTCACACTGAGGGGGCCATCATCACCCGCAAATGTGGGCGGGGCTACAGCCAGGTCAGCATTCCACAATGCCTCATTCACATGCTCACTGATTACTTTAGCTGGGCACACAGCAAGGGGAGGCAAAATGCTGACCTCTGCCTGCGTGACAGGCTTCAACACCACATTAAAATCATCCTTCAGTACAGACATTTTGTCACAGCAAGGTGGGGCTACTCCCACCCCATATTGGGACACCAAGGGCCCCAAATCTCTTCCCAATAGTACATTGGCAGGCAGATCAGACATTAGCCCCACATCACGCATCCCTTTTCCCGCACCCCAGTCCAAATGGACGCAAGCCATGGGCACAGTTACGCGTTCTTGTCCAATATCCCTCAGGCTCAGAGTCTTTCCAGGGATAATACTGTCCGCAGGGACCAAGTCAGGTTGCACCAGAGTAACATCCGCCCCAGTGTCCCGAAATCCCATGACCACTTTACCCCCCACTATGACCTGTTGACGGTTGGCATCGGATTGCAACCCCTCCCTCCCCACCAAGTATACAGATGGGCCAGCTGCCGTGGCTGGGGAAACAGGGGGGTTCTTAGAGCGGTTGGGGCACTCCGCCTTGAAATGTCCTGGCTGGTTACAAGCATGACACCGCCGGGCCTCTCCTGGGGACTTGGAGGGGGGTCCCCGGGGCGCCCAGAGTTCTTGGGACAGGGGAAGTAGAGGGGGCACCCGGGACAGAGTTTGTCTTACCCCACTTGGAGAATGCAGGCTGTGGTGAACTCCAGCTTTGCCCCTCCTTCCAGCTTGAGGGTCTCTGCAGTGTGGCTCCTCTCTTGGCCCCTTGCTCCCTGGTGGACGCATAGTCGTCAGCAATCTCTGCAGCCTTGTCTGCTGTTTTGGGTTTCCAATCACACACGAACTGGCGGACCTCCAGAGGGCACACCTGGAGAAATTGTTCCTTTATAAGATCCCCAATTCCCTCAAACGTGGTGACAGTAAGTCCTTTGATCCACTGCCAGAATGTAGCCTGTAAGTGGTGCAGAACATCCGCATAGCTCTCTGTGGGACCCCGCTGTATATTCCGGAACTTTTTGCGGTACACCTCCGGCGTGAGCCGGTATCTCCGGATCAGCGCCACTTTGATGGTCTCATAGTCCGCGTCCTCTGGTAAGTTCGTGGAAACGTCCAGGCCTTTTCCCTTCAGCCGGGTAGACAGGTAACGGGCCCATTCTGCCTGGGGAATATGATACTGCTTACACGCCCTCTCAAATCCCCGCAAGAACGAGTCCAAATCCCCGTTTTCTTCCAAGATTGGAAAGTCCTCAGATCGGATCATTAGTGCTTGGGTTCCTGGAGTTTGTGCAGGAGAAGGTTGCACCTGCCGGGGAAGTTCCAGCTTTTTTAGCTCAAGCTGATGCTCCCTCTCCGCTTGGCGTTCACGGGCCTCTCGCTCAGCCCGCCGCTCTGCAGCTTCTCTCTCCGCCTGGCGCTCTGCAGGAGCAGCAGCTTGGTACTGGCGAATCACCTTCAGACGGGTGCTATAGTCACTGGCGTCTATCTGCTGTAAGGCCATTTGCAAGTATAAGTCCGTTACCCCCACAGAACTGGGGTTACTGGTCCCTCCAGGCTCAGTTACCTCTGGGGTCCGGGCACCTGCTGAACCGTCTGGCATGGTGATGTTTTCTTGTGCCAGCCCCTCAGGACTTTGCTCCTCGTCCTTCCCGGCTGCAGCACCTTCCATATCAGCCATCTGCGCAGCGTTTGTATCAGTCAGTCAGTTACAACTGGCTCCACTTCTCAGAGACCGAGACATCCACTGGAAGTCGTTGCCAAATAAAAGATAGGACAGAAAAAAGAAGAAGGGAGGGAACAGTACTGTACCAAACTTTCACCGTATTTTAAGCTTGCTCTCATACCACGCTCGTTCCATAGGATTGCCGCAATCCCCAGTGTCTGCGTGATACCACACCCACACACTGTTATCCTAAGAGCCCACAACGCTGCCACCACTGTGAAGAATATCGCCTCGCCCAGCCGCCTGGCACGCCTGCGATCAAACTTCTTTCTTAACCTCCCACTCACACACCGTGAGTAGACCGGGTCATAGGATAGAACGAAACGAGCGATATAAATTTTATATGTTTAATAACCCAAGTGGGTCGGTATGGATTAATAGTATATACAGAAATATACAATATTAATACGATCAAGCATAAACATACAAGCAAAAGAGCGATGATACCGTACATAAACAAAAAAAAGGAAAATAAAATATAGAATTTTACCTGAGCCAACAGCTCTGTCTTAGCTGTGACTCTTACAGCTTCCACACAAAAGACTCAACAACTCACTCTAGCCAGTGTGAAGAACCTAGTCCAGCCCCACCCTTCACCCCCCAAAGCCAGCCCTCTATGCTGGTTAGAAGGAAAGATGGGTGCCTGGGTTAGTTGTAGGTCATTATCCCACCCTCCCCCCTTTGGACATCTGGGATATCACACTGATGGGCCAGACAGGCCCTCTCTCCATGGTATGCACATAAAACCATTGGAGCGAATTGACCACCAATGTAAACACAGCTTTACACTCCTACAGATATGTGACTGATACGAATGAGGAATGATACATGTCCAAGAAAGATACATAAATTGAGGGTCTCATCATCACAGGGACATTGATCCAGAGACTTATTTTGATTGTCAGATTGGAGTCATTTAGTGATTTTTCTTCTAAAATGAGGAAAACTGACTTTTCTGTAATGGGGGTTTGTTTTTCTTGGGATCAACACTGCAGAATAATAGGCTGAACTGGACAGACTTATGTCTATTTTTAGCCCTACAGACTATATTACTGAGTAAGACCTGCCATTTTGGAGATGCTCTGACCCATTCGTCCATTCATCATCAGGTCCAAATCAAAGTCATTCACATTGCTTGCCCATTTTTCCTGCTTCCAGTACATCGACTTCAAGAACTGACTCTTTCCTTACCCACTCCTTGACAGGTTTTATTGTCACAAATCAATGTTATTCACTTCACCTGTCTGTGGTTTTAGGGTACAGTGTCCATATTTACAGTGTCCATATTAGGACATCCTCAGATATCAGTGTCAAACATCAGATTAATAGCAGTTTACAACAGTGACACCTGACTTTGACTTTGATTCTGACAACGACTTTGATTCTGACTCTGACTTTGATTCTGACTCTGACTTTGATTCTGACTGACTTTGATTCTGACTTTGAGTTTGATTCTGACTCTGACTTTGATTCTGACTTTGATTCTGACTCTGACTTTGATTCTGACTCTGACTTTGATTCTGACTCTGACTTTGATTCTGACTTTGATTCTGACTCTGACTTTGAGTTTGATTCTGACTCTGACTTTGATTCTGACTCTGACTTTGATTCTGACTCTGACTTTGATTCTGACTCTGACTTTGATTCTGACTTTGATTCTGACTCTGACTTTGATTCTGACTCTGACTTTGACTCTGACTTTGATTCTGACTTTGATTCTGACTTTGATTCTGACTCTGACTTTGATTCTGACTGACTTTGATTCTGACTCTGACTTTGATTCTGACTCTGACTTTGATTCTGACTCTGACTTTGATTCTGACTCTGACTTTGATTCTGACTCTGACTTTGATTCTGACACTGACATCTGCAGTTTCTGATTGGCCAACAGATGAGGTCCGCCCCCTATATAACTGTACTTTACAGGGGCTTCAGACTCTTCAGACCTCAGTCCTCACAATAGTGGCAGAAGAATCATTTCAGTGCATCAATAGGTACAGACATTTCTGACTTTTACTTATCCTAAATAATACTTCATGTTTACTGCTCCCTTAGGGGGCGTTCACACTACTGTTGTATGTCTGTTCTGATAGGGTCTGTAAAAAAAAAAAAATGGACACCTATCATAACAGACCGTAACTGATGTTAATGTGTCTGTTTTTTAGATTCTCCGTTTTTGCTTATTTTTTTGTTCTTCTTTCTGAGCATACGCAGAAAAAACCCAACAGTATAACGGACGACCGTCCGTTACTTTCAGTTAGCCATAGACATTAATGTTAAAAAATAACGCACGGTTAATGCCTGCACCCCGCGTTATTCTGTCCGCTAAAAAAAAAAAACACATGTCATGGATTTGGTGAGAAAGGACATTAATGGACAACATATCAAATCCCAGTGAAATCCCCCTGGGCTATCTACAAATTTGCCAGTAGCTAACTTGTGGCAATTTACTGGCACAGCATAGTGAATGGCATCTAAACAGGTCCCATTCACACTGTGCAGTTTCTGGGCTGGTTGAAAACCTCAGATGTTCTCTGACTTTCATCTGTGATTGAGTCACAAGTCAGCAGTCAGCTATGAAGCACATACAATGTTACACTGTGATTGGCCAGGATGACTGACCTCTGAGTGACATCACTGCTCACATTCAGGAGTAGAAGATACTTGTATAAGGCTGTAGGCTGAGAGCTCCAGGAGTCTGATAAAAAGTTGTCTGATACCTGACTGAGTCAGAGATCAGACTTACACATCATCTGAGTTTTTCATATACATACAAGCCAGCCAGCACATACAATGGTGGAGATTTATCAAGTAAAATGCTCCACATTTCTGGTATCATTTTCACCAAATATCCTCTCTAACATGTTGTGCGCCACATTCATCAAGTGTAATAAATACTTTTATTACTTGTACAAAAAGGTGTGTGGACTCATAGTAAAGGGGCGTGACCTATAACACTGTGCTGCAGAAATACATCCAAATAATCTCTCTATGGGTGGGTTCACACTGGCGCCGGAGTCCGTCCGCCGCGAAACCGACTGAAAATCTCAGGAAACTGTATAGGGACTGGATAGCGAAAGGTTAGCGACGCATTGCTTAAAAACCCATTCATTTAACCCTATCAGAACAGACATACAACAGTAGTGTGAACGCCCCCTAAGGGAGCAGTAAACATGAAGTATTATTTAGGATAAGTAAAAGTCAGAAATGTCTGTACCTATTGATGCACTGAAATGATTCTTCTGCCACTATTGTGAGGACTGAGGTCTGAAGAGTCTGAAGCCCCTGTAAAGTACAGTTATATAGGGGGCGGACCTCATCTGTTGGCCAATCAGAAACTGCAGATGTCAGTGTCAGAATCAAAGTCAGAATCAGAGTCAAAGTCAGAGTCAGAATCAAAGTCAGAGTCAGAATCAGAGTCAAAGTCAGAATCAAAGTCAGAGTCAGAATCAGAGTCAGAATCAAAGTCAGAATCAAAGTCAGAGTCAGAATCAAAGTCAGAGTCAGAATCAAAGTCAGAATCAAAGTCGTTGTCAGAATCAAAGGCAAAGTCAGGTGTCACTGTTGTAAACTGCTATTAATCTGATGTTTGACACTGATATCTGAGGATGTCCTAATATGGACACTGTAAATATGGACACTGTATTAGGGTATATTGATACAAAGATCTGTTGAAGAAATTCCTGAAACCGAAAATTAGTTCCATACGACTGACTGGGATTGTTTTGGTAAGAAGCACACGGATTTTTGCAAGTCCCATTCAGGTCAATGGGCCACCCCATTCACTTTGCAGGGACTGTAAAACACTGCAGTTTTTACTGCAGAGTTTCCGCCTCAGCCAAATCACGGCGTTAACACCACGTAGGTCTTCAGCCTTAAATGTCTTCTATTGGCTGTCCTATTTGGAGATCTGAAACACAGCTATGACAGTGCTGGAAGGAGCGCAGGCATGTCTGGTACCCTTTTTTCTAGTAGGAAATTGACACATCTTCTCTTCTATTAAAACACCCCTGGCCTACCCATTGACCTTGTGCTAGAAATTATTGTGCTAGGATTATTTAACCCCTTAATGCAAAATCACATACAGGAGCTGAGACCTCTCCATACACGGGATATGCCGGCTGTATAATACAGTCAGCAACCGCCGCTAACAGCTGTAAAAGCTTTAGATGCTGCGGGAAAAAGCGACCACAGCATCTAAAGTGCGCAGCCGCCATGGGCGCCGCCATTTTTACCGACAGCCTCCCTCCCAAACCTCACCAGAGGGCGTCAATTGGTTCCCATGACAGCCGGGAGTCTATTGATGGCTCCCAGACTTGTCATTACTATGGTTCTATTACATGCTGCCTATGCCTATGGCTTACATTCATAGAATGTAAGCTCTTGTGCCCGGGCCCTCACTCCTATTGTTTGATATGTTTATTTCTTTGTCACATTGTAATGTCTCATATTGTCTGTTCATGTGTCCTCTGATTTGTAACGTGCTGCTGAATATGTTGGCGCTATATAAATAAAGTTATTATTATCATTATGGCTGCCTATGTAATAGAAGGGAACGGATTTCACTATAAACTGCTATACAATAATACTGCAGTGTATTGTATGAGCGATGAGACCCCCCTAGGGTTCAAGGACCCTAGGGGGTCTAAAAATAAAATAAAAATAAAAAAAGTTTTTAAAAGTATAAAAAAAAATACCAAAAATAGAAACATTAAAATCACCCCCTTTCCCTCCATCACATATGAAAATATTAAATAAAAAATATATAAATAAAATATATCTAAAAATAAAAAAAATATATAAAAATAAAATAAACAATAATAAACATAAACACTTTAGGTCTCCGGGGCTCAAAAATGTCCGAACTATTAAAATATAAAAGTATTTATCTGATACGTTGATCGACGTAGTGAGGAAAAAATTGAAATGGCCAAATGTCTCTTTTTTTAAATACTTTGCCTCCTAAAAAAAAAAAAATTAAATAAAAAAGAGATCAAACCATCAGAAGGTCCCCATAATGGTATAAAAAATGACATTTTGTCCCGCATTAAAAGACGCCTTACCCAGCTCCATACTGGTAAATATGAAAAAGTTACAGGTGTCAGAATATGGCGTAACAAATAAATTTTTCTGTTTTGCCAAGATTTACATTTTTTAAAAGATATCAAAACATTACAAATACTACATAAATTTGGTGTCGCCGTGATCGTACTGACCTGCAGAATACAGGTAACGTCATTACTACCACATAGTGAATGCCGTAAAAATTAAACCTATAAGAAATTGGCGCAAACATGTTTTTTTTTTTTTTCAATTCCACCTCATTCTGAATTATTTTCCAGCTTCCCAGTACACTGTACAGGATATTGAATGGCGCCATTACAAAGTACAATTTGTCCCGCAAATAATAAGCCATCCTGTGACTCTGTGAACTGAAAAATGAAAAAATGATGGCTCTTGGAATGTGGGGAGGAAAAAACAGAAATGCAAAAATGAAAATTGGCTCAATCCTTAAGGGGTTAATGCTAGGTTGAGGGAAATCTCGGTGTACAAGCAAAGACGGTCCATAATCAGACTGATGAAAATTGAGCGGCTTTGCCTTCAAATCAGTAGTCTTATAACATCTATAATGATAACAATGAATGGATGGAGGCTGTCTGATGATGTCATGATCATGTGATCAGCCTCATGCATGGTGGGCGGTTAGAAAGCTTTCATTCTAACCTATAAACCCGCCCCTACATGACCACTTGACTGTGACATCATCAAAGGTCCTTGCACTCTGGAATCTTTCGGCATGTTACTGGTCAGTGGATGTTTTACTTGCATTTATTGTCTTTTATGTCATATGATATGTATATGTCAGTATTTAACCCCTTAAAGCAGTTTTGATCCCCTTTCCTCATAAGCTAAGGCTAAGTTCACAATTGCGTTGGAGTCTCCAGAGTAGCATGGCTTTTTGTCCACCGCTTCCAATTTAAAAACAATGGACACCCCACGGATCCCAGTATAGTCAATGGGGTACATTGGGCTACGTATGTAACCGTTATTATACCATTCCCATGTCCTTTGGAGGTTGGCAGACCCCACTGACCGTAATTGCGTCCGTCAGGCTCTGTATGTAACTGTTGTTTCAGCTTTCCCATGTCTGTTGTTCTGGTCTCCGACAGACCAGAACAACGGACAACTAAACCTAGCGTAATATGGCTAAAGAGGTACTGGGCACACTTTTTTTTTTTTTTTTTAATTTAGTTTATAAGGGCATGTTCGCATTTCATTTTCATTAGTGTATTTCGGTGCTGATTATGGGGGTCAGACTTCTGGGTCTCCCACCCATCACAAGAAAAGAAGGTGTTTTCCAACCCATTTTGAATGCAGCGGTGGTCAGAAATGTGCTGCTTCACATCATTCATTTCAATGGGATTGCTGGAGGTGGCCTAAGCACATCGATGAACAGGAGACATCGCACAATCATCCAATTTTTGAGCTTTCATGTGGCTAAAAAAGACATGACATGAATGTGTGTCCTTACCCCCTCAGTAAGAGGCTATTCACACAACCAACTTCCTTGGCCATGCGCTGTCCACAGTCCATGAAAAAAGTATGCGCTATTGTTATCACAGATCAGACTATCGGGTCATACTAGACTACAGCTCATGCTCTCTCCTTCCTTTCGCAGACTTATGGTCTAAATTCAACCTCCCCCTTAGCGGTCATTTGTCTTATATTCAGATTAGCCACTTGGCCCTCTCCATTTTCCAGGATCCTCGGGCCCCTTTTCCTACAGACTTTGAGAAATTGTGTAAATCTGACACCTCTACGGCGGGTCTCACCTCAGACATATATCGAATCCATTCAGACCCAGTCCCAGATAGGACTCCTAGACATTCCTATATGCAGAAATGAGAGGGCTATTTGGCTGAGTCTTTGTTGGATCTATCCTGGGCCATGATATGGAGGCGAGGATCGAAGACCTCTCGGTGTGTACCTTATAAGGAAAACTTTTATAAGATGTTGCTCCACTGGTATCACTATTGGAAGAACTGTATCCTAGATTAGATCATCTAGAACTCTTGAATATCTGACTGCCCTTCTAAATAATGAGGAGGACATATTTCAGGCCATTTGGGAACCCTCGGATATGTTCTGGGTACTCTACAACCTTTAATCCCTGGAGGCTTCCTCCATTCTGAGTTCTCCTTTACAAGTGGTGATACTAAGTTGTTTTATGTAATCCTCCTTCCCCTTTTGTATCTCGTCTTGTGTCCCCTTTCTTCTTCTTGATTCCATTTATATTGGACTTGCTGTTTTTGTACCTGTGCATGTACTCTATTTTTAACATTGATGTCTATGTAAACATACGGGCATCCATTTGCATGTTTTTTCACATCCATTAAATGGATATAAAAAACGTAATCTGAACAGAACCTATCACTATTGCAAAACACTGACATGCGAATAAGGCTACATTCACACTACTGTTATTGGGGTCCACTGCTGTCCTCCATTATAGCATGAGAGCAACAGACATGGGCTGAGCCCCCTCCATCTGCATGTATTACCATTGATGTAAACAATATGGCGGGCGCTGTCTTCTGTCATATTTGTTTACTTTCGTAATAGAAGAGAAAGTCCTGCATGCAGGACTTTTTCTTCCATGAGAAAAAAAAAATAAAACTTGATGAAATAAAGCTTCTGTTATCTTTTTATACAGGGGTGAATGCAGACGGACACCCAACATAGGGGCCCCATTTGGATTTATCATTTAATGTCCATTGCTCTCATCCTATAACGAGTGAGAAAGTGGACATTAAATAATGGTAGTGTGAACTTACCCTAAGGCCCTAGTCTAGGTTCACATCTGCGTTGGCGTCCATAGGAGACTTTGCTTAAAATCGGCGGAGAGAAAAGTCCTAACCAGAGGACTTTTCACTCTGCCATTTTATATTGAAACCCAACGGACACCCGGCGTACCCCATTATAGTAATCGCTGTTTTAACGGACGGGCTTTTAGTCATTCAGGTCCCCCGGCGGACCCGAACAATGGAGAGCCCAACACTAGTGTGAACCTAGCCTTAGCAAAGTATTTTTTTGAAAAAGCTACCAAGCACATATCTGTAGAAACAAATTGACTGTAATGGTTCATGCATCACAGAATCGTGAGAGTGCATTAGGGTACGGTTGATCATGACCGGCATAAAAAATCCCATATTTTTAAGTTGCTGTTATTGTAATTTTTTTTTTTCTTTTTAAAAGTTTATATAAAAAAGGTAAATATTTTATATTGTATTAATAAAACAGATTTTTTTTTTTGCATATGAAACATTATTTATCATTTTTCTTTCCATTTTATATAGGGCAATTTTTATAAGAATCATGCCTAGCTGTTTGGTAAACCAGTGTCTTAGCAAAACTGGAAAAAAAAGGTCAGAACGGACAGGTCATTTTGCACCCCTTTCCAAAGGATTTTTCCAGAATAAAGTTGTGGCTGCAACAGACCGGTCAAATCTTCAGCGATGTAAATGCTTTGGCCCAGAAGATACTGGATGAAAACAAAACAAATCGCTATCGCCTGTGCTCGTGCCATTTCACTGCGGACTCATACATTGTCAACAACTGCGGGAGAACGTTAAGAGTTAACGCCATACCCTCTCTTTTTCCAGTTGTCGATGAAGGAGAATGTATTATTGAAGAAAATCTGAAAAAAGACCGCGTAAGGAAACGGAAGAGGCGTTTTGATACAGCCTGTACATACATACATACGGATGAAACTGTCACAGCCGAAGACGAGTTGACAGAAGATGATATAGTGTTGACCAAAGTTGGATTTTGCAGCATCGGTACTCAGACGGAGTACACACTGGCTAATTCAATATGTGTTTATGAGGATCTGATGATCTAGATAGAACGATTGCACCCGTACGATCAGATTGATACATTGTCTTCTGCTAAACCATCAACAAGAAAAGACATTGCACTGACCTTACGTGAAAACCAAACTTTTTCAGGGTAGCGCTACTATCACCAGTTGACGGTGGAGCCATTCATGCGCTGGTTAATAATGAAAGTGCCTTAAAAGAAGAGGCAGAGGAGAGACAAGTTATACAAATGACTCCAACCTTGTTCCACAAAAACATAGTCCAGATATTCAGAACCTTTTGGATTAGCTTCTGTTTTTTATTTTACACCTTCACCTGTGACTTTGCTTCCAAAAATGGAGAAGTTAAGGCTGGGGTCACACAGGGCAGACATGCTGGAATTTTAGCAGTGTTTTTCCAAAACGCCCAAAATTAGGTGGGTTTTGCAGAGGGATCTGTTTAACTGCAGGATAGAAAACCTGAAGCATTAAAGGGGTTGTCCAGGCAAAAATGGACAACCCTTTTAAAGTTTAAATAAGCTGGGGGCAGTGAAAAAAATATGTATACTCACCTGTCCCCGTTGCTCCGGTGTCCTCCCGCGTGTCCTAGTTCGTCTGCTCCGGCAGCGTCTTCCGGCGTTGTGCTGAAGCCGCTGATTGGTTACAGCGGTCAGGTGACTGCTGAGGCCAATCAGCAGCTTCAGCACAACGCCAGAAGAGACCCGGGAGAGAAGACGAACCAGGAAACGTGAGAGGACACCGGAGCAACGGGGACAGGTGAGTATGCTTTTTTTTTTTTTTTTTTTTTTTTCACTTCCCCCAGCTTATTTAAACTTTTAAAAGTTTTGCCTGGACAACCCCTTTAATCGACATGCTGTGGATTGAAAATCTGCTTCCTGAATCACTCTGTGCTGCAGGTTTTTGTAGCATGTGGATGAGATCTGGAAAAATGTCATCCACTATGTGGCTACCCTACATCACAATGCAAATATGCCCTGTGTGACAACAGTCAAATAGTAGTATAATGTTGTACCGTGTTAGCCATTGAAAGTAGTGGAAGAGTGAAGAAATCAGGCGATACCTTTTAGAGGCTAACTGAGTATATTTATAAGTAAGCTTTCAGGAGTACTAGCTTCCTTCATCAGACATGGTGTGATACAAGAACTGAAAATTCACAGATTTTTATACACATGGTTTTCAAAGCATTTTGGATTCTTTAAAAAAATTGCAATCTAAGTAGAGAAGTTATTTACAACAGGTCAAAAAAACAGTTTGGAAACTTGTGGTGCGTGACGGAGGGATCAGTAATTCTTGCTGTTATCTGTTTGCTATCAGGAGGTGATTTGTGACCCTCACAGGTCACACATAGTGTGATTTGAAGCTGGCATGAATATTGAGTTCAGTTCATGGTTCATGCATAGTGTGACATGAAGCTGGCATGAATATTAAGTCCAAATTGCAGAGTTTGAAATTTTTGCATAAATTTATACTCCCATTCTTTTCTTTTCTCCTGTGTCTTAAAATGTCCCATTAAAACCACAACCCGCAAATCTTCAATAGAGTGGTTTTCTCCGGAGAAATGTGCGGCCACTGGGAGATCTGTTCTGCTGTTATTAATGGTGGATCTGTGTGAGTTCATTCGTTGACTGAGTCTCTGCCCTGTTTCCCCCACATAGAGGCCTGTGGTGGGACATTGCACACACATTATGAGGTACACCACATTGGAAGACCTGCAGGAAAATGTCCCCCTAATTCTGTGCACCTGTTGTGACTGTGGGATAGGTACACTGTCAGCGGTGTGGATGTGCTTGCAGGTCATGCACCTTTTATGTAGGCAAGGTGAGGTGCCATTTTCAGTTGGGGCCTTCAGGGCACTCCGGACGATAATACGCCTCAGGTTTGGTGGTTGTCGAAAGGAAAGGAGAGGGGGGACTGGAAATATGTCCTTGAGCCTGTTGTCCCTATGTAGCACGAGTGCCCCTAGTAGTCACCTACAACCCACAGCTGGAGATCCTACGAAGGATTGCCAAGGAGCTCCAACCTGTGCTACATAGGGACAACAGACTCAAGGACATATTTCCAGTCCCCCCTCTCCTTTCCTTTCGACAACCACCAAACCTGAGGCGTATTATCGTCCGGGAGTGCCCTGAAGGCCCCAACTGAAAATGGCACCTCACCTTGCCTACATAAAAGGTGCATGACCTGCAAGCACATCCACACCGCTGACAGTGTACCTATCCCACAGTCACAACAGGTGCACAGAATTAGGGGGACATTTTCCTGCAGGTCTTCCAATGTGGTGTACCTCATAATGTGTGTGCAATGTCCCACCACAGGCCTCTATGTGGGGGAAACAGGACAGAGACTCAGTCAGCGAATGAACTCACACAGATCCACCATTAATAACAGCAGAACCGATCTCCCAGTGGCCGCACATTTCTCCGGAGAAAACCACTCTATTGAAGATTTGCGGGTTGTGGTTTTAATGGGACATTTTAAGACCCAGGAGAAAAGAAAAGAATGGGAGTATAAATTTATGCAAAAATTTCAAACTCTGCAATTTGGACTTAATATTCATGCCAGCTTCATGTCACACTATGTTTGAACCATGAACTGAACTCAATATTCATGCCAGCTTCAAATCACACTATGTGTGACCTGTGAGGGACACAAATCACCTCCTGATAGCAAACAGATAACAGCAAGAATTACTGATCCCTCCGTCACGCACCACAAGTTTCCAGACTGTTTTTTTGACATGTTGTAAATAACTTCTCTACTTAGATTGCAATTTTTTTAAAGAATCCAAAATGCTTTGAAAACCATGTGTATAAAAATCTGTGAATTTTCAGTTCTTGTATCACACCATGTCTGATGAAGGGAGCGAGTACTCCTGAAAGCTTACTTATAAATATACTCAGTTAGCCTCTAAAAGGTATCGCCTGATTTCTTCACTCTTCCACAACAGTCAAATAGTCACAGACAAAACTTTTAGCTTTTTTTTTATTCTTTTTGGAAAATCTTTTATTAATCCCCCAAACATTTACTTTACAATTTAAAAAACCCTCCTAAAAAATGCCCCTTTTTTGTTATTGTGAATATAGAATTTGCGTCTCAAATAAATGTTGATGGAGTAAAACTCAGGTTTAACCCCATAACAGTCACATTAAAATTGCAAAAACCTTCTCGAAATTGTCACTTTTTTTTTTTTTTTTTGCAGATTTTGAAATTATGGCTGAAATTAATATTCCTGAGACACAACTCTGGTGTTTTATGTGGATTTTAACCCTTTAGAAATCTAACACATTTTAGTCTTACACCAGTAACATTTTATCCCTCTCTACATTCCCGCTCATTCATAACTTTTTACGTTATTTCAATGTAGCTTTACAAGACCTTGTATTTTGTGTAATTTTCTCCTCTCCCTGCACTGTCTGCTGTTTGTGTTCTCCTACACAGGTTAAAGGGAATCTGTCAGGGCAATTTGGGACACTAAACCACCCACATGTCCATATGGATCTGGGGTTTAGTGTCCCAAATCACCCTGTTATAACGCAATCCATGGCTGCATTAAAAATAAAAAAGCTTTATACTCACCTGGCCGCTTTACTTCCTGCGCAGTTCTTCAATGAAGTCAGAGGAGTACTCCTTGGATTCAGTGCACATGCCCCGCAATTACGCAGTGAAGCGGGGGTGTCCATCTTTGGCTTCACTGAAGAACAGCTCAGGCTGACACTTGTATGAGACCTTTATCCCCTATTCACAGGATAAGTGTCAGCCTGCTAGGGGTCAGATTGCCGGGTCTCCCAATGATCATAAGGACAGGGGACTGAAAGTCCCTCTAAAACCTCCTTGTAAATAGAGAACTAGCGCGCTTGTATAACCAGTGCTCCATTCACTTCTGTGGGGTTGCCGAGACTGTAATTTCTGGCAGTACCCGCAAGAGCACTGGTGCTCCATTCCTAATGAGGCTTTAGGGGGCTTTTGGTTCCCTGTACTAATCAACCAGCGGTTGGAATCTGATGCTTAACTCTTTTTCTTTAGTGTAGAGTCCTTGTATTTTGTGGGATGAATTATAGTTTATATAGGAACCGTTTTTAGGTACACATATTGTAATGAAGAACTTGTCAATACTTTTTTGGAGGAGATCAGCAATTTTGCCATTATGATTATTTTGTCATTTTAGCTATGTTTTATTACTTTTGCACAATAAAACACTTCTTTTGTTATAAAGTTATTTGCTTTCTACCTCCACAATCCCAGACCCATAACATTTTTATTTAATTTTGGTGGACGGTCATCATTGTCTTCTGCATTGGTTACATATACCAAGTGCTCATCTTCTCAAACCCTTTCTGAACATAAATACCCCCAAATGTGACACCCAGAGAGCACGTATGCTATGTGATTGATGAAAGGAGTGATACCAAAAGCCCACATTACTCCTTACCTGGGGTCATGTTAAGCCAGACGAAGACAAAGATGGATCACAGGTCCTCCTCGCCTCTCTGCAGCCAGTCAGCTTGTACCTCTCTCCTCTTCCAACTACGCTACATGTACACGACTTTGTGCATTTACCTGGTCTGTTGTAAAATGGCGCAGAAGGCACATGGATTCCATGTGCTAATTCATTTCATCTAGTGAGCCTTGGCCACAAAACAGACATGTAAAGGACCTGTCCTGTGTTTTGCTCCAGGCTCATGGCCCCATGCACGGACCTGTGATAATACATGGGCATCTGTATGGTGCCACAGAGATGAATGCGCCGGTGTGCTAGCTGTGAAAAACACAGCTAGTACACAGACAAAGCACACAGTCGTGTGCATGGAGCCTTAGGCAGACGTGTTAGCTGCAAATATATTCAGTTGCTACTTCAACCTACCCTCATGCAGATTCTTGGCCTTAAAGGGGTTGTCCAATAATCTCAGTACTTGGGCAGGAGGATGGGAAATGTGAAACATAACAAAAAAACATACTGACCTGTCACAGGAAAGGAACCGGTGACGTCACTGTTTCCTTTCCTTAGGCGGCTGAGGCCAATCAGTGCCAGTCACGTGCGGCGAGGACTTCCACCGGCACAAGCCCCAGTGCGTGCTGGACTGGACAGTGGCAGCAGACACTGGAGTGCCGGGGTCAGGTAAGGGGTTGTTCAGGAATTCAACAAACTTTAAAGGAGCAAAGTGCAAGTGTAACATAAAAAAAAAAACAACATACTCACCCGTCCCCGGTACTCCATTGTCTGTTACCGCAGTCCATTCAGTCGCAACATGTTCCGGTTCCTAGAATCCCTGCGCCCCACATGACCGCTTAGACCAGAGGTAGGCAACCTTTGGCACTCCAGCTGTTGTAAAATTACAACTCCCAGCATGCATACTTGCTCTTCAGTTCTTGGAACTCCCATCAAAGTGAATGGGGCATGTTGGGAGTTGTAGTTTCACAGCACCTGAAGTGCTGAAGGTTGCTGAGCCCTGGCTTAGACAAATCAGTGGCCTCAGCGGTTGCTGGAGAGGGAGCAGAGACCAAGACATGGCACACGACTGAACAGGCTGCAGCAGTGATCAATGGAGCGCCCAAGGCCCGGGTATTTTTTTTTTTTTCCTTTGATGTTACACCTGCCCCGGCCCCTCCCTAGTTTGTCCAATTCCTGGATAACCCCTTTCAAACAAGACCAAAAATATAGCTCTAGCTGCATCCTAGCCTAAGCAAGATACTTTAGCGACTTTCCTCTCACCACAGCCTCCGGTGTAGTTGTAGGAAACACTGCGGTCCTTTTCCTGTTCTATGGGCACAGCTCTGAATAATCGTAGTAAGTTCTATCATGAATACAAATTCGCCTTCCTAGAGATCAAGATGAAAATCAGTAAGTAATATACTGTATACACAATCTCCATTTAGCGGCTTCAACACTTTTTAATACCTACTAGGTGTGGGAAGTATTTCGGAAAAAAAAAAAAACGTATTCCACATAATGTTTAGTTTCCCGGCTATTGATAACAGCAGAAAAAAAAAAGTCAAAGAAGAAATGAAAACCCCCCGGCAACGTGAATGTCACAGACCGGTGTTTGTGTACAGTACAGACCAAAAGTTTGGACACACCTTCTCATTCCAAGAGTTTTCTGTATTTTCATGACTATAAAAATTGTAGATTCACACTGAAGGCATCAAAACTATGAATTAACACATGTGGAATTATATACTTAACAAAAAAGTGTGAAACAACTGAAAATACGTCTTATATTCTAGGTTCTTCAAAGTAGCCACCTTTTGCTTTGATTACTGCTTTGCACACTCTTGGCATTCTCTTGATGCGCTTCAAAAGGTAGTCACCTGAAATGGTTTTCACTTCACAGGTGTGCCCTGTCAGGTTTAATAAGTGGGATTTCTTGCCTTATAAATGGGGTTGGGACCATCAGTTGTGTTGTTCAGAAGTCAGGTGGATACACAGCTGATAGTCCTACTGAATGGACTGATAGAATTTGTATTATGGCAAGAAAAAAGCAGCTAAGTAAAGAAAAACGAGTGGCCATCATTACTTTAAGAAATGAAGGTCAGTCAGTCCGAAAAATTGGGAAAACTTTGAAAGTGTCCCCAAGTGCATAGGTTATTTGCGTAGGTTTTTTCCAGGGTACATACAGTTTCCTACCACATGCCAAAAATATACTGATAGGAAAATTGTCTTCCCATAAAACAACTGACCCTTGGGGGTGTTGGGGAAGGGCGCCTGTACGGCAGTCACTTAATTCCCCACTCCACAACGCTCCCTGCGTGAGAAAAGCACATTACAAACGTTTGTCAACGTCATAGGGGCTGGTAAGATTTCGGCCAATTTTCTAGTGTAAATAATGTTGGAATAAATAGTGTAGAAATAAAAAAAAATAAAAAAAAGTCTAAATTTTTGGCACACAACTGTATTTACCAGAAACTGGTATACAATGTCTGCTAAATCCCTCCCATTGTGCGTTATGGACACAGAAAGTGAGAATATAATTGACTTTGAGGGTGTACAGAGGTTTGTATGTTTTCCCCGTGTTTGCGTGGGTTTCCTCCGGGTACTCCGCTTTCGTCCCACACTCCAAAGAGATACTGATAGATAATGTAGATTGTGAGCCCTATATGGGACAGTGACTGACAATGTCTGTAAAGCACTGCGGAATAGGATGGCGCTATATAAGTAAGGCCCGGTTCACATCTGCGTTTGGGTTTCTGTTCGGGGGAAAGCGGTTTACCTGGGAAACGCGTGGACCCCATAGACTATAATGGGGTCCGTGTGGTGTCTGCACGAAACATGCGGAGAGGAAAGTGTGGAAACCGAGCGGAAACCACACGGACCCCATTATAGTCTATGGGGTCCGCAGGTTTCCCAGGTAAACCGCTTTATATGCGTATAAGTTTCCGTTCGGGGGTACCCAAATGGAAACCTGAACGCAGATGTGAACCGGCCCTAAGCTAATAAATAAATACAGTGAGGACGATACTGATCATCCATTGTTATGTAAAAATATGGAATTAGAACTTACATGGAAAATCCATAACTTTGCCATAGACAGACATGTTGGGATTTGGGGGAAAAAAAGTCAGGCATCAAATTGATATACTGTAAAATTCTACAAAAAAATAAATAGAAAAAAAATCAGACCATAGATTCTATGACTATTAGGGTAAGTTCATAGGGTAGAATTTGCAGAAGCTGAAAAATTTTAAAATTGCAAATTCCGTGAAAAATTCTTCATCAGTCAGGCGGTATTCTGCCTCGCATTCATTTCAATGGGAGTTCTGAAGTGGAATCTACCAGAAGATTGATCATGACGCTTATTTTTTCCTTAAAAAAAAAATCAGCATCTAACCCCCCCCCCCCCCACTGAAGTGAATAAAGGCTGATTTCAGAATCTGCCTCAAAATCCATTCCAAATTCCTCCATGTGAACATACCCTTTGGGGCCATCATTTTCCGCCGCAGTTTTCTGGGTTCCCGCGATGGGATGCCAATGTAGGGCATCAGTATTCAGTTGCGGCTTTCCACTGCTGGTTAGGTCCAGATGAATGGACCTAATCACCCGGGAGTGTCGAGCCACAGAATCCGCGCCAAGATTGAGCAGGACACGTATTTTTTCATCGTACTGTTGTGATCTCTGCCTCCCATTGAAAACAAATGGGAGGCAGAATCTGGGTGGAAACTGCCGTGGATTTGGGGACGGAATCCACCCCCATATCAGCGTCAAATTCCTCCGTGTGAACGGCCTCTTAGTCTCTGTATGCAGATAAGGAGAGAATTGTTGATCATACTGATCCAGGGCAGGGAGAAGCCAGAGTGAAGATAAGAGATAAAAAGATTAAAATGAGAAGATTAAAAGATAAAAAAAATAAGAAAAACTGGGAGATTTACTAATCCTGTCTACAGACTAAATTTGTGTCAGATGTACCACATTGTTTGGCTTAGTTTACACCAGAATTTTGTGCTGCAATGTTGGCACACTTGGCAACCCCTTAAAGAGTGAGGTACAAAGGGAAAGAGGATTTATTAAGATTGACGTTTTCTATACTATTCTAAGGGTATATCCACATGACAATGAATAACTGCTGTGTGATGTCCGTTTTTTTTTTAACAGACGTCACACGGCAGCATTACATTTTAATGTCTGTGAATGGGGGCTATTCACATAACTGATATTGTGACGCTGTAATGGACTGTCACGAACCCCTCTATACACTCAGGACTGCTTGTACGGAGCTTAAAGGGGTATTCCCACGATCATAACCATTTTTAAATTTGTAGATCATTTAAAGGTAAATATTTTTGCAAATATAAGTAATTTAACATTTTGCAGAGTTTTAAAGATTTTCTCTAAATATCTTGTGGTCACAAGTTGTTGTCTTACTCGGTTGATAGTGGATACGACCATGAATGCAGGAACTTTCTAAGGTCAGAAAATCAGCCATGATTTCCTTATTGTGGCCGGGATATCTTCTGATACGTGTAGTGTCCCTGCCTGATAACCCAGCTGCAATAAAAAATCATAGCTGGATTCTAAACAAGTCCCAGACCATAGAAAGTTTCTGCACTCGTGGTCGTATCCATTGGCAACCGACCAAGACAACAGACTGTTACCATTAAGATAGTTAGAGAAAATCTTTAAAACTCTGCAAAATTTTTAACTACTTATATTTGCAAAAACGTTTAACATTTCATTATCTACAGATATAGATATGATTAGGTTCATGGGAATACCCCTTTAAGGATGGCTCCGAAGAAAGTATACCAGAGTATGCGTTCCTCAAAAGAATTATAGATTCCAGAGACACTGTGTATCTCGATGCAACGTGGCTTTTTGGAAGGACTTAAGATAACGCGTTTCGGGGTATTTTGCGCTACTAAGAGTGCACTCCTCCCTCAGATCTGTGTCCAAGGGAATAACCAGAATGCTGTACACTCAAATATACGGAGGATCCGTGAAAACAGGTGCTCATTGGGTGCAAGATGGCCGTGAAAAATGCCCCCAAATTATTGGGAATTTCTGTCCCCGCTCCATCTTGATCCCCACTCTGCCCACTGTCTTAGAAAGTGTGAAGGAAGGTGAAAAAGCAGCAATTTTGGTGCATCTTTGTCACCAATACGTCCCGTGTGCCAAAAATGTTCCACTTCTACGCCAGTTTTCTGTCAGAGAAAGGATGACTACTCCAATATTTTGTGTCATGGATGTCCATACATGACAAGGCACAGACCTATAGGGGAATATGATGCAAGCTGGTCAACGAGAGAGGAGTGCGCTCAGGCGACCATATTGGCGTCAAACTGATGGCTCTGCCTTGTGTTATTGTCTTCACCGTCTTCCCCACAGCTATGTCTCTTGTCATGACATACAAGCTTGGAGTCGTCAGCCATTTATACAGTTTAACCAAAAATAGGACAACCTTTTCCCATCCTGAGGCAGTGAAGGAGTTATTTATTTTTTCCCATTCTCCCTCTCCCACTGGGTATAAGTGCTAGAATAGAGGGGTTCTGAACTGTGAGCCCCAATGTATCATCCATACACCCCTGACACTATGTCTCAGCCCCTGTAGCTGTTCATTAGTCACCCCCTCGGCCTCCATAGACACCTATCCACACTGTTTTCTCATTACCTCACAGCTTACATCGTGTTTCCCGCCTTTTCTTCCCTCTCACGCCGCAGCGTCACGTGTCCGTCCCGCGTTTTCCTCAGGCACTAAGTTTGTGCCGCGCAGGCTCCCGTAGCTCTCCACCCGGCGTTTCCAGGTTGCTTAGCAACGGGGCGTTATCACTGCCGGTTCCTTTCCCTTCACATAACGACCGGAGGTGTCACAAAAGGTGCGTTAGTTTCATCCATCTGAACGATGCCAATGGATGAGTGATCCAATATATCATGTGTCCATATAGTAATAGCGGGCAGTGAGTATTACATGTACGTGTGTCCTGGCAGTATGGGGTTAATAGTCTGTATTCTTTCCTTGTGTCATAGATTTAGGACATTTTACACATTTTTATGACTTCATATATTTGTGTAGATATATTATTTGCACATTTATTATAATATTTATATTTTTTTTTTTAACCAGGGACAAAGCGAATTTCAGTCAGGCACGAAATGTGGTAAAATTGGCGCGTGACTTGTCACTTTCCCAAGGCGTAACGGTCCTCGCAGGGGCTAACACGGTCGCCAGAGTTACAATTCTCTTCGCCGTAGGTAACGATGGAAATTGTGCCGCCATTACAATTCACGGACGGCGAAATGGCGCCATATAGTTGTGACCGTACACAAGATGCATCTTTAGATATATTTGCTGCGTTTTTGCTGTCTACACAAGATGGAGTCACATTTACCCTGAAATGGGTAATTACTGATTATCTATACTGATGTCAATAGGCTGGCAGATATCGGCGGTATACAGCGGGAAATACTTCGGACGTATACCGCCTTTAGACCCCGCCCTCTTACATTTGCTCTGTAGTTTCCTACCATTGATGGAAACCACAACGCAGTGACGGATTTGTTGTATGAACGCCCGCAGCGACAATATGGACCCCATAATAAGGTGTGTCAGGTTGTGGCGCAGTGTCCGTCGTTTTGACAGTAAAAATTAGTTTCGCTGGTTCGCTATTCTTTACGTTAAATATGGCAGAAATTGTGACACAAGCCTGAACACCATGGGGCAGATTTATTAAGACTGGAATTTCGTACACCAGTCTTAATAAAAGCTCCGACTGGCGAAGGGAACGACTGACATGTGAAGAGGCTCCGGATCCGGTCTCTTCATAGATCAGGTGCACATCACCGTATGAAGATGTACGTGTTAGGATCTGACATAGATGTCCATAACTCATGACAAAAAACAGCTGTGCGTTATAACACATGGGCTGAGGCACCCCAACACGATTCTGCCCACATTCGCACAGAGTGGTGAGCGAGGTGCAGGACAGGGGTTGTGGCGAACCTTTGCGCCACAATTTCATCTATCTACGCCAGAAAACTGCCATAGGGGGTTAATAAATTCCCACCACTGGCCCAGATTTACTAATAGACAGTGTAAACTTAGACAGTGGCTGATGCTACATGACAAATCTGGTGTCTCTTTAGACTGTCTCCTCTCCATTCATACCACCCACATGTCTAGTAAGATAAAAAAAATTTAGACAAAATTAGATGCGCTTAGGTATGCCACACTGAATTCACGCCAATGTCTAGTCGTAACCACAATAGGAAATCTGGGCCTGTATACACTTATCCCCTATCCATACACAAGCCAAGTGATGAGGACACCAAGTGCTCCATGTGACTGGAGCGGTGGTGAGCGTGCATGGTCACCTCTCTAGTCACATAAAGCACTTAGGAGAACTTGCAGGTTCCTGTTCTTCTGATCACTGGGCAGTCAGGCACTTATCGCCTCTCCTGTGGTTATAAGAAGTGTCTATAGTAGGACAACCCCTTTAAAGAGGACCTTTCATGTCGTCAGGCACATGCAGTTTTATATACCGCTAGAAAGCTGACAGTGTGCTGAATGTCGGCTTTCCCATTATGTGCCCCGGAGCTGGAGATATCGGTTCTGTTAGTTTTCTGCCCATCGTCAGAAGGGCGTTCCTGACAGTCTAGCTGGGCTGTGTAGAGCGCACCCCCCTGACTGTATTCGTCCATAGCCCTGTGCTGTCAGTGGGGGCATTCCTTACCACCCAGCGATGACGCTAAGCTGTCAGGAACGCCCTCCCAGTACAAGTCTATGGACGAGTACAGTCAGGGGGGTGTGCTCTACACAGCCCAGCTAGACTGTTAGGAAAGCCCTTCTGACGGTGGACAGAAAACTAACGGCACCGATATCTCCAGCCGCGGGGCACATAACGGGAAAGCCAGCGGTTGCCTGAATTCAGCGCACTGTTGGCTTTCTAGCAGTATATAAAACCGCATGTGCCTGTGGACATGAAAGGTCCTCTTTAAGAATGTCCACACATACAAATTATATGGGGTGGGTTTTGCTGTAAAGCTGTTGCAAAATCCACAACTAATCTGCTGCAGAATCCACCCAATGGATAGCAAAGGATGGAATAAAGCAACATGCTGCAGATTTAAAGATCAATATGCCCCTTTGTTTTTTTGTTTTTTCTCCACCTTGTAATTGAGATTTTCCGGATGAAAAATCTGCATCTGTGTGAATATGTCCTTAGTGTAATGCCAGTCTGAGGAAGTCTGTAACCATTGGAGAACTCTATAGACAACCATGTTACAGGACTGCTTGTAATATGGTCCTATGGTAAGATGATCCTTCTAATGACAGACAACAGGGGATCCCGAAGGACCCTATTGACTATAATAAGGCCTATAGGGTATCTGTTGTTTTCTCCCTGACATTGCTTGCAGGACTTTTTTTTTTTTTTATCCGCAATTTCAGGCTGACTCTGTTCCAAACAGACACTGGTACAAATGTGAACGTAGCCTTAGTGTACGGTCCCACATAGGGGCTGACTGGAGACAGAAAATGACTCCATCGTGCAAGTGAGCACAGTTTTCAAACTGAATGATAAAAATGGACTGTTGCACATTATATCTGTTCTTGTATGTTCTGTTATATGGAATTTTAGCATTTTATGTTTTTTCTCTTCAGGATCCTTCTGTACCAGATAATCGTCCTTTACCTTCAAGGATGGACAAGGACAGCAACAAGATGGCTGAGCAGATACTAAACCTCACTCTGAAGATCATCTACTTGCTGACTGGAGAGGTGAGGGGCCTGGGAATGATATGATATGAGAGTTTCTGAGATTGTATATAGTGACGTTTATCAGCGCGTCTCTCCATACACAGGACTACATGGTAGTGAAAAAATGTGATAAGTGTCTGACAACCAGCGCAGATCCCCAAGTGTCAGGAGGATGGGGCAAGAGCCAAAGCCCCACCTTGGAGCCTCCACCTCAGTCACTGATAGATCCGAGACATAATGAGCAGAAGATCCTAGAGCTCACCAGTAAGATCCTCCAGATGTTGACTGGAGAGGTGAGCGCTGCTGGGAATGCTGGGACTTGATACCGTCATACTGAGGAATAATATCTGGATGATGACCGTATCATTGTGTTGTCAGGTACCGATAAGGTGTCAGGATGTCACCGTCTATCTCACCATGGAGGAGTGGGAGTATTTAGAAGGACACAAGGATCAGTACAAGGAGGTCATGATGGAGGACGACCAGCCCCTCACACCACAGGGTAAGAGGAGACTCTTACCCTATAAAGGAGACTTATTGAGTCTCCGAGCTAGTCTTCAGTAGATACTTATTTATTCACTGCCTGTGTGCACATATTACAGATGGATCCAGTGAGAGTGATACACCTGAGAGATGCCCCAGTCCTCCACAAGGTTCAAGTGGAAACCATAATGTGCCACAACATCATCAGGTAGAAGGGTCAGAACCATAAGCAGCCATGTCTTTACATTACTGCAATTTTATTAAATGTCTTCTGTTTTGAATATAGATCAATGACTTGGTTATTGTCAAAGTGGAAGAGACAGAGGAAAATAAGGAGTGTTGTATAGGTGATCTCCCATATGTGGAGGAGGAAGCATCTACCAATATCAGCACAGGTAAGTACTAACCATCCGGGATAGGAGCGTCATAAAGTCTCATCCATTTTTTTGCTATCTTAAACTGCAGATTTTCTGTCAACAGTTTTGAGCAGCACATTATAACATTTCCTGTGTACATACCCTTGGGGTATGTCCACACTTGGCAGGATTATTCTGCTACAGATCTCTGTGCAAAAAATGCTATTTCCTGCAGATTCATAGTTTAATTTCACCCCTATTGTATACATTAAATCTGCTGCAGACTAAGCATGCTATCTGCGCAAAAATATTCTGCTGTGAAAAGCAATTTAAAACCCCCCATGCACTATGTATTAGCCCTTATTCACACAACAGAGTCTCATCCGTGAAACTCGGTCCACGGGCATTTGGAGATGCACTCCTAATATTACAGTTATCTATGATGACTTATCACAAAACATTGTCTCATACTCCAATCCGTGAGGGACAGTATGTAGTGGACAGGCAGGGACTCCTGGCATCATAGATAACTGTAATGCTAGCAGTCCGTCTCCCTGCATATTGCTCAGGCCGGTAAATCCAGAAAACACACGGACCAAGTTTCACAGCCAAGACTCAGATGCATCCACTTCCAAGGAGAGACTGCACCATAGTCGATGTCCCCAGCTACGGATTAGACCACACTTTGTGGTGACAAGCCTATGGAAAGTCATATAAATAAAGCCTTAGATAGTAATTTTCTGCAGACTTGTAATGTGGAATCCATAACGCCAGTCTGCCATGGGCGCACACACCCTTGAAGGGAACCAGTCAGGCGATTTGGGACACTTAACCACCCACAGGTCCTTATGGAGTGAGGATTTGGTGTCCCAGATCACCCTGTTGTAAAGCCATCCATGCCCACACTGAAAATCATAACCCATTTTAAGCTAAAGCGCCACTGTTTGGAAATGCTGCATTAAAAAACACCGGCAAAGTGATTGAGATTTTGGTTAATCTCATCCAATCGTGACGGAAAAAAACATTAAGGAAAAGCTGTGTGTTCAAAAACGCAGCATGTCAATTTTAGCAAGTGTTTTCCCTATAGATTTAATAAGGGAGAGAAAAACACACTGGGGAAAAATAACACAATGAATTTTTGCATTTTGTGTTTTTTCCTGCAGCGTTTTTATCTGCAGTTTGCTACGTGGGGTCTTAGCCTTAACATCTCCCTGCAGTTGTACAAACAGCTTGATAAACAGGGCAACTTGAACACTAAACCTCTGGTCTATAAGAACCTGTGGGTGGTTTAGTGTCAAAAAATGACCTGACAGGTTCCCTTAAAAGCAATAGAAAATCGAGCTGGAGAAAATAATTCCTCTCGGTGGCTGAGGTTATGTGATGGATTGATACCATTATGCTTCATGAGGAGATTAATTCCACTATTTCTGACACCCGCCCGATCTTTGGCAAGGTTTGGGCACCTTGGGTCAACAGGTACTGTCTCCAGCTTTAGTCCTGTGACTGGATTGAGCCCTCACGTCCCCCACCCTTCCCCACTGGCAGAGTCTTAGTTGTCACTTTTGTTGCCCTTGTCCATTGTAGCGCTACTTGTCTTCCTCTCCTCCCCAGATTCAGGTTGGTTTTTATGTTTTTATTTTTTTCCTTGTTTGCCCCTTCTTTTCTTTGTACGCTACCATTCGATATTGTCTTTGATATTTGATGCCCACTTTTTGTTAACTTATTACTGTTTTTGTTTGATATATAGTATTATAGTACTGTAATTTAATACATGCCTTTGAAACTAAAAGCAATTGAAAAGTGGACTGTAATAGAATATTTGCAGTTAAAGAGGACCTTTCACCACCTCCACCAATTCTAGTTCTTAGCGTCTGTTAATAGTCGCCGTTCCACTGATTCCAGCACAGTTGGAATTTTCTCTGTGGCCCCCACCATTCCTGAGCAACAAGCACAGTTATTTTTGGTCCCTGATGTGTTATTTAAGCTGTGTAATGTCAAGTAGGCGGTGTCAGGTGGGGGCCGTGATTCAGAGCACCAATCAGAGGCAGCCAGTGTCAGAGCTCAGAATCACACCCCTTGTCTGCTCCTGCCTGACACCGCCCTCCTGACAGTACAGAGACTAAATAGTATATCAGGCACCAAAACTAACAGCATTGATTGCTCAGGAATGGTGGGGGCTAGAGAAAAAATTCCAACTGTTCCAGAATCAGTGGAGCGGCGACTATTAAATGATGTAAAGAGTCGGATTTGTCGGAGATGGTGAAAGGTTCTCTTTAAAACAAAAATAACCTCTCTTTTTCTTTCCAGGAGATGACTGCTCCGGAGTCTCAGAGGAACTTCTCTTTCCATATTCAGACTTTGGAGTAGAAGATGGCAGTATCTCACAAGATCTTTATAGAGACCATCTTATTGCTCCTATCTCACCTCCATCCCACCACAGCGGAGATCTACTACCTGACCCCACTACTCGCACAGAACTTTCATCCGATCAGTCACAGGTCCCTAAACCATTCCCATGGTCTGAATATAGGGAGTATTGTAGGAACAGATTAAATATGCTCACAAACAAGACGGCTCAAAGAGACGAGAAACAGTTTTCATGCCCAGAATGCGAGAAATGTTTTTCCTACAAATCAAATCTTTATGACCATCTAAAAATTCACACTGGGGAGCGGCCATATTTATGTTCAGATTGCGGGAAATGTTTTGCCCGCAGGTCGGATCTGGTTAGACATCAAAGGACTCACACCGGGGAGAGGCCGTATACATGTCCGGTCTGTGGCAAAAATTTTGCCATGAAATCAGTTCTTGTTGGACATCAAAAAATTCACACGGGGGAGAGACCATACTCATGTCTGGAATGTGGGAAAAGCTTTAAACGGAAATTCAGTCTTGTCGTCCATCAGAGGGTTCACACTGGGGAGAGGCCGTTCTCGTGTTCTGAGTGCGAGAAATCGTATACGAACAAGAAACAACTGGTTCTGCATCAGAGACAGCACACAGGGGAGAAGTCGATCTCTTGACCCGATATGGGACTTGTTTTACCCATGAATCCTTTTGCACATCACAGCACATACATGGGAGGAAAACTACTTTTATGTGTTGGAAATTTTTAGTAACAGAAAAATCTAAAAAATTGTTTGTAACATGAGTAAAATATTACGGAGCTACTGGGTCACGTAAAAATATCATTCATTGTTTAGTGTTTAATATGTCTTAGGCTCGGTTCGCATCTGCGCTTGTACTCCGTACAGGGATTCCATTCCCCTCTCCGCAAGAAAAATGCGAAGAGAAAGGTGCTGCAAGCAGCACCTTTCTCTCCTCGTTTTTCGCCCTTTTCGGGCGGAAACCGAATGGAAACCACGCGGACCCCATTATAGTCTGCGGATTAGGTTTCCATTCGGGGGGGTCCCCAAGCGGGCCCCCCGAATGGAAACCAGAGCGCATTCTCAGTTCTACTAGTCGTCATCTGTAGTTCGCATTTTCCTCTGAGATGTTGGGTGTAGGGCCGATTTAATACATCAGGGGAGCCTTGTACAAACTTTTTGTAAGTGTCCCCCTTCACCCCACACATAGTTTAATTTTCCCATAACTAGCCCCCTCAACCACCACAAAAAAAAAAAAAAATACTCCCCTAACCCCATTCCTACAGACCTGCAGGCTCCGGCTGTAATGTCGTCTGCCGCTTGGTGCTCATTTCGCTTCCCTGCCACAGACAAGATTAGCTAAGGCAGAATAATGGAACATTGAGCTGATAGCTATTGTACTCCTAAGGACACAGGTAAAGTTGAAATCTCTGCCTGCCGCCCAGAACTGCAGGACAGCACCCGAAATGCACGACTGTTTTACTCAATCCGTGGCAGCTGAGGGGGCTCCCGTAACCATAGGGCCCGGGGCAAATGCACCATTGGCACTATGGTTAAAGTGGCCCTGTATGGGAGGAGACTAGCTGAGTGGCCATACACTTCACACAGTAAGTACAGGAGAATCTGTTCTATAACTCTCTCCCTCACTCAGAGACGGCCCTAGGATTTTGCAGGACATACAGTACAGACCAAAAGTTTGGACACACCTTCTCATTCCAAGAGTTTTCTGTATTTTCATGACTATAAAAATTGTAGATTCACACTGAAGGCATCAAAACTATGAATTAACACATGTGGAATTATATACTTAACAAAAAAGTGTGAAACAACTGAAAATATGTCTTATATTCTAGGTTCTTCAAAGTAGCCACCTTTTGCTTTGATTACTGCTTTGCACACTCTTGGCATTCTCTTGAGGAGCTTCAAGAGGTAGTCACCTGGAATGGTTTTCACTTCACAGGTGTGCCCTGTCAGGTTTAATAAGTGGGATTTCTTGCCTTATAAATGGGGTTGGGACCATCAGTTGTGTTGTTCAGAAGTCAGGTGGATACACAGCTGATAGCCCTACTGAATGGAGTGTTAGAATTTGTATTATGGCAAGAAAAAAGCAGCTAAGTAAAGAAAAACGAGTGGCCATCATTACTTTAAGAAATGAAGGTCAGTCAGTCCGAAAAATTGGGAAAACTTTGAAAGTGTCCCCAAGTGCAGTGGCCAAAACCATCAAGCGCTACAAAGAAACTGGCTCACATGAGGACCGCCCCAGGAAAGGAAGACCAAGAGTCACCTCTGCTGCGGAGGATAAGTTCATCCGAGTCAGCAGCCTCAGAAATCGCAGGTTAACAGCAGCTCAGATTAGAGACCAGGTCAATGCCACACAGAGTTCTAGCAGCAGACACATCTCTACAACAACTGTTAAGAGGAGACTGTGCAGCAGGCCTTCATGGTAAAATAGCTGCTAGGAAACCACTGCTAAGGACAGGCAACAAGCACAAGAGACTTGTTTGGGCTAAAGAACACAAGGAATGGACATTAGACCTGTGGAAATCTGTGCTTTGGTCTGATGAGTCCAAATTTGAGATCTTTGGTTCCAACCACCGTGTCTTTGTGCGACGCAGAAAAGGTGAACAAATGGACTCTACATGCCTGGTTCCCACCGTGAAGCATGGAGGAGGAGGTGTGATGGTGTGGGGGGGCTTTGCTGGTGACACTGTTGGGGATTTATTCAAAATTGAAGGAATACTGAACCAGCATGGTTACCACAGCATCTTGCAGCGGCATGCTATTCCATCCGGTTTGCGTTTAGTTGGACCATCATTTATTTTTCAACAGGAAAATGACCCCAAACACCTCCAGACTGTGTAAGGGCTATTTGACCAAGAAGGAGAGTGATGGGGTGCTACGCCAGATGACCTGGCCTCCACAGTCACCAGACCTGAACCCAATCGAGATGGTTTGGGGTGAGCTGGACCAGCAGAGTGAAGGCAAAAGGGCCAACAAGTGCTAAGCATCTCTGGGAACTCCTTCAAGACTGTTGGAAGACCATTTCAGGTGACTACCTCTTGAAGCTCATCAAGAGAATGCCAAGAGTGTGCAAAGCAGTAATCAAAGCAAAAGGTGGCTACTTTGAAGAACCTAGAATATAAGACATATTTTCAGTTGTTTCACACTTTTTTGTTAAGTATATAATTCCACATGTGTTAATTCATAGTTTTGATGCCTTCAGTGTGAATCTACAATTTTTATAGTCATGAAAATACAGAAAACTCTTGGAATGAGAAGGTGTGTCCAAACTTTTGGTCTGTACTGTATATACTGTAGAGAAGTAGTGATATGTGGTTGTGATAGGTGAGCCTATTTAGGTGAGCCTATAGAACCTGCTTCCATAGGATGTGGTGATGGTCAATTCAAGTTCCAGAGGGGCCTGGATAGGATATTGGAGACGAGACATTGATCCAGGAATTTATTTTTCACCCTAATATGTATTGATAACTTATCCTTATTATAGGTCATCAGTATCAGATCGATGGGGTCTGACCATCAGCACTCCAGCCCATCAGCTGTTTGAAGAAGCCGCGGCCACATCCGATAGATGGCGATTATTTTGTATGGCCAATAGGCAATAGTACATTTCCTCTAGAGTGCGGTAGAAATGTCTGACCAGACATGTTTTCCTGCCATTTATGTTGAGTGCCCAGTGGTGGTGACTCTAAGGCTATGTTCACATGGCCCTTGACTCTGAATTTGAGGAAGAATTTCCGCCTGAAACCAGCCTGCGTTTATTTTAATGGGAGGCTGATGCTGATTTTTAAAAAATTTTTTTTTCTAGCAAAAAAAATAAGCGTCACACCCGATCTTCAGGTGGATCCTGTCTGATGAGTCCCATTGAAGTGAATGGGAGGCAGAAAAATCTGCCTGGCAGGGGCAGAAAAAAGAAAACTCAAGAGGCTGCAGCCCTCACCAGAAGCAGGATCGGGGACAGAAACCCCGAACAGAATGCAGGCGCAGGTGTGAACCCAGCCTGAGGGTTTGGTACAATTGTATTCAGTCTAGGCAATCCTTTCTGAGCTAAATACATCCGCAATGCTGTCCTGATAGTTTGTTACAATGTGTCAGTGCACCAAAAATGTATCCAGCAAAAGTTTGTTTGGCTTGCATAGATTTTTGGAAACTTGATATAATTGTAACAAACACTCAGCTGTAAGGGTATGTTCACACGGAGTTTTTTGCAGGCAGAAAAAAATCAGCTTCAGGAATTAGGGAATGGTTTTTTAATGCGTTTTTTGACATGACGCGTTTTTTTTTGCTTCAGCACACTGTATGGACCTGAAAACTTCTTTAAAAAACCGCATCGCGTTTTTTCTGCCTCCCATTGACTTCAATGAGTTTTTCCAGGCGGAATCCACCAGAAGATAGGTCATGTCGCTTTTTTTTTCCGCTACCAGAAAACAATCTGCTAGAGGAAAAAAACTGCTACTGATTCCCATTGAAATGAATGGGAGGCATTTTTTCAGGCGGATTTTGAAGCGGATTCCGCGTCAAAATCCGCCTGCAAAAAAGAAGTATTATGACTGAAGGTTTAAGCCTTTGGATATGACAGCAAGCAGCAATCCTAAGAAATGTGTATTAGAAAATCCTGAGTATATTTGTCATAGGCCTGAATTGTAACGTGTCGTGCAGCTGTGCGTCCGTCTATCACATACTAGAAGTACACTATAAATGTCAGCAGAGATCCTGAAAACTGCAAAATATTTATACAGAAAGTATATGGATAAGGAGAATTGTATCGTCAGCAAGGAGGACTTTTCTCTCCACCGGTTTCATTATAAAACCAGTGGAAACCCGGCGCACCACATTATAGTCTATGGGGTCTGCGGGTGACCACTTTTTAAGCGGACAGGCTCTCCATCTTTTGGGTCCCCATGTGGACCCGAACGCTAGTTTGCACCTAGCGTCAGATGTAGATGTAACCTTAGCACCCGCAGGGTGCTGCAGACGGACATTGTAACAGCAGATTAGAACCTGTATAGAGATATATATATATGTACAGTCATGGCCAAAAGTTTTGAGAATGATACAAATATAAATTTTTACAAAGTCTACTGCTTCAGTTTTTCTAATGGCAATTTGCATATACTCCAGAATGTTATAAAGAGTGATCAGCTTAACAGCAATTACTTGCAAAGTCAATATTTGCCTAGAAAATGAACTTTATCCCCCAAAACACATTTCAACATCATTGCAGCCCTGCCTTAAAAGGACCACCTAACATCGTTTCAGTGATTGCTCCATTAACACAGGTGTGGGTGTTGATGAGGACAGGGCTGGAGATCAATCTGTCATGATTAAGTAAGAATGACACCACTGGACACTTTAAAAGGAGGCTGGTGCTTGCCATCATTGTTTCTCTTCTGTTAACCATGGTTATCTCTAAAGAAACACGTGCAGTCATCATTGCACTGCACAAAAATGGCCTAACTGGGAAGAGTATTGCAGCTAGAAAGATTGCACCTCAGTCAACAATCTATCGCATCATCAAGAACTTCAAGGAGAGAGGTTCCATTGGTGCCAAAAAGGCTCCAGGGCGCCCAAGAAAGACCAGCAAGCGGCAGGACCGTCTCTTAAAAGTGTTTCAGCTGCGGGATCGGGCTACCAGCAGTGCAGAGCTTGCTGAGGAATGGCAGCAGGCAGGTGTGAGTGCATCTGCACGCACTGTGAGGCGGAGACTCTTGGAGCAAGGCCTGGTCTCAAGGAGGGCAGCAAAGAAGCCACTTCTCTCCAGAAAAAACATCAGGGACAGACTGATATTCTGCAAAAGGTACAGGGAGTGGACTGCTGAGGACTGGGGTAAAGTCATTTTCTCTGATGAATCCCCTTTTCGATTGTTTGGAACATCTGGAAAACAGCTTATTCGGAGAAGAAGAGGTGAGCGCTACCACCAGTCTTGTCTCATGCCAACTGTAAAGCATCCTGAAACCATTCATGTGTGGGGTTGCTTCTCAGCCAAGGGAATCGGCTCTCTCACAGTCTTGCCTAAAAACACAGCCATGAATAAAGAATGGTACCAGAATGTCCTCCAAGAGCAACTTCTCCCAACCGCCCAAGAGCAGTTTGGCACTCAACAATGCCTTTTCCAGCATGATGGAGCACCTTGCCATAAAGCAAAGGTGATAACTAAATGGCACAGGGAACAAAACATAGAGATTTTGGGTCCATGGCCTGGAAACTCCCCAGATCTTAATCCCATTGAGAACTTGTGGTCAATCATCAAGAGACGGGTGGACAAACAAAAACCAACAAATTCAGACAAAATTAAAGCATTGATTCTGCAAGAATGGACTGCTATCAGTCAGGATTTGGTCCAGAAGTTGATTGAGAGCATGCCAGGGAGAATTGCAGAGGTCCTGAAGAAGAAGGGTCAACACTGCAAATATTGACTTGCTGCATTAACTCATTCTAACTGTCAATATAAGCTTCTGTTACTCATAATATGAATGCAATTCTATTTCTGTATGTGATAAAAACATCTGACAAACACACAGAAAAACCAGAGGGCAGCAGATCATGTGAAAATATAATATTTGTGTCATTCTCAAAACTTTTGGCCATGACTGTATATCACTATGTATACATTCATCTCGGTGAATAGAGGACCTTTGATGATGTCACAATCATGTGACCAATGACGTATTTAAGGTTAGGGGGAGAGGGCTGCTGCAGGAGTTACGTCCCCAGTCACATGATCATGACATCATCAAAGGTCCTGCATCCTCAATGAGCTGGAATTTCCAGGGTCCTGTACCCCCCCCAGCATCTCTCCAAATTCTATAGACGTCCAGGTATGTACTTGTCCTATTTGCTGTGCCTACGTTTACTCGCTGCAGTTTCCTCCTACACGTCTTCAGTTCGTTATTCTGTAATAACTCTTAGGCTGAGTTCACATTTGTGCCGCATTCTTCTTTGGAGACTGTTACAAACACTGCCAAAAATCACCGGAGAGAAAAGTCCTGCAGCTTTCAGTGTGAAAACAGTGGACACCCAGCGGACCTCATTATAAAGTCATTGGGGTCCACATGTCACCATTGTTTGAGCGGCCTGGCTTTCCGTTGTTTGGGTCCAGACAGCCTGGTGCAGATGTGAACCTAGCATCGCTAGGACGAAGTAATCTGAACGGCACAACGTGCAATGTGCTCCTCAGTACATGGCGCTTCCAACAACTCCAGATCAGTGACACGATACACCCGCAATTTTCCATTTCTGCAGCTCTTTGACATGTTGAATAAGATCTCCCAGTCTCCTGTACTCGGCGTCTCAGAGGTTTCGTAGGCAATCTTTACGTCATTGATTGTATCCTACGACATTTTCGGATGATCAGTGATCAGTGATGAGGAGCTCATTGCACCTTGTTTCGTTCAGATTTCTTCGTCCTAGCTAGAGATGAGCAAAGTTTTCAAAAATTCGATTCTGCAACTTCGCCGAATTTTCCAATACGATTCTCTTCAATCGAAGACTTCCTGAAATTTCGGATCGAATTCCACTTCTGCAGCTTCGATTCGTAATCTCTAGTCCTAGCGAGAGTTATTACAGAATATTTGGAGTCTCTTTCGAGCGAATTTCCCTATATGTCCATATATATATGTATATCACATTCTGATGATTACCCTGAGATGATCAGCGCTCCTTTGGCACTGCTTACTTCTTATGTATCAACCATTAAAGCTTTATTCACACAATATTCTGAGCCTTCTGTTGGATATTTACCAGTGTATGCTTTCTATGGAAGGCCATAACATATCCCATTGTTAAGTTGCCTAAACATCCCCTCACCTTCTCTGACAATTCTGCAGGATCCGTCACCCAGCTGGATACTATATGGTTTGGGTCCTGTGTGGGAAGCTCATGGTGCGATACAGCCAGGCCCGGTCACTTCCTGGTGAGCTCACCCTGGTCTTGTTCACCATGATTTGCAGAGACATGAGCATCATATAGATTATGTAGACATGGCGGCTGTGATCACACCAGGTCAGAATGAATGGGTCTGTATATTGTCTTCAATTATAGCAGCTCACTATGGTCGCGCTCCTGGGGCCTTTTCCCTGCATACTTGCTCACCATAGAGGAAAAACATGATGTGAACAGAGATAAACTGAAGGACTAGTAAGGTTCCCTTGCGCTCTTCTTTAGCAGTGTTTGTTGTACAGTTGCGTGTCTCTTGGAGGCTTCTGTATCTGTATGCTACTAATCCTGCATCCCAAGATGAGCCCCTCCATCCACTTGTATGATTGACAGCCCTTTCTCCGTAGATACAGTTATCTCCAAGGGTCATGTCCTATGAAGGTAAATCAGTATCTGCATGGGACTAGCAAAGTGTCAGCGCCCCTCTGCAGAGCCCATAAGCAAGGCCAGGTTTCTTTTCACTCCTGTATCTCCTTGACATTTCCTTGCAAGCGACCCCTTTCTTATTAGACATTCCAAGTACAAATACCCCTCATAACACATGTCGCCTTTAGCCGCAGATGATCCTAGATGTTTGTCTTCTGGTTGCAAATTTTAAAATCCAGATAATATAGAAAATCCAGAAAATATTTGCCCTCATCTTGTTCTCTCTCCAGGTTCCTGCATTGCAGGATTCTCCCCATTGACCTTCCTTCTATGATATAAGTTTCCTTCTGCTGGTTGACCACTCAAGAATGGACACAAGTCACAGGAGTCACAACATGACTGAACAGATACTAAATCTCACCCTGGAGATTATCTACCTACTGACTGGAGAGGTGAGGTAGACCACAACAATCTATGGATACAGATGTTGTGAAGGATGATGATAAGGATGGGTATCAGTGTGTCTGTCCGTACACAGGATTACATGGTCGTGAAGAAAACTGGTGAATGTGTAGCACCCAGTAACTACCCCATTGGGTCAGGAGGATGGAGCGATACCACATTTCCCATCTCGAAGACTCGAAGCAATGAGCAGAAGATCCTAGAGCTCACCAGTAAGATCATTCAGATGCTGACCGGAGAGGTGAGCATATAATACAGTAACATGAAGGGATAAATTGTCTGGATTATTATTGCATGGTTTTATCTGTCAGGTCCCTATAAGGTGCCAGGACGTCACCGTCTATCTCACCATGGAGGAGTGGGAATATTTAGAAGGACACAAGGATCAGTACAAGGACGTCATGATGGAGGACGACCAGCCCCTCACACCACAGGGTAAGAGCAGACTGGCTGTAAATGTAAAGACGGGCAGTTTGTAGCTCACCTAGATACACCTGTCACTTTATAATCCCAATATTTGGTGTGACCTTTGCCCTTTGGAGGAGGAGTCCTGGAAGTGATGATCTGGCCCCCACAGATATAGCCCTGATCTCAACATCATCCAGTCTATCTGGGATGACATGAAATGACAGAAGGATTGGAGCAAGCAACATCCACAGAAGATCTGTGCTTAGTTCTCCAAGATGGCGGCGGGAACAACCTCCCTGCCCAGTTCTGCCAAAACTGTCTGCAAGTACCGAGAAGAACTGATGGAAGGCAAAGGGCAAAGGTCACACCAAATATTGATGGGATTTACATTTCTCTTTTCTTCATTCACTTCGTTAATTGACAAAAATAAACTATTAACCCTTCTGTTTCTGAAATCATTCTTAATTTGCAGCATTTTTTCCACACCTGCCTAAAAAAATCTGACTAAAGCAAAAAGTTTTTTTAGCCACATCAGTTGAATAGGGAGGTCTATGGATACTTTAGACATATCCGCCACTCCCTTTGGGAATTAAGCCTAAACTATATGTATGTATTTTTACAGATGGCACCAGTACTAGTCCCTCACCAGAGAATTGTGCCCATCCCCTTTATTCTCTGGAAGGTCCAGGTGAATGTCCTACTGTCCAACAGGATCAGCAGGTAGAAGAAAAAAAATCATAAAACGCCATAAGTGGACATGACTACGGCAAAACCTGTATCTATATCTAGTGTAATTTATGTTTTAGTTCGATGACCTGATTATTGTCAAAGTGGAAGAGACCGAGGGAGACGAGGAGTATTATAAGGCTGATGTCCCACGTAAGGTGGAGGATGCTCCTACCGATAGCAGTACAGGTGAGTGATAACCACCCAGTATTAAGAGTCACATTCATGGATGACGCCAATCTTTTTGGCTCTGTTCACATCTCGACCTTTGGGCAGGTCATAGTCCTTTGTTGTGAGTATTTTGTATGTGTTCCCCATGTTTGTATGGGTTTTCCCCAGGTCCTCTGATTTCCTCCATTCTCCTACATTAAAGGAGATGAAGAGCGACATGCCAAAGTCTCCATGTAGATATAGGCTTATAGTCAAGGAGTCCATCTACCAAAATCTTCTTGTTCCCAACAGATGTTCCGCTGAACCTCGGCAGTAGTCCTCTCCCGTCATCTTCAGATTGTGACGCAAACCTTAATGTCACACCAAATGTTTATGGACAACCCTTCATCACCATAGAGATTCCTCCCCTCATCCACAGCGGAGATCTAGTATCTGTTCCCACTACTACCCTCATGCAACCTTCATCCGATCCGTCACAGATCCTACATCTCTTTCCAAGGCCTGAAGGTGAGAAGCAGAAGAACAATTCCAAAAAGGGACGATTTCCCTGTGCAGAATGTGGAAAAAGTTTTGCAATGAGATCAACCTTTCTCGAACATCTGAAAGTTCACACAGCGGAGAAGCCGCTTTCATGTAATTTGTGCGGGAAATGCTTCAAACGGAAATCGGATCTTGTTAGACACCAGAAAACTCACACTGGGGAGAAACCGTACTTGTGTTCAGAATGCGGGAAATGTTTCGCCATTAAATCAAATCTTTTGGCACATCACAGAATCCACACAGGCGAGCGGCCATTTCCCTGTCCTGTATGCGGGAAATGCTTCATCCAGAAGTCCGATCTTGTTGTCCACCAGGTTGCTCACACCGGGGAAAAGCCATTTGGTTGTACAGTGTGCGGGAAGTGCTTCAATCGGAAAAGAAGTCTTGTTCGACATCAGAGAATTCACACAAGAGAGAAGTCCTAGTCATGTCCAGGGAAGTGTTGTCCAAAACAATTCAGACAATTCTCAGGGCAAGGACTCACTTCCAGAATGTTGAATGAAGACATTTTGTATAAATAAATCAAATCTTGTACATTAGAGAATCTGAACAACTGAGGAGTCATTCATGTCCAGTGTTTGGGAACGTCTACACATTTTCACCAGAGAAGATACAACCCCTTTAAAGTCATATATAGTAACATAGTAGATGAGGTTGGATGAAGACAGGTTCATCAAGTCCAACCTATAACCCTACAGTGTTGATCCAGAAGAAGGCAAAAACTCCATGAGGCTGTCAATTGCCCCAAGTCAGGGGAAAAAAATTCCTTCCCAAGTCCAAATCCGTCAACCAGTATAAAACTCTGGATCAATGTGTCTTTGCCACCATCACCACTTCCTGGGGCAGTGAATTTCATAGCCTCACTGCTCTTGCATAAAGAATCCTTGTCTATGATACTGGTGAAATGTTCTCTCCTCCAGGCATAGAAGATGTCCCCTTGTCACTGTCACCGGTCTAGGTGTAGAGGATGTCCCCTTGTCACTGGCCTAGGTGTAGAGGATGTCTCCTTGTCACTGTCACTGGCCTAGGTGTAGAGGATGTCCCCTTGTCACTGTCACTGGTCTAGGTGTAGAGGATGTCCCCTTGTCACTGGCCTAGGTGTAGAGGATGTCCCTTTGTCACTGTCACCGGTCTAGGTGTAGAGGATGTCCCTTTGTCACTGTCACTGGCCTAGGTGTGGAGGATGTCCCCTTGTCACTGGCCTAGGTGTAGAGGATGTCTCCTTGTCACTGTCATTGGTCTAGGTGTAGAGGATGTCCCCTTGTTACTGTCACCGGTCTAGGTGTAGAGGATGTCTCCTTGTCACTGGCCTAGGTGTAGAGGATGTCCCCTTGTCACTGTCACCGGTCTAGGAGTAAAAAGATCATTATAAAGTTCTTTGTGCTGTCCCTTCATGTATTTGTACATTGTTATTACGTTTCCTCGTAGAGGTCTTTTTTTTTTCTAAACCGAATAACCTCAAATAAGTTTGTTGTGCCCTCTTAAGGCATGTGGATATCACTTTGTACCCATTTCCAAAATAGCTGTTCTGCTTAATAATCTCCCGTTCTGGTGGAATCGATCTATCTTTGTATTACACAGACATCCATCTCATTTAAATTACAATAATGTCAGATCAGACAGTGTACACACCATTAAAGGCACCAAGTGCTACATGCTACAGACATGGCGCTTAACCCCTGAGGTACACCCTCCACATGATCAATCTAGGGCCATGGAACGTCTTCCCCAAATCTGCATTTTTTTTCGGAGACATTTTATATTGGTGATCTATCCTTAGAACAGGTTATTAACATTAGATTGGTGGGTCTGACTTCCGGCACCACCGCCGATCAGCTTGTTCAAGGGGCCATGGAGGGGTTTAAAGAACGTAACCTGTATAGCCTTAAGGAAGGGTAAGACAGGACATGATGGAATCCTTTATAAGTGATATAGGTACAGTGGGGAAAAAAAAGTATTTAGTCAGCCACCAATTGTGTAAGTTCTCCCACATAAAAAGATGAGGCCGGCCTGTAATTGTCATCATAGGTAGACCTCAACTATGAGAGACAAAATGAGAAAACAAATCCAGAAAATCACATTGTCTGATTTTTTTAAGAATTTATTTGCAAATTATGGTGAAGATAAGTATTTGGTTACCTACAAACAAGCAAGATTTCTGGTTCTCATAGACCTGTAACTTCTTCTTTAAGAGGCTCCTCTGTCCTCCACTCATTACCTGTAGTAATGGCTCCTGTATGACATTGTTATCAGTATAAAAGACACCTGTCCACAACCTCAAACAGTCACACTCCAAACTCCACTATGGTGAAGACCAAAGTGCTGTGGAAGGACCAGAAACAAAATGGTAGCCCTGCACCAGGCTGGGAAGACTGAATCTGCAATAGGCAAGCAGCTTGGTGTGAAGAAATCACCTGTGGGAGCAATAATTAGAAAATGTAAGGCATACAAGACCACTGATAATCTCCCTCCATCAGGGGCTCCACGCAAGATCTCACCCCGTGGGGTCAAAATGATCACAAGAACGGTGAGCAAAAATCCCAGAACCACACGGGGGGACCTAGTGAGTGACCTGCAGAAAGCTGGGACTAACGTAACAAAGGCTACCGTCAGTAACACACTACGCCGCCAGGGACTCAGATCCTGCAGTGCCAGACGTGTCCCCCTGCTTAAGCCAGTACATATCTGGGCCCGTCTGAAGTTTGCTAGAGAGCATTTGGATGTTCCAGAAGAGTATTGGGAGAATGTCATATGGTCAGATGAAACCAAAGTAGAACTGTTTGGTAGAAACACAACTCGTGGTGTTTGGAGGAGAGTGAATGCTGAGTTGCATCCAAAGAACACCATACCTACTGTGAAGCATGGGGGGGCAACATCATGCTTTGGGGCTGTTTCTCTGCAAATGGACCAGGACGACTGATCCATGTACATGAAAGAATGAATGGGGCCATGTATAGTGAGGTTTTGAGTGCAAACCTCCTTACATCAGCAAAGGCATTGAAGATGAAACGTGGCTGGGTCTTTCAGCATGACAATGATCCCAAGCACACCGCCAGGGCAACGAAGGAGCGGCTTCGTAAGAAGCATTTCAAGGTCCTGGAGTGGCCTAGCCAGTCTCCAGATCTCAACCCCATAGAAAACCTTTGGAGGGAGTTGAAAGTCCGTGTTTCCCAGCGACAGCCCCAAAACATCCCTGCTCTAGAGGAGATCTGCATGGAGGAATGGGCCAACATACCAGCAACAGTGTGTGCCAACCTTGTGAAGACTTACAGGAAACGTTTGACCTCTGTCATTGCCAACAAAGGATATAGAACAAAGTATTGAGATGAACTTTTGTTATTGACCAAATACTTATTTTCCACCATAATTTGCAAATAAATTCTTTAAAAATCAGACAATGTGATTTTCTGGATTAGTTTTCTCATTTTGTCTCTCATAGTTGAGGTCTACCTATGATGACAATTACAGGCCGGCCTCATCTTTGTAAGTGGGAGAACTTGCACAATTGGTGGCTGACTAAATACTTTTTTCCCCACTGTATAAATAAGGTTCAGGAGGGAAGAACACAAAATCAAGGGGGCACAACCTGGAATTAGATAGTGTGAAGATCAAAAGTAAAGTCAGGAAATATTTCAGTTGGGAAATCTCCAGTAAGCATTTAAGCATGCTCAGGATAAACACTCGTCTGTCTAAGATAATACAGAAAAAATATAGGGACGGAGTAGATGGATCTTGTGGGCTTTTTCGGCCATCAAATCTTCTATGTTTTTAGGTGGTGCTCAGGTAAGTGCTGCAGCCTTTTCATTGTACCCAAGCACAGCGCCATCCAATACCATAGTGGCTATGTCTGGTATTGCAGCTCAGTCCTGTTGAATGATGTCTCTAAGAAGAGGCCACAGAACACGTCCAAGAGAAAAGGACCCTTCAATCATTGGTGGTACTGGGAGTCAGACCCCCACCGATCTAATATTGGTGACTTTTCCTATTACAGCAAAAGTTTTAGGCAGGTGTGCACAAAATGCTGTGCAGTAAGAATGTATTTAAAAATAGAAGGGTTAATGGTTTATTATTGTCAAACAACAAGATGAAGAAAAGAGAAATGTAAATCGATATTTGGTGTGACCTTTGCCCTTTGGAGGAGGAGTCCTGGAAGTGATGATCCGGCCCCCACAGATATAGTCCTGATCTCAACATCATCCGGTCTGTCTGGGATGACATGAAGAGATAGAAGGATTGGAGCAGCAACATCCACAAAAGATCTGTGCTTAGTTCTCCAAGATGGTGGGAACAACCTCCCAAAAACTGTCTGCAAGTACCGAGAAGAACTGATGGAGGGCAAAGGTCACATCAATAAAGTATTAACCCTTGTATTTCTGAAAGCATTCTTACTGCGCAGCATTTTTACACACCTGACTAAAACTTTTGCACAATGCCATATGTTTAATTTCACCTCCCTCGGGAGACATTTGTCATCTCAAAACCTTTTACACTACTAAAGTGACACAACCAGTACTAAAATGGTGCTAAAACGGTACTAAACATTGTGGACTATCGATCAATGATGGGATCTGTCAGATGAACAATCCCGGCAGCAACATAAACAAATAAAATGATCAGCGGGTCAAACTATACGCTTTTATTTTTGGCCAACCAAAAGACAAAAATTACCAATGTGTCTGATATTTTTTTGTAGACAACAGCCTGTCATCGGCCATTGCATACAGTTCTTTGCAGTATTGTTTGTAGCCAAAATCTGCCATTTTAGCTGAGTAAAGTCTAATGCTAGGTTAACCCCTTCCTGCTTTGTGCCATACTATATAGTTACGGTGTAATAGTACAGCGCTCTTATACCACACGAGCTGTGCCTGCGATGACTTCCAGGTCTCAGTTGTGTTACAAAGCCAGGACCCGGGACTAGCTGCGGGGGCTGAAAAATACTCCGATTCCAGTGGCTTAACCCCTCAACCGTGGTCAATAGTTATCACGGTATCTGGGTGGTTAGCGGGCAAGATTGACCCCATCCCTTTCAGACCCTCTGAACCGCCACAATGAGATTGCAGGATCTGAGGGGTTGCCATGGCAGCCAGGAGGCCGAGGCTGAGTCGGGCCCAATTTTCTAGCCTGTCATTATAAGAGACCTCCCAGCCCATTTAATAATCTAGCTGCCCCCTGAGATCCCCCTCAAGCTCTCCTATATCCTTTTCATAATGTGAAATCTAAAACGGAATCCCATAGTCAAGATGTGGCCTTAAAAGGGATTTATAGACCGGTGATATTATATGAGGGTCACTGGTCTGTACCGCTCATGTCATTCATCCTAAAATGTAACTGCTTATCCTCCTATCTATGTCTCATCGAGCCATAATATTAGTTATTACAGATATATCCAGATATCACTAATGATCTCATATCTATCTATCTATATTGTGTCTATCATATATCTCATATCTATCTTGTATTATTATTATTATTGTTTATTTATATAGCACCATTAATTCCATGGTGCTTTACATTGTTATATTAATTCCATAGTGCTGTACATTATTATATTAATTTCATAGTGCTGTACATTATTATATTAATTCCATAGTGCTGTACATTATTATATTAATTCCATAGTGCTGTACATTATTATATTAATTCCATGGTGCTGTACATTATTATATTAATTCCATGGTGCTTTACATTGTTATATTAATTCCATAGTGCTGTACATTATTATATTAATTCCATGGTGCTCTGTACATTATTATATTATTTCCATGGTGCTGTACATTATTATATTAATTCCATGGTGTTGTACATTATTATATTAATTCCATAGTGCTGTACATTGTTATATTAATTCCATGGTGCTGTACATTATTATATTAATTCCATGGTGCTGTACATTATTATATTAATTCCATGTGCTGTACATTATTATATTAATTCCATGGTGCTGTACATTATTATATTAATTCCATGGTGCTGTACATTATTATATTAATTCCATGGTGCTGTACATTATTATATTAATTCCATGGTGCTGTACATTATTATATTAATTCCATGGTGCTGTACATTATTATATTAATTCCATGGTGCTGTACATTATTATATTAATTCCATGGTGCTTTACATTATTATATTAATCCCAGGGTGCTGTACATTATTATATTAATCCCAGGGTGCTGTACATTATTATATTAATTCCATGGTGCTTTACATTATTATATTAATTCCATGGTGCTTTACATTATTATATTAATTCCATGGTGCTCTGTACATTATTATATTAATTCCATAGTGCTGTACATTATTATATTAATTCCATGGTGCTGTACATTATTATATTAATTCCATAGTGCTGTACATTATTATATTAATTCCATAGTGCTGTACATTGTTATATTAATTCCATGGTGCTTTACATTTGAGGATTTACATACGGTACACAAGAGATACAAAACAAATATAATACTAACAGTGATCACTGGCACAGTGGGATAGAGGGCCCTGCCCGCAAGGGCTTACAATCTATGAATCTATGATACATCTCCTGTATCTATCTTCTATCTCTCATATCTATCCATCTTATCTCTCTCATATCTAACTTAATTATATCTATCCCTCATGGGTTTGAGCACAAGCCTCAGGATAAGGCTACATATTCCCATATAAATAAACCAAATATAGGCAGCACTCCAAAAACTTCAGTTAAAGGACATATGGATTTATTCCAAAAAGCAACGTCTTGGTCCTCACAACACAGGATCTTTCTCAAGCTTTGACTGAAGCTTTTGGAGTGCTGCCTAATCTTGGTTTATCTGTCTATCTCATATAATTATCATATTTTAATGGATTAAAGGTACACTTCAGCATATTCGCTAAGAATTTGGAGTGCTGCCTCTTTTCTTAAAAAATTTCACAGAACCTTAGATTAGAGATGTAGATATCTAAAACTTCACTTTTATTAGTGCATACTCTAAAAATGGGTATCTCACACCCTATCAGGGCTCAACATACTCTTTTCTTAAAACACTATCTCTCTATCTGCTGAATCTATCTATCCATTATCTTCTATTTATTACATTGTCTTTATCTGTCTAGGTGTCATATTTATCTACATCGTATCCATCTATTATATTTATCTATGTATGATCTAATATATATCTATGTATCTCATATCTATCTACCAAATAGATGTTTATCTATCTAATATCTATCTTATATCTATTTCTACAACGTTGTATATATCTGCTGTATCTATCTCATGTCTATCTGTGTATGATCTCATATCTATCTATCCATTATCGTCTATTTATTATGTTGCCTTTATCTGTCTAGCTGTCATATTTTTCTTTCTTTCTATCTATCTACAGTAGCTATCTCTATAGCTCATATCTATCTCATAACTCACATCTATCTATACATATCTATCTAATATCTATCTACTATATCTATCTACTCTAGCTCATATCTATCTATACAAGAAAAATTCCTGCTTCCTTCTGTTTGATCAAATATGTATAACAAAGAACCTCAAATTTATATATTTAGTTTATAGACCATATTAGATTATATGTGCCAATAATAGCAGTAATGCAGGTTCCATCTCTGTTCTTTATATGCCCCTGTGCTGTGTCAGAAGCTGCTACACTTTTTTGTATTTTTTTTTATCTATCTCCAATCTATCTCTCTAGCTCATATCTATCTACTATAACTCTCTCATATCTATCTACAGTACAGACCAAAAGTTTAGACACACCTTCTCATTCCAAGAGTTTTCTGTATTTTCATGACTATAAAAATTGTAGATTCACACTGAAGACATCAAAACTATGAATTAACACATGTGGAATTATATACTTAACAAAAAAGTGTCAAACAACTGAAAATATGTCTTCTATTCTAGGTTCTTCAAAGTAGCCACCTTTTGCTTTGATTACTGCTTTGCATACTCTTGGCATTCTCTTGATGAGCTCCAAGAGGTAGTCACCTGAAATGGTTTTCACTTCACAGGTGTGCCCTGTCAGGTTTAATAAGTGGGATTTCTTGCCTTATAAATGGGGTTGGGACCATCAGTTGTGTTGTTCAGAAGTCAGGTGGATACACAGCTGATAGTCCTACTGAATGGAGTGTTAGAATTTGTATTATGGCAAGAAAAAAAGCAGCTAAGTAAAGAAAAACGAGTGGCCATCATTACTTAGTCCGAAAAATTGGGAAAACTTTGAAAGTGTCCCAAAGTGCAGTGGCCAAAACCATCAAGCGCTACAAAGAAACTGGCTCACATGAGGACCGCCCCAGGAAAGGAAGACCAAGAGTCACCTCTGCTGCGGAGGATAAGTTCATCAGAGTCACCAGCCTCAGAAGTCGCAGGTTAACATCAGCTCAGATTAGAGACCAGGTCAATGCCACACAGAGTTCTAGCAGCAGACACATCTCTACAACAACTGTTAAGAGGAGACTGTGTGCAGCAGGCCTTCATGGTAAAATAGCTGCTAGGAAACCACTGCTAAGGACAGGCAACAAGCACAAGAGACTTGTTTGGGCTAAAGAACACAAGGAATGGACATTAGACCTGTGGAAATCTGTGCTTTGGTCTGATGAGTCCAAATTTGAGATCTTTGGTTCCAACCACCGTGTCTTTGTGCGACGCAGAAAAGGTGAAGGAATGGACTCTACATGCCTGGTTCCCACCGTGAAGCATGGAGGAGGAGGTGTGATGGTGTGGGGGTGCTTTGCTGGTGACACTGTTGGGGATTTATTCAAAATTGAAGGATTACTGAACCAGCATGGTTACCACAGCATCTTGCAGCGGCATGCTATTCCATCCGGTTTGCGTTTAGTTGGACCATCATTTATTTTTCAATTCCACATGTGTTAATTCATAGTTTTGATGCCTTCAGTGTGAATCTACAATTTTTATAGTCATGAAAATACAGAAAACTCTTGGAATGAGAAGGTGTGTCCAAACTTTTGGTCTGTACTGTATCTATCTATCTAAAATCCAAGTATAGAGCAGCACCAAAAAACAGACCTCACTTAGTCAAAGGGAGCAAGTCCCAAAGGTCTGGCATGTGACCCCCAGTAGACAAATACAAAAAATGGACAGCACTCCAGGATTTGAATATAAAAAAATGTGAAGATTTATTCCATAGAATTCCATTTTCTGCATCTATCTATTAATCTATCTATCTATCTATTAATCTATCTATCTATCTCATATCTATCTCCTATCTATCTCTCTCTCTCTCCTATCTATTAATCTATCTATCTCTCATATCTATATCTATCTAGCTCCTATCTATCTATCTATCTCATATCTATCTATCTCATATCTATCTATCTCATATCTATCTTTCTATCTCATATCTATGTATCTATCTATCTCCTATCTATCTATCTCATATCTATCTATCTATCTATCTCATATCTATCTATCTATCTATCTCCTATCTATCTATCTCATATCTATCTATCTCATTTCTATCTCATATCTATCTATCTATCTCATATCTATCTATCTATCTCTATCTATCTCCTATCTATCTATCTCATATCTATCTATCTCCTATCTATCTATCTATCTCCTATCTATCTATCTATCTATCTATCTCATATCTATCTCTCCTATCTATTATTATCTATCTATCTATCTATCTATCTATCTCTCATATCTATCTATCTCATATCTATCTATCTCATATCTATCTATCTCATATCTATCTATCTATCTCATATCTATCTCATCTATCTATCTATCTCATATCTATCTATCTATCTATCTATCTATCTATCTCATATCTACAGTGCTGGCCAAAAGTATTGGCACCCCTGCAATTCTGTCAGATAATACTCAATTTCTTCCAGAAAATGATTGCAATCACAAATGCTTTGGTAATAATATCTTCATTTAATTTGTTGTCAATGGAAAACCACAAAAAGAATTGTCAAAAAGCCAAATTGGATATAATTCCACACCAAACATAAAAAAGGGGGTGGACAAAAGTATTGGCACCCTTTGAAAAATCAGGTGATGCTTCTCTAATTTGTGTAATTAACAGCACCTGTTACTTACCTGTGGCACTAACAGGTGGTGGCATAACTAAATCACACTTGCAGCCAGTTGAAATGGATTAAAGTTGACTCAACCTCTGTCCTGTGTCCTTGTGTGTACCACATTGAGCATGGAGAAAAGAAAGAAGACCAAAGAACTGTCTGAGGACTTGAGAAGCAAAATTGTGAGGAAGCATGAGCAATCTCAAAGCTACAAGTCCATCTCCAAAGACCTGAATGTTCCTGTGTCTACCGTGCGCAGTGTCATCAAGAAGTTTAAAGCCCATGGCACTGTGGCTAACCTCCCTAGATGTGGACGGAAAAGAAAAATTGACGAGAGATTTCAACGAAATGGTGGCTAAAGAACCTCGACTAACATCCAAACAAGTTCTAGCTGCCCTGCAGTCTGAGGGTACAACAGTGTCAACCCGTAATATCCGTCGGCGTCTGAATGAAAAGGGACTCTATGGTAGGATACCCAGGAAGACCCCACTTCTGACCCAGAGACATAAAAAAGCCAGGCTGGAGTTTGCCAAAACTTACCTGAGAAAGCCAAAAACTTTTTGGAACAATGTTCTCTGGTCAGATGAGACAAAAGTAGAGCTTTTTGGGAAAAGGCATCAACATAGAGTTTACAGGAAAAAAAAAAGGGGCCTTCAAAGAAAAGAACACGGTCCCTACAGTCAGACATGGCGGAGGTTCCCTGATGTTTTGGGGTTGCTTTGCTGCCTCTGGCACTGGACTGCTTGACCGTGTGCATGGCATTATGAAGTCTGCAGCATAATGTAGGGCCCAGTGTGAGAAAGCTGGGTCTCCCTCAGAGGTCATGGGTCTTCCAGCAGGACAATGACCCAAAACACACTTCAAAAAGCACTAGAAAATGGTTTGAGAGAAAGCACTGGAGACTTGTAAAGTGGCCAGCAATGAGTCCAGACCTGAATCCCATAGAACACCTGTGGAGAGATCTCACAATGGCAGTTTGGAGAAGGCGCCCTTCACATCTCAGGGACCTGGAGAAATTCCAGCAGAGCATTGTAAGAAACTCATTGATGGTTACCGGAAGCGGTTGTTCGCAGTTATTTTGTCTAAAGGTTGTGCTACCAAGTATTAGGCTGAGGGTGCCAATACTTTTGTCCGGCCCATTTTTGGAGTTTTGTGTAAAATGATCAATGATTTGACTTTTTTTTCATTCTCTTTTGTGTTTTTTCATTGCAAGCAAAATAAATGAAGATATTATTACCAAAGCATTTGTGATTGCAGTCATGTTCTGGAAGAAATTGAGTATTATCTGACAGAATTGCAGGGGTGCCAATACTTTTGGCCAGCACTGTCTATCTATCTATCTATCTATCTCATATCTATCTCTCTCTCTCTATTTATCTCATATCTATCTCTATCTATCGCATATCTCTCTCTCTTATATGTCTGTCAGTCTCTCAGTCTGTCTCTGTGGCTATATACATAAGTCTCTCAGTCTGTCTCTGTGGCTATATACATAAGAGCTATTCAGAGAGCAGGGGCAGATGTCAGACATCACGTGACCGGTCCCTCATACAGACAGCTTTGTAGCTCGGCTCTTAGACTCCGCCCCCACACGGACACGTGACGGTGACGTCATGAAAGGTCCTTTCCCCCCTGAGCTCCCCGGTCAGTGAGTTCTGTCGCCGCCGCCGCCGTTCTAGTCATTGTGATGTGTTCTGTCCCCGGCGGCCCCTTCACCAGCCATAGACCAGCAGGTAACACTGTATATATAGTCTGACCACAGACAGCGCTGTATACCGGGCAGCCGTGTGTAGTATATGGGCTAGCACTGCTGGGAGGGAGTCTTTACCGTTACTGGATGACACTGCTGTCACTACAGGGGGTAGTGGGTGGGAGCTGCCATGTACACTACCCTGCCCACACAGTACACAAATCTCTCCTTTAGTCAATCCTCCACCTCACGTATGGCCGTGACTGTGACCGTGTAAGGGCATGTTCACACAGGACTGATGAGCCGCGGCAGTAAATCTCCAGTGCCAGAATACATACATATATAATATAGTATAATGTCATTGCTGGGGCCTCCCCACAAATGTCATTCTGTGCATTGCAGAAGGTGAGAACGTGCGCCGTAATCTGACATGTCGTGGCTTTAACGCCTACAGCGCCGGTCAGGCAGGTTCGGTGTGGTGGGGGATGGGAGTTTTCCTAAAATTTCGTCCACTTTTCCCCTACTGTAAAACACTATGGGGATGAATGTGCAGCGTAGACATTCTATGTGGCTATATCCATAATACAAAAATCTGCAAGAAATCTGCCCCGAGTTATGATAAGGTGTGATTGCGGCATTACTTATGTAGTTGTATGGCGGCATTAATATATTACTGTTTGATCAGTATGTTATCTGTGGAGTCTGACACCCGACCCGGCACAGATCAGCTGCTAGAAGACAGGGAGCACGTGCAACACCATTGCTATTCGAGTAAGGGCCGGTTCACATCTGCATTCGGAGTCTGCTTGGGGACCCCCAAACGGAAACCTATATGCATAAAAAGTGGTTTTCACCTGGGAAAGCACACGGACCCCATAGACTATAACGGGGTCCGTGTGGTTTCCGCTCGGTTTCCACACGAAACAGGCGGAGAGGAAAGTGCTGTGGATAGGGCATCAATATGAAAAATCCATTTGAGGCTGAAAAACCCCTTTAACACATACACCAGGAGTATATCAGCATATGGTGCAGCGACCTCTGCATAAAGAAGCTTTCTATTTGTTCCGGATTGTACATTGTAGCAGATTATTTAGATCCAGCACTGTGCACCATCTCGGATAGCACCATACATGCTGTGCAAAAATATCTTGCAGTTAGTGAGTATACACACGTGGACAAAATTGTTGCTACCCCTCGTTTAATGAAAGAAAAACCCACAATGGTCACAGAAATAACTTGAATCTGACAAAAGTAATTTGCCAAACTACATGCTGACAAGCTACAAAGCTTCTGAGAGAATGTCCTATGGACAGATGAGACAAAAATCGAAATTTTTGACAAGGCACATCAGCTCTATGTTCACAGACAGAAAAATGAAGCATATCTTGAAAAGAACACTGTCCCTACTGTGAGACATGGAGGAGGCTCTTATGTTCTGGGGCTGCTTTGCTGCATCTGGCACAGGGTGTCTTGAATCTGTGCAGGGTACAATGAAATCTCAAGACTATCAAGGGATTCTAGAGAGAAATGTGCTGCTCAGTGTCAGAAAGCTTTGTCTCAGTCGCAGGTCATGGGTCTTGCAACAGGATAATGACCCAAAACACACAGCTAAAACCACCCAAGAATGGCTAAGAGGGAAACATTGGACTATTCTGAAGTGGCCTTCTATGAGCTCTGACCTAAATCCTATTGAGCATCTTTGGAAGGAGCTGAAACATGCCGTCTGGAAAAGGCACCCTTCAAACCCGAGACAACTGGAGCAGTTTGCTCATGAGGAGCGGCCAAAATCCCTGCTGAGAGGTGCAGAAGTCTCATTGACAGTTACAGGAATCGTTTGATTGCAGGGATTGCCTCAAAAGGTTGTGCAACAAAATATTAAGTTAAGGGAACCCTCATTTCTGTCCAGGCCTGTTTCATGAGGTTTCTTTTTTTAAAAATTGTGTTGAAGCCTGGTTGGAAAGCAATGCCTGACTTTCATTTGTTCATTTTCATAGAATTTTTATATATTATTACTTTTGTCAGATTCAAGTTATTTCTGTGACCATTGTGGGTTTTTCTTTCATTAAACGAGGGAGGGGACCAACAGTTTTGTCCACGTGTGTATATTCGTATATGATGTCATTGCTCCTTTTATTTTTCATCCCCAGCTCTCCACATTATAAGACCCGGTGCATTCCCAACAAGAAAGTCGTCCTTGTAATGTCGAAAGACACAATGACTGAGGAGATATTGGAGCTCACCCTGGAGATCATTTTCCTGTTGACCGGAGAGGTGAGGACCTGCCAGTATTATGTCACACGACATTGTGTATCTGGTATCGACAAGGCATGGCTGCAAACGTGATGAAAGCAATATTTATCAATCTTTCCATACACAGGACTGCAGCGTAGTGAAGAAATCTGGTGAGTGTGTAGCACCCAAATCCCCTTCACAAGAGACAGAAGAAGACAACAAGAACCAAAGCCCCAGCGTAGATCCTCCTTCTCCTCCTGCCTCGCTGACACATCCTAGAGACAATGAGCAGAAGATCCTAGAGCTCATCAATAAGATCCTTCAGATGTTGACTAGAGAGGTGAGCGCTGCTGGGAATCCTGGGATATAATACAGTATATGTGACTGGGTGATGACCGTATCATTGTGTTATCAGGTCCCTATAAGGTGTCAGGACGTCACTGTCCATTTATCCATGGAGGAGTGGGAGTATTTAGAAGAACACAAGGATCAGTACAAGAAGGTCATGATGGAGGACGACCAGCCCCTCACACCACAGGGTAAGAGGAGATAACTGTAATGGAGGTCACATCGAGGCATCTTCAATCACATATGAGCAATGTATACCACCGCCATGTTTGTGTCTTACAGATGGATCCAGTAGGATTGATATACCTGACCAGCCCCCCACACCACAGGGTAAGAGGAGACTCTCTATAACTGTAAAGATGGGCAGTTTTGGGGGCCACTTGATTCACCCATAATTATATACAGCACTGTTCAAAAGTTTAAGACAGTTGTGGAAAAAATGCTGCAAAGTAAGTATGTTTCAGAAATAGAAGGGTTTATTTTTGTGAATGAAGAAAAGAGAAATGTAAATCCCATCAATATTTGGTGTGACCTTTGCCCTTTGCCTTCCATCAGTTCTTCTCGGTACTTGCAGACAGTTTTTGGCAGAACTGAGCAGGGAGGTTGTTCCCGCCGCCATCTTGGAGAACTAAGCACAGATCTTCTGTGAATGTTGCTTGCTCCAATCCGTCTGTCTCTTCATGTCATCCCAGACAGACTGGATGATGATATCAGGGCTATATCTGTGGGGGCCGGATCATCACTTCCAGGACTCCTCCTCCAAAGGGCAAAGGTCACACCAAATATTGATGGAATTTACATTTCTATTTTCTTCACTTCATTTTGTTAATTGACAAAAATATTAACCTTTCTGTGTCTGAAAGCATTCTTACTTTGCAGCATTTTTCCCCACACCTGCCTAATACTTCTGTACAGTACTGTATAAACCTTGTGCACCGCCACTGTATCTGTGTGTGTCTTACAGATGGATCCGTTAGAAGTAACACACCAGACAGTTGTTCCAGTCCTCTTCATGATTTTCCCTTGGACAATCCTGAGGATAATCAGTTTGAGGTATCTGATCAGTATAATGAACCTTAATGGGGTTTTCCAATCTGGTGACATTTTTTTCCTAACTTGCAGATCGTGGGGCTCAGGCCCCTACTGATCAAGAGAACGGTATAATTTTCTCCCTCGTTCTGAATATTGGTGTGATTGGGCCCCATTCATTTCAATGGGAGTGCTGGAATACAATGCTCAGCATCTCCAGCGCTTCCATGGAGCTGTCCGACCACCGCTCCCTTCAGAATGAGAGACAAGAACCTTTTCTCCTGATCCTGAGCGGTCAGACCCCCTACCAGTCTGCAGGTTATCCCCTGTCCTGGTGATAGTGAATAACTTGCTCAGATGGGTAAACCCCTTAAAGAGACATCACCGCATCAAACTGTATTTCATCTGACGCTATTGTGTTTTAGATCGATGGACAGCTTATTGTGAAAGTGGAAGAAACCGAAGGAGACGAGGAGTATTATAGGAGTGATCTCCCTAGTAACACACCAGAAAGTTGTTCTAGCCCTGTCCATAATTCTCCCTTGGAAAACCCTGAGGAAAATGAGGTAGATATGAGGAAACGGATAGAAGAACAGAAAATTAACTTAGAAACTTCACTACATCAAAGTATATTTAAAGGGTTGTCCAGGACCTGAAGATAATTGATACTGATGACCTATGCACAGGATAGGTCATCAATATCACATCAGTCGGAGTCTGACAGCAGACTTGAAGCTATATACAGTGCACAGCGCTCCTTACACGGTAGTGGTCGTCCTGTGGTTAGGTCATCCGTATCAATTATCTTCAGGTCTTGAACAATACGGTTAATCTAGTGCAATTATTTTTCAGATTGATGATCAGATTATTGTCAAAGTTGAGGAGACAGAGGGAGACGAGGAGTATTATAGCAATGTTCTTCAATGTAAGGAGGAGGAAATGTCTACTGAAATCGGTACAGGTGAGTACTAACCACCCAGTATGGAACAGTCACATATCCCTTACTTGACACACTCCTCTATCCAATCAATATAATGGGAAAAAGCTTGTATAGGGACTAGAGTAATCGCCAGCCTTCATGTCCTATCATTGTGGGTCAGAAGGGATAAACGAATAAACATTTAGCACCATGGTAGCCCATTGTATAAAGACCCAATTCTTCTTCTTTAACCTCTCTTGTTATAGTGGGAAATAGAAGCCTCCACCTCAAAACCACAGACTCATTGTACCAGGGGTAGACTTTTAGACACTATCACTTTTCTACCCATCTCTATAAAAGAGATGAGGCGCCCGATACAACCATGATAAGAAATAGAAGAACAAATTCTCTGCCACTAAGCTCTTTAGTCCTATTGACAAGCCCTCTCTCCCAGTCCCATCTATTCTAAATGTGCCCGAACACATAAGACTTAAGTTACTGAAAATGGACAGGTTCGACCACAATGAGTGTTCATAGGATGACATTCAACAACAAATAATTTTTAGACAACAGATATATTCTATGCCTTCATAAATGGCTGACAGCCATGGTTAGAAGCTTAATGTCCCGAACCTCTAGATTCCTTACTGAACCTACATTGTACCAGAACCCTATAGTGATCTAAGTTTGGTTTTGTGGAATGGGTATAAAAATATGACCATAATAAACTGACCAACTATCACAACTTTCTATACAAGGCAGATTATGCAGCCATCTGAAACCAAAGACTTTTTTTTTTCACATGGCCAAGTTTGGGCTCTGAAATTTGGTCTGTTTATTGGTCATATTTACCAGCCCGAACTTAGCTCACCTGTACTGAACTGACATGCTGACTTGTGTTCGGGCCAATGAATTTTGCCAATACATAGACCGAATTTCCTGCCCCGAAAACAGCCAAAGTGTGCTTTGAAAAACCAATAAAAATGTTATTTTTATTTCTAACAGATGTCCTATTGAACCTCGAGGACAATCCTCTCCCTTCATCATCCGATATAGAATATTATACCATACGGAATATTTTTGGTGAAAACTTTAGTACCTCAAAACTACCTTTAGCCATTCACAGCAGAGATCTCGCATCTGACCCGGCCGCTCTCGAAGGTCCTTCATCTGATCAGTCGCAAACTGTTAAACAGCTTTCCTGCTTTGACGGTAGAAATCACATAAATGAGGGACGATTTTCATGCTTAGATTGCGGAAAATGTTTCACAAATAAAGTAAATCTTCTAGACCATCAGAAAATCCACACCGGAGAGCGGCCGTATTCCTGTCAGGAGTGTGGGAAAAGTTTTAGCTGGAAATCTGATCTTTGCGAACATCAAAAAACGCACAGTGATGACAAGCCATTTGTGTGTTCAGTGTGTGGGAAATGTTTTAACCAGAAGTCGGGTCTTGTTAGACATCTGAGAATCCACTCGGGAGAAAAGCCATTTGCATGTTCGGTCTGTGGGAAGTGCTTCAGAATTAAACAACACCTTGTAGAACATGAGAGAATTCACACGGGAGAGAAACCATTCACGTGTACAGAATGTGGGAAATGCTTCAGAATAAGAAACAATCTTTATGTCCATAAGAGGGTTCACACGGGGGAGCGGCCATATTCATGTTCAGAATGTGAGAAAACCTTTACCCAAAGATCGGAGCTAACCGCACATAAAAGAATTCACACGGGCGAGAAGCCATATTCATGTTCAGAGTGTGGGAAATTTTTTACCCGTAAACGAAGTCTTGTTGAACACCAGAGAATTCACACAGGGGAGAGGCCCTATTCTTGTACGGAATGTGGGAGACGTTTCAACCAGAAACAAGCGCTTGTGGTACATCGGAGAATTCACACAAAGGAGAAGCCATATGCATGTTCAGAGTGCGGAAAACGGTTTAACCAAAAACAAGCCCTTATCGTACATCAGAGAAACCACACCGGAGAGAAGCCATATGGGTGTGCAGAATGTGGAAAGCGGTTTATCCAACTACAAACGCTTATTGTACATCAGAGGAATCACACGGGGGAAAAACCATTTGCGTGCTTGGAGTGTGGGAAGTGTTTTGCGATTAAAACCAATCTTGAGGAACATCAGAAGGTGCACACGGATGAAAAACCGTTTTTATGTTTGCTGTGTGGGAAATGTTTCCACCGTAAAACCGATCTTATGAGACACCAGAGAATCCACTCCGGAGAGAAGCCATTTTCCTGTTCAATATGTGCGAAGAGCTTTAGAAATAAACAACATCTCGTGGAGCATGAGAGAATTCACACAGGGGAGAAGCCATTCTCATGTACAGACTGTGGGAAATGCTTTAGAATAAGAAACAATCTTTATGTACATAGGAGAATTCACACAGGGGAACGGCCATTTTCCTGTCCGGAATGTCAGAAATGTTTTACCCAGAGATCAGATCTCATTGCACATAAGAGAAGCCACACGGGGGAAAAACCATATTCATGTCCAGACTGTGGGAAGTGTTTTACACGGAAAAGAAGTCTTGTTGAGCACCATCGAATCCACACAGGGGAGAAGCCTTATTTATGTACAGACTGTGGAAAACGCTTTAACCAGAAACAAGCTCTGGTTGTGCATCGGAGAATTCACACAAAAGAGAGGCCGTACTCGTGTTCAGACTGTGGAAAACGCTTTAACCAAAAGGCAGCTCTTATTGTACATCAGAGGAATCACACCGGGGAGAAGCCATATTCATGCGCCGATTGTGGGAAACAGTTTATGCAGCTGCAAACTCTTATCGTGCATCAGAGAAGTCACACTGGGGAGAGGCCGTATTCATGTGCGGAGTGTGGAAAAGGTTTTATCCAGAAACAATCTCTTGTCGCACATCAGAGGAGTCACATTCAGGAGAAACCATAGTGACATTGTAGACTGAGGGAAGTGGTAGGGCTGTGGAGTTGATAGCCCAAAACACTGACTCCAACTCCTATTTTGCCACAATCCAACTCTGACTCCTTCATAAGTGGTTGACAGAACATCAGGCGAGTGAACCCGAGAGCCGTGGAAAAATAGAATGCCTCGGACTATTTTCACTGACCCGATTCACTCATTGAGTTGTCATAAGATGCAGTGCAGAAGCCACAATATGAAGCTCCTGGGCCCCAGTGCAAAATCTGTGCCAGGCCCCCCACTATAATATATCGTTTAAAGTAGTGGTAAGAGACACCTTATAGGTCCCATGGGCTCCTTCGCCCAGGTGGGACTACAATATCTGCACCCCCTCAAGTTATGCCCCTGGTGCGGTGTTATCTATAACTCACAGGTCTAAGGTTCACAAGTCATTAGCATGCGATTTAGTCCTCCATTGCCTTTTTAGCACATGCTCAATGGATGGTAGAAAGAGGTATAACTTTGTTTACCAACCTAAATAAAGCAGTCACCCTAAAACTCATTTACACTTGAACTAGTTTATGTGCAAAAGGCCTCTCCAACTTCTACTTTGTGTAAATCGCCTAACAATGGACAGATAATTATGTCCCCCATGATCATTTTACAGGTGCATCCCTCTAGAGTCCAAAGAAAAGTTGGCCTTATTGTATTCCGCTATCTGGACCTCTTTCGGTCAAGGACTGTGTTGGTTTGGATGCTTCAGAGAACCTAAATTGTCACTTCCCAAGTGAACAAGCAATATTGAATGAGCCCAACAGGGTGGAATACTAGCTTTAGGTCCCCTGGGCATGGGTGAATATGGGCCAGAAAATTTGGTTTGTACATCGGCTAGATTTTCCAGCTTGGACACAGGAGACCGGGGATTCTTGCATCATAGTGATCTATAATGCTAGCAGTCCTTGCTTCCGCTTGGCTTTACTGTCCATATTTCATACAGTACAGGACAGTGCTAGGAGTCCCAATCTCCAGACCACATTCAGTCTGGGAAATGTGGGCAATATAGGTGGGTACCTTAGGCCACTTTCACATGGTCAGTATTTGCAAGCTAAAACCAGGAATTGGTCCAACACAGGGAAGAAATTCCATTATAATTTTCTGTATGTTCCATCCTTGGTTTTGGCTGTGGAACTTACCTCGGTTGTGTGATAGTGGCCTTATAGCTTATAAGTCCCGAGGGTGATGACAAACAGAATACAAAATATACATACAGACCTTTAAGCTCCCACAAAAACTTTTGGACCACTCCCTGGTCTTCAGTATAGTTTCCTGTCCTTAGGTACAGGAGACCTGTTTGGAACCAAGATTCAGTCTTGAACTCATGACCAAAAGGGCAACCAGAACCTAATCTGGCCTGTGTGGGGTCTCTGCAGCTTGAGTCTCCACCAAGAAGTAGCTGCTGCCATGCACCGCTTTCCTTTACACTGGCTGGTGTATGGTTGTCCACTTGTTTATTAGGACAGGTGACTTGGTCCCCACGGTTCTCAGTAGATGGGGATGCGGCTGCTGAACCTCATCTTGTGCTGTTTTGTATATTCTGCCCCCATTCTCCTGCACTCTTGGGACCTTGGAGCTCTAACAATTAATTATACCGCCAGCTTGTATAATATGGACACTGAACTATAGAAGCAGTGTCCATAAAAACGCCCTAAAACTTGCCGTACGCAGATAAAGTGCTTATGGGAGGCCTCCAAACTGTCCCCCAACTTCAGAAGTTATGGGACAGGATTGATATGTACATATATATATATATTATGTTTTGTTCATAAACTTTTTACTAGATTTTTAAAAAACTTAAAATAGTAAGGGAGCGAGAACAAAGATGGTGGAAGCTGCTGGCATATACTTTCCACATGTAATCATATCTGGCCAAGAAAAAGTTGTGTGAATATAGCCTTAACATGTAAGGCCCTCTCTTTACCCTGCAGTAAAAATTTCAGTATAGCACAACTAGATGTGATTCTAGTGATTGTAAATAGAATCCCAAAACCTCCATTCCTTCAACAGCCTCAAGATCTTCAGTAAATGATGAATATTCCTCCGATTCTCCAAAGAAATATCTCACTACAGGAGTAACATAGAGCATGAAATAGCCTGAATCCAACATTGCATAAAATTGCAGTGCCCTTTAGTCCATGGAGTTCAAATTACTTTAATTTGTCCGATGCACTCTTGATGAACCTCCTAGGTTCTGGCCTAGTTCCGATCATATGTCTTGGGGTTGCTCCACCTCTTCTCCTGATCTCTCCTTTGCTATGGGGGCTGGCTTTGCTATAGTCACCGGTGAGACGAGGAGGGTGGGGGCAGGACGACCCAGGAGTTGGAACCTGGCAGGAACCTCCGGGTCCATTATCAAGAATTCGCTGAATAAAGGCAATGCAATGAATTATGGTAATTTTAAGACAACCCCTTTAATATGGTATATTTAATCTACTTACATTGTGGTAAAACAAGGTCATCTGTAAAAACGACATTAGGCCAAGCCGTTGCCCATTCCTGTGTTTCACCCAGTGGAGGACAGGAAGACCGATTTGCAGTAATCACCTGACCCCTGTGGAATAGTGAAGATTTTTGTCTTGGATTTCGGGAAGACTTTCTTGGACACTAACCTCTTTGCCATCGCCTGCTGCATTCTGCCTTATTTGGGATTCTTTTTGGTTTTGCATATTGGTTTGTGTGTTTTATTGATCCCAAATGGGTTTTATGTGGAGGCAGGACCATAGGTAGTGGTACAATCTGGCATCTGGGGACCGGCATGTGTTTCTTTAATTTTTGGATATCATGTCAAAAAGAGGCTCTTGTTTCCAAGCTTTTTCTGTAGTCTAGATTTTGAGGAGTAGTACAATGTCGTGAAGCCAGCTTGTGTGCACTGGTTCTGTGCTGTGTGTGAAAAGCGTATAATTTGGTTTATTGTGCCCATGTTACCTACTGATTCACAATGTTTTTCAGTGAGCTGGAGGTCAGGACTCTTAAAGGGGTTATCCAGAAACAATGTTTCATGTCCTGTCAGAGGACAAGTTATGTACCACTAGTAAGCCATCCATGTGCTGAATTCTGCACAACTTTTCCTTTTTTTTGTATCAGTACACTTGTATTGTCTTTTACTGTGATGACGCCGAGCCCTCCTTCCGACGGTATGGGGATATTGGCAGCCGAAACTAATGACACCAATATTTATGCAAAAGGGGCAGGTAACAAAGAAAAGATGTGCAGAATAATGGTATATAACTTGTCCTCTAATACAGGACAGGACTTCTTGTGGGGTTCTTGTTTTGGCCGAAGCTCAGGTTTTCAGGTTGGTTTTGACTCGGGGTCACATGATAAGAACCAACCAATTATGTTGCCTCCTCTGCCATGCTCACAGGTGTTACCTGTATTATTGGGGTCTGGCAGACTAGATCTTTGTAATAGTAAACCCAGGTAATACTTGTGAACATAGGGAGAAAGCAGATCGAACCTGATGCTGTTTCTGATGACGTGACCCTTTGTTGGAACCAACTGGAAGGATTAGGTTTAGTCGAGAAGGTATCCCCGAGTTCCTAGATAAGTTCTTTAATGCATTGCTATGCAAGACTCAGTCTGACTTTCATAGGAATTTATTAAATGTCCTGACTTCAAGTTTGTGGAAATACAGTACAGACCAAAAGTTTGGACACCTTCTCATTCCAAGAGTTTTCTGTATTTTCATGACTATAAAAATTGTAGATTCACACTGAAGGCATCAAAACTATGAATTAACACATGTGGAATTATATACTTAACAAAAAAGTGTGAAACAACTGAAAATATGTCTTATAGGTTCTTCAAAGTAGCCACCTTTTACTTTGATTACTGCTTTGCACACTCTTGGCATTCTCTTGATGAGCTTCAAGAGGTAGTCACCTGAAATGGTCTTCCAACAGTCTTGAAGGAGTTCCCAGAGATGCTTAGCACTTGTTGGCCCTTTTGCCTTCACTCTGCGGTCCAGCTCACCCCAAACCATCTCGATTGGGTTCAGGTCTGGTGACTGTGGAGGCCAGGTCATCTGGCGTAGCACCCCATCACTCTCCTTCTTGGTCAAATAGCCCTTACACAGTCTGGAGGTGTGTTTGGGGTCATTGTCCTGTTGAAAAATAAATGATGGTCCAACTAAACGCAAACCGGATGGAATAGCATGCCGCTGCAAGATGCTGTGGTAACCATGCTGGTTCAGTATTCCTTCAATTTTGAATAAATCCCCAACAGTGTCACCAGCAAAGCACCCCCAAACCATCACACCTCCTCCTCCATGCCTCACGGTGGGAACCAGGCATGTACAGTCCATTCGTTCACCTTTTCTGCGTCGCACAAAGACACGGTGGTTGGAACCAAAGATCTCAAATTTGGACTCCTCAGACCAAAGCACAGATTTCCGCAGGTCTAATGTCCATTCCTTGTGTTCTTTAGCCCAAACAAGTCTCTTCTGCTTGTTGCCTGTCCTTAGCAGTGGTTTCCTAGCAGCTATTTTACCATGAAGGCCTGCTGCACACAGTCTCCTCTTAACAGTTGTTGTAGAGATGTGTCTGCTGCTAGAACTCTGTGTGGCATTGACCTGGTCTCTAATCTGAGCTGCTGTTAACCTGCGATTTCTGAGGCTGGTGACTCGGATGAACTTATCCTCCGCAGCAGAGGTGACTCTTGGTCTTCCTTTCCTGGGGCGGTCCTCATGTGAGCCACTTTCTTTGTAGCGCTTGATGGTTTTGGCCACTGCACTTGGGGACACTTTCAAAGTTTTCCCAATTTTTCGGACTGACTGACCTTCATTTCTTAAAGTAATGATGGCCACTCGTTTTTCTTTACTTAGCTGCTTTTTTCTTGCCATAATACAAATTCTAACACTCCATTCAGTAGGACTATCAGCTGTGTATCCACCTGACTTCTGAACAACACAACTGATGGTCCCAACCCCATTTATAAGGCAAGAAATCCCACTTATTAAACCTTACAGGGCACACCTGTGAAGTGAAAACCATTTCAGGTGACTACCTCTTGAAGCTCATCAAGAGAATGCCAAGAGTGTGCAAAGCAGTAATCAAAGCAAAAGGTGGCTACTTTGAAGAACCTAGAATATAAGACATATTTTCAGTTGTTTCACACTTTTTTGTTAAGTATATAATTCCACATGTGTTAATTCATAGTTTTGATGCCTTCAGTGTGAATCTACAATTTTTATAGTCATGAAAATACAGAAAACTCTTGGCATGAGAAGGTGTGTCCAAACTTTTGGTCTGTACTGTACATATTCAGAATCAGCTGTCAGAAAGGAGGTTATGTGGGGAGGCGGTGGATCCAATATCTAAGAATAAAACAAATTGTTAAAATTGGGGGAGCACTTCCGTAATATCTTGGAATTTGCAGAGTTTCAATTCTTGATTGATAATTGCAAGAAAATATATTGGCAATAGAGGAAAAAGAGGAAGCAAATTTAGAGTACATGTTATTTACCTACTTTCATGGTTCCAGCCTTGTGTGAGGGGCGACCATGAGAATGTCATGTCTATAATGTGCCCATTTCCTCAATGCATGAGATGGATAACATTTGGTCCAGACTTTCTTTACGAAAAAAAAAAAAAGTTGACACTATTACTCCAGACAAAACCGACACCACTCTATGCCTAGTTGAGGGCCATAGGAGGAGGAGTACCCTGCACTAGGGGTCAGACAGTGGCCCAAATTTATTAATTTGTTTTTGACACTAGTTCTTTTGTATTTTGTGCCCTATTTGGCACATTTTTAATTCTAAATGTCAAATCTAGTTAAATTTTGTAATGAGTAACAACGTGTACCAGAATTGTGCCCAAAATTCTGATGTACAGTAAGCCCACTACTAGGTAGTATAAACTAGAGACTAGACAGTGTAAATATCCACCAGATGTAACATCCAGCAGAAGCACATTATAAGACTGTCCTCTTAGGAGTACTTTACTTACCAAAAAAGAAAATGAGACAAACTACAGAAGATGAAGTATAGCACATTGAGGGGCATCAGTTTTCCACCTCTGTTCTTGGACCCTGGAGACTACAAAAACTTAAATTTGATGAAAGCGTAGAGAGTGTATAGGCTTGCAAAGCCATAACCTCCATAGTGTTCTTTATTTCAGGGGTCGGTCAGAATGTTTTTGCTTTAACTTACTTGTAGTTTTTGCTCCTAAGATGTTATTTTAGAAAAGCAATAGTGTTACATTAATAAATTTACATTTCTTCAAAACGATGTCTGTTTCCTAAATAAATATCGCCTCCCACATTGTGTAATGTCTTGGAGCAATTTATTCTTCACGTTTATCTTTGTTAGCTGATTTTTGTGATAATTTTCAATAGAAAAACTGCAAGAACATCATTGAAAGGAATAAGCAATTTGACAAAGCGTAAAAGACAAGATAAGTGGCATCGTATGCTCTACAAAACTGAAACTACAACACCATGAAGGACAAACTGTGAGAATCTGGAAATCGAGGAAGTAGCCGATGTCACTAAGATCTGAAATGATGAATTTCCAGACACCTAGCTCCAATCTGTGGCATGTGAGAGGGGGATAAAAGCCAGATTGAAAGCAAAGTATTTAACCACGTGAAACCTCAAAATTCAGATCAAGCGGTGTGGGATGATTGTGCGATGTCTCCTGTTCATCGATGTGTCAGTTATCGACAATTGTCACAAACTAAGGCAAGAGGTGAATCCACATGAACAGATCGCTTTATGGCGTGTAGTGTTCCATTCTGTACTGCAAATGAAATTGGACATTGAGTCCCAAGTCTAGGATGGTAAATAGTGTTGACACATCAGAAGGTGTTTGAATAACATTGAGGTACAAGTCAGACGTCTAACTATAGGTGTTCCATTTGCTTCTCACCCACTCACATGCACATCAAGACAGCAGTAGAGGCTGGAATGGAGGTCTGTCTTCTTCAGCGGTGAGTCCCACTTTTGTCTCAGATGCAATGATAGCCAAAGATTAGTCTGGAGACCATGAAGGCAATGCCATGAAGAGGTCTTTACAAGGGAACATCTCACTGGTCTTATTATGGTGTTTGGTGGCATAATGTACAGTAGCCGGACCCCTCTATTTTTCGTTTTAGGTACACTACGATCTTGTTACAGTGGTACAGATATGAGGGGTGTTCATTAAAGACTTCCCCTGACCCACTTCTATTTATCACAGGATGCTGAAACTGCACATGTGTAATGATATAAGTCTCTATAGGTTACATCCCAATTTGCAACTTAGAACTGATAACGGTCTTGATTTTACAGGTGCTAAAGTGGTGTGAGGTTTGATAATGGACCCAGTGGAATACAGAGCAGTCATCAAGTTCCTTTACTTGAAAGGCTGCACACCAAAGGAGACGTTCGATGAGATGAAAGAGGGTTATGGTGGTGATTCCCCATCATATGATGTAGTCAAGAACTGGCATCATCTATTCAAATGTGGTCGGACTTCGGTGGAAACAGCTCCAATTACAGGGCGACCTCACTCTGCTATTGATGAACACACCAGCAAGTGGAGGTCACCATTTTGGAAAATCGATGTGAACCATTCGCTACCTAGCCCAAAATGTTAAGATTAGTGTGGGGTCCGTGGAAAAACTCATCCAAGACCATCTTCACATGCATAAGGTATCTGCTCGCTGGGTTCCCCTGCTGCTCACATCTTTCCAGAAGCAGGAATGAGTCGAATGCGCTCGGGCTCTATTGACGATGTTCCATGGAAACCAGGAGAGATTTTTTCAACAGACTGATCACACAGGATGAAAGCTGGGTCCATCACTATGATCCTGAGACTAAAGTCCTGTTGATACAATGGAAGCATCATGACTCACCGCCTCTAAAGAAGGCATGTGCCCAACCCTCAGAAGGCAAGGTCATGCTCACAGTATTTTGGGACCAGCATGGAGTAGTATTGATGGATTTCCTAGCAAAGGGTACCATAATCACTGGGGCATACTATGCTTCACTGCTGCGGAAATTGCAGGAGGCCATCAAAACCAAGAGATGTGGCATGCTCCCCAAAGGTGTCAACTTTCTGCAAGACAATGCACCAGTTCACAGCTCACATGTTGACCAAATAGAAGCATGCTCCTGTGGCTTTGAAATTCTACCACATCCCCTTTATTCACCCAACCTCGCACCATTGGAATTCCACCTCTTTCCAACAATAAAGTTATTTTTGAAGGGCAGGCATTTTCCAGATGATGAGACTCTGATTTCCGAAGTCACAACGTGGCTTTTGGAGCAACTTGTTGCCTTCTACTAGTGAGGTGTTTACAGTTGCTTCTCTACATAGGTGACACCTAGGGACACACACTTCTCCCATCTCTTTAAAAGGAATCTGTCAGGGCAATTTGGGACACTAAACCACCCACATATATATAACGCAATCCATGGCCGCATTAAAAATAAAAAAGCTTTATACTCACCCTGCCACTGTACTTCCCGCGCCTGCGCAGTTCTTCAATGAAGCCAGAGGAGTACACCTCGGCTTCAGTGCGCATGCCCCGCAATTACCTAGTGAAGCCGGGGTATCCATCTTTGGCTTCCCTGAAGACCAGCGCAGGCGCTGGGAGTCTTGCCTCATGAATAAGCCGGACTGTTTTCACCAAACAGCATTGATTGGACCCTTATCTAGGTAAGTATAAAGGTTTTTTTTACTTTTAATGCGACTGCGGATTGCATTACAACAGGGCGATCTGGGACACTAAACCCAGGTCTATAAGGACCTGTGGTTGGTTTAGTGTCCCAGATTGACCTGACAGAATCCCTTTAAAGAGATGGGAGAAGTGTGTGTCCCTAGGTGTCACCTATGTAGAGAAGGACTAATAACTGCAAAATTTCATTGCTCTCAGTCCACAGGAAGTGGGTTAGGGGCAATCTTTAGTGAACGCCCTTTGTATTTCTCCAAAGTGTCCCAAGAGCCATCTTTCAACAGGACCATGCCAGGTTCCATGGTGCTCATGTTACTCTGAGTCACCTGCATGGCCTACAGTGTCTCCGGATAGTCTATGATCGAGCACCATGTCTAGGTCATCGGTCGTCAATTACACGGCCAATCTCAATGATCTGTGTGCCCAAGTCCGTTCAGCGTGGTATAACATTCCTCAGACAACCCTTAACAACCTCACTGATAGCATGCTAAGGTGTTTAAGTGCAGGGATTTCTACATCTGGCACTCATACTGAATAAATCCAGATATTTTTAAGATTTTATTAAATCATTTTTATCATTTGCATATATTAACATGTCTATCCATCCTGGGATTTCCATCATTCCAAGACTTTTCCTTCTTGGTGTTGAGGAGTGTATTATCCTAGAGAATTAAATTAGTCCTAAAAAGTCCAAAAAAAAGAGCCCTCAAGGCAGCCGAAAACAGTAATGGCAGTATTCACTAGAAAAAGCCATAGGCCTAAAAAATTCTAGTATACTCTGATTTTGTGTAAAGTTTTTTTTCTGCTACATGTGGATGGGGATTTGCAAATGGATCCAATGTTAAAGGGGTTGTCCAGGATAAATTGATATCTAAAATCTAAGCTAAACACCCTCCCCCCGCCTACCTTCTAAACCGCCCCAGGCACATTTTCTGGTGACGTTCCGTTTCCTCCATTTCTGGAAACAGAACGTCACCAATACTAAAATCATATCTGTCTCACAGAGAAACCCAGAAATCACTCAAAGCACTGCTAAAGGTAATTGGGTGCCCTTATTAACCTACAGTATTTATGCACTAACAGACCTTTTTTGAAAAATTATTTTTTGCCCGGAAAACCCCTTTAAGGTCATGCCTCCATGGCAGCTCTACTGCCTAATGGCAGTGGTCTTTTTCATTAGCACTCTGCTACATTACAGAAGTTGTTCAGAAATGGTTTGAGGAATGGGACGAGTTTAAAGTCTTATTTTGGCGCCTTGCAGTGAACTTTAGTGGTGGTACTTATCACAAGTCTACTGATTTTTGGAACATAGGCATGATGATGAAGCCAACAATACCAAATAGTCATAAGTTCAGGCATGTTAATGATGCACAATGGTGCACAAAATTAGTTGTAGGTTATTTAGATATAGAATGGGTCTTGTGGCATCCATGCCTCAATGGGTCGGAGTTGTTCTGGTGGAACAACACAATATCAGGCTGGCGGCTTTAACCCCTTCCCGCCGGTGACATTTTTCGTTTTTGACTCATTTTATCATTTATTATTCTGTACAATGTACTGGGAAGCTGGAAAAAAAATTCAGAATGGGGTGGATTTGAAGAAAAAGTGCATTTGTGCGACTTTCTTACGGGCTTCGTTTTTACGGCGTTCGCTCTACAGCTAAAATGACATGTCATCTGTATTCTATGCTTCGGTACGATTCCGGGGATACCAAATTTATATGGTTTTATTTACATTTTAACCCCTTAACAAAAATCCAAAACTTTTTTTAAAAGTCGCCATATTCTGACACCCGTAACTTTTTTTATACTTCTGTGTTCGGGAATGTATACAGCGTCTTTTTTTGCGGGGCCAGGTGTACTTTTTAGTTATACCATTTTGGGGAATGTCTATTGCTTTGATCACTTTTTATTCAAATTTTTATCAGAGGCAAAACAGTGAAAAAACGGCGGTTTTGCACTTTTGTTTTTTTTTCTCGTACAGGAAAAATATTTTTTTAGATTTGTAGACCGTGCGTTTTCGGACACAGGGATACCTAATGTGTAAGTGTTTCACGTTATTTAAGTACTTTTATATGTGTTCTAGGGAAAGGGGGGGTGATTTGAACTCTTAATATTTTTTTTTTATATATATTTTTTTATTTTTTATTTTTTTTTTTTTGCTTTTATTAGACCCCCTAGTGGTCTTGAATCTCAGGGGGTCTGATCACTAATGCAATGCATTAAAATGCTAATGCACTGCAAAAAAAAAAAAGGCTCTTCTATTGCAGGCTACATAGAGTAGTCTGCAATAGAAGTTAATGAAAGATAGGCCTGGGAGCTGTCATAGCAACGGGACGCCGGCCCTGGGGCTTGCTCTGGGTGCTGGCAATCCCCAGCAAAATGGCGGCGCCCGCGCGCCTCCGGTCAAATGGTGCCTCGGTCAGCTTTGACCGAGGCGCCAGAGGGGTTAATGCCCGCGATCAATGCGGGCATCAATCGCGGGGATTAGTGCCAGGTCTTTGCTGTATAAAACAGCAGAGACCTGGCGGCTATGGCGGCCACACGACTCCCAAGCGGCCGCCATCTTTAAACACCTGGCATCTGCCGTACTATTACGGCGGATGTGGGGAAAGGGTTAATGTTATGGCTAGCTGATGTATGTTCTCTGGTTAGGTTCACATCTGCATTTTTCTATCTGTTCTGTCATAGTAGCAGAAGAATGGGCTGAACTGTAATGACACATCTAACTACGGACACTAACAAATCCGGAGGGACCCCATTGACTATAATGGGGTCTGTCAGACGATGTGTTTGTCTGCAGGTTTTAGACAGACTCTAACGGAGCCTCCAATGTAAATGTAAACTTAGCCTTACTGTAATATTTAGGGTCTATCCACACATGGCAAATATGTGTGTGAACATACCTTTAGATAGGACATTCTACTTAAGAAATGTGACATTTATTGACTCTTGAATCAGATATCTACCAGCATCTGGATCATGAACACATCAGTACCTGGAGCTATCAGAATGGCTTGGACTTGATCTTGCCTGATCTTCCTCAGGACTTTGGGAAAAGATATGAGAGGGAAGGCATACACAGAATCCTGAGTCCAGAGAAAAGAGAGGCCGTACAGGAATGTTGGCTGATCCACGTGACAACTGAGTGAGGCAAACTTTGTGATTTTGTTGTTGGGACGTGAAGCTCCCACCTGATGGACAGAAGCCGGAATGTTTTGGGATTGAGACAGCATTTTCTCTGCTTGCCACTCCTGTATTTTTGGTATGTTCTCCTATAGGGCAAAAATTCCTTTGTTTGGGCTTTTTAGCTAGAGGTGTGAAAGATCCTCAGTGCGCCAACACCGCTTTGGCTCACACCTGAGTCTTCTTTCATATAAAACCACACTCACCGCCAGTGAGTGCCGGGTTCACAAGATAAATACAAGACAAGCTTTCTAAATTTTATATATTTATTAACCCCTAAATGGGTCGGTATTAACATCTAACACATGCAGTTCAGAACAGATATGCAGATATATACAAGCATTAACAGTTACTAGTTACAAGATACAGTGCCATGAAATAAAAGGGACTAAAATTGAAATAATTACTTTACCACGCATCTCCTTGATGTGGCTCTATAATCCAACACTCACACATGCTCTGTCATGTGTGAATAACCAGTGGAGGCAGCGGCATTAACTCCAGCATCTCAGCTTGGATGCTCCTTACAGTATAATCCAATAGTCTCTCTCAGTGAAAGTCTGTCTGTAATCTCCTCATAGTGTTCTCTTGTAGTCCCAGCACCATCTCCTCTCACTGACCTCTTACCTCATCTTATATACCCTTTATGCCACCTCCCAGAATGAGGTCACCGGCAACAGCAAGTCTGATGGATTAATGCTCTCAAGTCCAGATTCTTTGTAAAGAGCTGAGACCAAGTGAAATGATACAATGTTATCAGCCATATCTGATCTACCTGCAATGCATGTTTGTTTGATCACTCAGGACTGTGTAGGAATTCAATGGAGCCCTGCTGGGATGGATACAAAGCCCCATTGTTACCATGTTGCTACTACTGCCAATATACACCTAGGCTTATAGCTGCGCACATTATGAGTAAATGCAGGTAAGAAGGGAGATACTATACCCAGAGATCAAAATACATCTCTGAGTTATAGCCATATTTAAGCAGAATCATCACAAGAGGGAACAATACTTCTGGTTGAAAGGGTAATGAACAGAAATGATGTTTACACAGATCACCATTGTACTGCCTCAGCCACAAGGATCTCCTGACTGCATTCGTAAGGACCAGATTTTTTAAAGAAATTTTAAATCTCTCCATAGGAAAATAAAACGTGAAGTCAGCTGTCATTTTTAGATTAGAAATAAAATGAAGCTCTGCCCAGGAAGTCTGGTGGCATAGGACTCCCTGATCTTGAAACCTACTACCATGCCAATCAACTCTCCAGATCCTTAAATTGGGTCACCCGCCTATCATCTAAACTTCACATGCCGTTGGAGGAGTCTAACATAGGCCTCCCCTTGACCACATTAATATGGTTTACCCAGAAAACTGCCAATCCAATCTTAGCCAGCAATCCCTTAACCTCAGCAGTATACTGCTAGTGGCAATGGGTTGGACATCTCCGATTCCTCTCTTAAGGTCCATCTCCGATTATGTCTATGCAGGGCTTAATCTTCTCGAGGATGTCATCATTAGACTCTCGCCCAGTCCTTCTGAAAGCTGACAAAATTTGCCGTATGATGCTATTCTTATAGATTGAGTCTTCCCTACGTACTTAGAACTTTGAGACCTGACTTTGTGTCCATACACTTCTTAACTTATCAGTCTATCAAAAGTATTTACCGGAGGGCGATGAAGTCGGAGTCCACTGTGCAATAACCTGGCTGGAAAAGCTTTCTTCATAGCCGTCCACCTACCTGAAGGCATGGGAGTCAAATCTACAGATTTCTTTGTCTCCAGCTATACTTGAACACTCTCTAGGTCCTTCAAGATGCGTCCAAATTCAAGAATCCACATACAAATTCACCACAAGGTGGTACAAGACGCCATCCTTGATATACTCTCCTAATATCTGCCCTCTGGACTGGCAATGTTAAAAACATCCTGGCACAAACCTGGTGGGAATGCGAGAAATTTAAGACCTACTGGTCTCAAGTCAACATATATTTGACCTTATTTGTGGTCACATAGCCCCCTCTCCCCATCTATCATATGTCTAATTCTCTGGCCTATTCTCTCCAAAGGGTTTCCTAAACAACTGTGGCGTCAACTGCTATCAGGGGCTAAAGCCCTCACCCCCCTTTATTGGACCTCTGACTCTCCTTTCCAAATTTCCCATCTACTTAGGAAGATTTCCCAGGTTGCACATATGGAAGAGCTCTCACATATGGAGCTACGCTCGTACCACAAATACAAATCCATCTGAGCACCGTGGTATTCCATTACAGGAAAAGAAGCGTGGAGGCACCTGTGGGTGTGAACTCTCATGTATGTTTGTGTTTCTTGTTTCAAAGTAATTTTGTTCTTACGCTAGGTTCACACCTGCGCTCGGGTTTTCATTCTTTAGGTCCACTTGCTTGCAGGATTTTTCTCACTGCATTTTTCAAATGGAATGGTGGACGGAATCCCCGAACGGGCAACAAGCACTAGTGTGAACCTAGCCTTAGATTTCTATCATCTTTTGAGGACATGGTTACCACATGTTCTGTTGATGTAACTTTCTTATTCCTTTTACTTATTGCACAAAAATTAATAAAAAGATATTTGGTGTGTGTGTATATATGTATATATATATATATATATATATATATATATATATATATTCACACACTACTGATGGGTGCAGTTAAAGCGACGCATTTATTTAACAAGTCTCACATGCAAACAGTATCCTAACTGCATGCATTTTTCCCATTGCTCCCAACTGCGCCGTGTGAATGCACCCTTATTATTATACATTGATTTTTAGTGCATTGAAGACCTTTGATGATGTCGCTGTCATGTGACCAGGGGAGGAGCTTCCCCCTCCTACAATGCAGACTTCTTATTCCTGAGCAGGCTTTGTGCCTGCAGACTTAGACTCCTCCCTCACATGATCTCATGGTAGTGACATCATCACAGGTCCTGCTGTGGAGTTTCCTGGCATGTTCCCGGTCAGTGTTCTGTGTTCTTTGTCATGTGATTTGTGTGTTGTTGGTGTGTGTGTGTGATATAGACACCTAGGTGGTTACATACTTGTATTGCATGCAATCCCTCTAAATCTAGTCGCTTTTATAAGCTTCAGCATTCTGTACACCAAATTTACCAGAAAGGTGCAAATGCATCATAAATATTGTGCAAAATTCACATTTTTGAAATTGTGACTCCACGGCAGTCAGACATGGTGGCTTTCTTTACGCCCCTTTTTGTGCCTTTTTTAACCCCTTCCTGACATAAAAGTAATAGTATTGGAATGGAGACCCAGAGCTAATGCACACAATTTTATTATCAATCTATATAGCACCATTAATTCCATGGTGCTGTACATTATTATATAATTCCATGGTGCTTTACATTATTATATTAATTCCCTGGTGCTTTACATTTGCGGATTTACATACGGTACACCAGATATACAAAACAAATTTAATACTAACAGTGACCACTGGCACAGTGGGATAGAGGGCCCTGCCCGCAAGGGCTTACAGTCTATGAGGGAAGAGGGATAGAGACAGAAGGTGGCGGTAGAGGCTGTTCAGGTGGTGGTGTGGTGACAGTAGTGTTATTGGAGGTTGTAGGCTTTCTTGAATAGGAGAGTCTTCAGGGCCTTCTTGAAACTTGTGACTGTGGGGGTCAGTCTTATGTGTCTTGGTAATAAGCTCCAGAGTATGGGGGATGCACGGGAGAAGTCTTGGAGACGGTTGTGTGAAGAGCAGATGAGAGCAGAGCGGAGTAGGAGGTCTTTGGAGGATCGGAGGTTACATGCGGGCAGGTAGCGGGAGATTAGGTCGGAGATATATGGAGGGGACAGGTTGTGGATGGCTTTGTACGTCAGTGTTAGTGATTTGAACTCTATTCGCTGGGCGATGGGTAGCCAGTGAAGGGATTTGCAGAGGGGAACGGCTGATGAAGAACGGGGGGAGAGGTGTATTAGGCGAGCAGCACAGTTTAAGGTGGACTGGAGGGGGGCGAGAGTGTTTGCTGGGAGGCCATGGAGAAGGGTGTTACAGTAGTCTAGGCGGGAGATTATATGGCCGTGGACTAGCATCTTTGTAGTTTCAGGGGTGAGGAAGGAGCGGATTCGATGGATGTTCTTGCGTTGGAGGCTGCAGGAGGTGTTGAGGGTTTGGATGTGCGATCAGAGTTCTCTCTCATTGCAGGCATTGCTTTCAGTTATGCCCCCCAAAGTTAAATTTTGCCCCACTGGCTCTATACTTTTGCTGTCACCAGAGCCATCCTATTCCTATGACAGACAGAAGCCTAATGAAGGATCCCGGGCCTGGAGGCGGGGGGGAGCTGTGAACGGGAAAAATAAAAAAGTTATGGGGTTTGGAAAGCGGGGAGTCAAAAACCAACATTGAAAAATAGCTGCAGTGGAAAGGGGTTATAAAAAAGGTGCACATGACATCACAACGTACAATATAAGATCCCTTGCCCATGATTATCGCTTGGGTGATCGCCTGCTCTAAATTCAGGGAAAACTCCGAGCCTGGATATTTAACCCTTTCTGCTCTGGGCCACATACAGATAATTGTGCTGACAAAGGCAGGTGACTCCATCGATGGTATATCCTAGCGATATACAGTCATGAGAAAAATAGAGTACACCCTTTTTGAATTGTACGGTTTTACGAATCAGGACATAGTAAAAAATAAATAAAAATCTGGTCCTTACAGGATCTTAAAATTCGGTACACAGCCTCATGTGGACAATAGCACGTGACAAATTAGAAAATGACATTATATATTTAACAAAAACTAGGCCAAAACACAGAAGCAGTGTGTAAAAATTTATGTGAACCGTTACTGCTTCCATAGGAATTTAGTGGGTAAGTATCAGCCAGGTACTGCTAATGAAATATCCTGATTTATTGATCATCAGCAAATGTGACCGCCTGTACAAAAGTAGAAGTTTTGGCAGTTTGCTACTCTGGAAAAAAGTGTGTATTAACACAATGCCATGGAGGAAAGATATCAGCAATGATCTTAGAGAAGCCATTGTTGCTGCCCATTAATCTGGATATGGTTACAAGACCATTTCCAAACAATTTGATGTCCATCATTCTACAGTGAGAAAGATTATTCACAAGTGGAAAATATTCAACACAGTTGACAATTTTCCTAGGAGTGAATGTCCAAGCAAATTCACCCCAAGTTCAGACCGTGCAATGCTCAGCGGAATTGCAAGTAACCCAAGAGCTACATCTAAGGCTGTCCAAGCATCAGTGAGCATGTTACATGTTCAGGTCCATGACAGTACAATTAGAAAGTGACTGAACAAGTATGGCAGCAGAAGGATTGTCAGGAGAAAGTCACTTCTTTCTAAAAAGAACATGGCCGCATGGCTTAAGTTTGCAAAATTACATCTGAAGAAACCACAAGATATCTGGAACAATGTCCTTTGGACAGATGAGACCAAAGTGGAGATGTTTGGTCATATCTCATACTAACGGTCCAACATGGTGGTGGAGGGGCGATGATTTGGGCTTCTTCTACAGCCATTGACCCTGGACACCTTACAGTCATTTAGTCGATCATGGACTCCTCTGTGTACCAAAGTATTCAAGAGCCAAATGTGAGGTCATATCTCCAATAGCTAAAGTTTGGCCAAAACTGGGTCATGTAACTGGACAGATCCCGAGCACAGCAGCAAATCTAAAACACAATGAAAAGAATGGTGGTGTTGTAGTGGCCCCGTCACAGTCCAGGCCCACAATTGAACCTTAAGAGAGTTGTGCAGAAACAAGAGTCACAAAACTCAATGAACTGAAACAATATTGTGAAGAAGAGCGGGCCAAAATTCATCCAGAATGATGTGAGAGGCTAATAAAGTCATCCAGAAAGCCAGGACTTTAAGCTATTCCTGTAAAGGTGGTTCTCCAAGATATTGATTCGCGGGGGGCACTTACTTTTTCCCAAATGGCTTTTGCATTTTGGCTTTATTTTTGTTAAATAATGACCTGGTGGAATCTGATGTATGTTTTTGATCATCTAAGATTGGATTTACATAATTTTCAGACCTTCTAAGGAAGGTTTTTGTATTATGTCCTGATACGTAAAACCAGAGACTTCAAAGAAGGTGGACTAATGTCTTTCATGAAAGAAATCCAATATACCCTGTATAATAAAACTGTTCCTAGATATTTTCTTTATTCTTCCAAGTTATTACTTTGTATGTTCCATACTAGATGTCACCACTCGTGGCATTTAGCATCTGTCTCTTTTTTTCCTCTCCAGATGTCCCATCCTGTTCACGTTACAAGATAATCATTCATTTGTTGACAACCTACACCATGGCTGAGGAGATATTAGAGCTCACCCTGGAGATCATCTACCTGCTAACTGGAGAGGTAAGGGCTTCTGGGAATGAATGATGTGACTCTTCTCTGTATTAATAAAGACCAGACTTGGCCAGAGAGATGATATTTATCAGTACGTCTGTCCTATACACAGGACTACATGGTAGTGAAGAAACCTGGCAAGGATGTGACAACCAGCTCAGATTCCCATGCGTCACCAGAAAGGAGTAAGGGCCAAAGCGCCACCATGAAGCCTCCACCTCAGTCATTGATAGATCCTCAAGTTAATGAGGAGAAGATCCTAGAGATCATCGATAAGATCACTGAACTGCTGACTGAAGAGGTGAGTGTTGCATGAAGAGATAATGGTGGAATTTATCAAGACTGGTGTTTTTCGAGCTGGTCTTGATATCCCCTTTGCACCTAATTTATGACTCATGATAAATTCAGAGTATCCGTGTACCTAGTCTGAAATCTATTGCAGATGGTTGCATGTAGATTTCAGTCACCATCTATTCCTCTTTTCAGAAAGTGGCAAGTCATGTTGGACTTGCCCACCATTGTACCAGAGGGTCCCCCAGTAGGCCCAGAATCAGTAATGGTCCAGCAGAAGACACACCAATTTGAAGGCTACTATAGTCTCTTTTTCCTAGGGATTGTTGGAAGGTGGACCCCCAGAATCATTTTATCTAATGGGCCCAAGGAACCTCAGTCCAACACTAGTGGCAAGTGCAACATTAGGGCAATTTTTGTTTCAAGTGGCATTTACTAGTGTAAGGAGGATGATAAATCTCCCCTATTGTGTCTGGACAATGATCATAGTATTGTGTTTTTCAGGTCCCTATAAGGTGTCAGGATGGCGCTTTCTATCTCTCCATGGAAGAGTCAGAGTATTTAGAAGGACACAAGGATCAGTATAAGGACGTCATGGTGAAGAAGGACCAGGCCCTCATACCACAGGGTAAGAGAAGATTATCATTGGATATAAAGGAGAGTAATTGAGTTTGCTGGATAGTCTTTGCATGATAATCACATATGTGTTCTCTACCTATGTGTGTGTCTTATAGATGGATCCAGTAAGAGTGATACACCTGACCAGCCCCCCACACCACAGGGTAAGAAGAAACTCTCTATAACTGTAATGGTGGACACTTTTGAAAGCCATCTTGATGCGCTCATCATCACCGCCACTGTATCTGTGTGCTTCTTTACAGAGGGATCCAGTAGAAGTAACACACCGGACAGTTGTTCCAGTCCTCTTCATGATTTTCCCTTGAATCATCCTGAGGACAATCAGGTAGAGGAATCAGATGGAAGGACTTAAAGAGACATCACTATGTCATACTGGATTTCATCTAGTGCATTTTTTTTGTAGATTGATGACCTTGTTATTGTTAAAGTTGAAGACACAGAGGGAGACGAGGAGTATTATAAGAGTGGTCTCCTTAGTAATGAGGAGGAAACACCAACTGACAACAATACAGGTGAGTAACAACCATGTAGAAAGCCTTTCAGTACTTACTTCCTCTGGGTTCTATTGTGGATGAACCATGGGTTTCTGGGCAGGTGCCACCCGGGATCATGTAATTGAGGCCAGCTCCCAGCCACCACCTCCTCCCGTGTTCTCTTCTAGTTACCTGTACTATGGGGGCTGGCTGAATAATTATAATAGTAAAGCCAGGCCCCATACCACAGGTAACAAACAATAAACAAAGGAGACGAAGGATGAGATGGAGTGACTTGGGGTGGTGTGCTGGTTCTTAACGGGCCCAAAAACTCATGGTTCATCATCGGAAGAACCTGGTAGTTCTGAAAGCTTCCCTGGAGGACACCTTTAAAATCAAACTGAAAAGACAAGTTCACTGCTCCCCTTCCCACACCAATGTTCCTAAAATACTCTGATAAATGTCTTGGCTCTCCTTTTCTCTCATATAGAAAGTATTATCTACTTAGGCTGTTTCATGTAGTTCTAATATGAGTGCAGTTTATTGTCCACAACCCCTAGATTCCCCGTGATTCTACTGCACATAGTTGCTCCATTGCAGAATCCAATAAAAATTGCAGACGTAATAGTCCTTCTGGTTTGGCAAAACGATGCAGTGGAAACCCAACGTGCCCATTATAGACAGTGGGATCTATTGGGCTCCGTTGGTGTCCGTCATCTCCGGAGCCAATGTGATCGTAGCCTAATAAGAACAGAAAATGTGACCATATAAAAGCATCCTAAAGCTGCAACTTGCCATACAAGAGGAATAAAATAACCATGTGGAATTACCCTGTTTTTAGAAAAACAATGGAAAGTAATTTGTTTTCATTCCCACAGATCTCCGATTGAGTCTTCGGCGCAGTCCACTCCCTTCATCTTCTGATCATACAGCAGAACTCTATGCCAAACGTAATATGTTTGGAAAAAACCTCAGTACCTCGAATCTATCTTTAGTCATCCCTAGTGGAGGTGGATCATTTGATCCTGCTACACTCGAAGGACCTTCAGCCAATCAATCACAAACTGCTAATCAGATTTCCAGTTTTGGTGGGCGAAATCTGAGAAATGAGAGTCGATTTTCATGTCAAGAATGTGGAAAAAGCTTCACAAATCAGACAAATCTTCTTGAACACCAGAGTGTCCACACAGGAGAGCGACCACATTCATGTCAAGACTGTGGGAAAAGTTTCACCTGGAAATCAAATCTGTGTGAACATCAAAAAATTCACGTGGCGAAAAATCCATTTTTGTGTTCGGTGTGTGGGAAAAGTTTTAATCAGAAGTCGGGTCTTATCAGACACCTGAAAATCCACACTGGGGAGAAGCCACATTCTTGCTCAGTGTGTGGAAAATGTTTCACGAATAGGCAACATCTGGTTGAACATCATAGAGTTCACACCGGAGAGAAGCCATTTCCATGTCCCGAATGTGGGAAATGTTTTTCAATAAAATCCAATCTTTTTGCCCATCAAAAAACTCATACAGGGGAAAGACCATTTCAGTGTTCAGTATGTGAGAGAAGTTTTATCCTAAAAACAGATCTTATTATCCATGAGCGAATTCACACAGGAGAGAGGCCATATTCATGTTCAATGTGTGAAAAATGTTTTAACCGGAAAAGAGATCTCGCTCGACATCAGAGGATCCACACTGGGGAGAAGCCATACTCGTGTTCCGAATGTGGGCGATGTTTTATCCAGAAACAAGCTCTTGTTGCACATCAGAGAACTCACACGGGAGAGAAGCCATATTCATGCTCCGAATGTGGGAAATGTTTCACAATTAAGACCAACCTTGACGAACATCAGAAGGTTCACACAGAGGAGAAGCTGTTTTCCTGTTTGCTGTGTGGAAAATGTTTCAACCGGAAAGCAGATCTTCTGAGACACCAGAGAATCCACTCGGGTGAGAAGCCATTCGTGTGTTCGGTCTGTGGGAAGCGCTTTAGAAATAAACAACATCTTGTAGAACATGAGAGAATTCATACTGGAGAGAAACCATTCTCCTGTACAGATTGTGGGAAATGCTTTAGATTAAGAAACAATCTTTATATACACAAAAGAGTTCATACAGGGGAGCGGCCATATTCATGCTCAGAATGTGGGAGATCTTTTAGCCAGAGATCAGATCTTACGGCACATAAGAGAAGCCACACAGGAGAGAAACCATATTCATGTTCAGACTGTGGGAAACGTTTTACCCGGAAACGAAGTCTCGTTGAACACCAGAGAACTCACACAGGGGAGAAGCCTTATTTATGTACAGAATGCGGGAAGCGCTTTAACCAGAAACAAGCTCTGGTTGTACATCGGAGAATTCACACAAAGGAGAAGCCATACCCATGTTCTGAATGTGGGAAGCAATTTAGCCAGAAGCAGGCTCTTATCGTTCATCAGAAAAATCACACCCAGGTTCAGTCGAGTGTGCAAGTGTTCTGAATGGGGAGAGGGGAGTAAGCTTCTGCCACACGACTTTGGTGGCAGGTTGTCTCCTATAAGAACTAAAGGATCGGGAGTTAAAATCCTACATGTCTGATCCTTATTTTGCCTGATATTATTTGTTAGAGGGAAGTCGGGAGCCACCATTACAATAGATAGTTGGCCGTTTCTGCAAGGTTCAGCTAACTTTTTTTCTAATGACTTCAATTCTATTTCGGCATGAGGCATACAGTTCTCACATGGACTCTTCATATGACTGTGTGAATACAGCTTTCGTCTGAGACATACATTGTTTAAAAAAGACAAAGTAACAAAAAATTACAGGAGAAAACAGAAAGGAGAGCCGGGCATCCATTTCCCTCCTGTGTTCTTGGACTCTACAGACTTCAAAAACATCTAATGTTGATTTGGGCAAAAAAGCATAACAGTATCTAAAGCCATAACCCCTAAAAAGTCTTTATGTTTTATGTTACTCTACCTGTACCCTTTGTTTTTAAAAGGAATGTGTCACCAGATCAAGTTTTTATGCTAAACTTTTTTATGAATTTTTTTAAAAGTCTTCCATGTCACTCTCTGTAATTTAAAGGAAAATAAACTAAATCTTGCAATTTTCACTCTAGTAATAGACAGACACTTTTCAGTGGCGTAACTAGGAATGGCTGGGCCCCAAGGCGAACATTTGACACCCGCCCCCCCCCCCCCCCGCACAAACCGCATTCTTGCACACACTTGTCTGCCCCATAGTGGCCCCTGCACACAGTATTCTGCCCCATAGTGGCCCCTGCACACAGTATTCTGCCCCATAGTGGCCCCTGCAAACAGTATTCTGCCCCATAGTGGCCCCTGCACATAGTATTTTGCCCCATAGTGGCCCCTGCACACAGTATTATGCACCATAGTGGCCCCTGCACACAGTATTATGCCCCATAGTGGCCCCTTCACATAGTATTATGCCCCATTGTGGACCACCCATGAACAATTATTATACTCTGGGGTCTTTTCAGGGGATCGGTAAGTAAATAGGGCCCGTTACCTGCTGAGGTTACACCAGCAGGTATGGCCTATTAAAAAAAAAAAAAAAAAAACCTCAGGGGCCCGCCGGGCCCCCTAATGTCCCGGGCCCTGTGGCAGCCGCTACCGCTGCTACCCCGGTATTTACGTCACTGCCTCATTTACATCACAAGCAGTATTACAATAGAAGATAACACCTCTATAGATAGCACCACTGAGCCATCATTACTTCCACTACTGCCAATAGATGATGTCACGACTTATTTCCTTCCCTCTAGAGCATGTCTAGAAATCTCTCCCAAAGACCGCAGTGAGTCAACTCCAGTCTACTGCTGCCCAACACTGTTGTAAAGTATGTCACTAAATACTGTTAGCAGAGCCGAGGAGAAGCTCAGGCCCCCAACAGCATGTACAGAAAATAGAATAAAAAAAATTTACAATCAGAAAATTAAAACAGATTAGAAAAAATTTATAGACTTCACTATCTGGTGACACATTCACTTTAAGACATTATTTTAGAAAAATCAATGGTGTTACGCTAATAAATATACAGTATTTCTCAAAAAAGTGTCTGTGTCCTTCCTTACTGAGCTTTTACTTTTACAGTGTGGGCTATTGGGGGTCTATGGTTTGTACATTTAGATGATTTTGCGGTAATTTTAAAAGGAAAAATTGCAAAAAATATACTTTTGTATTATAAAATAGATTAAAGTGACCCACCAGATTTCATAGAAATAATTTTAAAGGTGTTGTTGGGGGCTTCATTTTTTGATGGCCTCAGCAAAGGGCCAACACCCATCAGCCGTACAGAGCCACTTCTGGAGCCTGTCCAATGGGAGCCTGAAGCGTCTCCATACAGCTAATCGGCCCAGGTATTTATGGTCTATCGTGAGGATAGGCTATAAAAAAAATTAAAGGGATTGTCCAGGCTAAAATTTTATTTATTAATTAGGCCGGGTGAGGATAAAAATTAAAAAAAACAAAAAAAAACCTGTACCCGGTGCTCTGGCACCTCCCCGTGCGATCCGATCCTGCAGCTCTATTGTTGTCTTCTGGTGGAAGTACCCGCCACACGTGACAGCTGAGGCCAATCAGCGGCCTACCTGTGACGTCCCCGGCTCAGCAGCCACGTGACCAGGATGTCACAGCTGGCGAGAAATTCAACAGCAAGAAGGCAGCTGACCAGACCGGTTCGCCATGGGAGGGATTTCTTTATTTTTTTCACCTCCCCTGGCCTAATTTGAAAATACTGTTTAGCCTGGACAACCCCTTTAAATACTATTGGGCAGATTTATGAAAGGACCTAAAAGAACAAAACTGCCTTTGTTGCCCATGGCAACCAATCACAAGGCCGCTTTCATTTAGTAAGAGCAGAATACAAAATGAAAGCTACGCTATGGGCAACAAGAGAATTTTTCTTTTAGACAATTTTGTAAATCTTACCCCTATACTTGTAGGATTAACACCTTAAGGACACAGCCCAAAAGTTCATTCAGGACCAGGCCTCATTGACATAATCACTTTATATGGCAATAACTTTGAGACGTCTTAACTTACACAAGTGATTTTGAGACTGTTTTTTCGTGACACATTGTACTTCATGTTAGTGGTAAATACTAATCAATATTTTTGTATTTATTTATAGAAAAAAAATAGGAAATTTGATGGAAATTTGGAAAAAAATCGCAGTTTTCAAAATGTGAAATGCTCTGCTTTTCAGACAGATAGTCATACCCCCAAATACATTAATAAATATTATGTACCATATCTCTGCTATATATCGGCATCATCTTTTAATCGTCCTTTAATTTATTTTGGATGTTAGAAGGCTTACAAGTGTAACAGCGATTTTCCAGATTTACAAGAAAATTTCCCAAACTAATTTTTTAGGGACCACTTCAGTCCTGAAGGGGATTATAAAGGCCTATATATTAGAAACCCCCATAAATCACCCCATTTTCAAATCTGCACCCCTGAAATAATTCAAAACAGCAATTGGGAAGTTTGTTAACCCTTTAAGCATTTCATGGAAATTAAAACAATATGGAGGTGAAATTTCGACATTTCATTTTTTTTTTTCAATAATACATTCATTTAGCCCTAGAATTGACACATTCACAAAGGGTTAAAGGAGAAAATGCATCTCACAGTTTGTTATGCAATTTCTCCAGAGCACAGAAATAACCCACAAGTGGGTGTAAACTGATGTTTGGGCAGACGGCAGCGCACGGAAGGGAAGGTGCGGCATTGGATGCTTGAAAAGCAGATTTTGCTGGAACAGTTTTCGGGTGCCATGTCTCATTTGCAGAGCCCCTAAAGTACCAATACAATGGAAGCCTTCAAAAGTAACCACGTTTTGGAAACTACACACCTCAAGTAATTTATCAAGGGGTATTATCATTTTGAGCCCAAGAGCGCTTCCCCGAAAATTAATGTATAAAGTGAAAATTGAAATTTTTAAAGAAATATGCTATTTTGGTGCCCAATGCGTTGCACCCACTTTGTGTCATCAGAGACATACAGTGGGGAAAAAAAGTATTTAGTCAGCCACCAATTCTGCAAGTTCTCCCACTTAAAAAGATGAGGCCGGCCTGTAATTGTCATCATAGGTAGACCTCAACTATGAGAGACAAAATGAGAAAACAAATCCAGAAAATCACATTGTCTGATTTTTAAAGAATTTATTTGAAAATTATGGTGGAAAATAAGTATTTGGTCAATAACAAAAGTTCATCTCAATACTTTGTTCTATATCCTTTGTTGGCAATGACAGAGGTCAAACGTTTTCTGTAAGTCTTCACAAGGTTGGCACACACTGTTGCTGGTATGTTGGCCCATTCCTCCATGCAGATCTCCTCTAGAGCAGTGATGTTTTGGGGCTGTCGCTGGGCAACACGGACTTTCAACTCCCTCCAAAGGTTTTCTATGGGGTTGAGATCTGGAGACTGGCTAGGCCACTCCAGGACCTTGAGATACTTCTTACGAAGCCGCTCCTTCGTTGCCCTGGCGGTGTGCTTGGGATCATTGTCATGCTGAAAGACCCAGCCACGTTTCATCTTCAATGCCCTTGCTGATGGAAGGAGGTTTGCACTCAAAATCTCACGATACATGACCCCATTCATTCTTTCATGTACACGGATCAGTCGTCCTGGTCCCTTTGCAGAGAAACAGCCCCAAAGCATGATGTTGCCCCCCCCCCCATGCTTCACAGTAGGTATGGTGTTCTTTGGATACAACTCAGCATTCACTCTCCTCCAAACACCACGAGTTGTGTTTCTACCAAACAGTTCTACTTTGGTTTCATCTGACCATATGACATTCTCCCAATACTCTTCTGGAACATCCAGATGCTCTCTAGAAAACTTCAGACGGGCCCGGATATGTACTAGCTTAAGCAGGGGGACACGTCTGACACTGCAGGATCTGAGTCCCTGGCGGCATAGTGTGTTACTGACGGCAGCCTTTGTTACGTTAGTCCCAGCTTTCTGCAGGTCACTCACTAGGTCCCCCTGTGTGGTTCTGGGATTTTTGCTCACCGTTCTTGTGATCATTTTGACCCCACAGGGTGAGATCTTGCGTGGAGCCCCTGATGGAGGGAGATTATCAGTGGTCTTGTATGTCTTCCATTTTCTAATTATTGCTCCCACAGGTGATTTCTTCACACCAAGCTGCTTGCCTATTGCAGATTCAGTCTTCCCAGCCTGGTGCAGGGCTACCATTTTGTTTCTGGTCCTTCCGCAGCTCTTTGGTCTTCACCATAGTGGAGTTTGGAGTGTGACTGTTTGAGGTTGTGGACAGGTGTCTTTTATACTGATAACAATGTCAAACAGGAGCCATTACTACAGGTAATGAGTGGAGGACAGAGGAGCCTCTTAAAGAAGAAGTTACAGGTCTGTGAGAGCCAGAAATCTTGCTTGTTTGTAGGTGACCAAATACTTATTTTCCACCATAATTTACAAATGAATTCTTAAAATATCAGACAATGTGATTTTCTGGATTTGTTTTCTCATTTTGTCTCTCATAGTTGAGGTCTACCTATGATGACAATTACAGGCCGGCCTCATCTTTTAAAGTGGGAGAACTTGCACAATTGGTGGCTGACTAAATACTTTTTTTTCCCCACTGTACATTCCTAAAACTATTAAGTGGGCTATCCCGGGGACAAAGAAGTTGTATATGTGGGTGTAAACTGCTACTTGGGCACACAGCAGGGCTCAGAAGGAAAGAGCAGTGCGCTTTTAGCTTTTGGAGTACAGATTTAGAGTGACTTTCTGGTCGCCATGTTGTTTTTGCAGAGCCCCAGAGGTGACAGTAAATTGTAATTCCCCAAGAAGTGACCCCCATTTTGTAGGGGCATTTTTAGAGTCTCTACAAATGTGAAATGGTGTCCAAAAACCAACAATCTAAATCTGCGGTCCAAAAGCACATAGCGCTCCTTCACATCTTCACCCTCCTATGTGCCCAAATGGCAGTTTATGCCCACATGTATGACACTGGTGTACCCAGGATAATGTACTTATTGTCATATGTGGTATAAACTGCTGTTTGGGAACAGCCGGGCACAGAAGGGAAGGAGCGCTATGTGGCTTTTGGAGCGCAGATTCAGATGTTTAGGATCTGGATGCCATGTCATTTTTGCAGAGCCTCTAAGGTACCAGTAAAGAGGAATCCCCTAAGGAGTGACCCCATTTTGAAAACTGCACCCCTCAAAGAATTTATCAGGGGTGTAATAAGCATTAGTATCCCAGACGTGAATGCACAGTGGATGGTGAAAAGTGAATATGTAAGCTGTGCGGAGTACATTAGGAACACTAAATTCCCTACTATATCCCCAGTAGCTCCTATGATGAGGGGGGGGGGGGGGTCACTCTGGGGGTCACTTCTGGTGTCTTTTCCCTTGTAAACTCTAAATCTGGTTTGTCCCGATATACGCTCGCACAGCTTATACTTTTCCTTTCTGCCGCAGCCAGTTTTGTCACAGTACAGAGATAATACACACAGTGATGTCACAGTACAGGATAATACACACAGTGATGTCACAGTACAGAGATAATACACACAGTGATGTCACAGTACAGGATAATACACACAGTGATGTCACAGTACAGAGATAATACACATAATGATGTCACAGTACAGAGATAATACATACAGTGATGTCACAGTACAGAGATAATACACACAGTGATGTCACAGTACAGAGATAATACACACAGTGATGTCACAGTACAGAGATAATACACATAATGATGTCACAGTACAGGGATAATATACACAGTGATGTCACAGTACAGAGATAATACACATAATGATGTCACAGTACAGAGATAATACACACAGTGATGTCACAGTACAGAGATAATACACAGTGTTACATGCAGGTATTATGATATCCTAGTAAAACAATGGAGGATCATGCCAGTTTTCCACATCTCCTTCCATCATCCATAGCCATCACTAATGGTACCCTAGGTCTCAGGTACTCTAGGCCCCATAGCAGCTGCTATGTCTGATACCCAGGTAATTACTCTAATGTTCTCCCTAGAATTCCACTTTTTGGAAGAACTTTAGGAGGTTTTACCATATAAATGTGGTGATACAGTGCTGGCCAAAAGTATTGGCACCCCTGCAATTCTGTCAGATAATACTCAATTTCTTCCAGAAAATGATTGCAATCACAAATGCTTTGGTAATAATATCTTCATTTAATTTGTCATCAATGGAAAACCACAAAAAGAATTGTCAAAAAGCCAAATTGGATATAATTCCACACCAAACATAAAAAAGGGGGTGGACAAAAGTATTGGCACCCTTGAAAAATCATGTGATGCTTCTCTAATTTGTGTAAATAACAGCACCTGTTACTTACCTGTGGCACATAACAGGTGGTGGCAATAACTAAATCACACTTGCAGCCAGTTGAAATGGATTAAAGTTGACTCAACCTCTGTCCTGTGTCCTTGTGTGTACCACATTGAGCATGGAGAAAAGAAAGAAGACCAAAGAACTGTCTGAGGACTTGAGAAGCAAAATTGTGAGGAAGCATGAGCAATCTCAAGGCTACAAGTCCATCTCCAAAGACCTGAATGTTCCTGTGTCTACCGTGCGCAGTGTCATCAAGAAGTGTAAAGCCCATGGCACTGTGGCTAACCTCCCTAGATGTGGACGGAAAAGAAAAATTGACGAGAGATTTCAACGAAAGATTGTGCGGATGGTGGCTAAAGAACCTCGACTAACATCCAAACAAGTTCTAGCTGCCCTGCAGTCCGAGGGTACAACAGTGTCAACCCGTACTATCCGTCGGCGTCTGAATGAAAAGGGACTCTATGGTAGGATACCCAGGAAGACCCCACTTCTGACCCAGAGACATAAAAAAGCCAGGCTGGAGTTTGCCAAAACTTACCTGAGAAAGCCAAAAACTTTTTGGAAGAATGTTCTCTGGTCAGATGAGACAAAAGTAGAGCTTTTTGGGAAAAGGCATCAACATAGAATTTACAGGAAAAAAAAGAGGCCTTCAAAGAAAAGAACACGGTCCCTACAGTCAAACATGGCGGAGGTTCCCTGATGTTTTGGGGTTGCTTTGCTGCCTCTGGCACTGGACTGCTTGACCGTGTGCATGGCATTATGAAGTCTGAAGACTACCAACAAATTTTGCAGCATAATGTAGGTCCCAGTGTGAGAAAGCTGGGTCTCCCTCAGAGGTCATGGGTCTTCCAGCAGGACAATGACCCAAAACACACTTCAAAAAGCACTAGAAAATGGTTTGAGAGAAAGCACTGGAGACTTCTAAAGTGGCCAGCAATGAGTCCAGACCTGAATCCCATAGAACACCCGAGGAGAGATCTCAAAATGGCAGTTTGGAGAAGGCGCCCTTCACATCTCAGGGACCTGGAGAAATTTGCCAAAGAAAAATGGTCTAAAATTCCAGCAGAGCATTGTAAGAAACTCATTGATGGTTACCGGAAGCGGTTGTTCGCAGTTATTTTGTCTAAAGGTTGTGCTACCAAGTATTAGGCTGAGGGTGCCAATACTTTTGTCCGGCCCATTTTTGGAGTTTTGTGTAAAATGATCAATGATTTGACTTTTTTTTTCATTCTCTTTTGTGTTTTTTCATTGCAAGCAAAATAAATGAAGATATTATTACCAAAGCATTTGTGATTGCAATCATTTTCTGGAAGAAATTGAGTATTATCTGACAGAATTGCAGGGGTGCCAATTCTTTTGGCCAGCACTGTATGTTGGAGTTGATTGAATAGCTTTATTTACAGTCATCAAATAAGAAATACACATCGGACGTGACCGGTGCCAACTAGATGCCAGCACTACAAATACCAGGCGTACTAGTACAGATACAGTAAAGGCACAGAGTACCCAGAGTTATACGTATACACTGTCTATTTATATTTACATGTCCATGAGCTGTGATGATGTCACTGTTATGTCACCAGGGGGCGGTGCTCTGCTGTTAGTAGATACATGTGCTCTTCAGTAAAAGAATCCAGCATTGAAGTTCTCCAGTTCATGGGTAAGATTCTTCCCTCTAAACTTTAACTCCTCCCCCTGTCTGGTCACATGACTGTGACATCATCAAAGGTCCTTTACCCACCAAGTCCTGTGAAGTCACCAGATCTGTGTATGTCACATCAGTTCTTACCGGACACCCAGGTAATTACACAATTATTCTCTTTAGGAGGCGGTCACCTAGCAACAGCAGATGGTACAGGTGACCACCTCCGAAAAGTCATTGAATGCATTACTGTACAGTTGTCACTACTTTAAAGGGATTCTCCAGGGAGGGTTTTATAGACTTCCCCCAGGTTCTAGTGAGGACGAACCACAGGATTTTGGGCCGGTTCTGACTTTGGGTCACGTGATCGGAACCAGCTATGAAATTGCTCCACCTCCTCTTCCCAGGGAAAGTGAGTGTAGAAATCCTCCCTGGAGATCCCCTTTAAGCGGACGGGGTTCTTCCAAGACTTACAGTGGTCGACCTCTCCTTAGGATAGGTTATTAAAGGAATTTTCCTTTTCGGCTTTTATGGTCCCAGAAGTGGCACCCACGCCTGCCTCGAGAATGGGGCACAAGTCAGTGGAGAGGGGCCGTGCATGTGCGAATCTTTCCATTGACTTCTACAGGACTTCCAAAAATAGCCCACCTGACAAGTGAATGGAGGGGCTCGTACGTGCAAGGCCCCTCTCCTACTCATTTGGGGCCCCAATCTCAAGACAAACCCATATATGACATCTTTTATAGATGTAGGTGTAAGTGCGGAGATGGGAATACCCCTTTAATTTGAGATCGGTGACGGTCCAACACCATGGATTGGAGCCAGACAGAGTGGCGGGGCCGCACTATTGTAGCTCAGATCCCACTTAAATCAAAAGCTGATTTATAGGGTCCCCATTATTGGACCCCCACCGATCTAAAATTAAAGGGGTTGTCCATATTCAGTTTTCTTTTCCCCTTAACGTGACCAATGTGTTTTTAAAACAAAAAAAAAGTTAGGATTCCTCAACTACCGGTTCCAGCGCTGTCACTTCCAGGCTTTGTTTACCTGGTGACATCAGGTCAGTGGCACGTGGCTGTAACCAATCAGTGGTCAGCGCTATCCTGTAATGTGGTATTACCTGGTTTTTGTTTCACCCGCACTCTGCTTATCTGTATTTGTTTCCTCCCTGCCATGGCGTCAGGCCTGTAACCCTTTCCTTGCTGATATCCGAGGCATTAGCCCATCATAAGGCTAGGAGGCACTGCCAGCGACAACATGACAGCCGTTCACTATATTGGAGACAATACACACTGTAAAGATGCAAATGTCAGTGCAGAGTAAATGAAGGCTAATTAGGAAGTATTTAGCGCCGGAATAGAATGCAATAGATCAGTGTATACTGACACCTGAATAAGAATAGGTACTAGATACAATAAGTACACTAAGGCTACATACTGTATATACACCCTGTCACCCTGCAAGTCCTTCACTAATGTAGAGTTGCATTTGACCTTGAGAATTTGGCAACTGCAAAAAGATCAAATAGCATTGGATAAAAGTCAAAACGTCCTCAGGGTTAAAATGCAACTCCATTCGCGTACATTAGTGGAGGGGGTTTCAGGGTGGGACGGCGATCTTTGGTGGCACGGTGTAGTCACGGCCAAAGTTTCTGTATAGCCCTAGCCTAAGTAAGAGGGCTGTGTATGCACCAGTAGTCATTATAAAGTCCTATACTGATCCCTGTATATAGGCTGGCCATATACATTAGATTTTCATTGGCTGAAATTGTCTAATGATTTGGAGGCTGCCTACAGACAGGTCTGGTATTATCCTGGAGGTACATACAGAGACCACTTACTTACTGTTTGGCTGATGTTATCACATTTATCGTATCTAGCACATTCTCATGCAGGTGTGTCAGTATACACTGATTTGTTGCATTATATTCAGTTTTGAATGTTAATTATGATTTGAATGACTTTGTCCTGCGCTCTGTATATTTATATATCATTGTGATGGGATTGAATCTGCCCTGTCCAGTTCTGTACCCACTTTTATTTTATTTCATTATTTCGATCCTCCTCCTGTTGCCCCTGTGGACATCCTGGGAATGAAGAGAAGTGTTAATGTGAAGAGAACTGGCTTTGCTACAAAATTACTTTACCACTTGTGCCTGTTCAGACCTGACTTACCTAGAGAGTATTTAGAGGACCTGTCAGAGGGACCTTTGGGGCCCCTCAGGGTCCAGGGCCTTATAGTGACTGTTATCTCCGCACCCCCTATAGCTACTGTACGTCCCTGAATTCAGTTGCACGCAGTCGGCAGCACCCAATTGCTCGCCACAAGGTTAAAGCCGATTGTCTCTTGTGTAGTCTTAAAGGGGTTGTCCATAGCAGATATTTATGGCATATCCATTGGTGAACGGGCTGATCCCATCTCTGGGACCTGCATCTATAGAAATGACCACCTTGCTCACCTGGGTTCCACTGATGGTGGTCAGGTTGGGAGATATTACATGTACGATGTCTTTGCTTGCCCCTCCCGCCCGCCCAGCTTCAGGTCCGCCATTATTCTCAGAATTTTTTCTATTTGTGGGAGGATAGACACTTCCAGCTTGTTTTTCCCTCACTGTCTAACATCAGCTGGGTACCTCTTATGACATGGACGGCCCTTGTATATGATATCCTCGACTAGCGCCACTCTCACTTGATAGGACAGTAATGGTGTATCCTGGTCAGATGCCACCAAAGTCTTCGACGAGACAAATCCCATATACTCATGATTCCCAGAGTATGTTCTCTACTGGATGTTGTCACTCCTAGGATTTAGTATTGGTCCATATTTTTCCTCTCTAGGTGTCCCATCTGGATAATTGTCCATTGCAACTACCTACACCATGGCTGAGGAGATATTAGAGCTCACCCTGGAGATCATCTACCTGCTGACAGGAGAGGTGAGGACTTCTGGGAATGACATGATTCTCATCTGTATTAAGACCAGACCTGGTTGGAGAGATGATACTGATCAATGCGTCTTTCCCTACATAGGACTACATGGTAGTGAAGAAATCTAATGAGTGTCTGACAACTAGCAAAGATCCCCAAGTGTCACAAAGATGGAGCAAGAGCCAAAGTGCCATCATGAAGCCTCCACCTCAATCACTGATAGATCCGAGACATAATGAGCAGAAGATCCTGGAGCTCACCAGTAAGATCCTCCATATGATGACCAGAGAGGTGAGTACTGTTGGAAATGCTGGGACGTAATACGGCAACGTGTCAGGATGATGACTGTACCTTTGTGCCCATCAGGTCCCGATAAGGTGTCAGGACGTCACTGTCCATTTCTCCAAGGAGGAGTGGGAGTATTTAGAAGGACACAAGGATCAGTACAAGGACGTCATGGAGGACAAGCAGCCCATCACACCACAGGGTAAGAGGAGATTCTCATTGACTGTGACTTGTCCCTGTCTCTTACTGGCGGAAAAAAAAAAAAAAAAAAGAAGGCCTCAAACCTAAAAAGAAGTTGATGGAACACTTATTCCTTATTGACCGGATAGAAGGTAAGTGTCAGACCGCTGTGAGTCTGATGGCTAGGACCTCCAGAAATCAGAACAACAGGAGACTGAACGCTACCTTGTATGGTCCATGTGAGTAGATCACAGGTACATACATGTAGCCAGGACTCCATTCACTGACATGGAGCTGATGGAGATGACTGCCCCAGCTGATGGTTGTCCCAGTGGTCTGACACCCAGACATCTGATACAGATTCCAGCCTTTATGATCCCTCATGGATAGGTTAGAAATGAAAATCAGTAGAATCAGGTTGGTTGATAAAGACTTTCACCATTCTATATGGGCATGGTATGGTAGTATTATATAGGTTCTGTATGATACTATTATTTGGCTGTAGGCACACTGTGGTATCTCCCATATGTAGGTAGAAAAAACCCATCTTGCTTGTCAAAAACTGATAAGCTTGATAAATGTCTTGTTTTTGTATTGACTTTACAGTCAAAATGTCTGCCCACTCTATTGTGTCTATGAATAAACATATCTGTCTTCATCCCCAATAGATATTCCTCTAAAACTTTGGCACAGTAATCTATCTGCACAGTGTGAACTAGGACATAGTATGGATGGAGATCATAGTATTGCCCCAAGTCTACTTACAGTCTCCGACAAACAAGATCTATCACCTAATCCCACTACTCACAACAAGCCACCAACTCAACCGAAAATTATTAAAGGATTCTCTTGTTCTGAATGTGGGAAAATTTTTGTAAGTAACGCAAGACTTGTCAGACACCAATTTATTCACACCGGGGAGAAGCCGTATTCATGTCCAGAATGTAAGAAATGTTTCAGTTTTAAAAAACATGCTATAGAACATCGGAGAATTCACACTAAGAAGAAGCCATATACATGTCCAGAATGCGGGAAAAGTTTTTCTTTCAAATCAAATTTTATTGTCCATCAAAAACTCCATGCAGGAGAGAAGCTTTATTCATGTCCAGAATGTGAGAAATGTTTCTTATGTAATTCAAAACTTCTAAGACACCAGAAAAGTCACATAAAGAAGCAAATTCCTAAAGAATTCCCATGTTCAGAATGTGGGAAAATTTTTGAATCAAATTCAAAACTTGTCAGACACCAGATAATTCACACTGAGCTGAAGCCATTTTCATGTCCAGATTGTGGCAAATGTTTCAGACTTAAAAGACACGCTATTGAACATCAGCGAGTTCACACTGGCGAGAAGCCGTATTCATGTCCAGAATGTGGGAAACGTTTTTCTTTCCAATCAAATTTTGTCGTCCATCAAAAACTCCACCGAGGAGAGAAGCCATATTCATGTTCAGAATGTGGAAAGTGTTTTGTATCGAGTTCAAAACTTGCTAGACACTACAGAAGCCACACGGGAGAGAAGCCATATTCATGTCCAGAATGTGAGAAGTGTTTTACCCGAAAAATAAATCTAGATAGACATCGGAGGAGTCACATTGGAAAGATGCCATAGTCATGTCCAGAATATGGAAGATGTGTTACCCACAAACTAAATCTTACCAGAAGCATAGATCCATAACATATCAAAAAGATATATAAAACTTAACATTTAATATAATAAACATTCAACAAGGTCCTAATTTGCATGTAAATAGACAAATAATCGGAACAATATTACCAATTTCAACAGTGGACTGTAGTGGGTCCAAATGTGGCAGGGATTGTACCAAAGGATGGGTATAGGGAACTGATAGAATCATAGGAGGAATATCTAGCTCTTTTCCTAATACCCGAAGGTATAAAGCTCCCGCCCTGACAAGGGCAGTCCCGAAGCTTGCCCTAAAAAAGCCCAATATGCACATCCACCCAACGCGTTTCACAGTACGCATCAAGACAGCATTAGAGAGAGAAAAAAAAAATTCAACAATCATATATATATCAATAAAAAAGCATTGCCGTCACCTGATAAAAAGATTAGCCAAATAACATCACATGCCAAATATAACCTGCGCAGAAAAACTGCGCCCACTAACTATCCACCCGCCAAAACAAACACCCCCACAGAAAAGACTTACGTGGAGTAAGAACCCGGTGGTTCAAAGTGGAGGTTGCGCTACAACCCCTTGTACGGGGGAGCTTACAGCAGTCCCTTAGTGGAGAGACTTACTAAATGATGTGGCGAAACCCACCGCTTATTGTAGGACAAGAAACCACGGCCCTTAATGAGACACATCCGGGGCCCCTTAATGAGAGAAAAAAAAATGTCTCACAAAAAACAACCATAATGTAATTGTTCATTTAAACCAAGTGGACTACAAGTCTGTAACTCAAAAATCCACCTTGTGTCGCGCTGCAGGATGGCCTTATCCCAATCACCTCCTCTCTTAGGGGGGAAAAATACAATCGATCCCCAGAAAGCGAACAAAATTACGATCACCACCATGACAATCATTGACACGTCTAGCAATAGGTGTGATGTGATGTGATGTCCCTAAGGTGGTCACCAATTTGTCTCCGCAATTCTCGTCGTGTTTTGCCAACGTATTCCATTTTACAGCGGCAGGTCATTTTATAAATCACCCCTTTGGTTTTACAATTAATAAAATGGTTAACTCTATATGACCTATTGTTAACCATTGAACAAAAGGTTTTACCAGTTTCAATGAAGGGACAAGCCATACACCCTCTGCATCTGTAAGATCCTTTCATTGGTTGTGAGAGCCACGAGGGAGATTCTTTAGGTCTTATGTAGAGACTCCGGACTAGTCTATCCTTAAGGGATTTTCCTCTCCTGAATGTAATGGAAGGTGAGGGACCGACCATTCTGCCAAGAATCTCCCTCATGGCTCACACAACCCATGAAAGGATCTTACAGATGCAGAGGGTGTATGGCTTGTCCCTTGAAACTGGTAAAATCTTTTGTTCAATGGATAACAATAGGTCATATCGAGTTAACCATTTATTAATTGTAAAACCAAAGGGGTGATTTATAAAATGACCTGCCGCTGTAAAAAGGAATACGTTGGCAAAACACGACGAGAATTGCGAAGACGAATTGGTGACCACCTTAGGGACATGACACTTAAGAGAGAGACACCTATTACTAGACATGTCAATGATTGTCATGGCGGTGACCGTAATTTTGTTCGCTTTATGGGGATCGATTGTATTTTTTCCCCCTAAGAGAGGAGGTGATTGGGATAAGGCCATCCTGCAGCGCGAGACAAGTTGAATTTTTGAGTTACAGACCTGTAGTCCACTTGGTTTGAATGAACAATTACATTATGGTTGTTTTTTGTGAGACTTTTTTTTTTTCTCTCTAGTGCTGACTTGATGCGTACAGGTTTTCTGGTAATCAGCAAAAAAACCCTAAATTGGGTCTAAGTGCTTTAAGTATAATTATGTCCCTTTTTTTGTATTGTGACACCCTCTCCTTCTTTTTCTTAGACATCTCTCTTAGATTCCCCTGAGGAGCACGCATTACAGGGTGGTGAAACGCGTCTGGTGGATGTGCATATTGGGCTGTTTTACGGGAAGATTCAGGACTGCCCTTGTCAGGGCGGGAGCTTTATACCTTCGGGTATTAGGGAAAGCGCTAGATTTTCCTCCTATGATTCTATCAGTTCCCTATACCCATCCTTTGGTACAATCCCTGCCACATTTGGACCCACTAAAGTCCACCGTTGAAATCGTTAAGATTGTTCCGATTATTTGTCTATTTACATGCAACTTAGGACCTTGTTGAATTTTTAACTATTATATTACATGTTAAGTTTTATTTACCTTTTTGATATGTTATGGATCTATGCTTCTGGTAATTAATTATCTGATCCGTGAGGGGCTAGTTATTTTGTTCTCCTTTTTTCGTGTTTATAGTTCACAAACCAAATCTTGTCGAACATCAGAGAAGTCATATTGGATAGAAGACATTGTTATGTCCAGGATATGGTAGATGTCTTACCTAGAAACCAAATCTTATTCAATGTAAATGAAGTCATGTTAGATAGAAGACATGTCTTGTCCAGGATTTGATAAATGTCTTATCTAGAAATCAAGTCTTGTCCAACATCAGACAAGTCATGTCTTATCTAGAAACCAAATCTTATTCAACGTGAAAGACTTCATATTTGATAGAAGACATTATCAGGTCCAGTATATGGAAGATGTCTTACCAAGAAACCAGATCTTATTCGATGTAAATTAAGTCCTAGTAGATAGAAGACATTGTCATGTCCAGGATGTGATAAATGTCTTATGTAGAAGTCAAGTCTTTTCCAACGTCAGACAAGTCATATTGGATAGAAGACATTGTCCTGCCCAGGATATGGTAGATGTCTTACCTAGAAACCAACGTGAAGGAAGTCATGTCCAGAATTTGAAAAATGTCTAATCTAGAAACCAAACCTTATTCAATATCTAAGACGTCCTATTGTATAGAAGAAATTGTTATGTCCAGGATATCCAAAAAGTCTTATCTAGAAATTAAATCTTCTTAAACGTCAGAAAAGACTTTCAAGCTGAAAGACATTGTCATGTCCAGAATTTAAGAAACTTTTCTCCAGACACCAGATCTTGTTGAATGTGAAAGATCTCGCATGTTGAGAAGCCATAGTTGTGTAGAATGTAGGAAATGTTCTACGTCTGAGAGTTCACAAGGGAATTTTTTTCTAAAATTTCCATTGCAAAAGATATTTTTTTTGTCGATAATTTATTTTACAACAGTGTTGACTGCACCGTCAGTGTTATCTATAACTTAAAGGTCTGACGTTCACAAGACCTGAGCCCCCACGTTTATTAAGGGGATGTTACTAATTAAAAGTATTTAAAAAACTTTTTTAAAAAAACTTTTATTGACTTATTTTCTGGGGTTAATTTTTATTTTTCTGTGGGGTAGACGTTCTATAGAGCTGTGTGGGTGTGTCCTTGACACACTGAGACATTTGGGGGGTGTATCGGTGTATATACATTTAGCACACAATTCACATTCTTTGAAAGGTATCAGATAGAATTCCCTGCCACACTCTCAGATACTGCAAACAGGGGATGCATTTTGGACATTTCCGAAATATAATGAAACAAAAAAAACTCCTGCCCCTAAATAAAAGTATTAACTAAAATGCATCCATTTTTACTGTGTATCTTTTTTTTTTTTTTTTTTTTAACGAAATTTTTTTTTTTTTTTACAAAAGTTGTGTAGTCCTACAATAGAGCTAGCAACTGTCATTGTAACCCCTCCCTCCACACCACCATACCCACCCAGTGCAGCACTCCAGAAAACTGGGCTACCACATGTTGAAGAAAAACTGCAGATTTTGTTGCGTTTTTGTAGCAGATTTTGCAGTGAATTTTTTGAGCCAAAGCCAGGAGTGGATTTATTGGTGGTCCAGCGGAGGTGCGGTAAAATAATAAACCCTGATAACTCGCCCTCCTTCACCACTCCCGGGCTCCTTAGTGGCCACCAGTGCATGTTCCCCGGTGTCTTCAGGCCTCCTTGGTGATGTCATGGGGGACAGTTGAGATCCCATCACAGGTCTCAGCAGTCCACTGGGGCCCATGATGTCATAGAAGAGGGCCAAAGACCCAGGGTAACACGCACTGGATGCCACAAGGGAGCAGATGGAAATTATGAAAGTCTCTATCAAGTGGAATATGTGACTTTGGGCAAGTCTAGAAAACCTATAATATCCTGAATGCATTGTAAACTGAGGAGATCCCAAGAAGAAGAGTCAAGAGGCAGATTAGGAAGATGTTCCTTGAAGTATCTATATATGTTTATTAATGGAAATCGGTTCTTACAGTATGAAACTGCTTAGTGGTTGTACTCTACATTTACATTACCATACAGCACAGGTGGAAGAACCCAATGGATAGTGGTGCCTCACAATGGATAGGGGCATGTCTACCCCAAGCCCTCTTAGTGACTAGGAACCAGTGGTTTCCACACACTTTTACTGGTTTCCCTGGAGCATCCACTAGTTTACCCTGGCTAGGTTTCATAGTTGCCTAAGTCTGTCTTGGATCTGTTGCCTCCATTTCTGGGCCTGAACCTGGTTGGAAGATGAGGACTCCCCGCAACATAGTGCTTCAGGATAGTCCCTGTCTCCCCACGCCTCTACCATTCTATACTGTATGTAGTATATGACAGATGAACTATGGGGTGACAGGGACTCCTAGATTTTTAGATCACTATGATGCTTGGAGTCTGGGTCTTTGGACTGAGTTCAGGAATAGGCTGATGTATGGACTAGATTTTCCAATCTGGATTCCAATGTGTGAATGGGGTCTAAGGGCTTTCATGGCATGATTGCATTGATGCATAAGTCATTAAAGTGTCCATAAATGCACCTCAACTTTAGGCATTTCTGGTGCACTGTGGTGCATCTCAGACTTTGTGCCCCATCTGCCAGTTCTTAACTGACCTAGTTTTTGAACGTTTCCATCCCCAAATCTGCTTGAAAAATGCAGAGAGAAAAGTCCTGCAAGTAGGGCTTTTCTCTCTGCATTTTTCGGGCGAAACTGGGCGGACCCCATTATAGTCTATGGGGTCCATGGGTTTCCGCAGGTAACCGCTTTTTCAGCGGATTGGGTTTCCATTTTTCGGGTCCCCAAGCGGACCCGAAGAACGGAAACTGGGTGCAGGTGTGAACCTAGCGTAAGAGTTTGGAGCCTGTTAGTAATGCTGTCAAGTCATGCGTCTGTTGGAGAATTCGTTGAGACTGGTGTAAGAATTTCCAGTCTTAATAAATTCCCCCCATGGATTAATGGCCACAGGGTTATTTATTAATAACTTTTTTTATTTTTTTTTAGATAATTTTTATTTATTTTTTTCAATTCAAGTTATAATGTATAAAAAGATTTTAAAAATATAACTCTTCAAGTAACAGTTTTTGCAATTTGATTCCAAAATGAAAGATTAAAATTGGTTCCTTATTTTGTGTTGGTTTGCTATATAATATGTTGAGTCGATGATTTTCTCTCTTTTATTTGCATTTCATTTTATTTTTTAACGTTCCTTGTGGCTCATTAATGCAATAAAGAAGTTAAAAAAAAAAAAATTTCAAGTATAAAAAAAGAAAGTTAAGAAAAAAAACCTTTCCCATAAAAAAAAAAAAGCAACAAAAATAATAGGTACTGCCGCGTGTGTAAAAGTCCACACTATCCAAAAATAACATTATTTATCCCATACAGCGAACACCATAAAAAAAAATACAGCAATGAGCAAGTTAATGAGTTTTACTCGCCTCTCCCCAAAAATAGCAATCAAAAAGTTATATGGTACCAATAAAAGTTACGACTTGCTCCTAGAAAAAAAAGAGCCCTCACCTAGCTCTACCAACCAAAAAGTAAAAAAGTTATGGACTTTATCAGTTTATTTTCACAAAATGGTGTTTTATTTAGTAAAAGCAGTAAAACATAATGAAACCGATATAGATATGGTATCGGCGGAATCGTAATGATCCGCCGGACAAAGTTGCCATGTCATTTGTAGGCTAAGGTCCCTCATAGTGATGCACAGCTAAAAAACGCTGCGAAAAAAAAGCGGCGGAAACGCGTTGTGCTTTTTTCTGCAGTGTTTTTCACGCTGCCCCTATTTATACCTATACATAAAACGCATTTCCGCAAGTATAATTGACATGCTGCGATTTTCAAAAACAATACATTTACCATTCAAGAACCCATGGCCCACAAAAATGTTAATAAAAGCTAATCAAAACACTATATATGTCCCACAATGGTGCCAACTTAAAGTACAAGTCATCGTGCAAAGAATAAGCCATCACATGGCTATGTCGACAGAAAAAAAAAAGTTATCCATTTTGGAAGGGGGAGATGGAAAATATGAAAAAAGTTGCCGAGCCTTAAACTACCCTGCGTCTTTAAAGGGTTAATTATATCAGCCTGGAGGTGGGGTCAAGAAAAAAAAACATACATAGCAAATTGCACCAAATTTATCACACCATGTGCGTCATCAAAAAATTGCCCTAAATTTAGAAAAATGTTTCATTAAGTGATGACCAAACGTCTGATTCAGGACAATCGAAGGAGTCTCAGGAGTTGTAGCCATCTTGAAAGATGGAAGACATGTCTTCATATCTTTACAAAAAATATCCTGTCAATATCTAGTCAATTTTCTGATGAAGTGTCTGGACTGGAGATGCTTGAGGAGGAACACCCAGGAGCGACTTGTCTCCAGATGCCTCCTTATCTGGGTATGTTGATTTTTAGGACCTTTGATGATGGGATCATGGTGAGGTGCTCCACTCTTAGCAGATCCATGTGGTTTCTCCTTGAGTAAATGAATCCTACACAACAGACCTCTGATTCATGAGCAGACTCCGACCCTCCAGACTTTGACTCCCCCCGCTTGCTCACATGATGATGACATCATCAGAGGTCCTTTATTCCCTGTGCTGTGGAGTCTCCTGGCATGTTCCTGGTGAGTGTGATTGTTGTCTTTTTCGTGTGATTTGTGTATCGCTTGTGTATGTATCCCATAGACGTCCAGGTAACTAACTGCAGTGACCCTTAAAGGGATATTCACATCGAAGATTTTATTAGCATATCCCGAAGTTATCCCAGTGACGGACTCCCTTGGCTCCATCCTGTCTGGATGCGGTGGCCGGGAGGTACAAAAATAGCTGAGCAGTCTACGCTGTTTTCGTAAGTCCCATAGAAGTGAATGAGGGTTAAAGAAATAGTGTAGCATAGCAAGGTAGACTGTTCACGAAAAAAGCATAGTTCGCTTTTGTTGGAGTTTGGTGCATTCACATCTGTATCGTTTTATGGTCTGTCCGAGGACCAGAAGAACGGATTAATAGTAAAGACGTATCTGTCTAATGGCGGAGAACAACAGATCCCGAGGGAGCCAAACAGGCGTAACCTGAAGCCCCAAAGCCCCTGAGCCCAATACAAAATCGGGCCCCTATCTACTTTGTGTTATGTAGAATTGTGGCATATATCGTATGTGGCAGAGGGACCTTTAGGGCCCCCAATTAACTATTCCAAACTCACTGGATGAAAAAAGTTGTGATTGCAGGACTTGGCTATTTTAGACAGATTTTGCTGAGACTGACCAGAAAAATGGACATAATGGCGAAAATGTGAACATGGTCTTAGCCACAACTGGTGATCAGGAAGACGAAGGACTCTTGGAGTAAATGGAGCACCAGTGCACTTGTGTGATCAGGGCTCCATTCACTGCTATGGGGCTGCTGGGAATGTAATCTCCTGAAGCCCCATAGAAGTGAATGGCGTGCCGGTCACACAAGCGCACTGGTGCTCCATTCACTTGGAGTCTTTAAGGTGACTTTTGGTCCTTGATCTTCACTGGGGGACCTGGATATCAGGCTCCCAGCGATTGGACGCTTATTCCCTGTCCTGTGGAAGTCATAGTTGCAGCACCCTTTGGGTTCGTTCACTTACATTAGTGAAGAAGTTGAAGAGTGGCGTGGTGATCTTTAGCTGTGTGACCAGAGTCGCGGCCGGGTAGTTGGGGCATCCCACCCCTAGCGCAAACAAAAACTGGAGGTGTTGCCCATAGTGACCAATCTGATCGCTGTATTTATTTCCAGACCTGCTTGGAAAAACTGAATTCTGATTGGTTGCCATGGGCAACATGGCCCATAGTAGTCAAAAATGTAGGGAAAGGGGGTGATTTTACATTTAAAAAAAAAAAAAATAATGGATCGCCACCCCTGGATCTCGCTTTGGGCATTGACAATTTTGCTAAATCTGGAGACGCCCATCTGCTGCCGCTGTTTACATGCATCTGAAGCGAAGAATGCGTGAACTGTGATCCCTCACCGAGCGGTAATGCCTGGGAGACCTGGTGGCTATGGCGCTCACTCAGCTTCTGAGCAGGCGCCATGTTTAAAGTCTTGACATTCATCATGCCAGGAATTTTAGTATCAGTTACTTATTTTTCTTCTTTAGGTGTCCTCCCTCCTCCCCCCACTCAAGTTACCAGATAGTTGTCCATTTGCTGACTACCTACACAATGGCTGAACAGATATTAGGCCTCACCCTGGAGATCATCTACCTACTGACTGGAGAGGTGAGTGCTTCTGGGAATGACATGACTCTTCTCTGTATAGACCAGACATGGCTGAACAGATGCTATTTATCAGTGCGTCTCTCCATACACAGGACTATATGGTAGTTAAGAAACCTGGAATGGGTGTGACGACCGGCTCTGATCCCTGTAAGCCTCCACGTCAGTCAATGATACATCCTAGAGACAATGAGCAGAAGATCCTAGAGGTCGTCAATAAGATCCTTCAGATGTTAACCGGAGAGGTGAGCGGTGCTGGGAATGCTGGGACATAATACAGTACTGGTTGATGACCATATGATTGTGTTCTCAGGTCCCTGTAAGGTGTCAGGATGTCACTGTCCATTTCTCCATGGAGGAGTGGGAGTATTTAGAAGAACACAAGGATCAGTACAAGGGCGTCATCATGGAGGACGAGCAGCCCCTCACACCACTGGGTAAGAAGAGATAAGTGTAATGGTGGGCAGTTTTGGAGGACACCTTAACGCATCGATAATCACACAAAGGCAGTGTATAACACCGCCATGTCTGTGTGTCTTACAGATGGATCCAGTAGGAGGGATATACCTGACCAGTTTCCCACACCACAGGGTAAGAAAAGACTTCTATGGGCTATGACTTGTCCCCATCTTTCTTACTCTCTTGACACATTAAGGGGGTTGTCCGGGGAAAAAAAAATATTTTTTAAATAGGCCAGGGGAGTGACGTCACTACCTGTGATGTCCTGGGTCCCTTCCTGAGGCCTCAGTGGTCACGTTTGCAATGGTCTATAACATAGGCCAATGAGGAGTGAATGGGAAGTAACGATGGGTTAACACTGTACTCATCGGCAGCACTCTAGACCGGGGTCAATCGTGTTTTGTGGATATTCCTAATGTAGTATTTATGGCTATGCCATGATACTTGATAGATGTGGGTCCCACCTTTTGATATATCATATATATAGGTAGGAAGAAAAACATCCTGTCTAACAAGAACTGATAGTGATAACCATTGTAAGTATCCGTCCATCAGAATGTCCACCCACTATTTTGTATTAATAAACATATCCATTTTTATTCCAAATAGATGTCCCTCTGGATCTCTGGTGCTACGATATCCCTCCAGATTGTGATCTTGGATATAATGTTGATGGAGAACACTTTATTACACCAGGTCTACTTTCACTCACCCACCCAGGAGGTCTGTCCTCTGATCCCACCATGGAGCCTCCTAACCAGTCACAAATCTCTAAACGATTCCAATGTCCGGAATGTGGAAAATTTTTTTATATCTCATTCAAAACTTATGAGACACCGGATAATGCACACCGGGGAGAAGCCATTTTCATGTCCAGAATGTGAGAAATGTTTTAAAGGCCGAAGACATCTTCTGGATCATCTGAAAATTCACAGTGGAGAGAAGGCGCATTCATGTCCACAATGTGACAAACGTTTTTCTTACAAATCAAACCTCATCATCCATCTGAGGAGCCACACCGGAGAGAAGCCATATTCATGTTCAGAGTGTGGGAAATGTTTTGTATCGAATTCAAAACTTGTCAGACACCAGAGAATTCACATGGTGGAGAAGCCATTCTCATGTACGGAGTGTGAGAAATGTTTTTCCTACAAAACAAACCTCATCGTCCATCAGAGAGTCCACACAGGAGAGAAGCCATATTCATGTTCAGAATGTGGGAAATGTTTTGTATCTAGTTCGAAACTTGGTAGACACCAGAGAATTCACATAGGGAAGAAGCTGTATTCATGTCCAGAGTGTGGAAAATGTTTTGCCCATAAAACAGGACTAACCAGACACCAGAGGAGTCACATGGATCAGGCCATAGTCATGTCCAGAATGTGGGAAATGTCTTTCACGTGTGCAGACGCTTGTACGTTACAAAATTCACATGTGGGGGAGGCACCGTCATGTTTAGAATACGGAAATCTTTTTCCAACTAGTTGAATATTTTTACAAAATTTTCCCTGTGTTTTTACTAAAAAATATCAACCATTTTACTTCTAAGTGCAGACTGCAATGTCCTGATCAGAAAGACTCCATCAGAGCTTACTGTTAAATGAGGACAAAGAAAGTGTAACATCAAAAGCCATGGCGAAAGCCAAAAGCGTTCTTATTTCAGGGGTCTTGTTTTACTCCCTGGATTTTTTACTTCTAAAATGTTACTGAATTATGTCAATAAATTTATTTAAAAAATGACCTTCAACTTCTTGACTAAACATTTACTCCCTTGCTGAATATTTAGCTGATTTTGGGGTCACTTAAAATGGAAAAACTACAAGAATGTGATCACACATGAAAAACTGATCTGTGCCATAACGGACATGAGACCTGCCAAATTGTAGATATTCAAAATAATATTAAAAAATAAAAATGTATAACACTATACTATACAAGTTCTCCTTGATAGAAAAAATATTAACCTTCTCTAGCGCCACCTTTTGAAAGGTAGCACCCTTCTGCAAAAGGAAGAGAGACTCTTTTGGAGGAGAAGTTCTGGTTTGGCTTTAATCCCAGTCAATGTCAGTAGGTTTCTCAGAAAAGCAGACATTGATCTATAGGGAGCTACCTTCCAAAAGGTGGCGCTAGAGCAAGTTTTCATCTTTTTCTATCAAGAACTTATGGCGTATTGTTTACTACACCATGCTGCAGTTTTCACATGCACAGGATTGAGAAGCTACAACAGAGCTGACAACATTCTGGTGGTTTAGCCACCCTGAAACCTAAGGTGTAACAGATATGCTATGGATAAAAAGACAAGCTAGAGCGCGTTATAAGGCAACTACGACTGTTAACACCGAAATGTATGTTGGCTGACACCAGTGAAGCAATAACTGTGGTGCTCAATAGATAAGGCATAGCATCTATCACATATATCTTATAGTGCGGGTGCTTTGAGGTTCCAGGAACTCTCTTCAAGTCTCTTTCCAATGCACAGTACCGGACCGCCTCAGCTTACCTTGATCCACTTTTTCCAATACGACAACGTACTGATAAGATCTGGTACCTGGTGCTGGTCCTTTTTTAGTACCTGCTTTAATCTAGGTACCAAGCAAACCAAAGTGGTGCCAGAAGATCACATGTCCAAACACTGTTCAAGTGATTGGTTGTCACTATGGATGACAATCGGCTACATGTAAATGGAACATTCTACAGTGGAAAACAAACTACATGGAACCTGGACCAAACCGGGCTGGTAATATACAGTAGAAAATGGGTTGTAGTCCCAAAAATAATGTGTTACTATTCCAGAGGCTTCTGCTGTTAGTAAACGCCTGTGCTTTTTTAATTTCCTTCCAAAGATGGGCAAGCTCTGTCCCACAGACATAGACATTTGGGTCATTAGACCTGAGGTTGGTTGGAATGGGAATAAATCGGACAGCGCTGCACCACCCAAAGCCACTGCTATAGATTATATGGCAAATGGGCGGCATATAAACATTACCAGGAGCCGGTGGTCCAAATCGGTGAGGGTCCCAAGTGGTCTTATATTGATGGCCTAGGCCATCAATATTAGAAAGTGGATAACCCCTTTAATTGGTGTAACTGCAACAACCAACAAACTTTCAAAGTGTCCCCATTTTCAGAGGGTCAGTCTGTATCTGTATTTTAATACCTTTCTGTTCTTCCAATATCCATAATTTGCAGCCGATCAGAATTTCCCTTCTGAGTCCTGCATACAATGGGTACGTAACTAAACTGTGGACCTGGATCATCCAGAGCACATGGATTTTCCGTGTTAATCTGTCTGAGCCCCGCTCATGCTGTACATAAAAACTTTTATTTTGTGTAGATGTCCCATGTGCAAACAGCAGAAGTGTATGGGCAGGAAGTTCCTACTTACCATGCGGAGATGGAACATTGGCACCAGACACCCCCTTGATTTAATGTATGTGCAACGCTTACCTTACACCCCTAAAGGACTACAGTGTCCTGGGGCAGTACAGTAGTATGGCAGTGTCCATCCCACTACTTATAATACTTCCTGTAATACATTATGTAGGGCAGACCACAAAACTGCATCTTATGGGACTATTAATAGAAAAAAAAACTACCCCACCCTTTACCGCATGATCTGATCCATAACAAGAAGACAACGTGAAAAGTCACAAAATGACCCAGTGCACGAACCAAACCTACTGGATTTACAAGTTCAAAACTTTTCATCTAGAAGAATCCATCGACACCAGGCCTCGGAGGATTTATACTCCTGGCAACACATTATTATGAAATTATTTTAAGAATTTTTTCTTGTGTATATAGCGCCATGAAAAGTGTGATGATTTCACTGAAATATGGCTATAACTCAAAGCTGTATTTTGATCTCTGGGTATCGTATCTACTGCTTTTTCCCATTCGTTCATAATGTGCACAGCCTACTCATAGGTATATTGCCAATAGTGGCCGGACTGGAACAATAGGGCTTTGTATCCATCCCAGCAGGGCTCCATTGAATTCATACACAGCCCTGAGTGATCAAAGAAACATGCATTGATCAGTCTGGGCTGGTAGATCAGACATGGTTGATAACATTGTATCATTTCACTTGGTCTCATATCCATACAAAGAATCGTGACTTGAGTGCGTTAATCAGACTTGCTGTTGTTGATGACCTCATTCTGGGTGGTGTCATCAAGGGTATAAAAGATGAGGTAAGAGGCCAGTGAGGGAGTTTTTACAGACAGACTACAGGAGATTACAGACAGACTTCCACTGTGAGAGACTATTAGACCACTGTGAAGAGCATGCAGGCTGGATTGTTGTATTGATGCCACATGCTAAGAAGCCTCCACTGGTTATTCACACATGACAGAGCATGTGTGAGTGTTGGATTATAGAGCCATATCAAGGAGATGCGTGGTAAAGTAAATATTTCACCTTTATTCCCTTTTATTTTATTGCGCTGTATCTTGTAACTAGTAACTGTTAATGCTTGCATACATCTGCATATCTGTTCTAAACTGCATGTGTTAGATGTTAATACCGACCCATTTAGGGGTTAATAAATATATAAAATTTAGAAAGCTTGTATTGTATTTATCTTGTGAATCCGGCACTCACTGGCGGTGAGTGTGGTCTTTTATGAAAGAAGACTCAGGTGTGAGCCAAAGCGGTGTTGGCGCACTGAGGATCTTTCACAAAAAGTATTTGCCCTTTTCTTATTTGCTCCATTTTTGGCATATTTCTAATACTTGTTTTGGTCTTCAAACAAATGCCAATATGAGACAAGGACAACCTAAGTGAATACAGGCAGCCCCAGGTCAGTGTCTCCCGTTCCTCAGACCACGCCAGCACGTACACACATCTTCCACCCGGCCTTCCCTTTAACACCACATCTATAAATCATAGTTAATGGCTTGGCATTTTTTCCCCGATCTCACAAGTCTGCTCTCATACAGGCAACCTTCAATTCCACCTGGTCTTGCAAACTGCACCTTGAAGCCCTTTCCACCTCCTGCCGCTTCTCACTCAAAAATACTTCTCCAAGTCGCTTTTTCCTAAACTTTGAGTCAACAAAAATACTAGAACAGGCCTCATCATCTCCTGCATAGACTCCGACAACATTCTCCTCTGTGGACTCCCATCTGACACCTCTCTAAACCTCCATTGATGATTCCACCTGGTTAATCCACCTTGCTACTCCTCCACCTCTTCCCTCTGCTAGTTCCTCCAATGGCTGCCCATTGCCCAGAGAACTCAGCTCAGAATATTAACTGTGACAAGAGATGGGTGACCCTATTTGTACTGAGCTGGGTTCAACCCAAATATTCCAAATTGTTCATTTTTTTTTTTTTTGCAAAACAGAATAAATTGAGATTTTTCTTGGGCAAACTAAAATTGCTACCACATTATACTTGGGGTCTAATAGGTAGAGGACCAAGGGAAGTGTAAAAAATAAAAAAACATTCATACATTCCCTCACCTCTTTTGGGCCTCCTCATGGCGTCCAGCACTCTCCTGGTGACATCATGCACCCTGAGGCCACCGCTGAAGCCTGTGATTGGGCCACCAGCAGTCACATGATAACATCATGACACTCAGCATGCCCATGTCACCACTGAGGCCAAATCACAGGCCTCAGCAGTGACCCCTGGTATATGATGTCACCAAGGAGGTACAAAGAGCATCAGACACCGCAAAGAGGCCCTAAAGAGGTGAGGTGATTTTCTTTTTACACCTCCCCTGGGCCTCACTGAAGAAACCTTAGAGTATAATAATGTCACTCTCACTTTGACATAACTTTGGCTATGTTTGCCTTAGAGAGCTAGAATTTGGATATATAGGTTCCTAGGGGTTCTAAGAGTATTATACACTGTTTTATAGATAGGTTCCTAGGATCCCTGACAGTGTTCTACACTTTGTTTTATAGATAGGTTCCTAGGAGCCCTGACAGTGTCATACACTATGTTTTATAGATAGCTTCCTAGGAGCCCTGACAGTGTCCTACACTATGTTTTAAGCCCATTTAAGGTGTGGTTCATACCAAACTTGTTCGACCTGAAACAAATTTTGGACCTGAGCCACCTAAATCGACACGAATACTGAGAGGTTTGCCCATCTCTAACTATGACATACAAGACCATATACAGCTTGTCCTCTCCTTATGGCTATCACCTAATCTTCCAATATCTCACCACATTTAACCTCCGGTCGTCACAAGACCTCCTCCTCTGCTCCTCACATTATCATCTCCAAAACTTCTCCCGTGCCTCTCGTATATTCTGGAACTCATTAACTCAAGCCATCAGACTGTCCTTCAAGATTCCACCACGAAAGAATATAACCTACAGTAACCCTACCACCACTAGACTGCCCTACGAGCAGCTTCTACCCTGACCTACTGTCTCCATCCTCCTTCGCTTGTAGATTGTAAGCCCTCGTGGGGCCGGGTACCTCATTTTGGTCACTCATGTAATGCACATTTATTGTACTTCTTTTATACTATATACAGTCATAAGAAAACGTTTGGGCACCCCTATTAATCTTAATCATTTTTACTTCTAAATATTTGGGTGTTTGCAACAGCCATTTCAATTTGATAAATCTAATAACTGATGGACACAGTAATATTTCCGGATTGAAATGAGGTTTATTGTACTAACAGAAAATGTGCAATATGCATTAAACCAAAATTTGACCGGTGCAAAAGTATGGGCACCTCAACAGAAAAGTGACATTAATATTTAGTAGATCCTCCTTTTGCAAAAATAACAGCCTCTAGTCGCTTCCTGTAGCTTTTAATCAGTTCCTGGATCCTGGATGAAGGTATTTTTGACCATTCCTCTTCACAAAACAATTCCAGTTCAGTTAAGTTTGATGGTCGCTGAGCATGGACAGCCCGCTTCAAATTATCCCACAGATGTTCAATGATATTCAGGTCTGGGGACTGGGATGGCCATTCCAGAACATTGTAATTGTTCCTCTGCATGAATGCTGCAGCTCTTTGGAGGTGGTCTGTGGATTGTCCTTGACTGTTCTCACCATTCTTCTTCTCTGCCTTTCTGATATTTTTCTTGGCCTGCCACTTCTGGGCTTAACAAGAACTGTCCCTGTGGTCTTCCATTTCCTTACTATGTTCCTCACAGTGGAAACTGACAGGTTAAATCTCTGAGACAACTTTTTGTATCCTTCCCCTGAACAACTATGTTGAACAATCTTTGTTTTCAGATCATTTGAGAGTTGTTTTGAGGAGCCCATGATGCCACGCTTCAGAGGAGATTCAAATAGGAGAACAACTTGCAATTGGCCACCTTAAATACATTTTCTCATGATTGGATACACCTGGCTATGAAGTTCAAAGCTCAGTGAGGTTACAAAACCAATTTTGTGCTTCAGTAAGTCAGTAAAAAGTAGTTAGGAGTATTCAAATCAATAAAATGATAAGGGTACCCAAATTTTTGCAGCGGTCAAATTTTGGTTTAATGCATATTGCACATTTTCTGTTAGTACAATAAACCTCATTTCAATCCTGAAATATTACTGTGTCCATCAGTTATTAGATTTATCAAATTGAAATGGCTGTTGCAAACACCCAAATATTTAGAACTAAAAATTATTAAGATTAATAGGGGTGCCCAAACTTTTTCATATGACTGTATGTAAACCATTTACATGATAAATTGGATTTCTGAGTGCATAGGCTAGAGAGGTGGCCTAAACTGGTCAGGATAAATCTTCTCCAAGCTGGTCATCGGCACGGCCAGTGATTTCGTAGAAAGCAATGAACCAAACCATTCAAAGGTATGCAATAAATATTAGACTTTATTTGTCGATGGATTATTTAAGCATCCCGTGCTTCATTCCATATGTCAGATCATTTATGATCAACTTCCCTGAGGTAAACTAACCAGGACTTGCTTTATGTAACCAGACACCTGCATTAAACCAGTCACAGACTCGCAACACAGGTGGCCATTTCTAGCTGAACCAGTAGTCATGATAATGTCAAAGCCGGTGGAGCTTGTGATAATACTGAGGCATGAGGCCCTGTGAACCTCAGTCACCAGAGATCTCAGTTATTCTGGATTTATGGCTCTTTATCGGTGAGGGATTGTAAATAATTTAAAGGAACATTTTCCCTAAAGCTTTACTGATCTGAGCCTGCTCAATCTTGTGCTTCTCCCTGACTTTGGCGATTTCTCTTCTTGCTTCCTTGTTACTGGGATCCAGTTTCAACAGTTTTTCAAAATCTGCCCTGGCACCCATCCAGTCTGACATGCCCGCTCTGGCCACACCCCTCCTGTACAAAGCTTTCAGGTGGTCGGCTTCCTTGTCAAGAACTCGGGTGCACCTCACCTCAGCCTCATGTAACCTGCCCTTTTTGAGGTCGCAAGCTGCCAAGTTAGAAAGCAGAGCAATTTTTTCCTCTTCTGCATCTCTGGGTGTACAGACTAAAAGCCTCAGCGCTCTGGCATATCGTCTTTCGGCTCCTTCAATGTTCCCATCTCGAAATGCCTTCCCACCCTTCTCCCGATCTCTGACTGCCCTCTTGATCTTTTCATTTACATCCACTTCCCACGGCTCCTTTCCATCTTCAAAACTTGCCAATCGCAAGACAAACTGAAAACCCAAAACACTGTCCACTCTGCAGGCTTCTCCAGGAAGCATGGTTTCAAGACATTGGTCAACGAGATGGTCGCGACTGGTATCACCTTCCCCCAATTCTATCTGTGCCCAGCTACCTGTAGGATATCCAGTGTCTATGGTAGAACATGACCGAGTCGTAGGGTCACTGAGAGGTTCCACAAATATGGTACACTTGGCACATTCTTTGGGTTTTTCTACTCCTAATCCTGGCTCTAGAATGGTCTTCGTGAAACTTCCATCTGGGCACTGCCAAGATCTAAGGTTCGTTGAAGTCGGAGGACTTTCCATCACCCCTTAGGATTCCAGGAATGGATGTGCCAGTTTTCTGGAAAGGACCACAGAATAAATATAATCAAAGAATATCTGCATAATGTATAAACAAAGACATGGCAATGGTTTCTCCATCTGTGATTGATTTTGTTCGAGCCCTTTCACACAGCTGTATTTGGGGCGAGAAATGTGGTCCATCTGTCGGTTATATTTCCCAATCCAACCCCAATTCCAACATCATACTTATTTATCATGCTGTGAGCTTCAGATACTATGAATACATGACAGTAGAGTCCTGGTAGTTCTGAAGCTCACACCATGGTAGATCACTATGATGCTGGAACCTCCGTTCACAAGGGCTGCTGTTGGGCTAGCGAATATGGCCAAAGTATTTCTGAGGCCTGAATGCGGCCATGTAGGTTAAAGAGGACCTTTCACGTTGTCATGTATATGCGGTTTTACATACTGCTAGAAAGCCAACAGTGTGCTTAAGTCAGAGCTCTGTCGGCTTTCCCGTTATATGCCCCGGGGCTGGAGATATCGGGGGTCTAAATTTCACCGTTCACTGTCAGAAGGGCATTCCTGACAGTCTAGCTCCGCTGTGAGTAACGCCCTCCCTGACAGTACACGTCCATAACCCTGTACTGAGGGGGCGTTCCTCACAGCTCAGTGTCATCACTGGGCAGTAAGGAACGCCCCCTCTGACAGTACAGGGCTATGGGCGAGTACAGAGAGAGGGAGCGTTCCTTACTGCCTAGTGATGACTCTCAGCTGTGAGAACGACCCCTCAGTACAGGGATATGGACGCGTACTGTCAGGGAGGGCGTTCCTCACAGCCAAGCTAGACTGCCAGGAACGCCCTTCTGACGGTGAACGGTGAAATTTAGACCCCGATATCTCCAGCCCCGGGGCATATAACGGGAAAGCCGGCAGTGCGCTGAATTCAGCGTGCTGTCGGCTTTCTAGCAGTATGTAAAACCGCATATACATGAGGACGTGAAATGTCCTCTTTAAAGCTGAGTTTTTTGAAGAAAACATTGAAAACTCCTCCAATAGCAAATGAGTTACAAGAGGTTTTTGGATGAAGCTTTGAGGTTTTTTTTTTACATAGATTTGACAAGGATTTTGGATAAGTTTTTCAGCCTCCCATTTATTTCTATTGAAACAGTGGCCTGGATTCTGCACGGATTCCACACAAATAATTGACATGTCATTTCCTTTTTTTCCTCACTGCTGTTTCGGAAAACCTTATGAGGAAAAAAAAAAAAAGGCCTATTGAACAGATGGCACAGATTCCCTTTGAAATGAATGGGAGACTACTCGGTGCGAAATCTCTCCAAACTCCCATGGAAAGAACTTAGTGTGAACATAAGGAGCCTTAAACTACATGATATCCTACAAGAACAGACAGAGATATCCAAGTAAGGCCCCCGCACACATGACCATAGTGGTTTTTACTCTCTGCAAAAACCATATTTCGCAAAAACATATGTCTGTATTGTGACCAGTGATCACTAATCTGCAAGAAGACTTGTATGGCTGAGTCTGTGCCACAAATAGGGACAGGGATAGGACCTACTCTATATTTTACCAATGGCCCAGACACTAATCTATACAAACTATGGACATCGTGTATGGGGCTATATAGAAATGAATGAGTCCATATACAATCCATAATATCGGATAATATACAGAAAACAACTACGGTCGTGTGCACGGAGTCTCGGGCTGGATTCTCAAACACCATAAATTTTATGCCACTGACAAATCCACCTCAAAATCTTGCAATGCAATGGGTGAAATCTGCAACTACTCCACAGAAAATTCCCATCAGACTCTATGTAAATGGCATATTCCATGGCAAAAAATGTACTGCATGTGCAAATCTATACTGAACAGAAGTGGAGAACCCATTCAAAGGATTATTTCCATCACTATCACTATGCTATACCGTGCCTGAATTCTGGGACATCTACTAATCCTGTGATGGAAGGGTCTGCACTTGTTCAGCACTGCTCAGTCTGTATAGCAGAGCTCCTGGTCTCCAGCTGGCTGCAGTTCCCTGAATGTCCTGTGGCTGGGGCAGTGCTGTGCAAGGGAAGCCAGCGAAGGGTATAAAGCCTTGATGGGGGTCCCAAAGGTCATCCCTGATCTTGGCTGCCTAAATACAAACCCCACAATCTGCTGTGGCATCACACAGTACCCACCTAAACAAATGGCCTACTGTGTAGTGCAAGGTCGGGCCTTGTCCACCAGAGAGTAGAAGATGATGAAGGGGGACACACCAATGGCTGATCCTATTAAGCATGGTTGCCAGCTTGGCTCTCTGAAGCTCCAGGGGTATAACGCTAGGGGAGTAGGAGACCATCTATAATCCATCCATGAGCTCACCGAGTGACCACTGCTGCCATTGTGGCCTGAAAGATGGCCATAACACAACCCGTCCCCATCATGGGTGTAATGATCTGGCTAACTATATCATAGGGCTCTATGGTGCTATATGTTTTGGTCATCTGACCCTACTTAGTTATAATACAGACATATTACAGCAGTCAGAATATGGCCTAACACGGACTTCTTTGCAGGAGGCATAAGCTCCTTTACCATGACAGCGCCCCGATGACGCCATGACATGCCAACTTTTTGAGTGTATCATGTCCCTTTTTGTGACATATGTGCTGTCCACATTTTTCGGGAAGTGACCGGTTCGTAAAGCGTTAAATGATAGAGAGCTCAGTGCCTGGGAGATCTGCCCACTCTTCCAGGAGTCAGAGAGGTCTCCCCTCTTTTTCGGGAACTTCCCAGACAATTTGGCAAAATTGTTGAGTATTTTCAGACTTAGCCACACATTGGGCCTCATCTGTCAAAATCATCTCCCAGAAAGTCTGTCCTTGTTGTCCATAGCAACCAATGAGTCCTGCGTTTATTTTCCAGAAATTAAAGCTGAGTTCTGATTGGTTGCTATGGGTAACCGGCCTAATTTTTGATAGACAAGTTCCATTTCATGAGACTCCATACATGTGAGAGTTAGGTTAGAGACAGACAAAGAGTGACCGGGGCTGTTGAGGCAAACTACCCCCCGCCATGTGATATCAGGGTGAGAGAGGCCGCTGTACACAGGACAGGACTTTAGCCAAAGCAACAGCTGAGTAGTTGTGGCCAAGTTGCCGTGTAGTCGTAGCCACAGACCTCTGGACAGGATTGCAGCGGGGAAGTAAAGCAATACTGTTGCCAAGGCAACCTTATAACTCCCGTAGTCTCTCCTCCAAAGCCTCTACAATGCAATGTAATTACCCCCAAACCTCACCCCCCTCCGTCAGACTACATTGTAGTCACACGTGTGACCAAGTACAATTACATTCAGCAACAAGTCACATGACCAAAGTAGTCTAGCCATAGTCCAATGCTCTCCAACCTGTAGCTCTCCGACTACTGCAAAACTACAACTCCCAGCAGACTGAATCACCATCATATAGGCACATTGAAATATTATCACATCCAGCTCTGAATGCACTATGATGGGACTTGTAGTTCCCCGCCAGCTGCAGTGTTCTATATTGCTGACATCTGCTGCCTGCTATAACCCTTCACTGCACCTGCAGGACTACTACAACCAGCATGCACTGACTCCAAACACGCACGCGGCTCTGCTTACCTTGCTGCTGTTAGGCTGGGAGTTCAGCAGGAAGTGCAGAGCAATGATGAAGAGGAGGGAGGGGGCTGCATTACCCAGCATGCTCTGCAGGCACTGCAGAAAGCTTGTGTAACAGGGGAGTGGTGGTGACAAACACACTCAGACATACACAGAGACAGTCAGCAGGGTGACAGGTGCACACAGAGGAGACAGCCAGCAGCGAGGCGCACACACCGGACACGAGACGCCATGGTGTGACTGATCATCAATGGTGAGTATTGTCCTGTATATGGTATGATTGTACGTGCACAGCTGGAGCAGGATGTAGTGCAGCGCTATAGCCAAATCCTTCTATAATCAGAAGTCCTCAAACTTTCCGATATTCTTTGCATTCCAATTTCTCACCATTTTCAAACTCTCTGCTTGCTTTTAGTGAGTAGGAACTGTCTGGTGTTAATCCAGAGGCTGCGAACCATTCCTGACCTTCCGAGCTGAGGGTTCGCTACCATTACATCTAGCAAACAATAGCAAACATCTACAGCACAATCTCTCTCCTGCCCTGATAGTTTGTTACGCCAAGTTCACACCTGCGTTCAGGTTTCCGCGGGCCCCCGCGGAAACCTAATCTGCTTAAAAGCGGTTCCCCTCGGAAACCCGCAGACTCCATAGATTATAATGGGGTCCGCCGTATTTCGGGCGGAAAATGCGCCACTTGTGGGACTTTTCTCTTCGCATTTTTAAAGCAGAATGGGGAACATAATCCCCAGGTGGAGACCAGGCGCAGGTGTGAATCTTACAGTGTATTCTGTATAGCAACTAGAGGATTGTCTAGACTCCATGCAATTGTAGCAAACCCTCAGCTGTGAAAAGTGTTAGGTCTGTACAGATATAGTTAGGCTCTATTCACACAGCTGTTAAAAATGGATCGGTTGGTTGGATCAGAAAAATAAGAACCGATAAAATTCATCTGTTTTTTTTAACGGTCTATTAAAAACGGATGCCAAATGGATGATGCTCGCCGTCAAAAACGGAATGGATGCAAAACAGCTGTAAAGAACTGATTTGTCCGTTTTCCCATTGATTTCAATGGGGCTGTTCATATGACATGAGATATGTAAAAAAAAAATATATATATATATATATATATATATATATATATATATATATGTCACATGATTTTTGGTGGGGAATACCCTGAGCCTTATGTACATAGCACATCGCATAGTTTCCTTGTCGCTAATTTTCTTTGGCTCTGTTCACACAACTATGATGTAAATTGTCTGTGAAAACTTAATGAGGGATGTTACATAGGCAGTGATTTTAATACAGCCATGTGACGTCCGTGTGAATAGAGCCTGACACTTTTTTCGTGCTCTGGTTTCGGTTCTCGGTGAGGTCCAGGTTCTGCAGTAGTAAAATCCATAACCATTAGAAGATCATTGGCCGATCCCTGTGATTTCAGCAGGTTCGGCCGACTATCAGATGTGTAGGGGTCCTTCTGACGGTTCCTTAGCAGTAGATGTGGGGTGAGATGAGGATTGAGTCGAGTACACGTGTGTATGAGATGATCGAGAGAGAACTGTCGGCTGAACGATTGATGAGATTCGATAAGCCTGATCCTTTATTTCCGCATCATTGCCTATTAGGGAAGATGGGAGACCCCCATATACATTAGATGGTTGGCCATTCCTGGGAAAGTCAGTTAGGGCTGGGTTCACATCTGCGTCGGTGTCTCTCTTTATTTTGTCTGGTGGTTTCGGCCGGGCGCTGTTGTCATCCACTCTTTCAACAGTCCCGTCCGTCTGTTGTTCTGGTCCTCCAATGGACCAGAACAGCAGACTAGACAACACTGATGTGAACATGGTATTAAATGGCCAGTCTTGTGGATTCCATTAAAGTTTCAGGGTCTCCTGCCCTCCATTGATGAACTCTGCTCCCGCTATGGGTGGGACATGACCGCAGACATGGCCTGGCGTCATCTTACAAGTTTCTCACTTACTTCCTGTTGTAGAATCTTCTTATTTTCCTTGTACATTGATACATTTTGTAACATTTTGCTTCCTCTTCTTCAGCTTGCCGCTATGTGGCACGCAAAATTGGCAATTCCGTGCGCGGGGGAGGAGAAGAGGTGAATGTGGCGGCCAACGGGTCAGCGAAACCAACGTGTATGCTGCACCAAGGTAACCTCACTGTAGGGGTGTACGTGAAAATTATAGGGGCCCCCCATTAAAATTAGCAGGGTGCAGAAGGGCAGAGGTTGTAAAAATAATGGATGTTGTATATAAATGTGATTAAAGAACAGTTACAACAATGGTGCACTTACCTCCATCTGCAGGGTGCACTTACCTCCGTAGGGTCCACCAGGCCAGCTGGCAGGCAGTATACTGTAACTAGGGATGGGCAGTCCCTTTAAGATTCCTTTCGTGAATATTTGCAAGGTTCGCCGACTGTTTTGTTTTGGGTTGAACTATTTCATCCCAAACCAGAAGTGCCCTTATTATACTTTGGGGTTTATTTATACCCCAGAGTATCAGAAGGGGGGTGCAGAAACATAATAAACCCTTATACTCACCCCTCCTGGCCTCCCTCGCAGCGTCCGCACCCCTCAGGGCCCTCTTCAGTGGTCTTCTGGGTGACGCCACATGCCTTAGGGGAACACTGAGGTCTGTGATTGGGTCTCAGTGGTCACATGGGTGCACCGACGTCATGACATTTGTGCACCCTATGTGACCACTCAGGCTTCTGGGGCATGTGACATCATCCAGGAGGCTCAAAGACCACTGAAGAGGACCCCGAGGGAGTCCGGGGCAGGTAAGTACAAGTGTTTATTAAGCTGCTGCAGCTCCTCTTGGCCTCCGATTATTATACTCTATTATTATACCATTTTCAGAAGTGGAGTAAGGGGTTAAATATGCAAAAAGTTGTGACGTTTTTAGCAAATAATTGAAAGTCTTATACTGTTGACGCAGTGATTCCAGAGTGCAAGGAATAATCAATGGTGTGAAAACGCTGCTCTGACCCCAGTAATGATATTATGGTGGACACTTAAATAAAGGTGCAGCCCATTTGGCAGAGCTCAGGACTGGGGCCCTATAACTTCTGCCCACACCCCTGGCCTTAGGGCGCTGGCATTACTGTGTTTACCATGTGCCCCAGGTCAAATATCAACTTCTTATCATATCTTTCATATATGAGCCCGGCCTTCCTATAGCTCATGAGTCACATGGTAGATTCCTGCTGTCACTACAGTCACAATACTTTTGCTGTGTCATGCTGTGCCTGCACAATGATAGAGCATGTAATGAGCAGCAATGACCACAAGAGGACAGTGTTGTATAGCGCTGTAGGAAGACTTCAAGGACTCAATACTGATTTTTTTTTTCTCTCTAGTTAAGAACATGACTTAAGGCTAGGCCCTGGTGCAAAAACTCAGTGCGGGCCCCTGCGCATCTTCTCGTCACAGCCATGTCCCCTCTGTACATTTTAGCAGCATTTAGATTTCCCCTTCCTTCTCTTTTTGGCCCAGACCGCTATAGAGACTTGTTCACGCCATGTCTGTGCACACAGCGTCGCATAATTCCCATCCCCTCTTGGCATCCCCCACATAGTAATCGTGACCCCTATTTGTGTCACAGCCTCCCCCTCAGATTTCCTCCATATGCTGCTGGCCAACTGTTTTTTTTTTTTTTTTTGCTATTAAAGAGTTAAATTTCACCTTTCTGACAGTGGAAGGCTGTGCATCATAAATCTCCTCACTCCCGTGCACCAGAGGGCAGGGGGAATACATTTACAATGCACAGACTGTGGCCATCAAAGGGAATCAGGAAGGAGATAAAAGAAGTTTCTAGGCCCAACCCCTATAGTTTTTATTCATTTGTCTATAGTGAATGGCGTTTCTAATACACAAGTACTTACAATTCTGCTCACATCGTTATATCAGTGCTGACCCCTTTCTGTACGGTAGAATGGTATAACCCATGAATCAGTCCTGTGTAATATACCCATGGGCTAACAGAAGAAGTCTGAATATGGCATCGGTCATGTGACACATCATGTGACCCCTGGTATTTAATAAGCAACTGGGTTACATATGTGTGTTTGGTTGGTACAAAGGACACATCCATGTAATAACTATAGAGGACTAATGGGGGAAACTACCGCACTGTGTGTGTACTTACATCACTGTCTGTCTCTAGGTGATTTGTAACGTAGCTGTCTGTAATATTATGCTAATAAAGTTGACTGAAAAACAAGATGAAGAATTTGTTTCCACATGATGAGATGATGCTGTAGTAATACTGTATATACACTGACAGACATGATAATGAGATGCTGTAGTAATACTGTATATACACTGACAGACATGATGATGAGGCGATGCTGTAGTAATACTGTATATACACTGGCAGACATAATGATGAGTTGATGCTGTAGTAATACTGTATATACACTGACAGACATGATGATGAGGCGATGCTGTAGTAATGCTATATATACATTGACAGACATGATGATGAGGCGATGCTGTAGTAATACTGTATATACACTGGCAGACATGATGAGATGATGCTGTAGTAATACTGTATATACACTGGCAGACATGATGATGAGGTGATGCTGTAGTAATGCTGTATATACACTGGCAGACATATGATGAGATGATGCTGTAGTAATACTGTATATACACTGACAGACATGATGTGGTGATGCTGTAGTAATACTGTATATACACTGACAGACATAAGATGGGTGATGCTGAGTAATACTGTATATACACTGACAGACAGATGATGAGGCGATGCTGTAGTAATACGTATATACACTGGCAGACATGATGAGATGATGCTGTAGTAATACTGTATATACACTGACAGACATGATGATGAGGCGATGCTGTAGTAATGCTGTATATACACTGACAGACATGATGAGATGATGCTGTAGTAATACTGTATATACACTGGCAGACATGATGAGATGATGCTGTAGTAATACTGTATATACACTGACAGCATGATGTGGTGATGCTGTAGTAATACTGTATATACACTGACAGACATAATGATGTGGTGATGCTGTAGTAATACTGTATATACACTGGCAGACATGATGATGTGGTGATGCTGTAGTAATACTGTATATACACTGACAGACATGATGTGGTGATGCTGTAGTAATAATGTATATACACTGGCAGACATGAATGTATGATATCCTGTTATTTAGAATACCTCTTGATATTTTTTTTTACACATTCTATATATCTTACATTGGGTTTGCGCTGAGAAATCTGTGAGCTGTACAGATCAGATTTTCCGATCCAGCTTCCCCTGTATGCAAGAGGCCTAAATTAGTCTGAAATCCACCTCTTGTCTTATCAGAGGCTGCGACTGCTGCCCATCCCTCTTGCTTTACACTGCTGCTCTACTTGTTTAGATCGGCCACTTTGTATAAGCACAAACTCGAGAGATTATAAAATACACCAGTGAGAAAAACCTCGGGTCCCTGGGAGCCTGCAACCTGACAGATAATGAGCCATCACTGATAGGACATAGGACGAGGAAGCATGAGGAGGCGAGTGATGAATGAACTATATGACTCAGCCCCCCCACCTGATGCCAGCCTCTCGCTGCACACTCCCCAGATGGCTCTGCCATTACTTGGCTGATATAGGAAAACATTTTGTTTCTAGAAGCAGGAAACCTTTCATCTGTGCCGGCTGACATGGCAGGGCTCCCGTGTGCACCAGGCATTGTGCTTCAGAGCAGCACAGTGGATATTGTAGGGGTATCTGGCGGTTAGTCTAGGGGGGTACGTCTGTAAGTGTAGAGGGGTATGTCAGTTAGGGCTGGGGTGTCTGATGGTTGTTGTATGAAGGATACTACAGCATGTTTATGGTTGTATTTTATTAGAATCGCTCCAGGTTTACTTTTGTGCTTTGTTTTACTGTAGGCTGCAAGAAGGACAGTGCAGTGAAGTCTCTGCCATCTGCTGATTTTGCCCCGTTAACATCTGACATGGCAGAAGAACCTCTCAGCACTTCCCCATCTAATAATGTAAAACCATATTAATTCCCCCGCAAGGCTGATAAAGTGAAAAAGATGGTGTGGGCTTTAAGAGGTTTATATCTTCCCGACACAGCAGAAGAATGATCCTCCACCCTGCAGCCCCTGTGTACAGAGGTGGGGAGGAGGGGGGAACGGCCGCTGCTGTGTAACTAAAAAAACGAACCGGGCCCGGGGGGGCTTTTTCACGGCCACTGCTGTGTAACAAGAATATAACAACTATAATCCTGACTCCTGGATGTGGGAGTTAACTACTATATGTGCTGCTATGTACAATAATATAACTACTATGATACTGCTCCTATGTACAAGAATATAACTACTATAATACTGCTCCTAGGTACGCAAGAATATAACTGCTATAATACTGCTTCTATGTACAAGAATATAACTACTATAATACTGCTCCTATGTACAAGAATATAACTACTATAATACTACCTCCTATGTACAAGAATATAACTACTATAATACTGCTCCTATGTACAGGTATATAACTACTATAATACTGCTCCTATGTACAAGAATATAACTACTATAATACTGCTCCTATGTACAAGAATATAACTACTATAATACTGCTCCTATGTACAAGAATATAACTACTATAATACTGCTCCTATGTACAAGAATATAACTACTATAATACTGCTCCTATGTACAAGAATATAACTACTATAATACTGCTCCTATGTACAAGAATATAACTACTATAATACTGCTCCTATGTACAGGAATATAACTACTATAATACTAGCTCCTATGTACAAGAATATAACTACTATAATACTACTCCTATGTACAAGAATATAACTACTATAATACTGCTCCTATGTACAAGAATATAACTACTATAATACTGCTCCTATGTACAAGAATATAACTACTATAATACTGCTCCTATGTACAAGAATATAACTACTATAATACTGCTCCTATGTACAAGAATATAACTACTATAATACTGCTCCTATGTACAAGAATATAACTACTATAATACTGCTCCTATGTACAAGAATATAACTACTATAATACTACTCCTATGTACAAGAATATAACTACTATAATACTGCTCCTATGTACAAGAATATAACTACTATAATACTGCTCCTATGTACAAGAATATAACTACTATAATACTGCTCCTATGTACAAGAATATAACTACTATAATACTGCTCCTATGTACAAGAATATAACTACTATAATACTGCTCCTATGTACAAGAATATAACTACTATAATACTGCTTCTATGTACAAGAATATAACTACTATAATACTGCTCCTATGTACAAGAATATAACTACTATAATACTGCTCCTATGTACAAGAATATAACTACTATAATACTACTCCTATGTACAAGAATATAACTACTATAATACTGCCTCCTATGTACAAAAATATAACTACTATAATACTGCTCCTATGTACAAGAATATAACTACTATAATACTCCCCCTATGTACAAGAATATAACTACTATAATACTGCTTCTATGTACAAGAATATAACTACTATAATACTAGCTCCTATGTACAAGAATATAACTACTATAATACTGCTCCTATGTACAAGAATATAACTACTATAATACTGCTCCTATGTACAAGAATATAACTACTATAATACTGCCCCCTATGTACAAGAATATAACTACTATAATACTGCCTCCTATGTACGAGAATATAACTACTATAATACTGCTCCCATGTACAAGAATATAACTACTATAATACTAACCTCCTATGTACAAGAATATAACTACTATAATACTGCTCCTATGTACAAGAATATAACTACTATAATACTACTCCTATGTACAAGAATATAACTACTATAATACTGCTCCTATGTACAAGAATATAACTACTATAATACTGCCCCTATGTATAAGAATATAACTACTATAATACTACTCCTATGTACAAGAATATAACTACTATAATACTGCTCCTATGTACAAGAATATAACTACTATAATACTGCTCCTATGTACAAGAATATAACTACTATAATACTACCCCCTATGTACAAGAATATAACTACTATAATACTGCTCCTATGTACAAGAATATAACTACTATAATACTACCCCTATGTACAAGAATATAACTACTATAATACTGCTCCTATGTACAAGAATATAACTACTATAATACTCCTCCTATGTACAAGAATATAACTACTATAATACTGCTCCTATGTACAAGAATATAACTACTATAATACTGCTCCTATGTACAAGAATATAAATACTATAATACTACCTCCTATGTACAAGAATATAACTACTATAATACTGCTTCTATGTACAAGAATATAACTACTATAATACTAACTCCTATGTACAAGAATATAACTACTATAATACTACCTCCTATGTACAAGAATATAACTACTATAATACTACTCCTATGTACAAGAATATAACTACTATAATACTGCTCCTATGTACAAGAATATAACTACTATAATACTGCTCCTATGTACAAGAATATAACTACTATAATACTGCTCCTATGTACAAGAATATAACTACTATAATACTGCTCCTATGTACAAGAATATAACTACTATAATACTGCTCCTATGTACAAGAATATAACTACTATAATACTGCTCCTATGTACAAGAATATAACTACTATAATACTACTCCTATGTACAAGAATATAACTACTATAATACTACCTCCTATGTACAAGAATATAACTACTATAATACTACTCCTATGTACAAGTATATAACTACTATAATACTCCTCCTATGTACAAGAATATAACTACTATACTACTGCTCCTATGTACAAGAATATAACTACTATAATACTGCTCCTATGTACAAGAATATAACTACTATAATACTGCTCCTATGTACAAGAATATAACTACTATAATACTGCTCCTATGTACAAGAATATAACTACTATAATACTGCTCCTATGTACAAGAATATAACTACTATAATACTACTCCTATGTACAAGAATATAACTACTATAATACTGCTCCTATGTACAAGAATATAACTACTATAATACTGCCCCTATGTACAAGAATATAACTACTATAATACTGCTTCTATGTACAAGAATATAACTACTATAATACTGCTCCTATGTACAAGAATATAACTACTATAATACTGCTCCTATGTACAAGAATATAACTACTATAATACTGCCCCTATGAACAAGAATATAACTACTATAATACTGCCTCCTATGTACAAAAATATAACTACTATAATACTGCCCCTATGAACAAGAATATAACTACTATAATACTGCTCCTATGTACAAGAATATAACTACTATAACTACTATAATACTGCTTCTATGTACAAGAATATAACTACTATAATACTGCTCCTATGTACAAGAATATAACTACTATAATACTGCTCCTATGTACAAGAATATAACTACTATAATACTGCCCCTATGTACAAGAATATAACTACTATAATACTGCCCCCTATGTACAAGAATATAACTACTATAATACTGCCCCTATGTACGAGAATATCACTGCTATAATACTGCCCCCATGTACAAGAATATAACTACTATAATACTGCCTCCTATGTACGAGAATATAACTACTATAATACTGCTCCTATGTACAAGAATATAACTACTATAATACTACTCCTATGTACAAGAATATAACTACTATAATACTGCTCCTATGTACAAGAATATAACTACTATAATACTGCCCCTATGTATAAGAATATAACTACTATAATACTGCTCCTATGTACAAGAATATAACTACTATAATACTGCTCCTATGTACAAGAATATAACTACTATAATACTGCTCCTATGTACAAGAATATAACTACTATAATACTGCCCCTATGTACAAGAATATAACTACTATAATACTGCCTCCTATGTACAAGAATATAACTACTATAATACTGCTCCTATGTACAAGAATATAACTACTATAATACTGCTCCTATGTACAAGAATATAACTACTATAATACTGCTTCTATGTACAAGAATATAACTACTATAATACTGCTCCTATGTACAAGAATATAACTACTATAATACTGCTCCTATGTACAAGAATATAACTACTATAATACTGCCCCTATGTACAAGAATATAACTACTATAATACTGCCCCCTATGTACAAGAATATAACTACTATAATACTGCTCCTATGTACGAGAATATAACTACTATAATACTGCTCCCATGTACAAGAATATAACTACTATAATACTGCCTCCTATGTAGGAGAATATAACTACTATAATACTGCTCCTATGTACAAGAATATAACTACTATAATACTGCTCCTATGTACAAGAATATAACTACTATAATACTGCTCCTATGTACAAGAATATAACTACTATAATACTGCCCCTATGTACAAGAATATAACTACTATAATACTGCTCCTATGTACAAGAATATAACTACTATAATACTGCTCCTATGTACAAGAATATAACTACTATAATACTGCTCCTATGTACCAAGAATATAACTACTATAATACTGCCCCTATGTACAAGAATATAACTACTATAATACTGCTCCTATGTACAAGAATATAACTACTATAATACTACCCCTATGTACAAGAATATAACTACTATAATACTGCTCCTATGTACAAGAATATAACTACTATAATACTGCTCCTATGTACAAGAATATAACTACTATAATACTGCCTCCTATGTACAAGAATATAACTACTATAATACTGCCCCTATGTACAAGAATATAACTACTATAATACTACTCCTATGTACAAGAATATAACTACTATAATACTGCCCCTATGTACAAGAATATAACTACTATAATACTACTCCTATGTACAAGAATATAACTACTATAATACTACCTCCTATGTACAAGAATATAACTACTATAATACTACTCCTATGTACAAGAATATAACTACTATAATACTGCTCCTATGTACAAGAATATAACTACTACAATACTACCCTATACAAGAATATAACTACTATAATACTACTCCTATGTACAAGAATATAACTACTATAATACTGTACAAAAATATAACTCCATAATACCCCCTATGTACAAAAATATAACTACTATAATACTGCTCCTATGTACAAAAATATAACTACTATAATATACCTCCTATGTACAAGAACATAACTACTATAATACTACCTCCTATGTACAAGAATATAACTACTATAATACTACCCCTACGTACAAAATATAACTACTATAATAATACTCCTATGTACAAAAATATAACTACTATAATACTCTATATACAAGAAATAACTACTATAATACTACTCCTATGTACAAGAATATAACTACTATAATACTGCTATTACAAGAATATAACTACTATAATACTGCCCCTAAATACAAAATATAACTACTATAATACTGCTCCTATGTACAAAAATATAACTACTATAATACTGCTCCTATGTACAAAAATATAACTACTATAATACTCCTCCTATGTACAATAACATAACTACTATAATACTGCCCTATATACAAAAATATAACTACTATAATACTGCTCCTGTACAAGAATATAACTACTATAATACTGCTCCTATGTACAAGAATATAACCAATATAATCACCTCCTATGTACAAGAATATAACTACTATAATACTACCCCCCTATGTACAAGAAAATAACTACTATAATACTACCACCTATGTACAAGAATATAACTACTATAATACTGCTCCTATATACAAGAATATAAACTACTATAATACTACTCCTATGTACAAGAAAATAACTACCATAATACTCCTATGTACAAAAATAACTACTATAATACTATCCTATGTACAAGAATATAACACTATAATACTCTCCTACGTACAAGAATATAACTACTATAATACTGACTCCTATGTACAAGAATATAACTACTATAATACCACCTATGTACAAAATATAACCACTATAATACTGCCCCCTATGTACAAGAATATAACTACTATAATACTCTCCCTATGTACAAGAATATAACTACTATAATACATGACTCCATGTACAAGAATATAACTACTATAATACTGCTCCTATGTACAAGAATATAACTACTATAATACTGCTCCTACGTACAAGAATATAACTACTATAATACTGCTCCTGTGTACAAGAATATAACTACTATAATACTGCTCCTATGTACAAGAATATAACTACTATAATACTGCCCCTATGTACAAGAATATAACTACTATAATACTGCTCCTATGTACAAGAATATAACTACTATAATACTGCTCCTATGTACAAGAATATAACTACTATAATACTAAATACGCTCCTATGTACAAGAATATAACTACTATAATACTGCTCCTATGTACAAGAATATAACTACTATAATACTGCCCCCTATGTACAAGAATATAACTACTATAATACTGCTCCTATGTACAAGAATATAACTACTATAATACTGCTCCTATGTACAAGAATATAACTACTATAATACTACCTCCTATGTACAAGAATATAACTACTATAATACTGCTCCTATGTACAAGAATATAACTACTATAATACTGCTCCTATGTACAAGAATATAACTACTATAATACTGCTCCTATGTACAAGAATATAACTACTATAATACTGCTCCTATGTACAAGAATATAACTACTATAATACTACTCCCTATGTACAAGAATATAACTACTATAATACTGCTCCTATGTACAAGAATATAACTACTATAATACTGCCCCTATGTACAAGAATATAACTACTATAATACTGCTCCTATGTACAAGAATATAACTACTATAATACTAGCACCTATGTACAAGAATATAACTACTATAATACTGCTCCTATGTACAAGAATATAACTACTATAATACTAGCACCTATGTACAAGAATATAACTACTATAATACTGCCCCCTATGTACAAGAATATAACTACTATAATACTGCTCCTATGTACAAGAATATAACTACTATAATACTGCTCCTATGTACAAGAATATAACTACTATAATACTGCTCCTATGTACAAGAATATAACTACTATAATACTGCTCCTATGTACAAGAATATAACTACTATAATACTGCTCCTATGTACAAGAATATAACTACTATAATACTAACACCTATGTACAAGAATATAACTACTATAATACTACCCCCTATGTACAAGAATATAACTACTATAATACTGCTCCTATGTACAAGAATATAACTACTATAATACTAACACCTATGTACAAGAATATAACTACTATAATACTACTCCTATGTACAAGACTATAACTACTATAATGCTGCTCCTATGTACAAGAATATAACTACTATAATACTACCTCCTATGTACAAGAATATAACTACTATAATACTGCCCCCTATGTACAAGAATATAACTACTATAATACTGCTCCTATGTACAAGAATATAACTACTATAATACTGCTCCTATGTACAAGAATATAACTACTATAATACTGCTCCTATGTACAAGAATATAACTACTATAATACTGCTCCTATGTACAAGAATATAACTACTATAATACTGCTCCTATGTACAAGAATATAACTACTATAATACTACCTCCTATGTACAAGAATATAACTACTATAATACTACCCCCTATGTACAAGAATATAACTACTATAATACTGCCCTCTATGTACAAGAATATAACTACTATAATACTGCTCCTATGTACAAGAATATAACTACTATAATACTGCTCCTATGTACAAGAATATAACTACTATAATACTGCTCCTATGTACAAGAATATAACTACTATAATACTACTCCTATGTACAAGAATATATCTACTATAATACTGCTTCTATGTACAAGAATATAACTACTATAATACTAACACCTATTTACAAGAATATAACTACTATAATACTGCCCCCTATGTACAAGAATATAACTACTATAATACTGCTTCTATGTACAAGAATATAACTACTATAATACTGCTCCTATGTACAAGAATATAACTACTATAATACTAAAACCTATTTACAAGAATATAACTACTATAATACTGCTCCTATGTACAAGAATATAACTACTATAATACTACCTTCTATGTACAAGAATATAACTACTATAATACTACCGCCTATGTACAAGAATATAACTACTATAATACTGCTCCTATGTACTAGAATATAACTACTATAATACTGCTCCTATGTACAAGAATATAACTACTATAATACTGTTCCTATGTACAAGAATATAACTACTATAATACTGCTCCTATGTACTAGAATATAACTACTATAATACTGCTTCTATATAGAAAAATAAGGTTTAATTTATAAGTAATCTGTAATATATTCTGCTTGTATAATCAGGTGTTTTGGGCTATTGTGAAGTCACTGACCCCTCCCACACACACACACACACACCTGGTTTTGGGCAGTCGGGGGTTGGTATATAGGTGGTAGATTTATAAGACCCATGCCCTAGCACTTGATCTTTGAGTACAAAGAAGACTCCTCATAAATCAGGTGCACCCTCGGCCAGGCCATGTGCCTGTACTGAAATCTTCTCCAGCTCCTAGCTGAGGTAGACCCCACGTATCATGTACCCCAGTACACCCTCTCCACATCTCCCTTCTTCAGAAAGTGGCAAGGGCAGAGCAAAGAAATCCACTTGCAACAATTTTGGTGACAATCGGCACCTAAAAATGGAGGTTTTGGACTCTCCCATAGTGTTATTTGGCAGTTTTTAGTTGCTCTTGTGGTGAAGGGTCTGTTCATCATTTCCGGATTATTTTTATCCTAGTTCCTTGTCTTCAGTCTTGCGGAGATGTAGCGCCCCCACATGTACACTCACATTCTGACAATGACTTAGCAGCTCCTATTCACATCACTTGGACATCACAATCTACATTTGTGTGTATGTTTTCTATGTGATATGTAAGGTCTATAGTTTCTGCACATTCCTAAAAATACAACTTTCTGCATCACCACAGAATATAGCGTTGCCATGGAAACTTTTCATCCGGTCCTATAGAGTGGGACGTACTGTTGTGACAAGCAGATGATACCCTCCAACCGGTACAATGTGTGGAGCCAGTAACCGGGGACTAGTGGGGGTTGTGCCGTGGCAGGGGGTACATGTGTGGGGTGACCATAAGGCGTTAAATCCTGTCAGTACTATACGGTATGGGGATACGGTTTTATTTTCTGCTATGATTCTTCAGAACATGACCTTATAGAGCATGGTGGGGGGGGGGCATTAAATTTAAAGCAGTATCGGGAGGTCTGTGGAGTCGGTAGGCCAAAACACCAACTCTGACTCCTCTCAAAGTGAACCCTGACATTGGCTCTGCTGGCCCTGAGGGGCCCTAGGTTTGTAATGTTAAGTTCTTGCTGTAAAATGTCACATGGTGATGTCGCTCAAACTCCATCCTCCGCTCTTTTAACGGATAGTTTTAGTTTACTACATTGAATTCAATGCACAACCTAACAGGAGGAGCCACAGAGAGAAGGAGGAGCCACAGAGAGAAGGAGGAGCCACAGGGAGTAGGAGGAGTTAGCAGGGACTGTGCATCTCTACAAAGCTTGGGCGACTCTGGGACTAAATGATAGCTTTATAGATTCTTAAAAATGGCTGCCATAGCATGGCTAATTTCTGAGCTCAGGTCCAAAAAGAAGATTGGCTGGCGTATATCATGGTATATGATCATATATATAATAGGTTCACCATGTTGCAGTTCACATATATAATTCCCATAGAACATTAGACCGTGTCCAGCCTTTTATAAAGGGGGGGTCACACTATTTGGCAAACGGCCATACCCCCTTTACTCCCAAAATCACAGGGCGTCCCTTTAAACTTTTCAGTCTTCATTTCTGGGCTCAGAAACTAGAGAAGCCCTTTAATATATTTGGGGAAACCAAGATCAGGTGTATGCTTATAGGGTCTAAGGGTGTTCGATTTATTTCCCATGGAGAAAAAACAGGTTATGCTTAAAGGGGTTGTTTAGAAACGGAAGAGCGCCACCCTTCTCTATAGGCTGCAACTAGTACTGCAGCTCATCTTCATGTAAGTGACTGCTGCAATACCAGGCACTTCCTAATGACAAGAGTGGAGCTGTTTCTGAAAAAAAAAAAAAAATCAGAGCTTTTTATCCAATCATGGACAATTCCTTTAAAATAATGTGGGGGGATTCAGACTGGAATTTTGTTTGTCAGTCTTAGTCAAGACCCGTGTAGACGCCTGAATTAATAAGAGGCTCCGGCCTCTACAGCGGTCAGGGACTGACGAAGATTTCAGGTATAAGTCATGGCAGCTTTCTGACGTGAGTTATTGTAAATTTCACGGGCTGAGGCGTCCGCGCCCATTCTGCCCACTTTAATAAAAAGTGGCAAGAAGGGTGCAGAAGAAATCATGGGGCAATGATACGCCGCGTTTATACCCATCCCCACCAGAAAACTGACATCGATGGGTAAGTAAATTGCCCCTATATGTTCGCTTCCTAGTCTAGAGATTGTGACGGCCCTTATGTAGCGTAGGTGGAGGCTGCACCTCGTGTAATGACATAGAAGCGTGCTGTGTAGAGGTGGAGGGGTTATCTCATTAACTAGAGTGAACTCTAGGAGATGAGGAGCGCGGTGAGGTGTCACGAGCGGTCGGTGACTCGGAAGCTTCTGCGTGGGCTTCATTCATGACTATGTCAGGTTTCATCATTCTTATAACAAGGTTGTAGAGATGTCTTCAGATCAGTGTGTAGCATACTAGTCACTGAGGGTTCCTTTTTGGTCCTGCATCTTCACATCATATCTACCCCACGTTGGTCCTCCGGGGCCCATCCTAAGATGCTATAGGATGCTCAGGAGGAGTAACTGAAAGCTTCTACAATGGAATTGGAGAAGAACGAGGAGAAGGCCCCGGGATCTCCATGGGTCTAGGGTCCTCCAGCAAAGCTTGGTCTGCTGATCTCCTGTGCCCAACATTTTATCAAATTTTGTGTTACACCCCTTGCCATCACCATTCTTATTGATAGTGTATACCTGCTGTAGGACCCCCACGTCTGAGGTGAAAAGGGTTTTTGAAGACCCAGTCCAGGTGGGCATGCATGCTGTCTCCATAACTTCCATAGACTAGGAGGATTATGCAAGGCCATCTCTCCAATATGTGGCTTTGATATAGGGTTAGTTTGGGGTTTTGGTTCCCAGCAGTAGGATAGGGGCCCCTACCAGTCTTAATCCAGGCCTGGGCATCTGGACTGAGTTACAAGATCTGCCAGTTAATCTCTCAGTACTTACGACTGGACTGGACCACAAACTAATGATCCTTTGAAGAAACTAAGATCTAACCCAATAACCGGCCACACCATGACATGACATACAGCTAAATCAATCCTATCTAAAGCAATCCCTGTTGCTAGGTTGTATTGTAGTTACTGGCAGTCACCACTAAGGGTGCTATTATGTGACATATATTTTGCATTTTTACTTTAGTATGCTCATAGATCTGCTGATGGCCACGGCAGAATCGCTGTATATTGACAACTCCACCCTACAGGCTGTTGTCCAACTGTACAGGGAGCAGTTTAACCATAAAAATACCTCCATACTGTACATTGTTCCTACTTCGTCATGTTACATGTGAGCCCCCATTAGCACCATTGTGTACAGTAGGTGGCTCTTTAGAGCAACTTTGTTACAGTGACAACATCATGGCGTCTCTGAGCAGAGATTCTATATTGGGGTAGCATACACTGTAGGAAGTCGTGGAGGCCACCATGCACTTGTTGGTCTCTGTAGTCACCACCATTATGTATTCATCCAGAGACCATGATTTCACATCCTCCCCACCATGTCAGGAAACGGAGCAGAAATTTAATTTACCAATATACACACTTTACTCTAAGAGGAGCTTTTTCAGAATGAAGACTCTTTTTATTATTGCATACAACCCTCTCTGGGAAAATGGAAAAGATAACTCTGAGATAATCTCATAAAACTAAGGTCCCCTGGCTGAACCTATACTACAGCAACATTACTTTATTTTCACCATGCAATAATACTAAAATGCGGCTCCAATATACAAGAATATAACTACTATAATACTGCCCCCTATGTACAAGAATATAATTACTATAATACTGCCCCTATGTACAAGAATATAACTACTATAATACTGCCCCTATGTACAAGAATATAACTACTATAATACTGCTCCTATGTACAAGAATATAACTACTATAATACTACCTTCTATGTACAAGTATATAACTACTATAATACTGCTCCTATGTACAAGTATATAACTACTATAATACTGCCCCTATGTACAAGAATATAACTACTATAATACTGCTCCTATGTACAAGAATATAACTACTATAATACTGCTCCTATGTACAAGAATATAACTACTATAATACTGCTCCTATGTATAAGACTATAACTACTATAATACTACCTTCTATGTACAAGAATATAACTACTATAATACTGCTCTTATGTACAAGAATATAACTACTATAATACTGCTCCTATGTACAAGAATATAACTACTATAATACTACCCCTATTTATAAGAATATAACTACTATAATACTGCTCCTATGTACAAGAATATAACTACTATAATACTGCCCCTATGTACAAGAATATAACTACTATAATACTGCCCCTATTTATAAGAATATAACTACTATAATACTGCTCCTATGTACAAGAATATAACTACTATAATACTGCTCCTATGTATAAGAATATAACTACTATAATACTGCTTCTATGTACAAGAATATAACTACTATAATACTACTCCTATGTACAAGAATATAACTACTATAATACTAACACCTATTTACAAGAATATAACTACTATATTACTGCTCCTATGTACAAGAATATAACTACTATAATACTGCCCCCTATGTACAAGAATATAACTATTATAATACTGCCCCTATGTACAAGAATATAACTACTATAATACTGCCCCTATGTACAAGAATATAACTACTATAATACTGCTCCTATGTACAAGAATATAACTACTATAATACTGCTCCTATGTACAAGAATATAACTACTATAATACTGCTCCTATCTACAAGAATATAACTACTATAATACTGCCCCCTATGTACAAGAATATAACTACTATAATACTACTCCTATGTACAAGAATATAACTACTATAATACTACCCCCTATTTATAAGAATATAACTACTATAATACTGCCTCCTATGTACAAGAATATAACTACTATAATACTGCCCCCTATGTACAAGAATATAACTATTATAATACTGCCCCTATGTACAAGAATATAACTACTATAATACTGCTCCTATGTACAAGAATATAACTACTATAATACTGCCCCTATGTACAAGAATATAACTACTATAATACTGCCCCCTATGTACAAGAATATAACTACTATAATACTGCCCCTATGTACAAGAATATAACTACTATAATACTGCTCCTATGTACAAGAATATAACTACTATAATACTACCCCTATTTATAAGAATATAACTACTATAATACAGCTCCTATGTACAAGAATATAACTACTATAATACTGCCCCTTATTTATAAGAACATAACTACTATAATACTGCCCCTATGTACAAGAATATAACTACTATAATACTGCCTCCTATGTACAAGAATATAACTACTATAATACTACCCCCTATGTACAAGAATATAACTACTATAATACTACCCCCTATGTACAAGAATATAACTACTATAATACTGCCCCTATGTACAAGAATATAACTAATATAATACTGCTCCTATGTACAAGAATATAACTACTATAATACTACTCCTATGTACAAGAATATAACTACTATAATACTGCCTCCTATGTACAAGAATATAACTACTATAATACTGCTTCTATGTACAAGAATATAACTACTATAATACTGCTCCTATGTACAAGAATATAACTACTATAATACTGCCTCCTATGTACAAGAATATAACTACTATAATACTACCTCCTATGTACAAGAATATAACTACTATAATACTGCTCCTATATACAAGAATATAACTACTATAATACTGCCTCCTATGTACAAGAATATAACTACTATAATACTGCTCCTATGTACAAGAATATAACTACTATAATACTGCCTCCTATGTACAAGAATATAACTACTATAATACTGCTCCTATGTACTAGAATATAACTACTATAATACTACCTTCTATGTACAAGAATATAACTACTATAATACTGCTCCTATGTACAAGAATATAACTACTATAATACTGCCTCCTATGTACAAGAATATAACTACTGTAATACTGCCTCCTATGTACTAGAATATAACTACTGTAATACTGCCTCCTATGTACAAGAATATAACTACTATAATACTACCTCCTATGTACAAGAATATAACTACTATAATACTACCTCCTATGTACAAGAATATAACTACTATAATACTGCCTCCTATGTACAAGAATATAACTACTGTAATACTGCCCCCTATGTACAAGAATATAACTACTGTAATACTGCCTCCTATGTACAAGAATATAACTACTATAATACTACCTCCTATGTACAAGAATATAACTACTATAATACTACTCCTATGTACAAGAATATAACTACTATAATACTACCTCCTATGTACAAGAATATAACTACTATAATACTGCTCCTATGTACAAGAATATAACTACTATAATACTGCCCCCTATGTACAAGAATATAACTACTATAATACTACTCCTATGTACAAGAATATAACTACTATAATACTACCCCCTATTTATAAGAATATAACTACTATAATACTGCCTCCTATGTACAAGAATATAACTACTATAATACTACTCCTATGTACAAGAATATAACTACTATAATACTACCTCCTATGTACAAGAATATAACTACTATAATACTGCCCCCTATGTACAAGAATATAACTACTATAATACTACCTCCTATGTACAAGAATATAACTACTATAATACTGCCCCCTATGTACAAGAATATAACTACTAGAATACTGCCCCTATGTACAAGAATATAACTACTATAATACTGCTCCTATGTACAAGAATATAACTACTATAATACTGCCCCCTATGTACAAGAATATAACTACTATAATACTGCTCCTATGTACAAGAATATAACTACTATAATACTGCTCCTATGTACAAGAATATAACTACTATAATACTGCCTCCTATGTACAAGAATATAACTAGTATAATACTGCCCCCTATGTACAAGAATATAACTACTATAATACTGCTCCTATGTACAAGAATATAACTACTATAATACTACTCCTATGTACAAGAATATAACTACTATAATACTACCTCCTATGTACAAGAATATAACTACTATAATACTGCCCCCTATGTACAAGAATATAACTACTATAATACTACCTCCTATGTACAAGAATATAACTACTATAATACTGCCCCCTATGTACAAGAATATAACTACTAGAATACTGCCCCTATGTACAAGAATATAACTACTATAATACTGCTCCTATGTACAAGAATATAACTACTATAATACTGCCCCCTATGTACAAGAATATAACTACTATAATACTGCTCCTATGTACAAGAATATAACTACTATAATACTGCCCCCTATGTACAAGAATATAACTACTGTAATACTGCTCCTATGTACAAGAATATAACTATAATACTGCCCCCTATATAGAGATGTGAATGGGTAGATGATTTTTCAGTCTCCGTAGTAGATTTTATTGGATTATTTTCAGCCTTGTGCACACAGTCAGGTTTTTGCTGTCATATAACACACCGCCGCTATCTGATTGGCTGAGCCATGTTAATAAATTCTGCGCTATTAGGTAAAAATGATTATAAAGCACATTAGTGATTATGACAGGCTTGCGGGTTTCTTGGGAGGTTTTTGCAGCACATGGAGGGCATGAGAAGTGGCAGCGCCGCACAGGGATTGTGCCCGCTCTGTGCCCTGTCCGTTCAGCAGATTGAGTGTTAATCAATATGTCTGTATGAATGAGCGAGCGCTTTCCCCTCGCACCGCCGGGCTCTGTACTGATTTCATTGTGCTACAATCTGTGTGTGTGGGAGTGGAGCGGCGGGCACCATCTCTCCGCACAACATGAGGTGCTGTCAAATGTTTTCCTAATTCGCTTTAGTTCTGAGAAGTAAAAGAACATGTCACAGCTGGGGCTTACGTCCTTCATATAGCGGACATTTTGTTAGAGCCGCTTTTGCAAATCTCTCCATGTATAGTACAGTAATAGGGTCTTGTCCAGCAATTTTTTGTCCATGGGAGAGGAAGGGGCGATTGAAATTTCAGGCCCAAATAAACATAGTGATACGCAGTCCATTGGTCGTCACCAATTTACCTTTTACAACAATATACTAAGATTTCACGGTGTTAAGGGGTTAATACTACTGACCTGGGAGGGGTAGTAATTATGTCCTTAATTGTTAGTGGGCTAAGAACAATATCCCTGGTGATTTGTGGGATTAGCCGTATCGTCCCTGGTGTCCATTATGGGAATAACATTATTGGTTTCGGGGAGATGGCGGGTTATTAAAAAACAACTCTGAATTCTAATATATTATTCAGTAATGTCCCTGGAGTCTAAGGGGTTAGCCAATAACAGCTTTGAAGTCGTGCAGGTTATTAAATGATATTCTTGGTTGGTCGTGGGTTAATATTTTTACGCCTTATGTCTAGCGGGTTTATAACTAACGTCCCTGGTGGCTATGGGGGTTGGGTGTAATAATAACATCAACTGCTTCTAGTGGGTGAAAATGCAATTTCCTGCTGTCTAGGTGATGAATAGATAACATCTCTGGTTTACAGTGGGTTAATAAGTAGCGTTCTTGTATTTTAGTGGGTTAATATTGAAATTCCTGGTGTCTAGTGCTTACTTACCAAGTCTGAGGATGATAAAATAGGGATGAGTAGGCTCCGCCCCTGACTACACCGTGGTGCGCCGGGACCCTGCCCCTAAACCGTTCTGGCCTACCCCTAAACTATCTAGGTCCACCCACTTTGAGGCCGGGCTTGGTATGCAATGCCCCATTTTTTGACTGGGATGTGCGAAATTTGACAGAAATGTTCCTGAAAATTATGGACCGTCCTGGCAAATTTGGGCAGCAGGAAAGTACGGTAGTGGGTTAAAAATAAAAAACATGATTTGTGATGTCCTGTAGTCAGGTGGGTTAATAAACCACATTGTAGTGGAAGAGACTGACATCCTGACTACAGGACTCGTAGTCAGACTGATGATCACATGACCCAGCTGGCCATAATAGGGCACAAAGGCATGGATGCCGGATGAGAATATTGCAGGTCAGTTAGCATTATATGTGCAAGGAATAATTCCTGGGGCGCTCCATTAATATACATATGTATTGGGTAATGACACCCCTGGGGTCTAGTGGGATAATTTGCAGAACTCCTGTTTCCTAATGGGTTAATGTGATACTTGACATCTTTTTGGGATGGGGATTTGGAAGGTCCGGTACACAAATTGTGCGTGAAATTTTCAGGGTGACCACGCCCCCTTCTATATACAAAGTCCCACCCCTTTGGAGGCATAACACGCCCCCTTTTGAATGTCACACCCCTTTTTTTTGACATGGACACAAAATGTGACAATCATACCCCCTTTACATGACCAGCACATAATATGTCCACATCACCAGGGGCTTGATTTGAAGCTCCTGGGCCCCACTGCAAAATCTGTAATGGGGCCCCTAAATACTATGTGCCATTTAAAATAGTGGTATATAGTATGCGGACCTTCGGGCCCCTCCAGGTCCCAGGGCTACCTTTACAGCCCCTATAGCTACGCTCCTGCACATCAAATATAATGTGACCAAATGAGATTTGCCCACTCTTCTGGGACACCCGGAGGTCACCCCTTTTTGAGATTTCGGGGCAGTAGTCAAATAGGGTTAACGTTTAAGACACTGGGGTCTATAGGGTCAACAATTACACTCCTGGTGTCTTATGGGTTCATTAATAACATTCTGTAGTTTCTAGGGGGTTAATATTACTAACCCTGGTGTCTATGGGGTTAATATGCATAGCTCTGTCGTCCGGGTTAGTAATATCCTTGGTAATCCATTGCTCACTTACCTGCTCTGTTTTCAGTCCAGTCATTGTAGCTAGTTGCCTGTGGTGACTGATATCATCACACTTCTGATGTTTCGTTACATTGGATCAGATGCAGGACAGTGCAGCCATCTTGTCAAAATGTCCCTCTTTACCCCCAGTGGACACAGCCCCAGGACTGACCTGGTTTCACTCTTTGCTTCTATATCTTACAAGCATTATTCTTTCAACATTTAGAACATGAAGGCAAATATGATGTTGAGGTTCAGCATGTTGTATACTACAGTCACATCCAGAGCTGCGTTCAAAATGCTGCTCATTGCCATATCACTACTATTTGGCTGATCCTCTGCTGTCCTGTTTACATGTCTGTATTGTGCATGCTCTGCCCGGTGCATTGTGGGAGTAGTAGTCTGGTCTACAGGACATTATGTCCTCGCGCAGGACAACAGAATATATTGGTGGTGTTTTCTAGAATGAGACGCCACTACCACCATCACCATCATTAATCACACATGTGACCACGCTCCTTCAGCTCGAAAAAAATCAATTTCATAGATCAATCTGTTACCATGAAGGTCAAATGACAAACAAAAAGTCCTCCATTATAGCTGCCGCGGAGGCTGTCACTCACCTGTCCGTGATTTCTTAAGGGTAAATGTGCCTTCTTATACGGTGTCCTAGAGGGTACAGCTTGGATCTCCTGGGCTGGATGTTTCTAACTGTCCTGATCTCTCTTTTTACTGCCCAGAGTAAATGAACTGCTAAATTGGGGCAACACTGTGTGAAAGGTCCTGGAAGGGCTGTAGAGAAGATACAGTGCGTGCAGATCACAGAAAAAAGTCTTTGAAAGGCCCTTTATTCTAGCTGGGGTCTCATCTTTCAAACCCTTACCGATCAGTAAGATATGACATATCCCAGTGGTGAACTGTCCTTTAGCCTGAGAAATGTAATTTCATCAATCTTTTACCATGAAGGTCAAGTAACAAATAAAATCTTCTTTTCCAAGAATCTAATATCGATGATCCTAGGATAGGTTAATTTTTGATTGGATTGGAGATTTTTAACTTGCACTCCAAAGTAAATGAACTCATAAATTGGGATAACACTGTGTGAAAGGTCCTGTGAGGGCTGTAGGGAAGCTACATTGTCTGCAAATCACAGAAAGAACTCTCCGCAAAGGCCCTTTATTCTAGCTGGAGTCACATCAATCGAGCCCTTAATGATCAGCAAGACACCACATATCCCAGTGGTGCACTGTCCTTCAGCCTGAAGAATGTAATTTTATCAATCTTTTACCATGAAGGTCAAGTGACAAACAAAATCTCCTTCTCCGAGAATCTAAATCTAGCCTTAGGATAGGTCATATTTTGATCTCCTGGTCTGGTTGTTTCTAACCATCCTCATCTTTCTGATTTCCACACCACAGAGTAAATGAATTGCTAAACTGGGACATCATTGTGTGAAAGGTCATGGGAGGGCTATAGTGAAGCTACAATGACTGCAGATCACAAAAAAAAAATTCTTTGCAAAGACGTTTTATTCTAGCTGGAGTCAAATCAATCAAACCCTTACCGATCAGCGAGCAATGACTTATCCCAGTGATACACTGTCCTTCAGCCTCAAAAACATAATTTCATCAATCTTTTACCATGAAGGTCAAGTGACAAACAAAATCTACTTTTCCAGGACACAGATATGGATGACATTAGGAAAGGTCAACTTTTGATCGCCTGGGCTAAATACTTCTAACCACCCTCATCTCTATGATTTCCACACCCCAGAATAAATGAACTGCTAAATTGGGACGTCACTGTATGAAAGGTCCTGGAAGGGCTGTAGCGAAGCTCCAGTGTCTGCAGATCATAGAGATCAAGAGCGTAATTTTGTCAATTTGACAAAGGAAAACCTCTTTTCTGGAACTCTGATACTGGTGACCTAGCCTTAGGATCATCAATATTGGATTGGGGGATTGGACACCCGATGCCCCCACCAATCAGCTGCTTGCTGCTTCACTTCACTGCTTATCAAGAACAGTGCTGTACATTGTATAGTGGCCACGTTTGGTACTTCATCTCAGTCTCATTCAATTGATCAAGTCACAGTCAACTACTACAAACAACTGATCAGTAGAGGGTGATGGGTGACTGACCCCTTAAATCTGCTAAGAACAGGTCAACAATAACTAAGTTCCAGAAAACCCCTTTAAAGCTGACATAGCGTCTAACTCCTGGTGAATGGTAAATTTGCTTAGTTACATTATATAGAAATAAAGAGCATAGAGATCTGGATCACTTGGGTTAAATGTTTTTATGCCCCCTCTCTCCGTTTCTGATTTCCACACCCTAATGAGCAGTCAATGAACTGTTAAACTGTGACATCACTGTATGAAAAGTCCTAGAAGGGCTGTAGAGAAGCCACAGTAGCTGCATTTTATCATAAAAATAGAACTCTGTGCACGGGCCGTTTATTCTAGGAAGTGTTAGGGTTACCATCAATCAGACCCTTACCAATTTGCAAAAGACATATCCTTGCTGTATCCAGAGTATATGGGATCCCTTATCCCACATTCCCTTATTCCTTGTGTGCCATGTTACAGCAATAAGCTGCGTAAACCTACTCTTCCCTGATATCTGCTGGTCGGGGGAGAGTCAGGGGGCCCAGAATACATTAGATCACTGGTTGCTCCTGCCAAAATTGGCCAAAGTTAATTTAATGTGTATGGCCAGAGTAAGGTCACCACTGATTTTCATCTGAATGTAAATAAGTAATATTCCCGTTCACTGACAGTAAGCAGAGATCTTTAAAGAAGACCTGTTACCAGATCTGAAAAGCCCAATGATATCCATCATCTGATCGGCACTGTCACCCTGAGCATTTTGGCGTTTTCTTTATCCAAATCTGTTCAGTCATTCCAAAGATATAAGCCCTTTTAGATTAAGTGGGTGGTAACACTGTGGTTCTTCTGGGGTGGGGTCTCTGTGTGTCATACAGTGTCTCCGCCCACTTGGCTAGTAGACCCTAATTTGTATCAGTACTAAAAGGACTTATATCTGTGGAATGGCTGAACGGATTTAGATAAATAAAACACCAAAATGCTCAGGGTGACAGCGCCGATCAGATGATGGATGTCATTGGGCTTTTCAGACCTGGTGACAGGTCCTCTTTAAAATGAAAAGGTTGCTTTAATCTAGGCCCCGATCCCTTTTCCAAAAAATGTGACAGAGGCCATTGAAATACAATTTTGGTTTTATTATAGATAATGCAGCTAATTAACCATTCCAAATGCTAATGAATAAATACCCACAATGCATCCCTCCAACCGAGAAATAAATAAGAATATTAATCAGAACCATAAATATTTCTTTTTTTTTCCCAAATCACAGAAATAAACCGCCCCTCCCTATAATACCTTTCTGAAATATAGCAGCTATCTCTTTATTACACACTCAGGCCGACACGTTCTCTCCTTCACGCTCCCTTATCCATATGTGAGCCTCTGGCATCAGCGCGATATCATGTGACCAGAGTCGTAGCTAGGCTTTCCTGCCCCAAGGGCAATCAGTTCCCTGCCCTGGCTCGGTATCTAAATACTGGGGTCTAAGTATGTTGCTTTTTGGCACCTCCTGCTGGCACCCAAGCACCTGCCTCACCCCTGAAGTGGCACTTCAGTTGCAGGACATCCTGGTTACTCTAAGGCTCTGTTCATATTGGAGTTGTATTAAATTCCTTTGGGTTATCAGTGGTTTTGACTGCAAGAATAATGTAACATAAATGGAAACCTAACATAACCCATTATAAGTCAATGGACTCAAAAATGGATCCGCCATACCAGTCATGGCTACTTTAAGAAAGAGGCCATTAGCAGCAGTGTGAACAGAGTGTTAACTATTATGTAATAGGAACACAAAAAAAATTCTAATTGTGTAGATTATATTGGCTATTAATGGCTGCCCCGGTTCTGTACAAGTCCATCACACTGAGATTTAGGATATGAAATGGTGGTGCCCATTTCTTGCCCACTCCAGTTATGTGAACATTTCCTGTGACCTAAATGTATCAGACTCTGATGAAAACACTCCAAAAATATCTCCACATTAGGGTTAGCACAAGAGCCAATTAATCAGATTGTCGAGGCAACGTTCCCCCAGGTAACAGAGGCAAGGACGGCAAACTGTAACTGTTCCGCTACCGCAGAGACTAGAAGTGTCGGCATGCCCGGACCATGAATAAGGAAAAGAACAACTAGGTTTACGGTTCGGAATACAGCAAATAATTTGTCATTATTGCCAAATCCTTTCATCCAGAATTACTGGCGCCAGGCAAATAATTGCCCCAATTGCAGATCGGCAGGGAATTGCTAACAGTCAGGTATAAAGTGCAGGAGTGTTGGGGTCAGCTTTAACAAAAACTGAGGCATCTGTGATGGACCTTAAGTTAGAGTCTAAAGTATAGTTTTGATAACCTGGAACCTTGAGGAACCGTTTGCTACCTGGTACTAGTTTGGATTTCCAAAAATTTTGATTTGTTATTCTAGTGTTATGTAACTGGTAATGGTAGTATGGACATAGTATGATTAACGAAAATTAGGGGGCAAAAATATACTAATTCACCTGTGTTGTGTTCCTATTACCTCTTATGTTCCTGCATTTGAGTGTCATCCCATTCTTCTGTATGGCTTATCATACCAGCTTTAACCTAACCATGGACATTAGGTTCTGGTGGGAACATCTTAGAAGATCCACCAACCAACCTTCTGATGTCTATGGGACTCATGGGAAAAATATAATTTAGACAGTATTGACCCTGTAGGTCCATTTTTACTTGTTTGAACTGTCAGTCCCAAGACCTTTTGGCCCACAGTGACCATGTCTTTGGCCATCTTCTCCCAACATCTCATGTCACACATTCATTCCAAAAAATCTTCACTCATTCCTTGTAAAGTTCGCCTGCCTGTCTCTCTCTGAAGGATTACTGCCCGTGTGACAGTCCACTCGTATTCCTATATCCTATATATTATGTCTCTCGATCTATCTCCTGGTGTCTTTACTTCTCAGCCTGCTGTCCTCCTGCACCCATAACACATAGCTGAAACACACCCCCATGAAACTCCTATTTTACCCCATAACACCCCAAGATGGCACCTGTATTATTTAAAACAAGGGAGGGGAATAGGACGAGAGCAGACAGGGAAGAAGGTATAGGAGACAGAGAGCACTGTGGTGGATGGGAAACACGGGAGAAGAGAGAGACGATATGAAGTGGTCAAACATAGTCAACCAAGGGAAGGATGGAAATTGTGGAAAAATGTGAAACATGGGGTAAATACATAGGGGTAAAGAGAGAAGAAAAATGTTTTTGGGAGGAGAAAGAAGGAAAAACACAAGACGGAAAAGTGAAAGGAAGACGTTAAAGAAAGACGTTAAAGAAGATGAAAAAAGGAATAAAAAAGAGAGAATCTAGAAAAAAAGGTTTGGAGATAGGCGACTTAAGAAAGTGCTGGGTGAGATCTTGGTGGCTTGGCCTGTACATCAGATGCCCCCAAGTCCCAGAGGGATAATTCAGTTACCCCAGTCATTGTCATGGTGCTGAGCTGCGATGATAATAACCACTGTGAGGATGGTACACAGGACCATAGCAGCAATCCCCACTGCCAGGCTAATGAAGGAGAAGTTCCGGGCCTCACGAGAAGCTATTTCTGCAGACATGATGTCTCCACGAGCCAAAGCTGTCCTCACCTGTAGAGATAGAGGGACATGAGGTCAAACTATGTACCTCTTCTACTACCAAGGAAAAACATTGGTTGGCCTACACTTCTTGGCATAAGGATGAGTCTTATGAATATTCCACCATCAGCTAGGAAGAGGGCTTTGTACTTCCATTAAAGAAAATGGGCATACATAAACTTCTGAAATCCCATTGCAGAAAACAAAACATAACCCCTTCTTGAGTACTACATCCTAGAACCTCTGCACCTTTTTAGGAGAAACAGGTGGTGTGACCCCTTTGCCTGATTACTCATCCTTTCAAACATTTTGGGAACCCTAGAGGAGGTTCCCTGTCCATAAAGACCCTTAGGGTAAGCTCAACCAGGCCCCTGTATCTCCTAGGGTCAGACATCAGGTCTGGAGTTCATGGGTACATAGGCCCTTGCTGATGGAGCCTCAAGGTACAAAACCTAGTTCATGTATATGAAGAAAATCATACATATAGCATACATTACAGCATATCAGTGCAATGGGTTCCCCAGGACTGAAGTAGAAAGAGAATTATAAATTATGAGGTCACTCTGAAGGTGGTCATCTTCCCACCACCACTCATCCCTTCCCTGCGCCACCAATTTGGTGTTTTTTCCTCCCTTTTATTATAGTTTCATCTCGCTCAATTAGTCCATTATGATCTACAAAAATACTGACACCCTCAGGGTTTATGGTCTTTTCTGTGCATTGTCTATGTTCTGATGTGCTCTTCTGATGCCATTATCTATTGGACCACACATGATTGTTCACGTGTACAGCGCTGCACTGCTCGTATTTGTAATTCTTGGTTGTACATTAAAAAATGTTAATAAAAACCTTCTCCAGCAATATACCAAAGACTAATGTACAGTTGAAGAGAAGAAACAGTTTGTTCTGCTATAGATCTGAGCCTCCACCCACACAGAAACACCAAGATGAAGAAGACATATGCAGGCTGCACAGAAATTACAAATCGACCGCTAGGAAACTATTAGGAAGACGAACCTCCACCTACAGAGGAAAATGAACACAACAAGTGTACTAATTAAAGTCTTGTATCTCCAAAACATCAAAAACATCTCTGTCTCCAGCCAAAACAAGACACGTCAGATCAAGAGCGATAGTGAGGAGCCAAGCAAAGTCAACATTTTTGACCAAACAAGCCCAACGTCTCTACAAGCGGCTGGACTTGATATCCGGATATTGTCAGGATTAGACCGAACTGAGAGAATACATGTTTTGAGATATTTTTAGAAGAAATCCGATTCTCTTTTGCATTTGCTAGCTTGTTTTGAAAAAATGCTACCTGCTGGGACTAACACCGGGGACGAGAACAAGGAGAAATGTAAAATGGAGAAAAGAGATGGAGGTCATTCCGCTTTAGGAACAGGAAATGTAAATGCTGATACTGTAATAAAATTGGTGCACAATAGATATCATCATAAACCCCAAATGAGGTTGTAATGGCTCCTTATAACATTTAACGTCCAAAAACATTATGAGGAACAGTAGATGGACCATACCAAGTTTCACGACAGACCCACAATGGCTTAGAATATGGAATCTCAGATTTTTCCAAGTAAAGACTAGCTGTATTTCTCCGGTCATGTCACCTACTCTAAAACAATCATGCAAAAGAGCAGCTAAGCCTTATAAACTATAGATACGACAGAAAATAATGTGACATATTCAGGTTGGGGTTCACCAGTTGTCCAACCACTTAGTTCACCTCGTGAGAGGTGTACAAGTCTTAGCTTTCTCCAAAAAATGTCTCTAGTGCCATTCGTACTGTGAGACAATCAGCTCAAAGACCAGATGAGCTTTAGTTGAGGGATCCATCTCTGGACCTTGCACCTTTGGCGCTTATTGCTATAGCACAACAGTACAGGGACTTGACCAATGATTGTGAAACATGCACCAAATCCGGGCATACAAATTTTTAGCTTTCACTAATACAACGACTGGTTGTATTCTGCAGTAGTATCTCGGGACTGTCAGCATGGATTTTCAATAGAGATTGTAGAGATGACGGGTAATGACATTCAGCCCTTTATCCGCTTAGTTCCCAGAGGTGTTAAGTTGCTCAATCGAGCAGAAAAACTTCACCATGAATTTCTGAGAAGTCATTCCAATGAGCCAAGTAAAACCAAGTAGCCAAGTTTCGTTTCTAGGAAGTGTTTTTGGATATAATTATAGGGTGTTGAACCAGGGTCAGACCAGTCCACCAATGTACCCGAGGATCCTGCTGTGACCCAGGCTGATAAAATAATGGGTCCTAAACGTCTACCAGAAGACAACTCATTGGGGGTCTATGTCTTTTGGACTGATTTACAAATGAGATCACATTTATGTGAATATGTTTTGTATAGATGAAGGGGGAACCATCAGAACGATTTCCTCTGGTGGGCCCATGGAGCCTAGTCCAACATGGCATTACATTAACCCCTAGACCTAAAGGTGGCCATTATCACATTGCTATATACTAGAGCATCCTTGCATAAAGAGTAAAAGAGCGTTGCTTCTGTAGAAGGATATAAGTTGTACTAAGTAGGACCTAAAGAAAACACTAAGGATCTGGTTATCCAGGTTGAAAACATGGCTGCTTTCTTCTAGAAAGAGCAAACACTTGTTTTTGGATGGTTCCAGATCTGCTGAAATAATAAGGGTTGGGGTGTAATACCACACACAACCTGTTCACAGTTTTTGAAAGAAATCAGCCATGATTTTTAATCCTGGACAACCTCTTAACAGTGTTGGGCTGGCCTACCAGAGTATCCTCCTGTGGGCCCAAGCTCTAATACAATAATGGTCCAGAAAATGACACCCAAATTTGGAGTGTACTATGGTCTATTTCCTATGGGTTGTTGGAGGGTGAGCCCCTAGAGTCATTTTATCTGGTGTGCCCAAGGAACCTCAGTCCAACACTGCCCATTAAAATATGAGAGCAACCAGAGAGTCTTCTAAGAAGATCTGTCAAAACCTTTGCTGGTTTCGCTGGTGTATGATAGAAGAGCATTGGGCTAGTCTTTCATGTGTGAACAGGACCTTCGGATTTTAACCTCTAACCCCCCACCGAGTCACACTCACCTGCACAGCCTTTATGATGGCAATAACTCCAGTGGGCCAGAAGCAGCAGATTGTGGTGAGCACAGCGATCGGCATATAGTCATGAGGAGGACGTCGTGGCTCTAATAGGGCCAGTCCAGGGGGGATTTGAGGAGGTGGGATCCCAGGCTGCGGGGGAACATTTCCAGCTTGGTATTGCTGTAGAGAAAATCATAAAAACGTTGGTTCCATCTAATAATTGTGTATCGTAATACAATTATAAAACTCTACGGACACGACATGACTATGGCCATCACTACAGCTCCCATAGGGGTGTGCCCAAGCTCTCCTAAAATGGCAAAGCTAAGAATCTGTCACTACATAACTAAGCAAAGCTACTGACAACCATTGTGGATGTTTTACTGTCAAGGTTGTCACCTAGTCTTCCCAAAAAGCCGTGAACTGGTGATTTTTACCCATAATAACGTGTGACTTGTCTGTACTCACCGTTCCCATGGGATACACTGGCACGTAGGCTGTGCAGGGCTGCAGGTGCATGGGATACCCTGTTGGTTGCGGCACATACCCTCCAACTGGCAAGGTTCCTGTGGGCGTATGAGTCTGCACCACATACCCTTGGGGAGCTGGGGGGTGCTCCAGTAAATGGGGTCTCCTGAAGATAGCCTTGAGCATCCTGCCGAGGAAGGGTAGCACTAGCTGGCTGGGGCGGAGGATCATTATAACCTGGAATTACTCCATTACAGGGACCCTCCCCCACCGGTTGGTTATAAGGTGGGGGGGAGCTGTGGGGTCCAGAGTCCGGAGGACCTGAAGGGAATGAGGAGGTAGAACAGGAGGGGGCGAGAAAGAAAGAGAGGACACTGTCAGTCACAGCGCTACAGATAACAACCCCCTGGGGCAACAACAGGTCAGAACACACAAGAAGTGACAGGGACAACCACACTAGCCAAATATAGACTCACAAATATACACATCATATACAGTCAGGCCATGTAGCCATAGAAGCTCAGCATTGGGTACCCATATATACAGGCACCTATGGTGTGCCATACATATATAGTATGTATATACCATATCCTGTATATAGTAGATAAACCAAATCATAGTATACACATGTATTGTACAGTATGTAGATAGGGGCACATTTATATATCTGTACATATATATTTATCTAACTCTCTTAGATAGATAGATAGATAGATAGATAGATAGATAGATGGTAGATAGATGATAGATAGACATACAGATAATCCATAGATAGATACCCACCTATGGGTACATATATAACTAACATAGATAGATAGATAGATGAGACATATAGATAGATATGAAATAGATAGATGGATAGAGATAGATAGATAGATAGATAGATAGATAGATAGATAGATAGATAGATAGGATAGATAGATAGATGAGACATATAGATAGATATGGAATAGATAGATAGATAGATAGATAGATAGATAGATAGATAGAGATAAAGAAGAGATAAATAGGTAGATGATAGACAGATAGATAAATAGATACCCACCTATGGGTATTTACCGTATACATACATGCAGAAAACATATATATTCTGGATGCTACCACGGCATCACTAAGCAATGTCAATGGCCTAGCAGAGATTGACCCCCTGCCTATTCCCATTTCCAGCCTCTGCCATCCATTCCATCACAGCCCCCCTCTGCTCCCCTCCGTGAGTCTCCAGCTGTGACCGTTGGATATTTGGTGGGGATGATGAGGATGATGAACATCAGACAGACATGATCTGGGACATGAAATGAAAGCGACAAACAAACACCAGGTGCATGAAGTGTTCTCCATCACAACTGTAATATATAATGCCCCCCATTATATCCCCCTATTCCCTTCCATCCATGATGTCATCTGTATTTCCCCTCACCTGTTTTCTCGCTGGACATGTCTCTGGGGGGAGGGAGCTGTGCTGATTTTTTTTTAGGGGGGTCCTCGGATAGAAGTGGCAGGATGGGGGGTCTCTCCTCGCCCCCGCTCACCGTCTCCCCCCCTCAGAGCTTCTCTTCTGATCCTGCACCAATTCTTTCTGCAGCAGCCTGTCTGCCTCCCTCCCTCCTCTCTCCTCCTCCTCCTCTGATTCTCTCACCCCCTCTCCTTTCCTCCTGTGATTTCCCTCCTCTTCCCTGTAATTCTCTTTTTCTGTGTCCCCCCACTGTTCCTGTCTTCTCCTCCTCCCAATATTCTCCCTCTGCTTCCACTTCACTTTCCCCTCCTTCTGTTCCCTCGGTTCCTCTGTAGTTCTCTCCTCTTTCTTCTTCTCCTTCTAAAGGTCACATTCATTGGTTTGTCACAGAGAACAATGGGTTAATCTCAAGTATTGTGTCAACAATGGAAATGACAACCCGCTCTCCTTCCCTGGGGGTGGAGGGGGGTGGGGGTAGGTCCAGATTTTGGGCCTTAAGATCCTTGTCACATCATTATTCTCCAGGCGAGTACATGTTTGGGAAGAGACGGTTACATTGGATCCTTCCAGATCCTGCACGATGCCTGAAGTGCTCCATCTCCAGGAGCAACCAAATGTTAATTTACAGCAGCGATGACCAAATGTAACGGCCATAAGGGACGTAGTCAGCATCCAAACACATTTACTCAAAAATGCTTTCATTAGGGTCACAGATTGGGATCTGATCTAGCACCATTATCCAAACATCTCCTAGGTTGAGAAGGTCTCCTCGACCATATTGTGGGGGTAGTGACCACTGCTTTGGGCACAACATAAAGGGTTGTATCTATTGACAAGCACAGAACCTAAAAAAAAAGTTGAACATGATTACAAAATCATGGCTACTCTCTTCCAAAAACATCACTGTATCTGTGTGTAGTAGTGAAGCTCAGCCTCATTGTCTTTTAGGCTTGGTTCCCAACCAGATGGGTCCACTGTTGAATTTCCACAAGTGGTGGGTTTGTCCAAATTTCGCCTCTGCAAAATAACCCCTGTACATTTCCATTTTCAGCCTCTGCCATCCATTCTATCACAGTCACCCTCCTTGAGTCTCCAGGATATTTGGTTCTGAGGATGAGGATGATGAACATCACATAGAACCTATAGCAGAAGTTAATGGGAAGCCGATTGATAGACCCTGGCACAGGACATTGTTACACTGCGGGTATTTTTTGTAGCATGTGTGTGAGATTTGGTTAGCTCTCGTCCACTCTGCTGCCAGTTTACACCTTGGCAGAGCAGCTGCTGGCCACTGCTGTCACAGTGGTTGCAGCAACAATAGGGCCCATAAATAAAGGGGGCCCACACGTCACTCTCACCACCCTAGGGCTGGATGAACGTCTTTGCTCTTTGGAGGGCAATCTAGTTATTAATTCCCCCTGCCCTCTGGTGTACTGGAGTGAGACGATTTATAATACACAACCCCCCACTGGCAGAAAGGAGAACATTAACTCTTTAATAGCAAAAATAACAGTTGATCAGCAGCATATAGTCAAGGAGGGATTCTGTGGAGGGAGGCTGTAGAACAATAGGGGGCACAATGGAAAGCCCGTGTACATAGATATACTGTAAATTAGTCATCATGGTGGTCTGGGCCCAGATAGAAAGAAAGGGAAATGTAAAGGCTGTTAAAATTTATGGAGGGAATGTGGATGATAGTTTTGAGGAGAAGATACTTTGGAGGGGGACACAAGCTAAGCTTTTTCACCAGGGCCTGTCAGCCTTTAGTTACACCCCTGCCGCTGGCAGGTCAAAAGCAGTAAATCCTCTGTGAGTACACCTGTAATACCACATACAACCCATGCACAAGTGTGGTGCTGTTTTTGGCAGCCATGTTTATTATAATCGTGTATAACCCTGTTAAGGTTTGCCTTCAGGAACATTAGAGGGTCCATTCCCCAGCTGGTCAACAAAGCTACAACGAAATGTTGGGCTAAAGGGCAAATATAATTAATAGTAATATCAACATGAGAGAAGGAATAATAATCTTATGTACAGGCAGGGCTGGTCAGCTAATAGAGAATCACTGAAGTATGCGCCACCTTCATTTATTATATGACCCCCACCTCCAAAACTTCCTTCATAAAAGCCATTTTGGGTAGTCAGCTCAAAGAGGTTTCAATGCATTGGTCTTCTCCATTGTTCGCTCTCATTCTAACAGGAAGTTCCATCCAAGCAGCCAATCAGCATCCATATTCTTTCTGTATAAACTGTCAAATAGTAACAGAACAGTCCTGGAGAATTCCCCCAACAAGATACAATATATGTCTAGGATACTGATAAACTCGGACCTTCTGAATCCTGAAAAATGTATTATATAATAGAAACATGTTACATGTGATTGTATCTCCCATCATGCCGTATCATATAGCACAGGCTATATAGTATATATCTCGCTAGAAAAGCTTTCTCTGGTGCTTATTGTACACTTTGCTGAGCTATGAGCCGTATTACCTGCCAAGAAAAATGAAGGAATTTGAGTTACAAACGCTCTAAGAAACCTCCAACTTTCTTTACCAGTCCACTCTTTATTCTGATAGGGTAAGTTGAATACAGAACTAAAAACTAAATTAGTAATATATGGTCACTATGGACAAAAATATAAAAGACTAATATAATATTGCTCCTATGTACAAGAATATAACTACTATAATACTGCTCCTATGTACAAGAATATAACTACTATAATACTGCTCCTATGTACAAGAATATAACTACTATAATACTGCTCCTATGTACAAGAATATAACTACTATAATACTGCTCCTATGTACAAGAATATAACTACTATAATACTGCTCCTATGTACAAGAATATAACTACTATAATTCTGCTCCTATGTACAAGAATATAACTACTATAATACTGCTCCTATGTACAAGAATATAACTACTATAATACTGCTCCTATGTACAAGAATATAACTACTATAATTCTGCTCCTATGTACAAGAATATAACTACTATAATACTGCTCCAATGTACAAGAATATAACTACTATAATACTGCCCCCTATGTACAAGAATATAACTACTATAATACTGCTCCTATGTACAAGAATATACTATAATACTGCTCCTATGTACAAGAATATAACTACTATAATACTACTCCTATGTACAAGAATATAACTACTATAATACTGCCCCATGTACAAGAATATGACTACTATAATACTACTCCTATGTACAAGAATATAACTACTATAATACTGCTCCTATGTACAAGAATATAAGTACTATAATACTGCCCCCTATGTACAAGAATATAACTGCTATAATACTGCTCCTATGTACAAGAATATACTATAATACTGCTCCTATGTACAAGAATATAAGTACTATAATACTGCCCCATGTACAAGAATATAACTACTATAATACTGCTCCATGTACAAGAATATAACTACTATAATACTACTCCTATGTACAAGAATATAACTACTATAATACTATTCCTATGTACAAGAATATAACTACTATAATACTACTCCTGTGTACAAGAATATAACTACTATAATACTGCTCCTATGTACAAGAGTATAATTACTATAATACTACTCCTATGTACAAGAATATAAGTACTATAATACTGCTCCTATGTACAAGAATAACTACTATAATACTGCTCCTATGTACAAGAATATAATTACTATAATACTACTCCTATGTACAAGAATATAACTACTATAATACTGCCTCCTATGTACAAGAATATAACTACTATAATACTGCCTCCTATGTACAAGAATATAACTACTATAATACTGCCTCCTATGTACAAGAATATAACTACTATAATACTGCCTCCTATGTACAAGAATATAACTACTATAATACTGCTCCTATGTACAAGAATATAACTACTATAATACTACTCCTATGTACAAGAATATAACTACTATAATACTGCTCCTATGTACAAGAATAGAACTACTATAATACTGCTCCTATGTACAAGAATATAACTACTATAATACTACTCCTATGTACAAGAATATAACTACTATAATACTACTCCTATGTACAAGAATATAACTACTATAATACTGCCTCCTATGTACAAGAATAGAACTACTATAATACTGCTCTATGTACAAGAATATAACTACTATAATACTACTCCTATGTACAAGAATATAACTACTATAATACTTCTCCTATGTACAAGAATATAACTATAATACTGCTCCTATGTACAAGAATATAACTACTATAATACTGCTCCTATGTACAAGAATATAACTACTATAATACTGCTCCTATGTACAAGAATATAACTACTATAATACTGCCTCCTATGTACAAGAATATAACTACTATAATACTGCTCCTATGTACAAGAATATAACTACTATAATACTACCTCCTATGTACAAGAATATAACTACTATAATACTACTCCTATGTACAAGAATATAACTACTATAATACTGCTCCTATGTACAAGAATATAACTACTATAATACTACCTCCTATGTACAAGAATATAACTACTATAATACTACTCCTATGTACAAGAATATAACTACTATAATACTGCCTCCTATGTACAAGAATAGAACTACTATAATACTGCTCCTATGTACAAGAATATAACTATAATACTGCTCCTATGTACAAGAATATAACTATAATACTGCTCCTATGTACAAGAATATAACTACTATAATACTGCTCCTATGTACAAGAATATAACTACTATAATAATACCTCCTATGTACAAGAATATAACTACTATAATACTGCCTCCTATGTACAAGAATAGAACTACTATAATACTGCTCTATGTACAAGAATATAACTACTATAATACTACTCCTATGTACAAGAATATAACTACTATAATACTGCTCCTATGTACAAGAATATAACTACTATAATACTACTCCTATGTACAAGAATATAACTACTATAATACTGCTCCTATGTACAAGAATAGAACTACTATAATACTGCTCCTATGTACAAGAATATAACTACTATAATACTACTCCTATGTACAAGAATATAACTACTATAATACTGCTCCTATGTACAAGAATAGAACTACTATAATACTGCTCCTATGTACAAGAATATAACTACTATAATACTGCTCCTATGTACAAGAATATAACTACTATAATACTACTCCTATGTACAAGAATATAACTACTATAATACTGCCTCCTATGTACAAGAATATAACTACTATAATACTGCTCCTATGTACAAGAATATAACTACTATAATACTGCTCCTATGTACAAGAATATAACTACTATAATACTGCTCCTATGTACAAGAATATAACTATAATAATGCTCCTATGTACAAGAATATAACTACTATAATACTGCTCCTATGTACAAGAATATAACTACTATAATACTGCTCCTATGTACAAGAATATAACTACTATAATACTGCCTCCTATGTACAAGAATATAACTACTATAATACTGCTCCTATGTACAAGAATATAACTACTATAATACTGCTCCTATGTACAAGAATATAACTACTATAATACTACTCCTATGTACAAGAATATAACTACTATAATACTGCTCCTATGTACAAGAATATAACTACTATAATACTGCTCCTATGTACAAGAATATAACTACTATAATACTGCCCAAAGAATATAACTACTATAATACTGCTCCTATGTACAAGAATATAACTACTATAATACTGCTCCTATGTACAAGAATATAACTACTATAATACTGCCTCCTATGTACAAGAATATAACTACTATAATACTGCTCCTATTTACAAGAATATAACTACTATAATACTGCTCCTATGTACAAGAATATAACTACTATAATACTGCTCCTATGTACAAGAATATAACTACTATAATACTGCCCCTATGTACAAGAATATAACTACTATAATACTGCTCCTATGTACAAGAATATAACTACTATAATACTGCCCCCGTCCAAAAAAAAAACCCAAAACTCCTATGTACAAGAATATAACTACTATAATACTGCCTCCTATGTACAAGAATATAACTACTATAATACTGCCCCTATGTACAAGAATATAACTACTATAATACTGCCCCTATGTACAAGAATATAACTACTATAATACTGCTCCTATGTACAAGAATATAAGTACGGTTATATACGGTTGTCATTATCTGTATATACATCTGCAGTGTGTCTCTGATGTCCTGTTGTGATGTTATGTACCAGTCACAGTGCACACTTGTCACTTGCAGCAGTTAACCATCATGCATTGCTTCCTGTGATGTCTCTTGCAGTCACATTTCCTGGAGCAGGCTACAGTAAGACTATTCAGCAGTAATTGCCCCATACAATGGCCCTGCCGCTCTGCATACCTAACAATGTCTCTATATGAACCTTTAATCATATTGTCAGCGCCTCCAGCATCGGTGTCATTGATCTGTGCGGCCTCCTCGCCTCTATTCCCCGTGCACCGTGCAGGTGACCTCATTTCCATCTTTGGCGTCACTGCAGCAGGTATACAATCTTCTATGGCTGGCCCGGCTCAGACTACAGAGAGGGTTATAATAAGAGGCTGTCAGGCGGTACACAGAATATCATCGGGAGATCTAATGACGGCCACACACACCATTTCTAGTCCACCTGCCATGCACATTAACTACAAAGAGGCGAGGAGAGGAGCGCGGAAAAGGAGAAATTTCCATGTGCCCATTATTTAAACAGGGGAGCCAGCAGGGCATTCTATACAGCCGTAAACTAGAAAGACAAAAACATACGCCTGTCTATCCTATAGGGCATTTGTCTATTATGGCGGCACGGCATGTGACAGTACAGTTTACAACGTAGCAGGACACAGTCCCCGCGACGCGTGGTCAGCAGAGATGTCACATCTCAAAAAATTAGTTTGTCACCTGGTATGGAAAGGCCATGGTGTCTTTTTAACATCCCATGACCCTTGGGCCCACCACCTTACTTACCAAAAAATAGAATTCCTGTAGATAGGGGAGTCCTGCTAAGGGGATAGAAATATTCAGGGTTCTCAAGGAACCCATAGCAGCCATATTGGCCCACTCTCCGGTATGGTACATACGGCATCACCTATGTTTCTGAATGGGCGCCATGAAATGTCACGTGTGCTGCCACCCCTGGAGCTTACTCTGGTAGGAATGGCCAATGACCGTCTGCTATCATACGCCATGGGGGCCAACGCTCGCTTCACTGAATAGGTTAACAAGTTAGGACAGACCCTTTAACCCCTTACTGCCACAGCCATTTTTCACTTTTTACTATAACTTTTTACATTTTTTGGTTCACGGTGCTGTATGAGGGCTTATGTTTTGCAGGATAAATTGTACTTCATAATGGTACCATTTAATACGCCATGTAACTTACTGGGAATTGAAAAAAATTCAGAATAGGGTGGAATTAGAAAAAAAAAACTAATTAGATTTTTGTCATTTTCTTATGCTTCTTACACACGGCCGTACTTTTTATCCGCAATTGCAGATCAAAGTATGGGCGCATTCATTTCTATGGGCCTATACACACAGCTGTAGTTTTTGTGGCTGGAGCACGTTCCATACCGGTCCATATTTGCGGTTCTGTCCATTCTTTTCAGTGTATGGGCCCGTGTGTCATTGGTGCCCTTTTTGCCGACCCGCACACTGAGGACTTACGGGTTTTGTTTTCACGGCGTTCACTGTGCAACCAACATGACGTGTTGGCAAAAATCCAAAATTTTGAAAAATAAATTTACGTTGCCGTATTCTGACCCCCAGAACAAGAGGTCATTTTAATTTTTCCATTATGCGATTTGTCTGACATTTTGATCGATTTTTATTAAATTTTTTGGAAAACTCAGAAGGTGAAACAGAGAAAAAAAAATGGCGGTTTGTCCATTTTTTTTTTTTTTTTTTCCTGCTATGGCGTTCCTCATGTCACATAAATATTTTCATCTGTTTATGGTTCGGGCATTTTCGGAGGTGGAGATACAGAATGTATTTACGTTTGACTTTAGTTATTTTTATAATGGGAAGTTATTTTAAATTTTAGATTTTTTTTTTTAATTTAAAAAATTTTTTTTTACTACAATAAATTTTCTATAAAATTTTATTACAGGCTGCCTATGGCAAATTTAGCAAAGTAACGAGAGAGCGATCTGGAAGAACGTGTCTGGAAGAATGGAGTGGTGTCTGCTGTCCGTCCTGACGAAGCACCTCAGATCTTGTGATTGGTGGAGGCCCCAGCGGCCAGACCATCACCAATCAACTAGTTGCCCTCTATCCTTTAAGGAGGGTCCTGAGACAGGGCCACCCAGCAAAGGAAGCATCATATCTGACAGTCTGATGTAAGGGAAGCCTCTTACCATGGCCATAAGACCTGAAGACGTGTCCGAGAAGTGTTCATGTTTATTAGATATTTCCATGACCGTCTTATAATTCACTCCACAAGACTGTAAGGTTTATTGGACTTTTATTGAGGCATCTCATGGTTCAGTCCTTGTAGAAGTCATAAAGCTGTAACCGCCGACATTTATGGCAACATTCCCTGAATATCAAAAGTACGCAAGATTCCAGGTAGCTGCAATAATACCGCAGCATGTGTCAGCAATAACAGGGTATAGCGACATGTAACAGATATAACGGGGTACATGGATGTAATAGCTATGATGGGGTAGATCCTTGTAATGGATGTACCAATGTATCAGGATGTGACACCTATAGTGGGGCAGGAGGAGGTCAGAGCCATAGTAGGGTAGTGGGATGTGACACCTATAGCAGGGCATATCAATGTGAGGCCTGCGATATCAGGATGTGACCGCTATGGCAGGGTAGATGGTGTGAACACTACAGTGGGGTCTGTAGTTTGAACGCTACGGGGCGGTAGATGATGTGAACGATATGGCAGGGTGGATTATGTGAATACTATGGCGGGTTGGTTGGGTGAGACAATGGGTTACTTGGCTCCCGGTTATACTGGTTACCATTCGGCACAGCCGATTATTGGGGAATTTGCAAGGACTGATCTACACCCTGTTGGACCTCCCTACCCTGTATGTAAGGAACACAATCTCAGCAAAGTGTATTGAGAAGCATACGGCGAGGTCACATGACCAGGCCGTATTCCTTTGCATATGGCTATACTGGTTTGTAGCCCCAGACCATGATCCGCCCTATGGACTAGGTATACCCAGTGCGGCTTGTTTTAGGTCATGCAGCCGATATCCTTACATTGTCGTAATAAATATGCAGCAATTTTAGGAATAAAGTTATAAATTTGTGCAATGACTGGAGCCGACTACTCTTCCCCGGGTCGGCACAACAGGATTAAGGCGCGTACGTCTCTCAGGGCTCCCTGCAGACTGTCGGACAGCCTCTGGGCATCAGTCTCCTGGCAGCAATCGAAGGCAGATACGCACACGGTGATGCTGTCCTGGGAGGGGGCGAAGCAGACACTGTATCCGTCAGGAACCAGGGGCCCGTAACACATCACACAGTCCACGGGAGACGACACCTGCAAGAGGCCGACAGTAAGTCTGGGGAGTATGCAATGTATAAAAGGGGTATTCATTGTATAATAAAAAATCCTGGTAGCTGCCACTAGGGGGAGATAGAAGCTTAACGCATACTGGGAGGAATTCAATCATATTTTACCCATAAAATAGTCACAAGCAACTTTTTATTGCCACTTCGGAAGTGGCGTTTTTGTGCCGGTCTTGCCACTTTTCTCAAAATAGGCAGAGCAAGACATGGGAGGGGCCATCCACCATACCAATGTGTATACACAATAAGCTCCCCCTAGTGGTGGCTGCAGGCAGAATTTTATAATTTAAGGAGGACTCTTCACCACCTCCATCCACTCCAACCCTTTATATATTTTAATAGGCTCCGTTCTGCTGATTCTGGAACATTTGGAATTTTTTCTCCTGCCCTTACTGTTCCAGAGCATTTGGTGATGTTAGTTTCAGCACTCAATATGATAATTAGAAAGGGTGGGCGGTCCTTGGCTGGAGCAGACAGACAAGGACCGCCCATCTGAGAGTAGAGAGCCTAATTAGCATATTGGGTAAAGAAAATAAAATGATTGTTCGGAAATGGTGCGGGCTAGAGAAAAAAAAAAATTCTAACAGCGCCTGGATCAATTAGGCAGTACCTATTGAAGGATGTAAAGAGCTGGACTCAGTGGAAGTGAAAGGTTCTCTTTAAAGGAATTGTCTGCGAGGATAAAAGGGGCAGAATGGATTAAAAACATTAAATAAGTAGCATTCGCCTTACTGATCCCCTGCTGCTCCTGGTCCAACACTTTACAGAGTCCCTGCTGATCTATCTCGACACTGAGGATATGTTCACTCAGCCAATCAGTGACTGAGGCGGGTCACCACTGTGGCCAGTCATTGGCTGAGCGGGCATTTCCTGTGTGTTGAGACAGGACCATCAAGTAGAGACCAGTGGGGACTCAGCAAAGGTTGGACCAGAATTGACAGGGGATTGGTGAAGCAAGTACTACTTCTTCTAGGTTTTAGAATACATTTTGAGCCTCTCCAGACAATCCCTTTAACATTGTCTATTATCTAAAAAAAAATTTGGAGCTGTAGAAATGAATAATAGAGATGACAAAAGGGCTATGTTTACCCATACATGTGCTGGCAGTTGTCCAGGAGGGACAGCACATTGGAGGGTGCACACCATGCTGTTTTTAATATGCTACACATAGTATTACTTTGATGTAATTTTTGTGGACTAGGGAGCACTGTTGTAGAGTAGCCATTCACAGACCTGTCCAGTGAAGAGCTTCCAATGGGAAGACACCGCATAGGAGGTGTCCATGAAGAGAGCCGGGAGAGCCATCCCAGAAGAAATACACAGCATCTTCAGAGCCAGGATAGCGCCATCTACAGACTGCCCCTGTAACACCTAAGAAAGCAAATCAAACTTAAAGGGGTTGTATGGAAGCAAAAAATAAAAGGCACGCTTTATATATTTTTTTAATAACAAGAAACAGCGCCACCCTTGTCTATGGTCTGATATTACGGCTCAGCACCATTCCTCAGCTGTAATATCAGACACAGCCTGTGGGTAAGAGGGGTGCTGTTTCAGAGAGGAAAAAAAAAACATTTTCTTCTAATCTTACACAACTCCTTTTACATCGGCCCTCGTCACATCTCCATGTCACTGACACATTAGTACGGGGAGGTCAGGACGCTCTGTTCTCAGCTCTTCCGCACGTAATATGCGGAGTAATCAGGAAGTCATTGATTTCTATGGTCGCCTTGTCTTCTCTATCAATATATAAATAATAGTAAGAACCAGACTGCAGTCCTCGACCTCATATAATCCGGTGCAGATAGGGGGCAGCGCACAGTTTACTCTTCTCTAGGTGTGTGGTATTCCTCAAGATGGCGCGTATTCCGGTAATAAGGTCACTGGATTATTAGCGGGAAAGCATGGAACTGTAGTGTCACACGGTCTGCTATAGGAGTATTTATGTAAGGAGAAGGTGACAGTAGCCAGCTCTCAAAAATTAAAGAAGAACTATGAGCCAAGCCAAGTGTACGCGCATATGGGGGGGGGGGGGGGAAATCACAAAAAATAGCCATCAGAGACAGCTGACACATTTTCCAGTTCTCAGCACAAAAAGTGGGCTTTCACCCAAAAGGCAACTCACTCTCATTAAAAATATCCAACCGTTTTGGGTCTACAGCTCCTATGTTAACCTATAGGCAGTAAGTGACATGTGACCGCAGGGTCAGACTACTATGGAGACATAGTTCTGCGTAGAAGCTGCATTGATTACATTTTTAGTTTTAGATGTAATGGAACAATGGAATCAGGTCAGCAACACTAAAGCCATCAGGGTTCTATACTGAAGGTGCGGGGAGGGGCTTCATTCCACATTCCTCCATGTACGCTCCTGCTGGTACCCTGGGACGTTGTCCAGTTTCTCATTTGCATAATGATACCTCTGCTGCCAGAAAGCAAAGGGTTAATGTCTTCCTTCTGGAACATGTAGCATGCATGATGATACCTAGGCGTTATCGATATTGTAATCCGGCAGCCGTCACCCTGTATACATACATAACATGCACATAAACCCCCATGCTACTGCCGGGACATCATATTGAAGACACCCAAAAAATACAGCAACACACAAGTCATGCCAACATCACGTGAACAGAAAACGTATCCCATGATAGAAAACCGTCCTGTCCATGCACAAGAAGGAAACTTCGCCATATTACCACAGCTCATAATGGAGAATTTGGGAGTCTGTCAGTAAAGCCACCATATCATCCCATCCCGCAGATGGTTTGATTCAGGTGACCCTAACCTGTGTCTTACCCTTGCTGAGAAGTCAGTTTTTTTTTTTTTTTCCAAGATGTCTTTGGAGCAACGAGGGCGTCACCATTGCTCCAAAGTAGTAAGAGGCCATGCCCTCATTGCTCCAAATGGCTCTGTGTGACAGTGCCGATCAGATGATGGATGTCATTGGGCTTTTCACACGTAGTGACTGGTCCCCTTTAAATAAAATTTCTTTAGCAATGACCAGATTGGCATCACAGATGCCGAGAAGATCCCTTTAATATATTTGGGATCTGCTAATCTAGCAATTTCCTAGCATATTATAAATTCGTTATCCACGTCTGCTAATGTAAATGAAGGTAGGAGCGTGAGCAGGCCATGCTGTAACATTCAACACAAGAAAGACAACCAAAATAGACTAGCGCCACCTACTGGTTGTTGCAGGTATAACATGACAATATCAACTTTGGGGAAGATGATTTTTCAAGGCAAGCAAAGCTGCATCTAATGTGATTCATGAAACAGAGAAGTAAGAGAGAGGGAGACGGAGGACACGTCAGTGATACAAGGGATGCTGTGACAGCTGGATGTCTCACCTGCTCCGTGGCGGCCTGGTGACTGTCTACAGCTTTTACCAAGAGGGAAAGCTTCTCCTCCGCCTGCACAGAGAGAGAACAATGGAGATGGAGCCCTTATAAAATACATCTAAAAATATACAGCATATAGAAATCTATAAAAATAAATAACTATTACACACACACACACACACACACACACACACATTATATATATATATATACACATACACACACACATATATACATACATATATATACACACACACACACACACACACACCTCTGCTTGCTGTCAATGAATGAAGCACTTCTTGGATACATCTTAAACCATTTCCTGACCTAGTCTTACTCACACAGCTGAATCTGTTACATTGTATTAGACTAGGCAAGAACAAGAAGTGTGTAGTCCAATAGAAACGTCTTCTCTGCTGCACTGATACATTGTAACAAACTTAACCACTTCAGTACCGGGCCAATTTCTCTGGTTCAGGACCAGACACATTTTTGGGGTTTTGAGGGCTATAACATACATAGGTCTTTTTTTTATGTTTTTATTTTTTTCATTTTTTTTTTTTAATAGCACAAAGTGCTACTAAAAAACTTTAAGATAGTTTTCCCTCTCCGTTACGGTGATTTTTATTTTGTATGTTGCCATAGGGGGTGGGCGTGGTATTGGTGTATTATTATTTTTTTTTTTTTTAAATTATTTTACGTTAATTTTTATTTTTTATTTTTCTATCTATTTATTTATTTTTTTAAATTGTGTCCCCATAAGGTCACAATAGACCTTTGGGGACATCTGAACACTTTTTTTTTTTTTTTTTGTGGGGGAGGCTGATTTCCCCTGTAATTGGGGCTGACATTTAGCCCTAGTTACAGGAGGAGTACAGCCCCCTGCCCATTACTGCTGAGCTGATCTGTGTCCTCTAGGACCCAGCAGATCTAACAGTCTCTGATCCCAGGCGGATCACGTGACCATAGTTGTGTACACAGCAATCGGGAAGACAGGGATGGTAATAAACCGTCCCTGCCTTCTTTAGAAGACCCCCGACTGTAGTAATAGCCGGTACCCCACTTCCTGCAGCTGCTTAAAACTGCAAGGTCGTGACGCTACCAAACAGAACCTACCGTACGTTTACCCACTCCATTCTAGTATCCATCTGAAACTACAGCAGATTCTTGCGGTCAGCTTATTTTTGGGGGACCCGTCTAGTAAAAAGGAATTGTCCAAAGCAATATTTTTCCGTTTACTAATAGATGTCCTGCAGATCTCACTGGCATCTTGCAACTTACAGACTTGCGGTTGGATCACGTGACACTGTCCCCACCCAGCACATACCAATTTTTGGGGATCATCAGCAGCTTCTACAAATTCCAGTGCCTCGGGGGTGGAGCAGCGAACAACATCCGACCGCCCCCGATGAAATGCGCGGAGTGAGACAACCTCAGATGTTGCACATAGTGAGCCGTGTAACCTGTGCAAATAGGCAAGACGTCAGCTCAATGGCCAAGACCAAGATTATAGAAGAGGTAAACCTCAGAAGATCAGAAGGTGCTGGACAAGGATCAGGGCTTCAAGAAAGGATTATGTCTGATGTGTAAATGAAGTGTGTGCATTCAGCAGGTGAGTGTACCGTGCCCTAGGGGTGCGGCGGATGTGCGCACAGATTTGCATTTGTTTATGTGGGCAAGTCTGAATGTGTTGTGTAGAAGACATCGCTGTGCAGACACAATACGTAATGCCGTACATCCTAGCCAATTCAGGATCCTGCAACTGTAGTCCTAAAAAGTCGCCGCACGTGTATTGTATATGGAATCAGTGCAGGGGTTCTTCAATCACGTTTGGGTGTAAAACTACAATATCATTCTGTGGAGCACAAGCATGGGCCTTGTCAGTGTGCTAGCTGAGTTTTTAACAGTGCACTGACCCATTATATTATATTATATGGCCGCATACACATGACCCAGCGTATGGGTCTGTTAGCCTGGGGGCAAAACTGAGGACAAGTCCTATATCTCTCCATTTTGTGGCCTAGGCTCACTGAAGAAAGTGAATGGGTCAGTGGAGGCGCAGGCGGCACACAAATGTCATGCATGTGCTGTCTGTGCTGTTCATCCATGGACCTGGTATGTGCACACAGTGATGTACATGCAGCCCCAGATGTTGTACTGTTACATACAAGGGTGAAAAAAAGAACCAATGGTCCAATTGTATGTAAAACTGATACAGCCTGCAGCGCTGGAGTCCTGGGTAAGAATCTGACCAAGGACAACATCTGCAAGGAGTTTCTATGTTCTCCCCATGTTTGCGTGGGTTTCCTCCGGGTACTGCGGTTTCCCCCCACACTCCAAAAACTTACTGATAGGGAATGTAGATTGTGAGTCCTATATGGGACAGTGACTGACAATATCTGTAAGGCGCTGCAGAATAGGATGGCGCTATACAAGTATGCATAAAAAAGAAATAAACAAACTTGTCTTGACCTTATATACAGTATACAAAACTTAGTCTTCATGCTCACGACCCAGTGTGCGGCTAGAGGGTGTCCTGATCCCATATTTATAGAGCAGGTTTAGGAATGGAGCATCCTGGGGCGGCACACTGGGTCATGTGCATGAAGGGTCTCTAAATTTTTGGACAACTTTTCACTTTCTGGCAGTATTTGTGACATTTATAAATATTGTAATACACTTATTAATGGATTTTGGTTCCTGTCTGTGAACTCCTGTGCCGAAGTCCACTTACTGCCCCTTCTGTGTTCCTTCATTTGTTTGTCACTGGAGTATGGGTGTTCAGGATTTTTTTTGCAATGCATGGAAGCTGAGTCTAGGGGAGTCACATTATACAGTTATATTGAGAGCATTCTAACACTTAGAACCACTTAGTTCTGGTGTCATATGAAAGATGAGACTGGGAGCAACTGCATATAAAATATGCCAATCCAGACTGCGTTTTCAACTGAAGATATTGGTGGAAATAATACAGTAATATAGGTAGAACTGTGATCTTGGAGTGGTATGAAACCGAGAAGTCTCAGCTTTCATATGACACCAGAAACACTGTTGTAAGTTTTATGATGTCCAAGATATACCTGTTTGAAGTGACCCCCCCCCCCCAGTCTCAGCTTCCCTGCATTATACAAGGGCCAGTGAGAAACATGGGAAGTAATAAATGGGGGACAGAAGATATGTTGGCGCTATATAAATAAAATTTATTATTATTTCAGGGCTGGATATCACTGGAGCCAAAACCTGTTAATAAAGTATATTACAACTTTTATTAATATCACACATGCTGCAGGAATATCAAACTATAATATTTGTTCAAAAGATTAAACTTTAAGATATCTGAGCAAGTGCAAGAAATGATATAAAATAAATCAATCATTGCTCACCAGGTTGAATCCTCTGCCCTCTGGTGGCCTAAGCTAGTCCTGCAGGGATTCTGTCATATCTCATTATGTCACCACTGCAGCCAATCACTCCCTCAGTACCATATACTATACATGCAAGCACTGCCAAGGCCAGTGATCAGCTGCAGCATTCATGTGAATGATGAAGTAATCGCTACAATATTGGCAGGGAACATCGGAGCACCGGGGGATTTAACCAGATGAGTAAAGATTATTTTGTCATTTTATACTATATTATTTTCTACACCTCAAATTGATGAAAATCCCAGAACCCCCTTTAACTGACTGTGTGCTAGGTATAAGAGCAACTAGAGTGCCATGTGTTCACCAGGCTAAATACGAGTCCTGCCCTGTATACTCACACACTGCTATGGGGTCACCATTTTGCAGTCATTTTCATAAAATCACATAATATAAATGTCCATATACAGAGCGCCACTGATAATATGGCTAATATGTATCAGACTTGGTGCCTTGGATAGAGACACCTATAACTATAACCCTGAAGATGGGGCGAGGCATTTACTGGCAAGGCCTATCGTCTGGACCCTGCCCGGCAGTACCTGTAATACGCCAGCTGCAGGCAGATCTGCAGGAACGCACTGGGGCTCATGTTGTAGCTCTGCGGAAATTTCTTTCCAAAGTCGAGGAAGGAGAAGCAGCAGATGTCGAGATCATTCACCAATCTGAAGGAGGCGAGAAATATAACCGCAGTCAGAAAAGTTAAATTCACACAGCAAAATTTTTCTCCTTGACCAAATTCAGCGAGACATTCCGCATCTGCCAGGCAGTACTGTCTGCCTTCTATTCACTTTAATGGGAGTTATTAGGCAGAATCCACCTGAAGATCGGGTGCAATGCTTACTTTTTATGCTAGCTGAAAAAAAAATCAGTGTCTGCCTCCCTTGGAAATCAATGGAGGGTCTTTCCAGGCGGAATTTGAAGCTGATTTTGAGAAGGAAACGGCCTCAAATTCAGCGCCAGAAACCACCATGAGAACATACCCCAATATAGCATCCGTACATATTCATACCTATAGGGCAGCATAACACAGAGCAAGAGTACTCTATGCTACTTTTGTAAAAGTCCACTGCCCAGGTCTGCCATTAGGGGAAGGTCCAGTATTTATACTTGTTAAGACAGACCACTAACCTCCCCCAAGTCCTGCTCATGCCCCCTTTGACCTCACCAAGTCCCTTTATGCTCGCATATAGTGATAGTGAACACCTCTGTGTAACACACAGTGATGAAGCCCATTAGTGTCTCCACATAGTAGAATGCACCCCATGTAGTATAATGCACCCCACACAGTATAATGCCCCCTTAGTGGCTCCCATACAGTATAATGCCACTTTATTCCTCCCACACAGACTAAATTCCACCACAGTGCCCCTACTGGAGGCATAGTGGGATAGCTGGAAATTCTTTTCTTGCTCGTACATAACAATGGTGACAGTGTTTTCTGACCTGTAGACTGCTGCCCCTTTTTGCACTGATACATTACAATAGCGGTAGCAGGGATCACAAGTTACCATGTTCCTTCCATGTAGACAGCAGGAACAATTAGCCATTGTGGCGGCCATTACTGTAAATGTATCAGTGCGAAAGGCGCAGCAGTCGGGGGTCAATCTGCTTCTGACCGCTGTCATTATGCAAGGCAAGGTTCAGACTGCGATCTGCCAGTAGAAGACTGCGACACAAAGTATTTTACTGTTCTGATGACACTACGCCCCCATTGTGAGCCATGGAACCCCCACCAAACTTACATGTCCAGGTTCTGCTTGGCTTGTTCTACGTTCTGCTTGATCTCCGGTGGGAAGTTGAAGTAAAGCTTTCTTGGTGAAGGAACCCTGATGAGAGGAGTGCGGGGCGGCAGCAGGTCGGGGCCCTCAGAGCTGGGAAGAAGGGCCATTAGTAGGTGACACTAGTGCATGACAATAGGGCCCGGACTGTATAGCAAATACTAACCAATATGGGGATATACACAGGAAAACACAAATCACAGGTATACTGAAGCTCTACGGCCATTACACATCAACCACCTCTCCTCTCCATGACCGGAGGAGTTATCTGATAACTACTTAAAGGGGTGTTCCACATCCACAGAATATATTATATATGTTCTCTCACCTGGAGAAAGTCGTGCATGTGCCATTACCTCTCCATTCACAGTAGCTGCATCACCGGATGGGACATAGATTGGGGCACATATTAGGCTACTTCATGAGGAATAACAGAGGAACGGGACAATGCAGAGTCTAAAAGCCAATGGAGGAACTATAGCATGCCTTCTGCACCAATCTTTTTGGCGTACAAGGCATGATATAGGTGCAATTTTTTGGTAGGGTTTGTGCTAAATAAAATTGCAACTTTTTTTTCTCTTTTACATCACACTTATTACTTCCTAGAAAGGGGGCCTGGCGTGGGCCACTGACCCCGTCAGATTTATGGTTTCTTACACCAGTTTACTGGCATAAATGATGCCTGAAATCTACACCGGCCAGAATTCAGTGCAGGTGCACGGCCCTGTAGGCGGGGTACACTTTACCGATAGAGGGGTGCATCCTCCAGCAACACGGGGATTATCAAGACCGGTCCACTTTAAGCTTTTACACCAAATCTGACATTGGGCACACAGAGAGACGACTGTCCATCAGAGGCCTGGTGAGTATTTGTACCCATTGTGGATACTCGCCATGTAAGAAGTGGAAAGTGATGGAATAAGAAGTATTCGATTTGGGTGAATGGACTTTAAATACCCTTCAGAAGGGCACGGTTACAGTTATACCCCCTACCTCGGTAGGACAATATGGCAGTCACTTACCAGTAGTCCAGAACATGGCGCAGCATGGTCAGCACTGCAGAGGCGTCCGCTGTCGCTTGGTCATAAATCAGACCGCACGTCCCGTCTTCTCCCACCACGAACTGTAGGGGGTCATACTCATTGTTACTCAGTTCTATGGATTAGTATATACAAAGGGCATATAAAAGCATTGGGTATTAAGGGCAATTCTCAGGAAATATATTAGTAAGGTCAGGACCAAAAAATCCATCAAATGTAAAACAGTAAATAGAAGATAGGAAGGAGGGGAGAGGAGGGGGATGCAGATGCAGTATTACATAGTGAAACAGTATGATCGGGAAAAAGAAGGAGGAGCTCTGACATCACACAGGAAGAACCTGCCCTCTTAGGAGACATGGGGAGAGGAAAACTACAGAAGACGGGAGGAAATGCCCAAAAACTGCTGGTTACATATGACATCTGTATAGATCTACAGCTGCTGAAGGAGGGACCGGGACTGATTTTTTTACGTTTTTGTCATGATAACTATATTTTTATATTGGTGAGAAATTATATCATGTTTTGTATACCACTTTTCTGGCATAAAAAGTTTTGCGCAAATCAGGAATTACACAAAAATGTGCTACTTTTTTCACTTTTGCAACATCCTCACCACTTTCCGGGAAAATGGTGATGGAAAATCATCCCTGAAAGCTACAAGCTGGCGTAGACATTGGTGCAGGCACACAGCCGGGCAGACATGAACATCCTCCACTGATGCAGGGGATATGAAGACTGGTGTTATCAGAAATTACCATCCAGCCTTCTCCTGACAGAAAGGCCTCATAATGCTGTAAACGGCCTCATATCTGTGTCTCTCCTCCCACCTCCATAGACTTCATTGTATGCTGTCAGTATGCAAGGAAGAGTATGGAGAGGGGAAAGGAGAAAGACAGATATATGCCATCTACAGTATTATAGGAGTCCTTTCTGTCACAAGAAGGCTGGATAGTAATTCCTGATAACCTAGCTGTGTTGTGAAAGAAAACTGTCTCTCTATAGTGCAGCTGTCTCTCTGCTTTGAGGAGCTCTCCATATCTTACCCCTTCCCTCTCCATTGATCAGTGGCAGAAGGAGACAAGTAAGTGAAGACACATGCACTTTTATTACATAAACTATATTACAAAGTTTGTTATCTTCAACCACACTGTGGATTTACGAAACAAAATATAAAAGTTTAGTTATGCTTTAAGTACGAAGCAGAGCATATACCTGCAAAGTCTTGTCAAACCAGCGATTGCCGCTGTTGGCATGGCTCCCTCCTCCATGCAGCATCTGGGCGGCGGTACGGCTGCTGTACAGGTCCTCTGAGAACTTCAGCGCTGTCGCATCCAGACACACGGTAAACATGCTGCGTTGGATACTGCGCACAGACTCCCGGTTCAGTCGGTCTAGGACAGATAGGTGACATGGTCATGGTGTCTCCTCCACATATTGCTCATCATACGTGTTTCCTAATCCTGGTAAACTCACCTCGAATGAGGGTGCTGTACGCTCGCCCCCAGCTGTTCCTGTGGTCGGTGGTGAGCACCCCAACAGGCTCCTTGTCGGTCTTTTTAGAATGTGCACGTAGGAAAAGCATCTGCTGGTGGATCTGATCTTCTGTCAGGGGGGAACCATCACTATTGTACACGTTCAGCTCAAAAAACTGGGAATAGACATATAACGCAAAAGGTGAGAATATTCATTGGAGGGAAACGACCATTTCATGAAAGCCAGAAATCTGGTGTTTTGCACCACTATTTTCTGTCCATGCCCTGCTTACCACTTTTTGAGTGGGCAGAGTGGGGATAGGACAGGCTGGGGAGGGGACACTTCGGCCCATGAGATTTACTATAACTTATACCAGAAAACTGGAGGTAGATATACCCCAAATCTATGTCGGTCCCTGCCTGGCAGAGTTTCCTATTGTATTGGAATTTTTTCTCTAGTCCCCACCATTTCCAAGCAATCCGTGCAGTTAGTTTTGGTGCCTGATATGCTAACTAGACTCCCTAATTTCAGATGGGTGGTGTCAGGCAGGAACAGCAAGGGGAGCTCCAATCACAGGCGACAGTGTCAGAGCTCAGAATCACGCCCCCTTGTCTGCTCCTGGCCGACACCACCCACTTGGCATGAGAGAGTCTAGTTAGCATATCAGGCACCAAAACTAACTGCACTGACTGCTCAGGAATGGTGGGGGCTAGAGAAAAATTTCAACTGTGCTAGAATCAGTGAATGAATGCCAATTAAATGACGAAAAGAGCGAGAGTTGGTGGCGGTAGTAAGAGGCCCTCTTTAATTCTCTTAGCTGCAGCTGAGGTACGGAATAGTCTCTAGTGAGAAACTTGAGATTTTTGGCTTTTTTTGTAGATATAATAACAAATCTAACAGAATTAGAGGAAAACAAATTGATGATCAGAAGCCAAGCAACTCTGTTCCGCTTGTTCCCTTCTGTAACCAACAGCGTTGCAAAATGTGATCTTTGAAGTCTTGGTTGGCGTGTCAATTTAGGAAACATTAGGAGAACTGAAAATTATGAAATGAGAACTAAAACCTAGAGATTTTAACAAGAAAAGAGGTGTACACCGCAATGTTACATAAATCATGAAGGGTCGGCTCTGCCACCTAGAGATAGGGGGATACGCAGGAAGGTTGGCATCTTAGACTTCAAGACAAGCTGAGAGATAGAAAGGTGGGCAATAGGAAGAGGAGATATGTGGAGATACAATGTAACATTTCCTTCTTTAGTCTTGTAGTGACCTGTGCAAGGCTGTAAGTGGAGTCTACCACTGATCCCTACAATGAATTCATTACATTGCTCAGTACAGCTTCCCTGTCGGTAGGAGATCTCTTGATATCTCCAAGAAAGCTTTTTTTCTGGGTTTTTAAGTACCTATCAAAACCTTTTCAATATGCTGTGTGTGAACCCAGCCTTAGGCTTTATGCCCATGACTGTGTGCATGTGCTGGGCTCATGGTTGAAGGTATGGATGGTACATAGATGTCAACGTGCTGCCAGTCCCTACATGGAACCATTCACTTTCTTCATTGAGCCTGGGCTGCAAAACGGATAGGAACAGACCTGTCCTAGGTTTTGTTCCAGGCTTATGGCCCCATGAAAAACAGAGCTAGCACACTGACAATGCCCACCATCGTATACACGAAGCCTGAGGACACACATTGCAGAACAGCTGCTTTTTTTGTTGCAGATTTTGCTGCAGTCTTTTGATCCAAAGTCAGGAGTGGCTTCAAAAGGAATGGGAAATATATTGGAAGTTCTTATACTTCTACATTCTGCTCAATCCACTCCTGGATTTGGCTCAAAAAATCCTCCACAAAATACACAACACGTGACCTCAGCCATAGTCTACTGATGGGATCTTTTGTGTATGCAGACAATTCCTTTGTCTATACAAGAGAGGAAATTCTGCAGCTCAGAGACACAGCAGGATGGCATACCATCTGGTCACACATCCCCCGTGAGATTTGGAGAAAGAAAAAGCGGGTGAGGGGATGCAGAGCCGGAACTCTTCAGAGGATTAAAAAGAGGCGTTACCGACCAGCTGTTCCCTCCATCATCATGGGCAATGTGAGATCTCTTGCAAACAAGATGGATGAACTAACAGCGCTCACCAGGCATCATCAGGAGTTTCGGGCGTGCAGCATGATGCTACTTACAGAGACTTGGCTCACTGAAGTTACTCCTGACCCTCTGGTCTCCTTGGATGGTTTTAAACTCCTTCGGGCAGACAGGACAAGGGAGAGCGGTAAGAGGAAAGGAGGAGGGCTGGCAATGTTTGTGAATAATAGATGGTGTAATCCTAGGCACATTGTGATTAAGGAGCAAACTTGCTGTAAGGACATTGAACTATTAGCTGTGAGCATGAGACCTTTCTACCTACCAAGGGAACTATCACATGTCATCGTGATAGCTGCATATGTCCCCCCCTCTGCGAAAGCTGACGCTGCCTGCGAGGTCCTACAAGCCACGCTGAGCCAGTTACAGTCTCAGCACCCCCAGGCCCTCTTTCTTCTGTCGGGTGATTTCAACCATGCCTCTCCATCATCCACACTGCCCAGTTTCACACAGTATGAAACCTGCCACACAAGAGACAACAAAACACTGGACTTGTTCTTTGCCAACGTGAGGGAGGCATATAGCTCATCAGCCCTACCGCCCCTGGGAAGATCGGATCACAACCTAGTACATCTCCGACCTGTGTACAAGCCACTTGTACGTAGAGAACCAGCTGTCACCCGCACAGTGAGGATATGGTCCGAGGAGAGTGATGAGGCTCTGAGGGATTGTTTTGACACAACCGCATGGGAAGTTCTGCAGGATTCTTATGGAGAAGATATAGAAGGACTCACACACTGCATAACAGACTACATTAATTTTTGTGTGGACAACACAGTACCCACAAAAGTGGTGAGGTGCTTCTCCAACAACAAACCATGGATTAACTCTGATATAAAAACACTACTTAAGGAGAAAAAGATGGCATTCAGGACAAGAGATAAGGAGGGGTTGGGGGAAGTACAAAAGGAGCTGAGGCATCAAATCAGGCAGGGAAAAGCCAGTTATAGGAAAAAGATGGAAAAGCAAATGGAAAGAAAAGACATAAGGGGGGTCTGGGAGGGGCTTAAGTCAATTTCGAGTCATAAACAGTCTGTCTGCCAGATTGAGGCAGATGTTAATTGGCTTAATGAACTAAACCTATTCTTCAACAGATTTGATCACACACCAGCTCCTCCCACCCCAGTATGTCCTTCAGCTCCCCCCACCACAATGACTTCACCCCATGCGGCTACTTCCCAACAGACCAGTAAATCCAGAAATCCGTCTTTATCTGGCCACAGTCTGACCTTCACACGGGCCCAGGTGAGGAAGGAGATGAAAAAGATCAAGGCGAGGAAAGCCGCAGGTCCAGATGACATCAGTGCAAGGCTAATTAAGACTTGCGGGGACCAGCTGTGTGGTATAATTACATATATGTATAATATGAGCCTGAGGCAAGAAATAGTCCCTGAATTATGGAAATCTTCTTGTGTGGTACCAGTTCCAAAGAAACCCCACCCTATGGACCTCAACGACTACAGACCTGTAGCACTGACATCCCACCTGATGAAGATCTTGGAGAGATTGGTTCTCACACATCTCCGCCCTCTAGTGAACCCCGCTATGGACCCTCTCCAGTTTGCTTATCGGCCGGGCATTGGGGTAGATGATGCCATCATCCATCTTCTGCACAGGGCTCTGTCTCACCTGGAGAAACCAGGGAACACAGTGAAAATAATGTTCTTTGACTTCTCCAGTGCTTTTAACACCATACAGCCCAGGTTATTGAGGGACAAGCTGGGCCTTGCTGGAGTGGACCACCACCTCTCCAACTGGATCCTAGACTACCTCACAAATCGACCTCAATACGGGAGAGCCCGAGACTGTGTGTCAGGTACCGTGATCTGTAATACGGGGGCACCTCAGGGTACGGTTCTCGCCCCTTTCCTCTTCACACTGTACACTGCAGATTTTAGGTGCAACTCATCCAGCTGCTACCTACAGAAGTATTCTGACGACTCTGCAATAGTGGGTCTCATCACAGACGATGATGACAGGGAGTACAGAGAACTGAACCAGGATTTTGTGGACTGGTGCCACCGGAACCACCTGAAGATTAACGCGGGGAAGACCAAGGAGATGGTGGTGGACTTCCGTAAAGGCAGATGCCCTCCAAATCCAGTGGACATCCTGGGGACGGGCATCGAGATTGTGAACACCTATAAGTACCTGGGTTTGCTCCTTAATAATAAGCTGGACTGGGCAGATCATATGGAGGCCCTGTACAGGAAGGGCCACAGCAGGCTCTACCTGCTTAGGAAGCTGAGAGCCTTTGGAATCCGGGGGGCACTTCTTAGAACTTTCTTCAACTCGGTAGTGGCATCAGCCATCTTCTTTGGAGTGGCCTGCTGGGGGAGCAGTATATCAACCAGGGACAGAAATAAACTTGACAAGCTGATTAGAAGGGCCAGCTCTGTCCTGGGGAGCCCACTGGACCCAGTGCAGGTGGTGGGTGACAGAAGGATACTGTCCGTGGTGAGCTCCATGCAGAAGAAGAAGTCCCATCCCATGCATGAGACTGTGATAGCGCTGGGCAGTACTGTCAGTGAACGACTGCTCCACCCTAGGTGTGAGAAGGAGCGCTATCGGAAGTCTTTCCTCCCCACCGCGGTTAGGCTGTACAACCAACACCGACCTAAGCGGAGATCATTACACACAGAGAACTGAAATATCTCTCTGCCTGTTAAATCCCCCCCCCCCCCCTCTGCTACGTCCTATCTGTCTGTCTGCTATTAATGTAATGCCTCTTACCTTGGAACATTCCTGTACATGTTGTATTTGTATTTGTATCTGCTTATCTTTGCTGCTGTAACACACTGAATTTCCCCATTGTGGGACTATTAAAGGACTATTATTATTATTATTATTATAGTTGGCCATACATGGCCCATATGATGATATGACCAAGAATGTGACTATATAGCCAAGAAGAAGCATTCAATGTACAGTACCTTGCAAATGTGTTAGGCAGAAATGGAAAAAATGCTGTTTTGTCAATTACCAAAATGAAGAAAAGAGAATTGTAAATCCCATCAATATTTGATGTGATCTTTGCCCTTTGGAGGAGGAGTCCTGGAAGTGATGATCCGGCCCCCACAGATATAGCCCTGATCTCATCATCATCCAGTCTGTCTGGGATGATATGAAGAGAGAGAAGGATTGAAACAAGCAACATCCACAGAAGATCTGTGCTTAGTTCTCCAAGATGGTGGCGGGAACAACCTCCCTGCCCAGTTCTGCCAAATACTGTCTGCAAGTACCGAGAAAAACTGATGGAGGGCAAAGGGCAAAGGTCACACCAAATATTGATGGGATTTACATTTCTTTCACTTCATTCTGTAATTTGACAAAAATAAACTATTAACCCTTCTATCTCAGAGTATTCTTGCTACGCAGCATTTTTCCCACCCTAATACTTTTGCACAATACTCAGTGGCAAACACTGAAGTACACCTCCAGCATCACTGGAGATGGCGTGACGGCTGCTGTTCCACAAGACTGAAGTCACAATATCTTTGGAAACCTAAGAGTCACCTGATAGTTCTTGCAGACGGTGACATGTTGAGACATGTGATGAGGATGGAAAAGGATTCGGTCTCTCTTGGTTCCGGGTTCCCTGCAGGATCCAAAGAATTTGTGATACTGATCTGGGCACAGAGGTTGGCCTCGCCATAACTCCTCTAGACCACCAGGACTGTTCAGGGAAAGCAGGAGGAGAAAATTATTTTGATGCCGAAGCAATAGCTAAAAGAATAAACAAGAGTACGTCAATCTGGTGACCAAACCACAGTGTGCAGGCCTTAGGAGTTACCCTGTCCACTTCAGTGAAAGGGAACAGTCTAGTCATAGGCACTAAACATATGATGCCATGTTCTAAATATGGATTCATCATGCACAGTGGTGTTGTATGGAAAATGGAAGCGCAAACTCACCTCTCAATCTTGGCTTTAAAGTCCAGGACACCGCAGATGAGTTTAGATGCAAATCTGAATACAAGCAGATACATTAAATGTCTCCATAATAACATACATATACATGGCAGAAGAACAACCACCAGAGATGTCCATAGTGGTGACAAGGGGGTGCGATTTTCTAATATGGCCCAATCTGGTCTCTGAGAAACAAGTGCAAGACTTTAGAAGCAAGCGAACTAAGAAAGAACACATCCAAGACAAGACATTTGGACATCTTCTTAGAGCCACCAAAAAAAAAAAACTGCAGAATTGGACAAGGTACATAATACAAAGCAGGTGCACCAAAGGTGTCAGTCTATATGGGAAAGACAACATACATGGTGGTGCAAAAAGTATGGAGACATCTGAATAAGTGGACAAAGGTGGTTGGGAACGCCATCCTGTGTGTGACACGTTGATAAGGAGAGGGAGGCAAATCGTTGCTCAACAGTGTGGCCATTTTGAAAGCCGTCATCTTGGAATTAAGTCGATTTTTTCAAATGGTAAGGGGTGCATGTGATATATGTATCTGATGCTAGGTTCACACTGGAGTCAGGCTCTCTGTCGTTCGGGTCTGCATGGGGACCCGAAAGACAGAAAGCCCGTCTGTTTAAAAAAAAATAAATAAAAAATCGGTTACCTGCGGACACCATAGACTATAATGGGGTCCACCAGGTGTCCGTCGAGTTTCTGCCGGTTGTATACTAAAACCTGTGGAGAGAAAAGTACTCCTTGCAGAACTTTTCTCCCTGCCGATTTTGGATGGAATCTGCGGTGGAGTCTCCTACCAAGACTCCAACGCAGATGTGAACCTAGCCTGATAGAGAAACATACACATACTTAACCCTACCAACATGCCACATACAGGATGGTATTCATAGCCACCGTTTTCCATTTTTTCACCCTGGTATCTCCACACCTTTGGACCACCCTGTTTTATTGGAGCATAGAAACCATATAGCCAGGTGAACATGAGATGGAAGGATATAGAAATTAGATACCTCAGCTGCCCCACCCAGTCCTTGTATTCCCGCTGAGGGAGAATGACAGCCGGGCTGGAATGTACAGGTAGTGGTAGGTGATTCTCTAGGTATACACACTCTTGTCTCCAGTCTGTGAGCTACAAAGGACAGACACAGGTCAGTAAATGGAAAAATGGAGAGAGATTAGGGTACAGTTGGCCATAGACATTAGAGAAAGGTCTGGCATACAGAACTTCCTATGAAAAAAAATCCCAATCTGTCGTATAAAACCGGACAATTGGTCAACATTCATCTATTGTCTATGACCGTCTTACATCAGGACTCTGTGCAACATCTACCACACAAGATACAACTTCAATAACGTTGGCCTGTTCAACTATTCCTCCCGACTTCTCCATATATGTGCACGCTCAATTCAGCCGAGCGGCTATTGTATAGTTAATCTTCTCTACATTAACCATCATCTAAGAGAAGACCACCCCCCAGAAGACCATTTTTTAATGTAATTTTGGGTGGTCGTCTCAAAGAGGTTTCGCTCTATTCTGAATGTGAAGAGGAGAGAAAGCTGTGGCTAGACAACTCTTGCGGCGAGTCAGGTGGCCTTCAGACACATAATAGGTTTGGCCTACATTTTTTTTATGTGTATGAGACCTTTACATATCAAGAGCTGTAACTCAGAGAAAGCCTAAAATGGCACAACGTAAGCCAAAGCATACAATATAGGCCTAGTATAGGTCTAGGCAATACAACTCCTGTGGTCTCACCCAGTTATCAGTACGCTCCGCTCTCTTATGTAGTTGTCTTTGCAGCTCTTCTCCTTGTCCTCGGGGACGTAGGAACTTCTCTACCAGTTCCTGGGTGCTCTCCAGCTCATCCTCGCTAACAAGTGGCTGGAGAGAGCGCAGATAGCGGGCGAGAATCTTCCGGAGATCAGGGACAGGCTGGCGTGGGAGTGGAGGGGCAGAGTGGAAAGAACGGAGTGTATAGGAGGAGATCTAGGGATTGGAGAGAGTGCGGATTAGTCACAAATACTATGCATGGCGTCAGATAAAGGTCTTTAGTCAGCCACACTACAGAGCCCCAGATGAAACTCTGCTGTATCCCTAATGGTCTTTCAGGACCGGTTCACATCTACGTTCGGGTTTCCGTTCGGGGAGTCTGCTTGGCACACTGTCATGTGCATAGAGCCTTAGATGGTGTCATGGACAACGCAGACTGAGGCCCGGTTCACATCTGCGTTCGGGGAGTCCGCTTGAGGACCCCCCCAAATGGAAACCTATACGCATAAAAAAGCAGTTTACCTAAGGAAACCTGCGGACCCCATAGACTACAATGGGGTCCATGTGGTGTCCGCTCTTTTTCTACACAAAACATGCGGAGAGGAAAGTGCTGCTTGCTTTTTTTTTTTTTGCTGCAAGCAGGTGCGCTGTGGATATCCCACGGTGCACCGCCACATGTAACCAAACCCTAAAAGGTTTTGTTTTTTTTTTTTTGTTTTTTTTTACATGGATCCAGCTTTTGTGCATTACATGCACCACTATGGATACGTGTGCAGCTTGTTGTACACACAAACAGTATACGGGCCAAATATACGGCTATAGGAATAAGCCCTGACTGTTTTTTATGGCAACTCCTCCATGTTTCATTTCCACAGTTTTGATAAATCTCCACCACTGTACCCTTAATTTTCAATTGTCTAGCCTATAGATAAGACGGTGGGAATAGAAGTAATGGTGGAGTATCAGCTATGTGGTGCCACCCTGACTGGAGCACAGATAACCATGTTAGTCTCTTCAAAAGCAATGAGGTCCCCCATGCTCACCTTTGGTGGCTGAACCTGTTGATAGACAGCCACCCAAAATCGTACACGTGTATCCCATGCATAGTTTTTTTTTTTTTATTATTATTATTAGGGAGTCTGATGGAGTTGCTAATTTTTACCACTTCTGAGTGGAGTTCCCCTTTAATTTTCCAAATACACATTACGTTCCTATTGAAGAATGACATCACCATCATGTTGAGGGTAAGTCTACACATACTAATTTTATTTCTGTGGATTCTGCTCTAAATCCACAATGAATCTGCTACAAAGTCTGCAAGTGTTATATGCAGATTTGGCCCACAATTCACTCCATTGCAGACCCCACCATAAAAAGTCACGGCACTGATGGACATTGCTGCAATAATTCTCCCCAGGTGGACGTACCCTTACTGCTCAGCCCCACTTAAACAATCTGGAACCCATTAACCCTTTCCCTGGGTATTGAGATTTGCACGTTTGTCCAACTGAACAAGACTGATAATGAGGGAGGGGAGGTTAGGACTGAGCCCTGACCAATTTCCAAACTCCTGACCACAGACACCTCTCACTAAGATCCCAAACAAAGTGACGTCAGATATCCAGAACATGCCATAATCCAAACTATACAACAATGTCAAAACCGTACAAGTCTGAACAAACTTTGCAGAAGTTGCCAACAAGTAGCCGCAATGCTCTGCAATGTAAAAAACATCAGTAATGTTCTGCAAGTCCCGCAAAGTAAAGTTCTGCTGTATTGTACAGCTGCAATGCTCTGCAGATCTTCACTACCATGAACTTGTGATATCCTGCAGGTGCTCAGGAAACAAAAATAATGCATGAAAGTCGCTGATATCTCACCGTAGCCCTGAGGGGGGCTGTGCAGTGTATGAGGTGGCGGATCATCCTGCCAGCTGCCCCCCTCCCCTTGTGGACAAAGTGAAATGTACCCCTAAGGGTAATCTGCGGCTGGAGGTTTGGGGGAGGGCCAGGCCTGAGTATCAAGGGAGGAGGGACAGAGCACACTTCCTGCAGGGAGGAGCTTACACGAGTGGAGAGAGTGTGTACGTGTGTACATGTGTGTGTATATAGTGTAGAGACCCGTGCCCCTACAGCTGGTGTGTAACCACAACTCCCAGCATGTCCTGAGAGCCTGCAAATCTCCTGCGTTCCTGAGCCTTGCAAGTGAATCAGCTCTCTGCATATACAGCTAAGGCTCTGTTCACACTAAGTTCAGCCCATACAGTTTTTGCTACAATTGCGGTTGCCATAGAAAATGTTTCTAGAACTTCCTCCATGGAAAATCGCCTTGTGGAATTGCATATCCAAAACCTATAATAATAATACATTTTATTTATATAGCGCCAACATATTCTGCAGATGTTTACAAATTGTAGGGTCAAAGTTCAGACAAAATGAGACATTACTGAGTAACAAGTCGATTCACACAATAGGAGTAATATAAACATTTACGGTTTTACGGGATTTTAAAATCTATAAATTTGGACTCAAAATAGTAATGTGTTGATATGGACGCCAAGTCAGCGCAAAAAAAATAAGCTTTTCCGCAACATGGGGACTTAGCCTAAAGGAAAATATCTTCTACTGACTCCCAAAGGGAGGCAGAATCTAGGCAGAATCTTCCGCTGACTGGGGGTGGAATCCGCGGCTAATTCCTCCGTGTGAGCCTACCCTTACAGGGCTATCTTCCTGCTCAAGGTTCTCTACTCTAAGGGCCGTTTAACATGGCTGTGTTTGGCCAGGAATAACGGTCCATGTATCGGCTGAATTTACTGGTCCGAATGGGGCTCAACTAAACCAAACTGATATGCTGAGCTGTGTTCAGGCCATTTAATCCAGCCAATACATGGACCTTTTTACTGGCCCAATCATACCTTGTGAAATGGCCTCACTTACAATTACTTTTCTATGATCGTCCAATAATCCAGAATCTCTCATAATCCAGCACACGCCAGATCCCATTACTAGTGGAATGCCCAGACAACACAGGTATGTATGGAGTCTCAGATTTCGGTACTCAGCTTCCTGAACCATGTAGGTCAGCTAGAAGTGTGTGTTTATGATGTTGTGTCCCTGAGCCGCAGTCCTTGAACATGTTTACACACCCTTATCTCTCACACTTCATGTTCTTCACACAGGTTACTTATTAGCTGCCAGCACCTGGGCTGAAAATTGGCGTAAAAATATTTAAAGCCAGTCCGTGTCTCGCTACCATCTTGGTACGATGCCAGAAAATGACATAAAGAGACTTGGGCACTTACTACATAAGGGAATAGGAGCAATTCTTTAATAGGCTGTGATTTTTTTATATAACTGTAATTTTATTGAAAAATTTTTCATTAACAAGGAATAAAGAAAAAACAAAAAAACAATAATAATCAAACAAACAGGAAGCATTGAGGTAAATAGAGGCTATCCGCCTCCTCCCCCTTAAGCAATATGCATTTAAATTAAGCAGTGAACAAGGGAGGGGGGAATGGAGGGGTTAAGAAGACAAGGGTAGGACCAAAGGGAAGGGGGGGGGAGGGAAGGAGAGGACTAGAGATCAGAGACCCTGTAATGTACAATACATGTCCCAGGGTGCCCAAATAGCCCCAAAGGCTTCCTGTGAATTATGTAGGCCAGCAGTCAGGTATTCAAGACTCCTCACATTCTTCATTCTAGCCACAAGCTCAAGACTAGATGGGGGACTCACTTTCTTCCAGTTTCTAGCTATGAGAGTTTTAGCTGCAGTACAAAGATGTAAGAAAAGCCTGGATGACTTATTGCTCAGGTGTCTGGGGGGAAGGTTCAGGAGATAAACAAGAGGGTCAAGAGGAACCTCTTGCAAAAAGAGAGCAGTCGTCAGAGTCCTGACCTCTCTCCAAAAACCGAGGATGAGAGGGCACGTCCAAAAGATATGGTGCAGGGTACCCACCGCAGCTCCACAGCGCCAGCACCATGGGGGAACTAATGGGTTTAAAGTATGAAGGAGAGCCGGAGTATAATACCAATGCATCAACAGCTTATACTGCGCTTCCCTAAACGTAATGCACTGAGATGATTTCTGGGCCCGAGACCATACAATCCGCCACTGCTCCTGGGAGATGGGTTTACCCACCGCCTCCTCCCATTTAAGCATATAGCGGTGACTAACAGGAGAGCCTGTAGTTTGTGAGTTAAGAAGTTGGTAAATAGAGGATATAAAGCCCCTAGTGGACGTACCTGCACGGCAAATCTTTTCAAAAGCGGTGGGAAGTGACACCTTAAGAGACCCATGGAGGGAGCGGACAAAGTGAACCACCTGCAAGTAATGGAACCATTCAGTACCTGGCAGGTTTTGATTAGCTGTAAGATGAGCAAAGGACCTGAGTTCCAAGGTTCCAGGGTCAACCATATCAGCAATCCGGTAAAGGCCAGCTTCAGACCACACTTTAGTCATGGCAGAAGTCAGGCTCTCCGGGAGAAGGGGGTTGTATAGTATGGAGACCATAGATGAGCGCGGGGACATCAGGGAGAATCTAGCACAACAGATAGACCAGATAGATCTAGTAAACCGAATGGGGCCCAACAGGTACGAGGCAGGGGGGGTGGGGGGGGAGCTGACCCACAGAAGCGCGTTAGGATGCATGGGTGCCAGCCATAGCTTCTCTATCTGCACCCATCTGGTGTATGCTGGCATAGCCGCCCAGAATGGGATATGGCGTAAGTGGGCCGCCCAGTAATAATGTAACAGATGTGGGACAGCCATACCCCCAGACCCCCTATCCGCCAGCATAACAGATCTAGGTATTCGGTGTAGTTTTGCTTTCCAGATAAACTGGAAGATAGCTTTCTGTAGGTTCCGTAATTCTCCCCGAGGTATCGCGACCGGGAGCGTCTCGAAAAAATACAGTAGCTTTGGGAGGAGAGTCATCTTGACCGCAGCAATTTTCCCCAAAAGGGAGATAGGCAAGGGTTGCCATTTGTCCAATAGGGCTCTTAGCTCACAAAACAACCGCGGGTAGTTTGCCGAGTAGAGGGTCGCATAGGAGGTGGATATATGGACTCCCAGGTAGCGGATAGAGGACTCCCGCCACTGGAAATCGTAATTACTGCGGAGGAGAAGGAGAAGGTCCCGTGGGATGTTAAGTGGGAGTGCCTCAGTCTTCGCGGGGTTCACCTTATACCCTGAGAGATCACCATAGGTCTCCAGCGAGCGCAGCAAGTTTGGAAGGGTAGTATGAGGGGAAGTGAGAGTGAGGAGTACATCGTCCGCGAAGAGAGATACCTTAAATTCCTTATCTTGGACCATGATCCCCTTGATATTAGGGTCTCGCCTAATCTTGGCCGCTAGCGGTTCAATGCAGAGGGCAAATATGATGGGTGACAGGGGGCAACCCTGCCTAGTGCCATTTCGAATAGGGAAGGAGGGCGAAGATGCATGGGGAAGCGTAATTGCTGCTGAGGGTAAGGAGTAAAGGGCCTGGATAGCTGTGAGAAACAGTCCCGTAAGCCCGAATGCCTTAAGCGTAGTATGCATAAACGACCAATTTATGCGGTCAAAAGCCTTTTCAGCGTCCAGGCTCAAGAGAAGGGCCGGGGTAGAATAATGATTGGCCACCTCCACCAAATCCACAGTCCTTCTGGTGTTGTCACCACCCTGACGACAGGGGATGAATCCCACCTGGTCCTTATGGACAAGCAGAGGGAGCCAAGCATTCAGTCTATTGGCTAAGAGTTTGGTGAAAAGTTTCAGGTCCGTGTTCAGCAAAGCAATCGGTCGGTAGTTAGCACAATCCTGCAAGTCCTTACCCGGTTTAGGGACCAATGTGAGTAGTGAAGAGAGCATAGTCGGGGGTATAGGGGAACCTGAAAGGAAGGAATTGAAGAGGGACAATAGATGAGCAGAGAGTTCACCCTGGAAAACCTTATAATAATTGTAAGTGAACCCATCTGGGCCTGGGGCTTTCCCATTTGGGAGGTCCCTCAGGACCCCTTCTAGTTCCTCCCTGGTGATGGGGGTGTTCAGGGAGGTTAAGGCCTCAGGAGGAAGGCGTGGGAGACAACAATCCTTTAAATAGTCTTCCAGTAGTGTTGAGTCATCCCCAGGGAGTAGTGCTCGTGGGGGGGGGTAAGTCATACAGCTTAGAGTAGTAAGAGTGGAACGCCAGCGCCACAGCATCAGGGTGATGTTGAAGAGTACCCGCGGGGTCACGGACAGAGTGTGGTGTGGAAGAGGCCCGATGATCCCTGAGGGTTCCTGCCAGGAGGGTATGAGATTTATTACCTCGTTCAAAAAACCTCTGACGGGTATAAAGGAGAAGTCGTTCCACATGGCGGGTCTCCAAATCACGGAGGTCCGCCCGGGCCAGGACCAAACGGCGAAGAACCCCCAGGGATGGATGCGCTGCCAAAGTCGTCGTAAGGGACCGAATACAGGCTTGGAGGAGCTGTTCCTGGGCCTGTCTGTCCCTTTTAAGCCTAGAAGCCAATGCGATACAGCATCCTCTCATGACCGCCTTATGGGCTTCCCAGAGAATGGCAAGAGAGTCTACCGAGCCTAAGTTGTCCCTAAAATAATCTATCAAGTGCGTGCGCAGGGTCTCGAGGGAGGTCGGCGATTTGAGCAGTGTTTCATTAAGACGCCAATGACATTGGCGAGTAGGCACTGGAGTCTTAGATAAGGTAACCACGACTGGGGCATGATCAGACCAGGTGAGAGGGCCAATGTTCGTGTCCCTAAGCAAACGAAGAGCGGGAGCATTTCCAAAGAAGTAGTCAATGCGGGTGTGAGTGTTATGAGAGTGAGAAAAGAAGGTGTAGGAGCGCGCCGTAGGATTGTCCACTCGCCAAAGGTCATACAAAGAGTGGGCGCGGATCAGCCTGCGGAACTCCCTTGCAAGTTGGGCCAACCTATGGGGGGTTGGGCCCTGGGGTAACGCCAGACGATCCGCCCATTCAGAGAAGACCATGTTAAAGTCTCCCCCCACCAGCCAAGCTGATGGTGGGAGAGCACGCAGACGGGAGAATACCCGGCGCAAGAATGGGATCTGCGCTGAATTGGGGGCATAGACATTGCATAAAACAATCGGGGCACCATAAAGGAGCCCCTCCAAGATAACAAACCGGCCACCTGGGTCTATGTGGGAAGTCGTCACTGTAATTGGGCAGGATCGAGAAAGAAGGATAGCCACCCCAGCTCTGCGTCGATCGTGGAAGGCCAAAAAAGCTACGGGAAAATAATGCTTAGCGAAGGCAAAAGTACCAGAGCGGTCAAAATGAGTCTCCTGAAGAAACGCCACATCCGCTCGTAAGGAGCGGAGTTCTCTAAGGACATGGCGCCTTTTAATGTTGGAACCCAGGCCCTTGACATTAATTGTCACGCACCTAACCATTGGGACTCAGGATTGGAGGACAGTGGCGGATTGCAATAAGCTCACCCATCTCACATGACGCTGGCAAGTTTCCCTCGGAGAGGCAAAAGGGCAATCCACAAACAGGAACCCAAATTCGAGGCAGGGTCTCTATATCAGGGGGGGGGGGAAAGAGAGGGAGGGAGGGAGGCAAAAGACATCATAAATGACAAAGTAAAAATAAAAACAGTTAAACAATACTTTGTGGGCGAGGCTAAGTCACTCGCCTGGGGACCAGTGAGGACAGCCAGAGGTCCAACCAGGATCAATGGCCGCACAGTCCAAGTATCCCCTTAGGGGGGAGAGCGTGGACAGGAGGTCGGAGGGGAGGCGGTGGATCCCCAACCACCAGTAAAAAGAAGGAAGGAAGGGGAGTCTCCGGGACCCCACCCAGCCCCACTCCGCTAAAACAATCCAATAATAAGCATAATAGATGAGACCCGTAGACCTAAAAAAGAAAAAAAGAGAAGCAAACATAACATTAAGGCATGCTGATTCCAAAGCACCACCGAGAAAAGGTGGGGGCAGCCTCCTCAGGGATCAGTCTCCAGCCGGGGCCTCCGAGTGGTCACCACCGCGGAGGATGCATGACGTCGTCTGGGCTCCAATCGTTGCCAAACCGGTGGTGGGGGAGGGGGTGGAGAGAATAGCTCCCAGTCTGTTAAATCCGGCAGGGGAACATCCAATAGGTCACAGAAGAGAGGCAAATCCGCAAAGGAGCGAAGCGTAGCGGAGCGACCATCCCTACGAGCAATGAGAGCAAACGGAAATCCCCACCGGTAAGGAATTTGGTGCTCCTGAAGAATCTGGAGGAGGGGTCGGAGATGGCGGCGTTTCTGGAGGGTGATTAGCGACAGATCCTGATAGAATTGTAGTGGAGCTCCCTGAAACTCGAAGTCTTTGAGTTTGCGCACTTTGCTCATTATGGCCTCTTTAAGGGTGAAGTCGTGGAGGCAGCAGATGACATCACGGGGTGTGGCGGAAGATCCTCTGGGTCGAAGGGCTCGATGTGCCCTATCAAACTTAATTTTGTGGGACGGGGGCTCCTGCAGTATAGTGTTGAAGACAGCCTCCAGCAGAACAGGCAGATCCTCAGATTGGTCAGCCTCTGGGAGTGTGGGGCAGAGGAGCCCCTACGCCAGCACCTTCCACCGCGCCATCCCCCCCTGAGCTATGGAGGGGAGGGGCGATGGGGGAAGATAGTAGGTGGGGGGCCACAGAGACCAGCTCTGTGGCCACAGGCTGCAACTCATCAGCGGTGTAGGAGGGAGCAGAGCCACTGACCTCAGAACTCCTTGAGAAGCTGGAGACATCCGGGGTCCTCTCATGCCGCTCTGCCAGGAGTGCTGGTGAAGCAGAATGTAGTTGCTGGGACATCCCAGGGCGAGGATACTGTTGGAGTACTCGTGATGGGGAAACTCTGGGTTGCCCAGGCGCCGACAGGGATCTCTGTTGAAGCGGCGCTCCGCTGGCTGACAGGGGGAGCGCGGGAGGAGAGAAGCTGCGCTGCGACCCCTGTGCCTGGAGAGCGGAGGAAGTCCAAGATGGCCGCCCCGCAGCAGCCTGGCCCGGTAGAGAAGGCCGCTGGGCCAGAAAGGCGTCCAGGGTGGCCCCCCCCAGACCTCTCCATGGGCGCTGGGGTGCCCGGGGCCACCTTCCTCGGCAAGCGCTTGCCCATACTGCGCTCGCTGAGGGGTCCACGGGTCTCAGTAGCGAGCGGAGGAGCGGAGAAGGACCTGCGCGCGTGCTACGCCATGCGCGTCCAGGCCACGCCCCCCAATAGGCAGTGATAATTGACACCGCTCACTGTACTGACAGGAGGATTACCAGAGGGTCATAGAAATGATATAAGGACTAAGGCCCCATGCACATGACCGTAGTTTTGGTCCATATGCTAGCCATTATTATGGCTAGCATACGGACCCATTTATTTCTATGGCACTGTACACACACCCGTAGATTTTACAGATCTCTATGGCGGACATAGGACTGAGCTGCAAAATACGGAGCAGGTCCTATTCCTGTCAGTTTTTGCGTCCCAGTCTACCTATTCTAATGATAGGGTCCGTGGAAAACATGGTAGGCACACGATTCCGTTTTCCACTGGCCTATGCATGACTACAGTAGTAGGCAGCCATATTATATGGTGGATAGAACCTATAGTATTGTTCATCCTAATCCTCCTGCTTCATGATTCCAACACCAGTCCTGACCTGAAGACTGACTGACATATATGACACATGTTCATATATGACCCTTCCTCTGTTTAATCCCTCACTTGCTTTTTCACCACATCATGGAGTCCTGTAAAAAATCTAAGGATTCATTCATACGGCCGGGTTTCCATGACAACATTTTTTAATTCTTCAGTACGTTCTCTCCCCCGGTGTGTTGCACACCAGGCTGGCACAGGCTGCACATCCCAATGCTGATTGTAAAGAAATAGATTTATTTCAGGGGAGGCTGACAACTAGGGGTTAGTGCTGGACAGAGGTGAAGGGCGAAGCCATTGTATAGCCTCATGTATTCCTATGGGACATGGTTCATGGTACATTCTAAGTTTTATATTTATAGGAGATCTGCGCTCAAGAGTCACCTATAGAATGTGGTGACCTTCTTAAAGAGGACCTTTCATGTCCTCTGACGTCGGAGGTACTATATACCGCTAGAAAGTTGAATTTAGAGCACTGTCAACTTTGCCGGTATGCACTCCGGTGCCAGAGATATTGGTGGCATTAGTTTCGGCACTGATATCCCTCCACTGTCAGTGGGGCGGGCCTTACAACTCAGCGTCATCGCCGACAGTACTCTTCCATAGCCTTGTACTGTCAGGGGGGCGTTCCTCACAGCCCAACAATGAGCTGTAAGGCCCGCCATAGTATCTTATAGTATATAATACCGCCGATGAGGACGTGAAAGGTTCTCTTTAAAACGGTTGATTGGGTTAGAAAATCAGTTTATGGAGTCAATGGAGGGGGGTGGGCAGTCATATTGAGGGACACCCCTGCTATGGGGACGAGCACACATATATATAATCCTCACAAAGGGCAGACTGCACATTGACTTTGCTATTCTGTCCAGGCCCAACACAGTTCAAGGGTGAATCCTTTGGACTCCATTTGCACCAATAAAATGAATGAATGATACTACATGGGCATGTGTATGATGCCAAAGAAATGAATGGGTCAGGGTCAGCCGTGTTTTTCATGGCTAGCACACTGACAAAGCACACGGTCATGTGCATGGAGGCGAACCCTGACCCCACACAAGCTGTAATGTGTAAACAGATGTCAGCTATAACACTTCACATACGTCACACCAGCTATTTATCATACAGGACAACAGACATTTATACACAGGGCTAAGCATATCTATACGTGACAGGTACACAATGTACACAAAGCGTTGATCGTATGTGACATCTACACATAGTACTGAGAAAACATTGGGGAAGATTGAGCAATCCCTCTATGCCAGTTTTCTGGTGTAGAGGGATTATATTGTGGCACACATTTGGTGCACGGTATTTTCTTGTGCCAAATAATGCGCCACAACCCCCGTTCTGCGCCTTGCTTGCCACATTGCCAGGCATTGATCTCCATTCTGGCGCAGGGGGGATGTGCACCTGATCTATTAAGGGGCTGGAACTTCTTCAAAATTCAGTCATGCCCTGTGCCAGTCAGGGCCTTTATTAAGACTGGCGTACGATACACCATTCTTAATAAAACTGCCCCATAGTGCAGTCAGTGCTCCCATTGACTTCCATGAGTGCTAAGCTGGAGTGATGGTACCCGGCCGCTACACAGGGGACACAGCTTTCTGCTTTCGGCCCTGTATAGTGCACAGGACGGGTGTCGGAAGTGGCTTTATACAGCTGATCAGTCTGGGACTGGCTCTTGGCCCCCACTGATCAGGTATTTATGGCCTATCCTGGGGGTAGGCCATAAATAGCTCTATCCCAGACAAAGCCTTTAATAAAGTCCCTGACGTACTCACAGAGCGCTTGAATTATTAAGAGTATTAGATCTTTCTTATAATAAATAGGTTGGGTGAAGGTGTCCTTGCCACAAAAAGTGGTGAGCAAGGCACAGGACGAACGATGTGGCATATCTCTAGTACAGGAAAGGGTTGTGCGCCAATGATGTGTCACATTACACTGGCGTAGAAGGTTTAATAAATTCTCTCCATTGTGTTGATTATATGTGACATGTAGACACCTGTTCAGATGATCCCAAAGGAGATCAATTGGACTACAGTTCCTCAGCCCCTGTTGTGACTAACACACAGTTATGAGGGCACCTCTGTGGCCGATACACTATTATGGGGGCATCTCTGTAGTTGATACATTGTTATGGAGGCATTTCTGTGGCTGGTACACTATAAAGGGGGCATACTGTATATGTGGCTGGCACACTGCTATGGGGGTATCTCTGTGACTGGTACTCAATAATGGGGTATCTCTGTGGTTGGCACACTGTTATGGGGGCATCTCTGTGGATGGTACACTATAATGGGGGTATCTCTGTGGTTGGCGCACTGTTATGGGGGCATCTCTGTGGATGGTACACTATAATGGGGGTATCTCTGTGGTTGGCGCACTGTTATGGGGGCATCTCTGTGGATGGTACACTATAATGGGGGTATCTCTGTGGTTGGTACACTATAATGGGGGTATTTCTGTGGCTGGTACACTGTTATGAGGGCACCTCTGTGGCTGGTACAGTATAATGGGGTATCTCTGTGGTTGGCACTCTGTTATGGAGGCATCTCTGTGGCTGGTACACTATAATGGAGGCATCTCTGTGGCTGATACACTATAATTGGGGTATATCTGTGGCTGGTACACAATAATGGGGGTATATCTGTGGCTGGTACAATATAATGGGGGCATTTCTGTGGCTTGTACACTGTTATGGGGGTATCTTTGTGGCTGGTACACTATAATGGGGGTATATTTGTGGCTGGTACACTATAATGGGGTATCCAGAACTTCTACAATTGGTTAAACTGCTGCAGGGTGATACCTTGATACAGAAGATACAAAAGATAATGAGAAGTCACTGAGGACTGTTTTTCCAATGTCTTTTTTGATAAGATATCACACCGCAGCAGTTTAACCAATTGCAGAAGTTCGGGTTATCTCTTCTACATGTGTACATGGTGTAAGACATTACTGCAGAAATCTATAAATCTCCCCCATGAGTGATGACAATGTAAAAAAACAATGCACAATACTCTGGCGCTACTTATAAAAATGAATAATAAATATTGTTATGGAGGCATCAATGACTGATGCCCTATCTAAGGTCCAGTTCACATCTGCGTTCGGGTTTTCGTTCAGGGAGTCCGCTTGGGGACCCCCCCCGAACGGAAAACTATACGCATAAAAAAGCGGTTTACCTGGGAAACCCGCGGACCTCATAGACTATAATGGGGTCCGTGTGGTTTCCGCACGAACATGCGGAGAGGAAAGTGCTGTTTGCAGCACTTTCCTCTCCACTTGCTTCGTTCGGAAACTGAGCGGGAAACCACATGGACCCCATTATAGTCTATGAGGTCCGCGGGTTTCCCAGGTAAACCGCTTTTTTTGCATATAGGTTTCCGTTCAGGGGGGTCCCCAAGCGGTCTCCCCGAATGGAAACCCGAACGCAGATGTGAACCGGGCCTGACATCTAATTATATCCCTAGCTTGTCTGTGAAAACGGACGACTCACGGAGTACATCAGCGTACCGTCCTAGGTTTTTAGTCTCCCATAGGTTTCTATGGGCAAGTCCTTTCCGCAAAAACTGAACAGAATAGGACATGTTCTATCTGACGTGGTGTGGAATCACGGATCGCACAGTGATCAGTGAAAAATATGGTCGTGTGCATGTGCCCATAGAAATGAATGGGTCAGTGTGCAGTCCGCGAAGAACAAGGATAGCACAAGGATCTCGCAACTGGCCTAAGGGGTGTGTTTATAGCAGCATATGTGGCATCAAGGGGTGACACACTGTTATGGGGGTCCTCACGACTGATACACTTGTGGGGTATCTGTATGGGACACACTGTTATGGGGTCCTTATGACTGATACACTTGTGGGATATCTGTGACTGGCAGACATGGTGGAGGGGGAGGTGATATCTCTGACTGTAGTCATGTTATTCGCGCTCTCCCCCCATTGTAATCTCTATGGCCGCCCTCATTTTTAGACTACAGGGAGCCGTTGCTAAGGAAGCCCTGCAGGCAGAGAAGGCCGGTGGCCGGAAGTGACTCAATGGCAAAGGGGGCGCGGCCTGTACTGAGCATCTGCTGACTGCAGTCAGTGTAAACAAGGGAGGGAGAGAGAGAGACAGTCACTGACCATAGACTGCAGCCTGGGGGTGGGCACAGAGACTGCACGTGGAAAGTGAGACTGCAGGGACAAAGAGTAGAGGAAAGGGCTAAGAGAATGCTCCAAGTCCTCTGCTTTAGAGAGAGACCTCCTATAGGAGACCACAAGGAATAGAGATTGTCACGTAGTATGAGACTGCAGTGGGGACAGTCTACTGGAATACAATAGAACAAGGGGCTACGAGAGTGCTCAGAGCACTCTGCTATAGAGAGAGACCTCCTATAGTGTGAGCACACGGTGATAGATAACAGACCGTGACATAGTGTGAGACTGTATATAGAATAGGGCTAAGAGAGTGCTCATAATAGAGACATCATATACCGTGACCATCATATAGTATGAGACTGTAAAGGGGACAGTATACCTAGAACGAGGGGTAAGAGAGCGCTCATAGTAGAGATATCCACAAGGTGACTGATAAGAGACTGCCACAAAGTGCTGACCAAGAAAAGCGGGGCGAGGGGTCCATGTGGCAGCGATAACCAGCCATGTCGTACTAGGTGTCCAGGAGCGGGCGCCAGAATGAGACAGCTGGAGAGAGTAAAATAGACCAAGAGACTGCACGCGTCCCAAGAGGAGAATGAGACCACAGAGAGTAAGATGAGAGCGTTGTGTCCTGTCCCCTTTTCATTGTCTGTTCTCTTCCTACAGTTTTCCTTTATTTTTCAGTTTTATCCCTTTTCTTGCACTTTTTACATCCTCTTTTTATAGACAGCTGGAGGGGATTGGGTCGTAAATCCAGAATATCGGGTTATAAATTGGTTTCTGAAAAGAAGTCGGACCTGTTATAAGTGTCCGAACATGTGACCTTAACTGTTTATTGTCCTCACAGAATAGACAATGTAAAAGTCACAATACTGTAAAACAGACGAATTACGTGTTGTATATTTAAAGGGCTAGAACACTCTTTGGTAAAGAGCTCATTTGGCATAGTTTATTCTAATGTCAGCCAAGGGTTAACAGCAAACACGAAGAGAGCAAACACTGTGTAATATGCACGCTATCCCAGGGTGGGGGTCAAAATTTGGTTAGTGTAGGAAATCAGGCGAAGTTATAAGTTACTTATCCCAGCATGTAATGTATTAAAGAAAGTGCAACGCAGTCATGTATCACAGGGGTTAGGGATCATGCTACCCTAGCATGACATAGCACATATGGGTTCCTAAAATTGCATGTAAAGGGTAAAACCTGCTCCCGTGGTGTGGTATGTAAAGGAATGGGTTAACGTGGAGACAAGTGGAAGGCTTACTAGAAGCAGTTAAGGGGTTAATGTCATGACAGGTGACATATGAGGCCAGAGTGTTAGGCTACGGTTATACAACACATAAGGTCACCAATGTCGCACTATGACATCACACCCAGTGATAGTGAACGTGGTTGGATTTCTCCCTGACCCACAATCATTTGTGGTTGTCGGTGTGACATTTGCTATCTTACTGTCACACAGCCATAAGTCACCATATAGCCATAAGATTAGGGCTACATTGCGACTTTGGCTACGCAACCAAATATTGCCCCGTCGCTCTGCAACTCCATCTTGTAATGTAAGCGAATGGAGTTGCCTCACTGCCCCCAAGGGCGCTGCGGCTGAGACTTAGATTCAAAACAACGACCAATGTTACAAATCACAGTCGCGGCCCCATCACCGTCTCCACTTACTTGGGTGAAGGGGTCACAGAGTGACATGGCTATGTTTGGTCGCAGGACAGGAGTTTCCAGGTACCTCTAACCTTTTGCACAGTTTATTCTTGGGAAGGGAGTGAGTCCAACACATGTGTTGATGGATATGCGGTGTGTGCACGCTCACTTATTGCAGGTGAAGGGTTAACACATTGATAGTAAACTGTAGCACATAACGGGTTAACCAGGTACATATGGAGTTGTCTGTTTACCTAAGTTAGCTAAAGATACTGGGGGCAGCGTATTCACATATGGAAGGTAAAGGGTCAACTACTTGCCAGAAGAGCGGGGCAAAACAAGGCAAACAATAGGTTAATATAGCACGTAGATGACTAGTTGGGTGTTTACAATTGCAGTTAATGGGTTAAAATGGATGTGAGGGGTTAATGGAGCATCAGTGTTTGGTAGGGGATGGTATTGTGGGTTCCTTTCAAGGTTTTCAAGGGGTTAACAGGACATGTGGTCTCCTCTAGTCACTTGACAATCTGATAAATTTAGCTGTAGCCGGAGGCTGTGGGCATTGAATAGAGTGATAGTTTGAGAGGCAGTGCGCCCCCTATCTGGAGATGTGAATACTGTGTCTGTAGAGAGATAATAACACGACAGTGGTGGCAGGGAAGTAATAATGGCTCACATTACTAGGAGATGCCAAGGTGCCGGGTCACCAGCCATGTGTGCTAGTGACTAATAGTGCCCACTGATATATATATATATATGGGCACTGCTGTCTCACGTGCATTTCCTTACTTGGATCTTGTCGTCTCACCATCTCTCTGCTTGTTTATAGGTAACTTTAAGCATGGCTGAAACATGCCGCTTGGCAGTGCCAACACTCTTCTTCTTTGTGCCCCTGCTGCTATGGTTAGCAGACCCCACACACGGATACAAGCCAGTTATCTTGGTCCATGGCCTTTTTGACAGTCCTGCCAACTTCAAGTACCTGGTGGAGTTCATCAACAAGGTAAGAGGAGGTAGCGGTGTGGGAAAGTGCTGTGGGATCGGTAAGGGAGGTGGAGGTTATAATGTAAGTGAAGTGGAAAAAGGACGGCTGGCATGCCTGTGAGAGGGGAGGCTGGCACGGCTGTGAGAGGGGGAGGCTGGCACGGCTGGCGTGCCTGTAAGAGGTGGAGGCTGGCGCACCTGTAAGAGGTGGTAGCGGTGCGGGTAAGTGCTGTGGGATCGGTAAGGGAGGTGGAGGTTATAATGTAAGTGAAGTGGAAAAAGGACAGCTGGCATGCCTGTGAGATGGGAGGCCTGGCACGGCTGTGAGAGAGGATGCTGGTGTGCCTGCCAGAGGGGAGGTTGGCGAGGCTGGCGTGCCTGTGAGAGGGGAGGCTGGCGCGGCTGGCATGTCTGTGAGAAGGGAGGCCTGGCACGGTTGGCGAGCCTGTGAGAGGGGAGGCTGGCGTGCCTGTAAGAGGTGGTAGCGGTGCGGGTAAGTGCCGTGGGATCGGTAAGGGAGGTGGAGGTTATAATGTAAGTGAAGTGGAAAAAGGACAGCTGGCATGCCTGTGAGATGGGAGGCCTGGCACAGCTGTGAGAGAGGATGCTGACGTGGCTAGTGTGCCTGCCAGAGGGGAGGCTGGCGTGCCTGTGAGAGGGGAGGATGGCACAGCTGTGAGAGAGGATGCTGACGTGGCTAGTGTGCCTGCCAGAGGGGGGCGGGGCGGGGGGGGGGGGGGGGGGGGAGGGCATGCTGTGAGAAGGGAGGCGTGCCCGGCGTGTGAGAGGATGTGACGGGCTGTGGCCGCCAAGGGGAGGCTGGCATGTCTGTGAGAAGGGGAGGCCTGGCACGGCTGTGAGAGAGGATGCTGACGTGGCTAGTGTGCCTGCCAGAGGGGAGGCTGGCATGTCTGTGAGAAGGGAGGCCTGGCACGGTTGACGTGCCTGTGAGAGGGGAGGATGGCACAGCTGTGAGAGAGGATGCTGACGTGGCTAGTGTGCCTGCCAGAGGGGAGGCTGGCATGTCTGTGAGAAGGGAGGCCTGGCACGGTTGGCGTGCCTGTGAGAGGGGAGGATGGCACAGCTAGTGTGCCTGCCAGAGGGGAGGCTGGCATGTCTGTGAGAAGGGGAGGCCTGGCACGGTTGACGTGCCTGTGAGAGGGGAGGATGGCACAGCTAGTGTTAGGGATCTCTCTCGCATATATGAAGCAGAGGTCTGTGGCACATGTGAGGACCTGGGGCCCTCTGGTATTTGCCCTGGGGCCCTCTGGTAAAGCTGTGCCAGTACCAGTGATGAATGTCCTGTGCTATCCCAGAACTTACTTTACAATACATGGTAACAAAGGAAGCTGCAGAAGTTCTCGTAACTCTCGGGGAAGTAACATCTTCCATCCTGACTTCCCTTTTCTCCTGACCGCAGTCTCACCCGGGCACCAATATTTCCGTGCTGGACCTGTTTGACCACAGAGCGAGTCTGCAGCCTCTCTGGAAACAAGTGATGGGATTTGGGGAGGCGATCTACCCCATAATGCAGAACGCTGGAAAAGACGGTGTGCACCTGCTGTGTTATTCACAAGGTGAGGACTACTCCACTCAGCATCCTCTAGCAGTGGAGACCTTGTGCCTCAGTGCAGGCAGCTCATCTAACTGAATATTTTTCCATTCATGCGTCCATTGTAAGATCCCTACAAGGGGTTCCCTCCTCCATTCCATCTAATAATGGACACCAGCACAGTCAAGGGGGGCTTAGACTGCAACTCCCACCTATGTCCCATGTAAGGAGGCAGCAGCTACTATCCACGGACACAGTTTTTTAAGAATAGCTAGACATGGATGGGTGGATAGACCCTCTAAACCAGTGACCTCCACCCCGCTGCTGCAAGACTACAACTCCCAGGGGCCAGTCAGCAGACCCCTACCGCCTCCTTTGATGGGCACCTCTCTCGTTGCCCCGGCTGACTCTCATACACAGGAGCATTTTTATATATTATTTCCATCACATGTCAGCTCTGAGAAATCCAGTTCTTCAGGGTAATCTCATTCCTGAGCGCTCAGTCATCTGACAGGACACGTGAGGCGTCTCGAATCACGGACACAATGACTCCACCTCTCCATCATGTATACAGCTTAGGTTACACATCTATCATGTCAGGAGAGTAGGTGTCACCTTAAAGGGGAACTCCACCCAAAGCTAAGGTTTCTTGTGTGCTCCATTATGATATTCCGTGTGTCAGTTTCTTACTTCTCTCCCTGTATACACGCTTGGACCACGACATAGCAGTAGTGTGAATCAGGCTTTGGTCTCAGTCTTTCTCTACGTGAGTCTGTCACTCTTCCTCTATAATGGAAGTTACATGGATGATTCCACATAGTCCTATGTAGTGGGGAGGATAATCAGACTGTCCTACCAGCAGGCAGAGGTGGTACTGGCTGTAGCTGTGCCGAGGCTTCAAGGGAATGATAGCTTAGCACAGGGGGAGAGGGAGCAGTGCAGATCTAAAATTCAGTATACTAGTTCAGTGTGTGATCAGATGGAAAGTTGTATTTTTGCTGCAGGTCTCTTGTTCTAAGGTCATCTGACAACCAGTCCCCTCTCTATAATAGTGTTATATAAAGTGGGTATTGTGATGCCGCCTCCTCAGCCGGAGAGATCGCTGCCTGCGCTGCTTGCTCTGGTCAATGTACTGGACGCCAATAATAATTCATGTCTATGGACTGTTAGGGTACGTTTACATGGCGGATTTTGCGGTGGTACCTTCCAGGCATGATCCATTGTGGAGATCTTTCTCCATCACTTCAGTGGGAGGATCGGGCGGAATCTGCTAGTGGACAAAGAAGATTCTGTCACCCATTGAAATGAATGGGAAGTGGAAATTTTGCAAGTGGTGCAAAAATTGCGCTATGTGACCTTACCATAACAGGTGGGGGAGCAGAGCAGCCCAGTTAGATCCTATGGCTTTCTGAGATAAGTGGTGCCACACGGTATCTTTCAGCCGCTTATCCCTTCTCCCATTTGATCCATACATTCTTTGTCTCCCTCACCCAGGAGGACTGATCTGTCGGGGTCTTCTGGAGACAATACCAGACCACAACGTGGACACCTTCATCTCGTTGTCTGCTCCTCAGATGGGACAATATGGAGGTGAGACTCTTCAATCATGACTCTAATGCCGTCTCCTCGCTGCTATCTCTGATCCCGTAATACTGGGATATCCGGATATTTTTACCCTACAAGGTTCACTTGGTACTAGATATATAAATAAGTGCCCCCTGCCTTCCTCAGATACAAATATACAGCCAAACCAAAGTATGTCAGAACGAAACGTCACCCTCGGCGTTTCCGCTTTTCTGTTCCTTGTTTGGTTTTCGGGCAGGTTCACTTACCGTCTTTTGCCTGATGTGATTAACTTTTTGACTTCACTTTCCTTATTACCCCTTTTTTAGTTTCATTTACTGATTAAGGTCCTAACGTAAAATCTGACATTAATGTAAAGAATTTGGTAGGGATCCCCTAACCAGGATCTAGATATGGCATCATGTTGACCTGTCCTATCAGATACAACGCCTGACTCCCCCATTGGTTAGCTGTTTTTAGAGAATAGAGCAGGAAGCAGACAGCGCTGTTCTCTGTGTAGTGGTGGAACTGAGTCACTGCAGCTTAGCACCTATTCAAGTGAATGGTAGCTGAAATGTAGTACCTGCTCTGGCCACTGCACAAAGAACAGCGCTATCTGCTTCCTGCTCCATTCTCTGTGTATCAGCAGCTAAGAACAGCTAATTAATGGGGGTGCCGGGTGTCAGACCCCCACAGATCAGATATTGAACTATTTTTATCCTGGGCCCCACATGGTGTAAACTCTGCGGCTCCCCCGCAGCAAAAACGCTGCGGGAAAAAAATGCGCTGTTTTACAGTCACAGCAAAGTGGATGAGATTCTAGCGAATCCCATGCCCACTTTGCAGTAAAATACGTGGGGTGGACCGTCGCGGTTTTGGAAATCGCAGCATGTCAATTATATCTACGGAAACGCCAGCAGTTTCCCTATAGATATAACTGAAGCAGAAAGTCCACAGAGGAAACCTGTGACTGCTGCAGCTATTCACTGGCTATAACAGGTCACAGCTATTAAGAATATATACTATCACTTTATAATGAACGGACCTCAGCTATCAAAAACTGATAACATAGCCTAGTGTTAGTCCATCACTTTATATAATGGGTATACCCCTTTAAATAGCACCCACTAGATAAAGGGTTTGTATAAGATCAAGAAATTCTGCATTTCTTTCCAGGAACAGCGCCACTCTTCTCTATGGGCTGTGTCAGGTATTGCAGTTTTCATTTAAAAGTGTTTGAGCTGCAGTACCAGATGTAGCCTGTGCACAAGGGTGGCGTTGTTTTTACCGATCTCCTACAACAACCCAGGAGCAGTATAAGACACGGTCTTGCAGTTATGTTACAGAGGAGTCTCTAATGGATCTGCGCTCCTAATAACCATTTTATTCTGGGAACTTGGAGGAGGCCGCACCTTCTCAGACATGAATGTGATTGTCCCGGAATCTACAGAGCACATGCATTATTAATCTAATATCCTACATATAATCTGTGCACCGCCGCAGCCTCAGGTTACAGCGGAGATGTTGCTTAAAGGGAAAGTCTATGATATTCTGGTAGACAGATGTCTGGGTGTATTTCCCCTTTAAATCCATTGTCATTGATGTGTCTGGAATCACATGTGCCCGTTCATCGTCTTGTACATTACAGGCTATTATATGTTTTATGTTACAGACACGGATTATCTGCGGTATCTCTTCCCCACGTACGTGAAAGCCAATCTGTACAGATTCTGCTACACACAGTTTGGTCAAAGCATCTCCATCTGCAATTTCTGGAATGGTGAGATATATCAGCCTGGGGGAAAGGACATGAAAAGGGTGGGTTTAGGGGTAATGGCGACGTACATCCCAAGCTTCCTGGATATTGGTGTCAGATATCCACTACGTGGCGCCAAGTCATTTGGTAATCAAATCAATGTCTTCATGGCGATTTTCCTCTTCCCAGATCCTCATCACCATGACATGTACGTCAATATCAGCGATTTCTTGGCACCTATAAACTCCGAGCGGCCAGAACCGAACACAACAGGTAATGGGCTTGTGTGATTGTAGGGACGACTCTTCACCACCCCACAGGGCTCTGGTGCGCCCCCTATTTTACAGATGCAGTCTTGTGTGTGATATGTTCCTCTATGCAACAATTCCTAATCCTGTTCCTCCACAGAATGGAAGAAGAACTTCCTGCGACTTCAGAAATTAGTCCTCATCGGTGGTCCCAGTGATGGCGTCATCACCCCCTGGGAGTCCAGGTACAGAGCTGGTGGTCCGCAGTACCGGTGGATCTATAGCTGCACCTGTAGCGTCAGCTCATGATGTCACTTTTATTGTCTCTGCAGCCACTTTGGGTTCTACGATGAGAATGAGACGGTGCAGGAAATGACAGAGCAGAAGGTTTGTACTTCCCCCTGCAACAATGGAGGCTTTATGTAGATTGGGACGTTATGTGCTCATTTCTTACAGGATTAGAAAAACCTAGCTGCTTTCTTCCTTTTAACAGCGCCACACCAATCCATGGGTTGTGTTTGGTATTGCAGCTCCGCTTTGACTATGAATGGGAGAGAGCTGCAATGCCTCACACAACCTGTGAACAGAGGCGGTGCTGTTTTTTTGTGTAAATAGCAACCATGTTTCTCCAACCCTGTGCAACTCCTTTAAGATGCTCACAGGCTGACATGTCTTCAGGAGAAGCTAATAACCCCTTTCACATAGGGAGATAAGCAGCCGCCAGACACCTGAGGCCATGGTTATCTCTGGGGAATGGTAGGATTAAATATTCTATAGTTCAACCTGTGATATTACTGATTCCCATCAAGGCAGGTAAATCCTGTTAGGAATAGCCAGAAGAATCTATAGGGGATTTCTGGGACTTCCTTATTGATGATCTGTCTTTAGGGATAGGATCAATATATGATCGATGGGGGTCCAACACCTGGCATGTCCACCGATCAGCTGTTTGAAGAGGTGTTGCAGTCTCTTCCCTGTACCGATGATGTCATGTTCATTGGTCACCTGGTACAGTAGCAGCTCTGTCCCACTCAAGTGAATGGGGTTGAGCTGCAATACCAAGCACATCCCTTGTGATATATTTGGCGCTGTGCTTGTTATTCAGTGAAGCATTTGGGTAAGTGCTGTGGTCTCTTCAGCTAGCTGATCTGTGAGGATCCCGGGTGTTGGATCACCAACGATCACATATTGATGACAGATCATGATTAAGTAAGTCCCATAAAACCCCTTTAAAAGTCTGCGCTGTCATGTGACAGCTCACGGAAGGAGGACAAGTTATAGTGATGTCCTTGCACCATCTATCTCTGCACTATTACATCATCTGTAATATGTAATGTAATGGAGGAACTTGGCGCTGATTTTGAGGCAGAGTCTGCCTCAAAACCAGCATCAGGTTCCCTTGTGAATCTGGAAGGCAGAGGTTGAAACAGGAGACTGAAAAAATAAGCGCCCTGCTCGGTTATGCCGCGAATTCCACAGCTGATCAGCCACTGAGCCTGCGGCACGAAATACTCTGCTATTAGGGCTAACCGCAAGTATAAGCTGCTGCAGAAAGCCAGAAGGCTGAGGAGAAAATGGAGAGGAATCTGATGCAGAAGTCCGCCTCCATTCCTCTTTGTTTTCCGCTGTGTGAACAGGCCCTTAAAGGGATTTTGCAGTTCTACAGCTTTCTCAATACGTCTGCTTGCTGTCAGTGAATGAAAACATTCCTGAAGCGGCTGTTGTTGGTAACCATACACTAAGAAGAGAGGTCTCTGATGCTCTGTAACGAGCCTCGCACCTGTGTGAGCAGCATATCTTTCAGGAAGCGTCTCTCCATGCCTTGTATATCCCCCTTCTCTCTTATCATGTCTTGTTCCTCTTAGGTGTACCTGGATGACACCTTTGGTCTCCGTACACTGGACAAGCGAGGAGGCGTCACTGTGTACTCAGTCCCTGATGTCATTCACACCATGTGGCACTCCAACGAGACCGTCTTCAAGGAATGCATCGAGAAGTGGCTCACTTAACGTTGCTAGACGTCTTCCGTCTCCCTCCTCCCCCTAATGCAGATCGGCCTGGACTCATGACACCTCAGTGTTCATCTCCCCTGCCAGTCGTGGTGATGGTCCGCTGCAGTCCCCTCTTCACTATTCCCTTGCCTTACCCCCCCCCCCCCCCCCCCCCAGACCTCCCGCGAACTATAGGCAGTCTGCCTCCCAGCGATGATGGTCTCCATTGTGTATCTGTGGAAGGAATACATTAGGGTACCTTTCCCCCCCCCCCCCCCCCCCCTTCCCTTTGAACCCGACATTTTGGAAGGTAGAATGTTTTCTGTTTGTACCTTTTCTAATAATGGAAAATTTGTTTGCACAATGGGGAGGGGGGAGGTCGATGCTTCATGACGTACAAACAGGGATCCTCTACCTCTGCGCCTCCAATCCACTGCTGTCACATTATGGGCTAACAGGGTGCTTTTTATAGTACCTTTAAGGGGAGTGTCTGCTTGCCCCATGGACTTTTGGGTGCTGAGGACATGGGATGTTCATGGTACACTATACTTGGCCCTTACATACTGTAGAGGTAGACAACTTCTCCTGGGTTCCCACCCATCTAACATAAGTTTTTTGGTTATTGCTCCAGTGCATCTAAAATTAAAGGGGTTTTCCAGGAGTTAAATATCCATGATGTATCCTTAGGGTAGGATGTCAGTATCTGATTGGTTGGGCTCTAATACCCAGGACCCCACAGATTTGCTGCTCGAATCAGCCGAGTGAGCGCTGTTTCCATTTCACAGGACACATGTGAATGGGGCTGAGCTGCAATACCACACACAGCCACTACAATGTATGGCGCTGTGTGTGGTTTTCAGTAAGGAGGCCACAGCACTCATCTAATTGCTGATCTGTGGGGGTACCAGATATCAGAAGCCCCCCCCCCCCACCTTCCTGGTAAGATGACCCAACCATAGAATAAGTCATCAATATTATAATCATGGAAAATCACTTTAGGCTGAGGCTACACATTGCAAAAACGCAGCAGGAACAAAGGTTAAATGAAATATTATTCAGTCTCATCCCCACATGGCAGGAAAAAATGCTGCAGAAAACACAGCATGCTAATTTTCCCTTTTCCCCATAGACTTTTATGGTGGGGATTTTTTTTTTTCTTTTTTTAGCTGTGATTTGCTACCTGTACCTTTAGCCTTGAAGGGAACGTGTCACCATCAATCGCCTGTTTTTTTTTAAGCTTTATTTCAAAGGTATTTTTTAAGAATTTTTGATGATTTTATTTTCAATTTTCCAGGCAAAGTACTAAATCCTACAATTTTCACTCTGGCCACTAAGTCTATTAATAGACTGACACTTAGCGATTCTATAGGTGTTTTCTTTGCAGCAGTCACCTCATTTACATCACAGACAGTATTACAATACAAGATAACACCTCTATAGATAACACCATTACATCAATACTCACAATAGATGATGTCACAGCTTTATCTGCTCCCCCTCCCTGCACAGAACATTTAGAAAACTCTCCCATAGACCTCGGGAGTCTGTTGCTGCCTATGGCCATGATATTGCTCTAAATCATATCACTAAATACTGCTAACAGAGCAGAGGAGAAGCCCAGGCAAGATGGCCGCCCCCATAATCTTGTACTGAAAATAGAATAAAAAATCTACAATCAGAAAAATAAACAGATTAGTAAAAAGTGATTGATTTCACTGGTTTTAATAAATTAATAAACTGGTGACACATTCCCTTTAAGTAATTGTACAATCTTGAATGGAATGGAATAACACACAACGGTCTGATCAGACTAGGCAAAGTGTGTAGTCTGTTACCATGGAGACACATAGGTCTGCATTGCTGCTGTATACACAAAATGGTAGATTTTTTTTTTTAATACTATAAGCTAAGTTACTTTGTTTTTTAACTGTGAATGTGCTGGAGCAATAGGTGGAGAGACGGGAGCCCGGGCAGGCTCACTTTACCATGACCGCTGGTCTCATCACTAGTGATTGGTGGCAGTGTCCGCAGCGTTGTCTACCTCCGCAGCGTGCGAGAAGTTGAATGGGAGCAAAAATATCCCTGTGTTTGCTGCAAAAAATATAATACTAAGCCCTCATCAATGCAATGCCCCCTCCGCCCGATGGACGCCGGGGCAGTAATTTCGTTTTTATACCTTTGTAAGAAGTTTGTCAGGTTCGTGTTTCCACAAGACTGGACTGGGAAGCTCAGGACGCAGGTTATTTATGTATTTATAATCCTGGAAGACGCACCGTCACTGCACCCAAGGCACAAGAGCTGACACTCCTGGACACGAGGGACTGTGTTAGCCGGGTTACGTCAGGGAGTTTACTGCCCAGTTAGACTTGTGATAATTGTGTTTTTTTTTCTGCTTTTTTTATGGCTGTTTGTTGTGTTCAATAAAACATTTCTGCAATGAACTTGTCACGGAGTGTTCTATAAACCGCCGTGACTGTGACCTGTCACCATGGTGCTGCATCAGACGGTATACAGACGTCAGGATTTATTGGTTTATATTAGTAGGAACGTGACCATGGAATGAAATAACCAAGGGCAAATGATTGCATTGCACCAGCGCCTCTCTTATCCACAGGCTGGGTCTGGTATTGCAGTTGATTGAGGCTAGACTGTAACTTTAGACGCAGCCTGTGTGCAAAAATGGCGCTGTTTGAGATGAAAAAAGTTGCTCCTTCTTTGTTATCCTATACCAGGGGTAGGCAACCTACAGGACGCCAGCTGTTGTAAAACTACAACTCCCAGCATGCATACTTGCTCTGCTGTGCTTGGAACTCCCATGGACGTGAATGAAGCATGATGGGAGTTGTAGCTTCACAGCAGCTGGAGTGCCCAAGCTTGCTGACCCGTCCTATAAAATTATTCTGTCCACAATGAGAAATCAAAAAGGTGCGGAATTGTGACCTGCACCTCACCACTACGGCTAAGTTCACACACTGCAGTTTGGCTTTTGTGCAGATTTGCTGCAGTTCTTGTACGCTTGTTTTGTACAGGCAAAATGTGTCAAATACGACAAAAGAACATCAATAACTGCAGCAAATCATTGTGATCGTTGGATGTTTTTGGCGTCCGTTTTTTTGGCATGAGTTCACACCACAGTGAAAACCACTAAATAAAGAATAGGGGTTATTCACAGGACCTTTTTACCCATTTTCACGGATCCCTCTATGAGGTGCCCTTCGGATGTAAAATTGCTGGCAAAAATGTCCTTTTTTTCACACCCATAGGCACGTGAATGTAGGCTTATAGTAAATCTTTGGGGCTGGGGTGCCCCCTACTTTTTGCCTCTGCTCTGCCCACTTTTTAAAAAAGTGGCACATGAGATATAAAAAGTGGGTCATTTTTATGCACAAAAATAATACGGCAGAAAAAGTTCATGAATTCGCCCCAGTGGGGGCAGATTTATTAAAACTGTCTAAAAGCAAAACTTTTAGTTGCCCCTAGCAACCAATCACAGCACAGCTTTCATTTTTCAAAGTGAGAATACAAAATGAAAGCTGCGCTGTGATTGGTTGCTAGGGGCAGCTGAGACAATTTTGCTTTTAAGCAGTTTAATAAATCTGCCCCAGGCCGGGGCCCCACATGGTGTAAACGCCGCCATTTGCCTGCGGCGGAAACAATTGTGGCGTTTTACAGTCAGAGCAAAGTGGATGGGATTCTAGCGAAACCCATGCTCATTTTGTAGTAAAAACCGTGCTGCAGACATGCGGTGATTTCCAAAACTGGCGCGGTTTTGGAAATCGCAGCATGTTAATTATACCTACGGGGAAACGCCGGCGGTTTCCCTATAAGTATAACTGAAACAGAAAGTCCGCAGAGGAAACTTCTGTGAACTTTATGACAAAAGCGCTGCAGTAAGAACCGTGATACGTTGCCGCCACGGTTTTTCCCGCAGCGATTTTTTTTGCTGCAGGATGCCACGTGGGGCCTTAGCCCCAATGTATTTTTGGAGAAAACTGAGAAGAACGAGTAAAGGCCGTGCACTTATAGCCCTTGGTTTGGATCCTGGCGCTACAAGGCTGTCCATACTGTATTAAAATAGTATACTTAAAAGTGTGAAAATCTGGAAAAAAAAAACACACAACATTCCATGTTTTTGTAGATATTTTTTGTGTTGTACTGTCTCTTTAAAAGGAGGCGTGGCCTGGCTCTTCCCACCTGCATAGGTAGGTGGGACCCACCCAAGATAAATATGTGTAAACAGGCTAAACCAACTTTCCACAGGAGGAGGGATTGTTGTCTGGACTGTACCAAGTCTCAGCAGCCTCATGTTCTGTTAACCCTTTCATAGACTGCGGCTCATAGTGTGTCAGGGCATTAACCACTGAGCTGCCAGAGACCCAAAACACTGCTGCAGAGACAGACAGTCCGGTGCCGCCACTTCCTGTACTTTCTAGAAATTAAAGTGTTAACCGTCCCATAACCTGCATGCTGTGAATGCAGCCATTCATGGTGATGTCCTCATTTGCATGTCCTTTTAACTCTTACCTCTCCAGATTGAACACCTCGAAGGGAGCAGAGTCAGTAGGCTTTGATACGAGGGAGTAATTAAAGTGAAACTGCAGTGCTGGGACTTGTAGTGCTTTCCAACCTACCACTTTTCGGCCTGTACTCTGTAAGCGAGCTCCCTGCGGCCGTCTCCCCCTAGAGATTACAGGAGCTATTTACAGTATAATCTTGCCAAGCTGTCCTTTAACCCTCTAAATGCCAGGAAGCTTCCATAGCAAATATTTTCCGTTGCCACGGTCGTTACTAGGCGTCTCGTGTGCAGGGCACAGGGGCCTCGAAAATAAACTTTTGCCTGTGCCGTCGAAAGGGTTAAACCTGCTCAGGTAGTGACCAGGCTGCACACCTTCACTCCGCCCTCTTGGGAGTTTCCTGGAAGGAGAGGTGAGCTGGCAGGGGAGGGTCTGTGTCCTGTGTGCCGGATACCAGCCTGCAATGGGGGCATAGAAGTCTCAGAGTGACCCTGGAGTAGTCGTGCATGTGCATGGAGACATAGGGACCTGTCAGTGACCGTGACCGTGCAGGTGGGTGGTGACAGCGGGGGTGGTGGTGCCTTACTGGTTGTCAGGGGACAGATCAGAGCAGCTGTAGAGGAATAACAGGGGGTCTGGTGTTAGAGGTGAATGGATCTGTGCTGACAACCTCCGGGGGTCACCGCACCATGTGATTCCCTCAGGGTGGAGAAGGGACAAACTTTTAGGGGAAAGTGTCAGTGGAACGAGCGGTAATCCCATGCCGGCCTCCTCGCATTCCCTTCCTGCAGTGTTGTGACAGATGAGTCAGGGCTGTGTAAACGTGGACAGAAATTACTTGTGTGTTATGTGCAAAAGATCTAATTCACACAGCTGGTATACGGCGAGTCGGTGAGGGACAGCTTGCATCGACATAAGTATCAGGTCACAGGATCAGGATTAACAACATTGTTGGAAAAACTTTTTGAATTTTCTCCCCTCCCCCAAATATTTACTTTCCTGAATTTAATTCTTTACTTTCTCCTCTAGATATGTCGGACCTTTGCCGCCTCTGTGCCTCTCAACTTCGTGGATCACGCCGCAAGTGGCTCTTCGGGGGTTCCGGGTCCCTTCCTACCTTATTCTCCCAGGTTTTAGGATCCCCCGTCCTCCGCAATCCACCTGGAACATCTTCCAAGCCTGGCAAAGGGAAAGGAAGACCAGAAGATGCAGAGTTTATCTGTGGAAAGTGCTGCCACTCGCTCAATGTCTACCACCGCTATGACCAGGTGTTGTCTCGCATGCGGGAGCTGTTTGAGCAGAGGACCACTCGCCTGGTGACTGAGAAGGAGAAGCTTTCGTTTACCTTACGTACTATTCACGCCAGAGCTTGGGGGCTTCCTCTACCTGAGTACCATGGGCATCATCAAGAACGTAGCAGCACCTATGGATATCGGGGTTCATACAATGATCTCCGTTCTTCTGGCTCCTGTAAGTCTCTGAATAATTCCCTTTCTCCAGGATACCAAAACTCACTTCCATCTTCTCCCTTTCCGGACCGTCCAGGCTCCTTCCATGGTTCTTTGAGTTCTTTGTCTTCTGGAACTCCTTCAAAGTCCTACCAACAACTCTTGGACCAAGATCGCTCATTGTGGGAGCATGAGAGTTGGTGGGATGACCGCCACCGAGGTTGCTCACGTTGTGTCAAGGGTGAAAAGTGTCATTCTTGTTCCTCCTGGAGAGTTTCCGATGCCAATTATGAGTCTGTATGTACTGTCCCTCGAAGAAAGAAGCACAGCAGAGGATCAGAGGATGGCTCCTTTCTTCTAAGGAGCAAATCTCTGGGAAGTGTTGGTGGAGAGAGCATCAGCAGTAAGGGCTCCCTCCTCTCCTTATCAGCCTCCTCTTTGGATTCTCTTTCCTTCACGGGTGAAGAAGGGGAAAGAGGAGTATTTTGGGAAGAAAAGTCTCTTTTGGTCCCCTCTTCTCCCCCATCATTTCATTTACACAAACCTGTGGTGGAAGAAGTGTTGAAAACCTTGAAGGAAATTAAATACAGTCCTGTTAAAACACCAAGAAAGAGCAAGATACCTGTCAGGGGTCAACAGAGGGCAAGGGCAGAGAACGTGGACCAATATATAGAAGGTGATGACTATGAGAGGCCTCGGGGAGAAGAACCGGTGGGAGACTTGGATGTCTACATGGGAATTGGACCTGAGGTATGTGGTAGAAGTATCATATGTGTTAGAATATCTCTGAAAAGTAAAGCACAATGTACCAATGGTGGTCCAAAGGAGGTTCTAAGGTTGGACAAGTATCTATGGCTGTCCTTCATAACAAAATCCAGATGCTAGGGCGTGCCAAGACCAAACATTACCAAAATAACCGGCTCATCAGGTATAATCAAAACAATGGCAGGTAACGCTCCACCCTGCTGGTACATTGTGATCTGTGACATGACATGTGCTCGGGTCATGTGTGGTCGTTATACAATAACTCTCCATAATTATTACACTCGCCATTTTACTTTACATACGTGAGGTGAATGAGTATTGGTGACTCCGGTGTCGGTCAATGCACCAGGGGCCGGTGACTGAGGCGTGAGGCATTTAAGAGAGGATCCACCTACGTTGTATGTAGTCAATGACAGAAGAGGAATTTTTACTTGCATAACATACGCAATGAGGCATCACCTGCTTAGTGAGTCGGGGCTGGACGAAAGCAACGTGTAGGGATTTGTTACTGATGACTTTTTTGGGTTGACTCAGAATATTTTTATTGCCTGGTCATAAATCTAGTTGTATTGTTTCCTGGCCTGGAATGACGGGCTATGAGGCATGAGGTATATAGAGGAATTCTACCTGCATAGTGCGGGTCTATGTCTATTATATGCAGTAAAATCTCTCTAAGGCCTTATTCACATGACCGTGCTGTTTTTGACAGATCTAACTGCCGTTAATAACAGATGTTCATGCCTATTTTTAATGGCCATTTTGCGACCGTTCCGTTTTTGATGGCCAGGAGTCATCCATTTTTGGCCGTTGACTGTTTTTAACAAACATAAATCGGATGTCAATACGTTTTACGCTAGGTTCACACGTGTTCGGTTTCCCTGAACGGAATCCTAATCTGCTTAAAAAAGCGGTTACCCTCGGAAACCTGGAAACCCCATAGATTATAACGGGGTCTGCTGGGTTTCGCCTGGTTTCCGCCCGAAAAGCGCAGAAAAATGCGGAGAGAAAACTCCTGCTTGCTGGACTTTTCTCTCCACATTATTAAAGCGGAACGGGGAATGGCATCCCGAGCGGAGATCAGGCGCAGGTGTGAACACAGCCTTACATCCGTTAAAAACAGATCCATTGATTTCTATTGGGTCCAAGTGTCTGTCAAAATGGGCAACGATAGAGCATGTGCGTTTTTTTCATAGCCATTTTGCATCTGTCTGGGACCCGTTTTCACCTCAGTCTATTGACAGGGCATGTACTGTTTTTAGCAGCCCATTGGACATGTGAATAGTCCCATTAAAAAGCCATGGTGGGGGGGATTTATCAATCCCTCTATGCCAGTTTTGGCGTGACTTATAATGGAAAGCCACACCAGTTCCTAACTGATATAAATCTCCATTCTGGCCCATGGATGGTCAATGCCTCTTCATAAATAAGTCACGCCCTGCAATTGTTTAAAATTTGAGTACAAAATGCCAGTCTTAAGAAATCTGTCTCATTGTGTTCTAAAAATACCTGTGTAACAAGGTTACAAAAACAGCCATAACATGGCCGTTTGTGATGTTTGTGTGAATACGGCCTAAGGCTGAAGAAACAAAGGGAAGACCTTCTGCAACGTCCATCAAGTTCTTCTGAAAACCACAACTGGTAAAACCAGCTGCAATTGGGTGGTCTTGGCAGCGGCATGCTTGCTTGGGTTGCATAGGGGTTTTCAGGTTGGGGGCTGTTTTTGATACCATCCTCAGGATCAGTTATCAGATCAGTGGACCCTTCACCAATGAGCTCTTCCAGACAGCTTGTTGGGCCATAACCTACACAGGGAATGGAGCAGGAAGCAGGAGTCGGCCGCTATACAGTGGACAGAGCCTCACCATAGGTCATCTGTATCACAAAAGGCCCTCAGGTTGGAAACCCCCTTTAAAATCTACAGCATTATTTGACATAGCGCAGGTCACTTTGTGCTGCAGTTTCTTCACAGCATATGGATGAAGTTTGGATCTATCCCATCCACTATGTCCTACGCCCTGTGTGACCTCTACTATCCAGACTACCTCTTTGATAAGACTTGATCTAGGCTAGATATTTCTATGATGGATGATACGTTTCCATATATCTTGGATATTGGCCGCCGCCTTCTTCTTTGAGATGATCTGTCGCAGCAGTTTGGGTTGAACATCTCGGAGGACTCTCAGTAGATAGATAAACGGACACATACAGCACGGGGCCATGGTTTTTGGGCCTCTAGTCTGGAAGTAACTACAGACATGAAGCCTCCAGTGTGCACAGGATGAGATTATCGCCTCCTTACGTTGAGTAGATTATATCACGCCTTAAGCAACAACTCAGGGATTGCAGTAATCCTTCATAAACGGTGGGCGAGGCCTGTACTAGAAGTTTCCTCCTGCAGCCCTCAGTCACTGTAATGTTTGGTTTTTGCTTAAAGCCTATAGACCGCTTGGCATCCATTTACTGTATTGCAGGGATTTTTTGCTAAAACAGGTAATGGTTCGGTGTGGGTTTGGCGACTATTTCCACGATGCAGTTATTGGCATAACTTGATGTAGAATTGATGAAAAATGTAGTTTCATTTGGCTTCTGCAGCAGGCATGTACACGTGTCTGCCATGGACGGCGTTGCATGCTATGTCGCTGTTGTAGCACATCTATGCTATTTGCGTAGCGCGCTTACATTGCGGTAGAGCAGCACAGCGTGGCATGGGATGTGCATTTATTTGATGCAATGAACATTCAATTACACCTGTATGTACATTACAGTAGAAGCTGCAGGATGCCGGTCTAAATTCTGATAGATCTGTCTCCTCTACTGTAGCTAAACTAAGCTGTAATCTTATTACATTTACTTTTATTTATTATTTTATTTATGTATAAATTAGCTTCATTACAGGGGTTGCAGAAAAAGTCACCAGAACTTAACACAGACCGGCATCCTGCAGCTTCTACTGTAATGTATGTACAGATGGAGCAAGAATTAGACTTTTGCTGCACAAAATGAATGTTGATTCTATACATTGTGCGCTTCGCTATTTGAGTAGGGCGGCTGCTCTAATGCAATGTAAATAAGTGATGCAGGGCAACAAGGTGATGGGGAAAAGTCACCGTGCAGCTCTAGCTCAGCGTGTACCATCTGCAGTTGTCAAAAGAAGCTACATTTTTTAATTCAACCCAGGTGGAAAAAGATGGAAAAATGGAAAAAAAAATAATGAAAACACAAAACAAAACCCAAAAAGCAGCACTTTGTGAACACTAAAATATATCAAAACACAACACATACAAATTACAGAAACAGCACCACAGCTATGCACAGGTTGTGTATGGTATTGCAGCTCTGCTCTATTTCTTTCAGTGTAGCTTAACTGCAATACCCAGACACAACCTATCCATGAATGTGGCGCTGTTTCTGGAAGAAAGCAGCCATGTTTTATACGTCTAGACATCCCCTGTATTTTTTTACACACATTATGAACTCTATATTTCTATGTCATGTCTTTCAGGTCTGTAGGACTCAAGCGTCTCGCTCACTCCACATCCGGGGAGACCCTAAACCGGCTACAGACACAGCTGAAGACTGTAAAGAGCGGCGGCACCCTGCCAGGGCAGCAGGTAATGGCTCGGTGTGGGCTTGGTGACTGTTTCCCCAATGAAAAATCTGTATCAGGGCCAATGTACTATCATGTTGGTGTTATCTTATATTGTATACAGACCTTTGGGCCCCCTCAGGCTCCAGGGCCCATTAGCAATTGCTACCTCTGCACCCCCTATAGCCAGGCTTCTACACCTGGCCATGGGTTGAGTGTGGCATATCATGGAGAAGGGCACTTTCTGCGCCATATCTATGTTCAGTTTTTGGTTCAGAGCTTCTCCTCTGCTTAGTGATCTGCTTTACAGCGTAGTCATGACCATAGGCAGCAATAGTCTGCAGACGACTCATTGAGTTCTATGGGAGAGTCTTCTAGACATGTCTAGGCAGGGAGGGGGAGTAGATAAGCTGTGACATCTATTTTAAGTAGTTATGTAATGATGGGTCAGTGGTGTTATCTTCTATTGTAATCCCGTCTGTGATGTAAATGAGGTGACTGCTGCTGCAAAAAAAAAAAAAAAATTACAGAATTGGTAATTGGCAGCCTATTATTAGGCTTAGCGGCCAGAGTGAAAATTGAAGGTTATAGTACTTTTTTAAAAATCTTGTGACATGGAAAATTTTAAAACTCCTCACCAGACATTCTTAAAAAATATGTTTAGCCTAAAAATGTGGGTTAAAAAAAATAGGTCATTTTCAGGTGACACATTATCTCTAAAGTGTAACTAAACTTTCGGACAACTTTTGATTTTCTGGCAGTATTTGTGTCATTAACAAATTTTGTTATATACTTTATTAACAAATTTTGTCTCCTTTCTGTGAAATCCTGTATTTTTCACTCTTCCCCTGGCTTCTCTATTGAGAGCTGTTCCTGCCTCTCGCTGAATGTTACTGTGTATGGACATTGAATTACAGGATAGTGCAGGTCGGACTAGAGAATCATTTGTCCTCCCCTTCAAGGAGTTGTCCAGGATTAGGAAGGATTCCTCCACAAACACTTCCCACACCTGTCCATGAGTTGTGTCTGATACTGTAGCTGAATTACAGTGAAATGAATGGGTCAAACTGCAATGCCACAAAACACACTGGGGACATGGGCGGTGCTGTTTGCTGGTAAACTCAGCCGGTTCTTTATGGCGAGTATGTCCGAGACTGTCCTACATTTATTCCATCATTGGTTTTACTCTTATTCCCATCTAGGACCAAATGACAGAACAGCAAGATCTAATACGAGACCTGATCAAGAGACTCAAGTTCAAGGAGGAAGTCTTGGAGGTAGAGTAGGTCTCCGGGCCGGCTGTGGTGTTGGGTTGTGGATGGAATAATACTCTTTGGCGATTGTGACTTGTCCTCTTCTCCTCAGGACTCTCTGACTTTGCTCCTCGCCCTTCCTGTAGCCTGTGATCCATCGGGAGAACTTATAACAGACTTTGTTGAGACGTTAAGAGCAAGAGAAGAGCAGATAAAGGTGAGTACTAGTGATAAAATATGGTGGGCAAAGGAAAAGGAACATGAGCGCCACCAGCAGGAGGAATATACCAACATACACATGGGCTCACCAACGTTGTCTAGGTCCTGTTTCAGCCTAATGTACTAATTCACCGCTGTGAAGATAAACCACATGATACATCCTGGCTGCATTTAGTATAAGGCTACACTGTGTACGTACATATACTCCAGAGCTGCGCTCACTATTCTGCTGGTGTAGTCACTGTGTGCATATATTACATTACTTATCCTGTACTGATCCTGAGTTACATCCTGTATTATACTCCAGAGCTGCGCTCACTATTCTGCTGGTGCAGTCACTGTGTACATACATTACATTACTTATCCTGTACTGATCCTGAGTTACATCCTGTATTATACTCCAGAGCTGCGCTCACTATTCTGCTGGTGCAGTCACTGTGTGCATACATTACATTACTTATCCTGTACTGATCCTGAGTTACATCCTGTATTATACTCCAGAGCTGCACTCACTATTCTGCTGGTGCAGTCACTGTGTACATACATTACATTACTTATCCTGTACTGATCCTGAGTTACATCCTGTATTATACTCCAGAGCTGCGCTCACTATTCTGCTGGTGCAGTCACTGTGTACAAACATTACATTACTTACCTGTACGCCCCCCCCCCCCCCATCCTGAGTTACATCCTGTATTATACTCCAGAGCTGCGCTCACTATTCTGCTGGTACAGTCACTGTGTACATACATTACATTACTTATCCTGTACTGATCCTGAGTTACATCCTGTATTATACTCCAGAGCTGCACTCACTATTCTGCTGGTGCAGTCACTGTGTACATACATTACATTACTTATCCTGTACTGATCCTGAGTTACATCCTGTATTATACCCCAGAGCTGCGCTCACTATTCTGCTGGTACAGTCATTGTGTACATACATTACATTACTTATCCTGTACTGATCCTGAGTTACATCCTGTATTATACTCCAGAGCTGCACTCACTATTCTGCTGGTGCAGTCACTGTGTACATACATTACATTACTTATCCTGTACTGATCCTGAGTTACAGCCTGTATTATACTCCAGAGCTGCACTCACTATTCTGCTGGTGCAGTCACTGTGTGCATACATTACTTATCCTGTACTGATCCTGAGTTACATCCTGTATTATACTCCAGAGCTGCGCTCACTATTCTGCTGGTGCAGTCACTGTGTACATACATTACTTATACTGTACTGATCCTGAGTTACATCCTGTATTATACTCCAGAGCTGCGCTCACTATTCTGCTGGTGCAGTCACTGTGTGCATACATTACTTATCCTGTACTGATCCTGAGTTACATCCTGTATTATACTCCAGAGCTGCGCTCACTATTCTGGTGGTACAGTCACTGTGTACATACATTACATTACTTATCCTGGACTGATCCTGAGTTACATCCTGTATTATACTCCAGAGCTGCGCTCACTATTCTGCTGGTGCAGTCACTGTGTGCATTACATTACTTATCCTGTACTGATCCTGAGTTACATCCTGTATTATACTCCAGAGCTGCGCTCACTATTCTGCTGGTACAGTCACTGTGTACATACATTACATTACTTATCCTGTACTGATCCTGAGTTACATCCTGTATTATACTCCAGAGCTGCGCTCACTATTCTGCTGGTGCAGTCACTGTGTACATACATTACATTACTTATCCTGTACTGATCCTGAGTTACATCCTGTATTATACTCCAGAGCTGCACTCACTATTCTGCTGGTACAGTCACTGTGTACATACATTACATTACTTATCCTGTACTGATCCTGAGTTACATCCTGTATTATACTCCAGAGCTGCGCTCACTATTCTGCTGGTGCAGTCACTGTGTACATACATTACATTACTTATCCTGTACTGATCCTGAGTTACATCCTGTATTATACTCCAGAGCTGCGCTCACTATGTAATTAAATGGCACTACAATAACCAAGTCCAGCCATACAGAGGAATCAAAGCCGGCCAAGTGGTTCTTGCACTGATCAATAGGTCTATATGTAGTAGAGCGCCCCCTAGCTGATTGTCTCATGTACTGATTCTATGACATGTCTGAGCAGAGAGAAGGGGATGAATTGGCAATAATCAAGCGTCAAAGAGAAGTGGAAGTGAAGCGTCTGCAGGAGGAGCTGAAAGCGAGAGCGGAGGACATCACACGACTGTCCGAGGTTCTGCGTGATAATCAGGACACCATCACGGTAAGAGCATCCTCGGGGGCGGTCCTAGAGCTCGGGGGATGGCTTTAGAGGGGATTCTAGAGACTTAAGTGGCATATCTTCCTCTTTTAGCAGTGATGCAGAAGTGGGAATATGCCTCATCATAATTAGGTATACAGTATGTACCATGCAGGACTCTGGGAAAGCTGAGTGACAGTGGTTTTTAGAGACCTAATGGTGCCCTTTTGGTTGTTATCCTCCTTTTACAAAAATTGTTATATTGTAGAGATTCTTGCACAGTGCAGAATGTGTGACTATGTCTTGTACTCCTTCATCAAGGCTCTGCGTGACCTGCTGGGAGAGAAGGATTTCACCATCCAGAGGTTGGAGGTGGCTCTGGACTCCGCCACTCGCTCCGCAGCCTCTCAGGACTCTCTGCGCCTCACCGCCCTGAGGGAGAAAGACTCCCTGATCACAGCAGTACAAGGAGCTCTGAGCAGCAGCAATCAGGATGTTGAGGTGAGTGGAAGAGGTACAAGTATACCGAACCTCATACCTCTGTATAATGATGTATGTTCTGATGTCCTGGATGTCTCTCCCTCTTCTTACAGGCCCTCGCAGATTCTCTGTTATCCCAGGGACTGGATGAATTTAGTAGCTCAATTCCTGGACTGTCTGCCCCTAATCCTCTAGTGTCCCAGCTACAGGAGAAAGGACGACTGTTATCCCAGGCGCATGCAGACAATCAGCGTCAGAGTGTTCAGCACCAGCGAGACATCCAGGATCTATTGAACGCTCTCAATGAGAGCCAGACACTGCTCCAGGTGAGTGGAGAGGGCTGCAATCTCTGACATTGCAATATAACTACTATAATACTACTCCTATGTACAAGAATATAACTACTATAATACTGCTCCTATGTACAAGAATATAACTACTATAATACTAATCAGATGTACAAGAATATAACTACTATAATACTGCTCCTATGTACAAGAATATAACTACTATAATACTACCCCCTATGTACAGAATTAACACAAAACTCTCAGATGTACAAGATATATAATACTCTTCATGTACTATAATACTACTCCTATGTACAAGAATATAACTACTATAATACTGCTCCTATGTACAAGAATATAACTACTATAATACTAATCAGATGTACAAGAATATAACTACTATAATACTGTTACTTATGTACAAGAATATAACTACTATAATACTACCTCCTATGTACAAGAATATAACTACATAATACTGCTCCTAAGTACAAAAACCCCCCCCCGAATATAACTACTATAATACTACCTCCTATGTACAAGAATATAACTACTATAATACTGCTCCTATGTACAAGAATATAACTACTATAATACTGCCCCTATGTACAAGAATATAACTACTACAATACTGCCCCTATGTACAAGAATATAAATACTATAATACTGCCCCCTATGTACAAGAATATAACTACTATAATACTGACCCCTATGTACAAGAATATAACTACTATAATACTGCTCCTATGTACAAGAATATAACTACTATAATACTGCCCCCATGTAGAAGAATATAACTACTATAATACTACCCCCTATGTACAAGAATATAACTACTATAATACTGCTCTTATGTACAAGAATATAACTACTATAATACTGCCCCTATGTACAAGAATATAACTACTATAATACTGCTCCTATGTACAAGAATATAACTACTATAATACTGCCCCCTATGTACAAGAATATAACTACTATAATACTGCTCCTATGTACAAGAATATAACTACTATAATACTGCCCCTATGTACAAGAATATAACTACTATAATACTGCTCCTATGTACAAGAATATAACTACTATAATACTGCTCCTATGTACAAGAATATAACTACTATAATACTGCCCCTATGTACAAGAATATAACTACTATAATACTGCTCCTATGTACAAGAGTATAACTACTATAATACTGCCTACTATGTACAAGAATATAACTACTATAATACTACCTCCTATGTACAAGAATATAACTACTATAATACTGCTCCTATGTACAAGAATATAACTACTATAATACTGCTCCTATGTACAAGAATATAACTACTATAATACTGCTCCTATGTACAAGAATATAACTACTATAATACTGCTCCTATGTACAAGAATATAACTACTATAATACTGCTCCTATGTACAAGAATATAACTACTATAATACTGCTCCTATGTACAAGAATATAACTACTATAATACTACCTCCTATGTACAAGAATATAACTACTATAATACTGCCCCCTATGTACAAGAATATAACTACTATAATACTGCTCCTATGTACAAGAAAAACACAAAAACGCCCAGACAAGAATATAACTACTATAATACTGCTCCTATGTACAAGAATATAAACCCCTACTATAATACTACCTCCTATGTACAAGAATATAACTACTATAATACTGCTCCTATGTACAAGAATATAACTACTATAATACTGCTCCTATGTACAAGAATATAACTACTATAATACTGCTCCTATGTACAAGAATATAACTACTATAATACTGCTACCTATGTACAAGTATATAACTACTATAATACTGCTCCTATGTACAAGAATATAACTACTATAATACTGCCTCCTATGTACAAGAATATAACTACTATAATACTGCTCCTATGTACAAGAATATAACTACTATAATACTGTTACCTATGGATTATAATATAGGTCTTATTAGGAAGGTTTTCCTGTCTGGCTATAAGCAGGAGGCCTCTGTATACAAGTTGGGCGGTGTTCAGACCTCTCTCCTGTGTAAGTGCAGTATTTGGAGCTGTAAACCCTTTAGTTTCTTCTCTGTCTGGATGTAGCTGGGAATGTGTGAACGTGTTTCACGTGTGAATGATTCCTAATAGGATTTGTGCCGGTTCAGTGACTCTATTATGGTGTCCATGGTGCTGGGTCTCTGGCCTGAGTCCCTTGGTGATGAGGAGGCCCCTGCAGAATACAGACGGAGTTTATAAGTATTGATCAAATGTATTAGAGTTTAGTTTGGCAGTCCTATGTAAATGCCTGGTATAGGAGGTAAAGCATTTACATGGGAGCAGAATCTACATACATTCATTGACAAAGAAAATACCGCACTCGTCCTGCAGTTCTGTCAGATATGTAAATGGTTACAGGTGCAGTCTCATTAGATACAGGGTCTTACCACAAGAGGGCGCAAAACAGCTTTTCCCACCAGCTTGTAAAAAGGATCTCGGAGGCTACTTTTGGGTAGTATACTTCTTGGTGAGAGATCGTTGACTGCTAGACATGTCCCTATGACACACTCAATGACAATTTGTCCAGGTGACAGACTTTGAGAGGGGGCATCATTGGACTGAGAGAAGCAGGATGGTCATTTTGATGGATTACCCGCCATCTAGGCCGTTCTGTCCTAGCTGTTTGGAGATGTTGGGGGCAGTGGTGACATGAGGGTACACACGTGGTGAACAGCACGGCCCAGATGGATCACCAGTAGAGAAGATTGTTTGATCTGCTGACAAGAACAAGTAGCTCCCGCAGTTTCCATACCTACCAAGAAGACACAGGGGGCGCCTTCATTACTCACCCCTGTCTTTACCTGGACCATCTGATATCGTGAATGAGAAACCTGGACTGTACGGACTGGAACTGTCTGGTATTGTCTATAGCGATGATGGTTGGGTTGGAGAATGGAGGGCTCGTGGTGAGCGCTTCAATCCTGCCTGTGCTGTATTATCACTACCTAACGTTTAGGCTATGGCTGAACAGCGATCATGGCTGCAACACCCGTCATGTGACCGTAGATCGCATTTTCATTATGTCACGTTGCGATCATAAGAATACAGTCATCAGAGACCCCACAATCCATCCCCTATCCACTTTCATTATGCTGCAATGTATCATAGTACAATCTCTAGTCACATGACTAGTGTCGCAACCAAGATGGCCGCGTGCCATAGCCTGCTATATTAGGGTGGGTTACCATCTGTGACTCTGTTGTGCTGCACTGTCTATTGGGGTCTTTGGTAGTCTTCCTCTTTCTCATAAGAAGTGTTTCTTTTCCCCCATGAGCTACACTATAGCTCTGCTTGTTCAGGTTGGCTGCAGTGTATAAGCACAAGCTCTGCATGGTGTAACATTGGAGGGCCACGGGTTGGAGATTATAGAGCACTGAAGGTCATGTAGTGCTTCCTGCCATGTCTCTCTATACCCCACCACTATCACACTGTCCTTCACCTACAGGAACAGCTGCGACATTGTAAGAAACGACTGCAGGACGGGGCTCAGGAGCAGAAGACGCTGCGAGAGGCGCTGAGGGAGAAGGAGAGAGAGCTGCAAGAAGAGAGGCGGAGGCACAGCGACGACCAGCACCAAGTCAATGCCAAACTGCTGCAACTACAAGACTCTGCCAGGGAGAGGGACCAGGCCACCAAGGTAAAGACCCCACAGCCCTAGACCTGGGGAGAGACTCTGAGCCACCAAGGTAGTGACCCAACATCCCTAGACCTGGGGAGAGGGACCAGGCCACCAAGGTAGTGACCCCACAGCCCTAGACCTGCGGAGAGGGACCAGGCCACTGAGGTAATGATCCCACAACCCTAGACCCACAGAGAGGGACCAGGCCACCAAGGTAGTGACCCCACAGCCCTAGATCTGCGGAGAGGGACCAGGCCACCAAGGTAGTGACCCCACAGCCCTAGATCTGCGGAGAGGGACCAGGCCACCAAGGTAGTGACCCCACAGCCCTAGACCTGCGGAGAGGGACCAGGCCACTGAGGTAATGATCCCACAACCCTAAACCCACAGAGAGGGACCAGACTACCGAGGTAATGACCCCACAACCCTAGACCTGGGGAGAGGGACCAGGCCACCAAGGTAGTGACCCCACAGCCCTAGACCCACAGAGAGGGACCAGGCCACTGAGGTAATGACCCCACAACCCTAGACCTGGGGAGAGGGACCAGGCCCCCAAGGTAATGATCCCACAGCCCTAGACCTGCGGAAAGGGACCAGGCCACCAAGATAATGACACCACAGCCCTAGACTTGGGGAGAGGGACCAGGCCACCGAGGTAATGACCCCACAACCCTAAACCCACAGAGAGGGACCAGGCTACCAAGGTAGTGACCCAACAACCCTAGACTTGGGGAGAGGGACCAGGCCACCAAGATAATGACACCACAGCCCTAGACGTGGGGAGAGGGACCAGGCCACCGAGGGAATGACCCCACAGCCCGAAACCCTGACATGAACTATGTGACTATACATGTAAAGGCCTCCTTATCCAGTGCTCCATCTCCTGGGGTTTGCTGGTATAATGGTATAGCCGCCTGGTGGTCATAACTAGTACTACATCTATTTGCATTTTTTTGTGGTGCAGGAGTAAGTGACATCTGTGGATGTCATCTCCTAAGTGGGGCTCACTGTGGTATTCCCTTATTATTTGGCATCCTTTGCATAAAGCTGGAAACAGTCTCAAGGATTATTTTTGTCTTCTAGAAACTTCTGCAAGATACTGCGAGCAGAGATCAGATGATCAAGAAGCTTCAGGAGAAAATGACCATGGGAGGGAGGATGAGAGAGACCCTGTGAGGTGACTGAGGGTGCCTGTGAGATTTCATAGAAGCCATGGGGTGCAGCGTGGCACGGGCTGGCCATGGGGTGCAGCGTGGCACGAGACGGCTATGGGGTGCAGCGTGGCATGGTCTGGCCATGGGGTGCAGCGGGGCATGGGCTGGCCATGGGGTGCAGCGGGGCATGGGCTGGCCATGGGGTGCAGCAGGGCATGGGCTGGCCATGGGGTGCAGCGGGGCATGGGCGGGGCATGGGCTGGCCATGGGGTGCAGCGGGGCATGGGCTGGCCATGGGGTGCAGCGTGGCATGGTCTGACCATGGGGTGCAGCGGGGCATGGGCTGGCCATGGGGTGCAGCGTGGCATGGGCTGGCCATGGGGTGCAGCGTGGCATGGGCTGGCCATGGGGTGCAGCGGGGCATGGGCTGGCCATGGGGTGCAGCGGGGCAGTTGGAGCTGATTTGATTTCTGGTGTTGTTTTGGGACTACAGCGGATGGTCTCATGTGACATAAAAAGTATTCTACCGGTGGAGCAAGGGTTTGGCCGCTTGTACATGGCAGGAGTCGTGTCCCAGGGCATCGGGGGTTTTGTCGCCTATTGTTTTGGCCTCCTCTTTGCTTCCCCTGATATATTGGTTACCTAAAGTCACCACTAGTAGGAGCTCTCTGCATACAAGCTGTATAAATTCTTATGCAGAGCGCCCCCTGCAGTTCCCATAAGACCCTTGCAGAAATGACATGATGATATTTTTAGAGGTGACTAGAGTATACAGATATCTTTTGCTGTGACTAGAGTATACAATATCTTCAGTGACATCACACACGTCCTGTATATTCTGCTCTCGTCTTTTCTTCCAGATCTGCTGCTTTTCTGTTTTTCTGATGGGACGACCTATAGGAATCTTAATACATTGTTTACCAGCTGGAGACTCAGAACTGGGTTCATCTTTCTCCTGGAGGAATGGGATGTGGGGAAGAAGAAGGGGGGGATAGCAGACTTGTAAATTTTTGGGATCCTAGGTCAATAATAAGAGACTTGAAGTGTATTTGTGGAGGAATCGAGATGTGAAATATCGGAGGTCAGAGAAGTTCTCTGCAGGTTTACAGCAATGGAAGGGAATGGGGGAAACTTTGCAGGTCTAAATTGGTGGGATTGGGGAAAAGGGTTGGAGATTTGGAATGTGAGAAGATCCCTGAAGAAGGTTATAGTCATGTACAAGACTGCTCGGGATCACAATACTATATAGTAATCTCTATACCTCTGCACAGGGATCAATACATTTTACTTTTTTTGATGCTGGTGATGGATCTTCCAAGGTAATGGAGAATAGGTCAGACATGGACAATGGTCTCCAGAAGGCCTTAATGTCCTAATGTGGTCTTCTCAAGCTGACATGGTGCTGAAGAATTGACCTTGCATGATCTGCTGCCCAGGACTTCCTCAGGACTTTACTGGATCCACCTCTAATATCTATCAACGATGGTGGCCCTTGATACTTATTGTCCTACACGGTGAGACTCAGCCCTCGTACTGCCTGCCCTTATCTACCGTGTGGACTACATGGAAGATTTTACCACATCAAGACCACCAAGTCTTGGATGGAGAGGGAGAGTTCACTGTATCATGTTGGTCATGTCTACATTGGAGGAGAACATAACATCCATGTGACCGGATCTCATCCCCTAGGACTATGGACAGGACAGTGCACCGATAATTCGAGGTTAGGGGGATCAATTGCTACAGATCATGTCATGTAATAATAGGGAAGATACGGTAACTATCGAAGATTTCTCATACTTGAAAGCTGTATTTTCTGATTGCTCTGCTTTTGGTGTCTTTCGGTCTTACCCTTACAGAGGAGCACTGGACGTATCTAAGCAAACACCTTATAGCTCATCTTCCAGGACCCTTGTGCCATAGGAGGAGCAGATTATTGGAATGGAGTGTGGGCACTTCATAGTACCAAGGTAGACTGTGTGTAGTGGAATAAAACCTTAGTCCATACCAAGTACAGACCACCACAGGCTGGGCCCCCCATGTTATCCAGCTTCTGTCTGCAGCTTCTGCATTGATGTTAGTTTGCATAAATGTGCCCCGATGGTTTCCATCCAACAGGAACTGGTTGCGTCAGCTCGAAAACATGTCCTCGCTCAGTGTTGGACTGAGAGTTCTTTGGCCTAGATAAACGGATTCTGGGGCCCATCCTCCAACCCCCTGGAAATAGACCATAGTACCCTTTAAATTTGGGTATCTTTTGGTTGCCCATTGTTGTGTTAGAGCCTGGGTCCCCGGTAGGATCCTCTGGTACTCAGATGGGCCAGTTTGACGCTGTCCTCACTAGCCTAATATTGTGCCTAGGCCCGTAGTGATCAATGGTATTTCTTAGGAGTCGTCTTAACGGAAAATGATGTTTATGTTCAGAAATATTCCAAAATATTCTAATATTCATGTCAGGGGCTGGGGCTTGATAATACCGCACAGCAGCGCTTCCTTAGCTCGCCCATCATTGCCATCTTCTGAGATTATTCATGTGATTTATACAGTATCAGGCATAGATTATGCATTTTATTGGTCTTCCTGTTGGTGGCGCTGAATGCTGCTCTTCTCATTGCACCTAGGTCACATCTCTGCCACCTCCTGCCATGTTATAAAGGTGCCCCCTGGGTTATTTTGCCACAATTATTAAGATCACCAGACCGGCGCCATCACTGCCAGGCACTTGTACGTTTACAATCAGTCTCTAAAGACATGTTGGCGCCGGATCGGGCAGATTACCCAGAAACCTCAGCTCAGGATACAGGTATATAGCCATATCTCCTCCTGCCGCCATACTGGTGCTCGGCTCTACTGAACTAATACTCTTAATGTTTGTAATTATTCATGTTCCGGGGATGTAATTATTACGATTCTGTGAATAAAATGTCTATATTAACTGCATATCTAATGTCCTGGCATTTATTTCTACTTAAAGGGGTTATCCAGGATTAGAAAACATCTTCTCAGGAAGTGACATCATACCTGTTGGTCACATGGCTTTGCTGCAGTTCAAATAGGACTGAGCTGTAGCCTGGCCATATGACCAACAGACATGATGTCACTTCCTGAGAAGATGTTTTCTAATCCTGGATAACCCCTTTAAGACTTGGGCACTGGGGGATTAAAACTACTTCTTGGCTATACAAAATGCATAAGCATCCACCACAGTATGTTTAAATAGCTTTACCCCTCACTTACCTACCTGTGTCAGTAGTTTTGACCCACTAAACTGCAGACAGTGGTAGGTCGGTGAGGGGTAAAGCTCAAAACTCCCTTTACATTTTTTTTAATACCCAGTCACACCACCAGGTGTCACTATAAGCAAAGCAGACGCAATAAATTTCATACTTCGCTGCTTAAATTAGCATAAATTCTTCTGCTCATAATATATATTATGGAAGAGTGAAGAAATCAGGCGATACCTTTTAGAGGCTAACTGAGTATATTTATAAGTAAGCTTTCAGGAGTACTAGCTCCCTTCATCAGACATGGTGTGATACAAGAACTGAAAATTCACAGATTTTTATACACATGGTTTTCAAAGCATTTTAGAGTCCTTAAAAAAAATGCAATCTAAGTAGATATATTATGTACACCCTTTATATAGTAGTAGAAGAATATACCGGAGCAGACTGCCCCTATAGAATCCCAGGAATTGCGCTCCTTAAAACCAAACCACAGAATGTCAAAAGGTAGGGTAATTTCAAGCTTTATTTCGATTACGCATTTCGGGGTTTTTTGCGCTCAGGAGAACGCACCCCTTCGTCAGATCTACAGTCATGGCCAAAAGTTTTGAGAATGATACAAATATTAATTTTTACAAAGTCTACTGCTTCAGTTTTTCTAATGGCAATTTGCATATACTCCAGAATGTTATAAAGAGTGATCAGCTTAACAGCAATTACTTGCAAAGTCAATATTTGCCTAGAAAATGAACTTTATCCCCCAAAACACATTTCAACATCATTGCAGCCCTGCCTTAAAAGGACCACCTAACATCGTTTCAGTGATTGCTCCATTAACACAGGTGTGGGTGTTGATGAGGACAGGGCTGGAGATCAATCTGTCATGATTGTAGTGCACGGCAAGAATGACACCACTGGACACTTTAAAAGGAGGCTGGTGCTTGCCATCATTGTTTCTCTTCTGTTAACCATGGTTATCTCTAAAGAAACACGTGCAGTCATCATTGCACTGCACAAAAATGGCCTAACTGGGAAGAGTATTGCAGCTAGAAAGATTGCACCTCAGTCAACAATCTATTGCATCATCAAGAACTTCAAGGAGAGAGGTTCCATTGGTGCCAAAAAGGCTCCAGGGCGCCCAAGAAAGACCAGCAAGCGGCAGGACCGTCTCTTAAAAGTGTTTCAGCTGAGGGATCGGGCTACCAGCAGTGCAGAGCTTGCTGAGGAATGGCAGCAGGCAGGTGTGAGTGCATCTGCACGCACTGTGAGGCGGAGACTCTTGGAGCAAGGCCTGGTCTCAAGGAGGGCAGCAAAGAAGCCACTTCTCTCCAGAAAAAACATCAGGGACAGACTGATATTCTGCAAAAGGTACAGGGAGTGGACTGCTGAGGACTGGGGTAAAGTAATTTTCTCTGATGAATCCCCTTTTCGATTGTTTGGAACATCTGGAAAACCGCTTATTCGGAGAAGAAGAGGTGAGCGCTACCACCAGTCTTGTCTCATGCCAACTGTAAAGCATCCTGAAACCATTCATGTGTGGGGTTGCTTCTCAGCCAAGGGAATCGGCTCTCTCACAGTCTTGCCTAAAAACACAGCCATGAATAAAGAATGGTACCAGAATGTCCTCCAAGAGCAACTTCTCCCAACCGTCCAAGAGCAGTTTGGCGCTCAACAATGCCTTTTCCAGCATGATGGAGCACCTTGCCATAAAGCAAAGGTGATAACTAAATGGCTCAGGGAACAAAACATAGAGATTTTGGGTCCATGGCCTGGAAACTCCCCAGATCTTAATCCCATTGAGAACTTGTGGTCAATCATCAAGAGACGGGTGGACAAACAAAAAACAACAAATTCAGACAAAATTAAAGCATTGATTCTGCAAGAATGGACTGCTATCAGTCAGGATTTGGTCCAGAAGTTGATTGAGAGCATGCCAGGGAGAATTGCAGAGGTCCTGAAGAAGAAGGGTCAACACTGCAAATATTGACTTGCTGCATTAACTCATTCTAACTGTCAATATAAGCTTCTGTTACTCATAATATGAATGCAATTCTATTTCTGTATGTGATAAAAACATCTGACAAACACACATAAAAACCAGAGGGCAGCAGATCATGTGAAAATAGAATATTTGTGTCATTCTCAAAACTTTTGGCCATGACTGTACATAAATTATAATAAGAATAAAAACATTTAATTCATAAGGAAAGTTTACAAAATTATTTTCTTAAAATAAAATAAAATATAATATATATATATTAAAATATGGGGATCTATATACATATATTTATATTCAACTGTTAACAATCAAACATTTATAACTGATGTATGACTACAGTACTTATCTGTGCGAGAAAAGGAAATTATACTAACGGAGCGAGGTTTCAACATTATAATCAAATATAAATTCATTTGAAATACTAGTTTAGCAAGAGGTTGCTATTGTTGTTGCTATATTTACTTTCAAGGAGAGTTATATAAACCTGTAGAGTAAAAGCAACAGCAATAGCAATAAAGTCAATAGAGACAATAAATATATGAGATCTAAAAGTAATATTCTTAAAAAGCCCACGCGCAGGAGAAGTATATAACACTCTCCTGCACCCACGCTTACCATTTGTCATAAGCACATCCACAATTACAGAGGTAAGCTCCTTCTCTCTGGCCCCCCCCCCCCCATAAATTCTATTCAAACCCCTAGTTCCATATACCATTCTGTTCACTATACTGCTAAATTTTTTGGCCTATTTAAGAATATTACTTTTAGATCTCATATATTTATTGTCTTCTCTGTTGCTTTTACTCTACAGGTTTATATAACTCTCCTTGAAAGTAAATATAGCAACAACAATAGCAACCTCTTGCTAAACTAGTATTTCAAATGAATTTATATTTGATTATAATGTTGAAACCTCGCTCCGTTAGTATAATTTCCTTTTCTCGCACAGATAAGTACTGTAGTCATACATCAGTTATAAATGTTTGATTGTTAACAGTCGAATATAAATATATGTATATAGATCCCCATATTTTTATATATATATATTATATTTTATTTTAAGAAAATAATTTTGTAAACTTTCCTTATGAATTAAATGTTTTTATTCTTATTATAATTTATGTAGATCTGACGAAGGGGTGCGTTCTCCTGAGCGCAAAAAACCCCGAAACGCGTAATCGAAATAAAGCTTGAAATTACCCTACCTTTTGACATTCTGTGGTTTGGTTTTAAGGAGCGCGATTCCTGGGATTCTATAGGGGCAGTCTGCTGCGGTATTTTCTTCTAATTCCAGCGGCACCATTATTATAGATGGCCGATACCCCCAGTTGAGTGCGAGCCTGTGGTTTGATACACCCTACTGATACCTTTACTTCTAAGTCTGGTTAAAAATCCTCATACACCGAGGAAGTATTGAGGTTTAACCTATTTACATTACAAATAGCAGTACATCCACGGAGCGCAATTTTTTCCAATATTTTCCTATTCCTCATTTTTTGTTATCTTTATATAGTAGTAGTCTGACCTAAATCATGTTATATCGCCTAGTCCAGGAATGTGTCACCAATTTTGATAAAAAATAAATTCCTTAAAAATATGTTTACTTCCCATTTCACTGTCTATATTTTAAAATAATAAATTGATAAATCCTACAATAGTCACTGTAGCTGCTAAGCCTAATAATAGACTGACATTTGCTAATGCTGTAAAGGTTTTCATTGCAGCAGTCACCTCATTTACAACAGACAAGATTACAATACAAGATAACGCCTCTATAGATAGCACCACTGACCCATCATTACATCCATTACTGACAATAGATGATGTCACAGATTATCTCCTCCTCCTCCCTGAACAGAGCATGGTTAGAAATCTCTCCCATAGACCTTGGTTGGCTTCAGTCTAGTGCTGCCTATGGCCATGACTATGCTGTAAAGCAGATCACTAATTGCTGTTAACGGAGCAGAGGAGAAGCTCAGGCAAGATGGCCGCGCCCATAATCACGTACAGAAAATTATAGAATAAAAAAAGATAGATTTCATGTGGTTTTCGTAAATAAAAAAAAATTGACACTCCCTTTATGTACCTATGAAACTTGTATAATAATGAAACTTCTGATAATTTGTTAAAATCATTTTATTAAACTTTTATGAAAATACTTTTCTTCTAGAAATCTCTAGACACACAATATACAGCATTATGTACATGTGAAATAGGATTTAGAACATATAGAAATGTGGACACAACGTATTACAGATATTTATATATACACCATAAAGTGCGCTCCAATGGAAGCTTCGACTCAGTCTAGCCCCTCCTCTTTGACTAATTTAAAAAGTTGCAGGAGACCCTCCTGGTCCTACTCCCTCATTATGAGGGTGCTTGGATCACTGTGGAGATCATCCAGATATTGAATATAAAGGACAAACCATATAGGAGGAAATGTCTAGAAAGGTGCCAAGTAACGGATGCAAAGGGTATGAAAGTAGGAACTTAAAAACTGCAGCTGTAGACTGTCAGATAGGCGGGGCGGACATGAGGTATCCAAGCTGGTTAAAGGGAAATTTACCCAAGTTACTTTTCTGATGTGGCTTATAATTTTATAGGACTATCCCTTTAAGGGGGTATTACTGTATGGCTTTCACATGAGGACGGTTCCTCCAGATGGAATAGGTCTGGGAAACCTTGGAAGACTCTAGTAATGTTTATAGAGAGCAGGCCCAGATATTTTAGTGGTCTAGAGCTCGGACTCCACTGCCGTAGTCCAGGTCCCTGTATATGGCGGCCTCCAGTCTACAGCTGATGAGCATGGAGGCTATGTATTCCTATAGGATAGCCCCCTAATAGATTGTGGGTGGGACAAAAACCTAAGACCCCTTTAAGGCAAGTGGTATAGTAATGTAGGTTGTACAGAGCACAATGACTCCTATGGATCTTATGTGTATGATAGTCAGTCTGTCTACTATGCCATATATAATTTTTTTTTTCACTCCTTCAAATCCCTCGAAGAAGCCATGACCGTCTCCCTGACCACCATCGCTCATAGTTCTACAGACAGATCTAGCATTAAAGGTCAGGCCCCATAGCTATGCCTATATTCAGGTAGTTGTGCCATCAACTGCGTTACTGGTTCAAAATGGCCACCTTCAAAATTAAACTGGTTATCCAAGGTCCGAAAACATGGCTGCTTTCTTGTTCCCAGGAAGTGACATCGCGTCAGTCACATGGCCATGCTGCAGCTCTGTCCCATTCATCTGACTAGTACTGGGCTGTCACATTGCCATGTGACTAACGTGATGTCACTTCCTGAGAACAAGAGAGCAGCCATGTTTTCTAACCCTGGATAACCCCTTGAAGTAACAAATAAAAACAGAGAAACTAGAAATGTTCACAGTTATGAGGTCACAGAAGAATTAGACATTGTGACTGATTCTCCTCACTCCTGTAGTCCACACATGGCAGCATGCTTGGTAAAATAACCGACACATGATCAGTAGGCAACTCAGCGATCGCCTTCCCAAACTACGCTCGTGAGCACCTGTGTGATGTCATCCGCTGACCCTCCAGGGCCTGGTCATTCATGTGTGGCAACTGAAGGCAGATGCGGCCATTTTCTTTGGTTCGGCACAGCTGTCGATAGATTTTTCATGGGAGTGTTGGATAATGTAAACAAAATGGCCGCCCTGAAATCTGCGGAAGGCGCCAAACAAAATAGAACAAAAATAATATTAACAATAACAAAGTCATCTGGGACTCTTCACCGACAAAGTGATTATTTTTTCTTTTTCTTCTTTTTGTCCTCGGCCTTAGGAGGTCGGTTCTTCTTGTTTAAGATGGACATCAGAGACTTGGGCATGTAATATGGCTTCTCTGGGGAGCCGTCATTCCGCTCTAAGTCTTCCACTGGAATAACAGGGAGGTGAAGTTAGCAGGGTGAACAGCGCGCGCAATGGATATCAACAGGACGAGAATATTCTCAGGGTTGGCCGAGTGCCCTCAATGGTGTCCTCCTTACTGAAACAGCTCCCCGCCTGCTCAGAGCTTGGGTCTGGTTTTGCAGCTCAGCTCTAAAAAAGTCATAGGGGTTGAGCTGCAATACTGCATCCACCCTGTGGACCAATGTTTTCCAACCTTTTCAGTCTCAGGCCACCCCTGGAACAATAAAATTCCTTGGGAAACCCTTTCAAATAATTTTTACCAAAAGACAAAAAATTTCTAAGGACACAGATGATGATGATGATGTATGAGGGCATATGGTCATCCGCCCAACCAGAGTGTTGCGGCCCCCTGGTGGGTTCTCAAGAAACCCCTGTTGGGAATCACTGCCGTAGACAGATGTGATATAGGCCAAGGTATCTACATAAGCTTTGCAGGTCCTCATATTTCAGTACCAGGCGATGAGATGTTAGCACTGCTTAAGCATCTAGGGTCAACCTCAAGCCTTCGAGAACTTCTTCAAAAAACATTTTTACCCCAGCTGCTTTTTACTACTTTTTTTTGGGTCACTCATAATCGTGAGGTATACTCACAGAAGCACAGGAAGAGAGTGTCCACACACATATTGTACACGCTGAAGAAGCCTTGAGCGATCAGGTACGAGCCCACCACCACCGTCTGCAAGGAAAAATGTACACAACACGTGAGGACCCCAAATGGCCGAGAAGAGCCTTTCCACATCACACAATGAACCCGTTAAGGACATGCCAATTTTTTTTTTTTTTTTTTTTTACGTTCCTCCATCTCTAAAACTTTGTCACTGTATGATAAAAAATTACCTTGTAGCTTATTTCTATGGGTCATTACAATTTTGACAATACCGTTGTCAAAATTCGTTGATGGATCTGTGTGAGGACTCTATTGTAATAGTTCAGACTTCTATGGATGTGGTAATTCCAATTATGACTTTTTTGTTTTTTTTAGGCCATAAATGTTTTTTTTTTTTTTTATATTGACACTATATAACTTTTTTTTTTTTTTCATTCCCACAAGGGGACTTGAACACGCGGTTGTTTGTACAATATTTTTACAATACTGAACATTTTAGCAGATGTCTTTTAGGCTCTTGCTCTGGCTGGGCCTAATGGGCATCCATACATTACCAGACCCCTCAGCACCATGTGTAGGAGTAAGAAGGGGAGTCTCACCTTACTAACTACTTAGATATCACATAATACTGATCACAGCATCTTAATCTGCTCATCTACCTTGATGTCCCACCAGTGCCTATAAGGTGAACCCTCTACCACTCACCAAAATGGGTATCCAGTAGTAATTCAACGTTGGAGATTTGAAGGCATCATTTGGAATTGGAAGACGACCGGAGAAGAAGAAAAACGCAAGGACACCTGAGGAATACAAGACAGAGCACAAGGAGTAGGCGAGACGTACAAGAAAGAGGAGGTTACATGATAAGAACGACTATATCGAGGTAATGGTGAAGTCCAAGGTGGTGGAATTTGGAGGCCATGGTGGTGATTTAGAAGATTGTGATGTAGTGCAATGATGAGGGTTGTGGTAGCAGTAATAGGGCCACATAGGGTCAACATGTTTGTAGCATTGGGGCAACAGCCAGACCAAGAACGAGAGGAAGGTTAAAACATTGGATCTGGAATATTTCATGATGTTTCTTTGCTCTCCTCACCTACTCCACCAACTACGATGAGTTTCCCAAAGAAGATAAGCAAATCTGTGATCTTGTCCAAGACGACCACCCTGTAGAGAGAAGCGCAGATATCAGAACTCATGTAGTAGACAAGTCAGACATGCAAAAAGATAGCTGGAACATGCAACCTGAGAAGAGGATAAACCACACATGGGGCATGCTTAACGCACCAAGTCAACGCGCCAAGTCAACCATCACTCATAACATGCCATGTCCAAGTCAATCTCAACATTCTGCTCAACGATCCAAGTCCAGCTCAAGAGCTCAACCAACCCAGCTTACTTGCAACTCGCCAGGTGCAATATGTCAAGTTTGGCTCATAGGACAAGATCACAAATTACTCAGACCATTCATCATCCAGATGGACATGCAAAGCAACACTCCAAGTCCATCTAAACAAGCCAAGTCATAGAACATGCCAAGTCAACACACCAAGTGCAGGTAACACCGTTGCTTATTACATGGCATGTTCAACTCCGCACATCAAGTTTTTCCACACCATGTCCTACTCCACACGCCAATTCACCACACATTACTCACAAGACGTAATTGCTAAAGACAGACTCTTATCCAGGAAGACACGGCCCTGTGTAACAAGCAGGAGACAGATATGTAAAGGTGAGTAACATGGGGGGGGGATGAAGGGAATGTCTGGTCACCTCACAATGTTTCTCATCAGCAGCTTGAAGGCATTTTTAGCAGAAACACAGAAATTCTTTCCATAAACTGCAATCTGCACAGGAAGGAGAAGAAAGTCAGTACATTATGATGAAAAGATCGGGTTTTGAAGGTCAGAAGAAGTGGACCCCCATATACTCTACTCTGATTTTGAGCATGTCCAACTTCTTTAAACAGAGTCTTTCACCAAAACCAGCATATCAGCCCATCCCTGCAGATAGATAGGTTAGTGTCACCAGAACCAGCATATCTATCGATCTGCAGGGCTGGGGTGATATGCTGGTTCTGGTGACACTAACCTATCTATCTGCAGGGCTGGGGTGATATGCTGGTTCTGGTGACACTAACCTATCTATCTGCAGGGCTGGGGTGATACGCTGGTTCTGGTGACACTAACATCTATCTGCAGGGCTGGGGTGATATGCTGGTTCTGGTGACACTAACCTATCCTCCCCCCTATCTGCAGGGCTGGGGTGATACGCTGGGTCTGGTGACACTAACCTATCTATCTGCAGGGCTGGGGTGATATGCTGGTTCTGGTGACACTAACCTATCTATCTGCAGGGCTGGGGTGATACGCTGGTTCTGGTGACACTAACCTATCTATTTGCAGGGCTGGGGTGATACGCTGGTTCTGGTGACACTAACCTATCTATCTGCAGGACTGGGGTGATACGCTGGTTCTGGTGACACTAACCTATCTATCTGCAGGGCTGGGGTGATACGCTGGTTCTGGTGACACTAACCTATCTATCTGCAGGGCTGGGGTGATATGCTGGGGTCTGGTGACACTAACCTATCTATCTGCAGGACTGGGGTGATATGCTGGTTCTGGTGACACTAACCTATCTATCTGCAGGGCTGGGGTGATATGCTGGTTCTGGTGACACTATCCTATCTATCTGCAGGGCTGGGGTGATATGCTGGTTCTGGTGACACTAACCTATCTATCTGCAGGGCTGGGGTGATATGCTGGGTCTGGTGACACTAACCTATCTATCTGCAGGGCTGGGGTGATACGCTGGTTCTAGTGATACTAACCTATCTATCTGCAGGGCTGGGGTGATACGCTGGGTCTGGTGACACTAACCTATCTATCTGCAGGGCTGGGGTGATACGCTGGGTCTGGTGACACTAACCTATCTATCTGCAGGGCTGGGGTGATACGCTGGTTCTGGTGACACTAACCTATCTATCTGCAGGGCTGGGGTGATGTGCTGGGTTTGGTGACACTAACTTATCTATCTGCAGGGCTGGGGTGATATGCTGGGTCTGGTGACACTAACCTACCTATCTGCAGGACTGGGGTGATATGCTGGTTCTGGTGACACTAACCTATCTATCTGCAGGGCTGGGGTGATGTGCTGGGTCTGGTGACACTAACCTATCTATTTGCAGGGCTGGGGTGATATGCTGGGTCTGGTGACACTAACCTATCTATCTGCAGGGCTGGGGGGATATGCTGGTTCTGGTGACACTACCCCTGCAGGGCTGGGGGGTATGGTGGTTCTGGTGACACTAACCTATCTATCTGCAGGGCTGGGGGGATATGCTGGTTCTGGTGACACTAACCTATCTATCTGCAGGGCTGGGGTGATATGCTGGTTCTGGTGACGCTAACCTATCTATCTGCAGGGCTGGGGTAATATGCTGGTTCTGGTGACACTAACCTATCTATCTGCGGGGGTTGGGGTGATATGCTGGGTTCTGGTGACACTAACCTATCTATCTGCGGGGCTGGGGTGATATGCTGGTTCTGGTGACACTAACCTATCTATCTGCAGGGCTGGGGTGATATGCTGGTTCTGGTGACACTAACCTATCTATCTGCAGGGCTGGGGTGATATGCTGGGGTTCTGGTGACACTAACCTATCTATCTGCAGGACTGGGGTGATATGCTGGGGTCTGGTGACACTAACCTATCTATCTGCAGGACTGGGGTGATATGCTGGGGTCTGGTGACACTAACCTATCTATCTGCAGGGCTGGGGTGATATGCTGGTTCTGGTGACACTAACCTATCTATCTGCAGGGCTGGGGTGATATGCTGGTTCTGGTGACACTAACCTATCTATCTGCAGGACTGGGGTGATACGCTGGTTCTGGTGATACTAACCTATCTATCTGCAGGGCTGGGGTGATACGCTGGTTCTGGTGATACTAACCTATATATCTGCAGGGCTGGGGTGATACGCTGGTTCTGGTGACACTAACCTATATATCTGCAGGGCTGGGGTGATATGCTGGTTCTGGTGACACTAACCTATCTATCTGCAGGGCTGGGGTGATATGCTGGTTCTGGTGACAGTAACCTATCTATCTGCAGGGCTGGGGTGATATGCTGGTTCTGGTGACACTAAGCTATCTATCTGCAGGGCTGGGGTGATATGCTGGTTCTGGTGACACTAACCTATCTATCTGCAGGGCTGGGATGATATGCTGGTTCTGGTGACAGTAACCTATCTATCTGCAGGGCTGGGGTGATATGCTAGTTCTAGTGGGTGAGTTCTCAGGTGTTGAACCTCCTCCTACACCAATCTGATATTCATGACCTAAACTAAAGATATCATCAAGATCCGTAACCCAGAAAACCCCTTTAAGGCAAAGAATTTGTAGTAATTTGAAGAAACGTCTGACATGTTGTAGTAACATGCTAGAAGTTTTGATCCATGGGGTTCTGGGTGCTGAGACCCCCACCGATCGCTAAAGCAAAGGGGCAGAAAGAATCAGCCAAGTGATATGCTGCTTCATTTCTGTCTGGCCCTGTACCCCATTCCTTGGAGAGCAGAACAAGTCGTGTGCAGACTTATAAGCAATCTATGGACTTCTGATGGATTCATACACCGCTCACTTGGAGATCTAAGCAAAGCCAGGCAGAAATAAAAGGGCCCCTCTGCCCCTTGTGTTTTAGCAGCCACTGAGAGCCTCAGCATCTGGACGAGTGGCGTAAATACCGGGTTAGCAGTGGTAGTGGCTGCCACAGGGCCCAGGACATTAGGGGGCCCAGTGGGCCTCTGATGGTTTTTTTTTTTAATAGGCCGTTACCTGCTGGAGCAACCCCAGCAGGTAACGGGCCCTATTTACTTACCGATCCCCGTTCCTGCTCACAGCTGCCTGCGCTTCCCATTCTGCGGAAACGGAGGTGGCTGTGAGCAGGAGCGGGGATCGGTAAGTAAGGCCATGGCCCGCAAACCCCACAAACACTGCTATCATTATACTCTGGGGTCTTTTCAGACCCCAGAGTATAATGACCGGAGACCCAGGGAAGGTGAGGGAACATAAAAAAAAAACAGTTACTTACCTCTCCTGCGCTCCAGCAGGCTTTGGGCCTCCTTGGTGACGTCCAAGACGTCACATGGGCCAGGCCAACGTCATTATGCATTGCGACACCGGACTGGTGACGGTTGGTCCAACATTGAAGAAGGCCGAAAGTAGCAGCGAGTGCGCCAGAGCCAGGGAGAGGTAAGTAACACAGTTTTTTATGTTTGTATCCTCCCATGGGTCTCCGATCATTATACTCTGGGGTCTGAAAAGACATTTGACATGGGGGGGGGGCCTATGTCAAATGTTTGCCTTGGGGCCCAGCCATTCCTAGTTATGCCACTGGTCTGGACACTTCATAGCGAGTTTTTTCTAACGCTTCCTAAATTGATGGCTACCATTTAAATTTTATATTTTCTCCATGCACATCCAAAGCTGTATTCAAAATGAGGATGGTTTCTTGCTGCCAGAGAGCAGTGCACTCTGGGAGCGGAGAGGAGAGGCACAAAGGCTGAGCTAAGCAGAAAGTCACATGTCTGACAACAGGTTAGCTCCTCCCCACTGCCAGTCTCCAATGGCAACTAGCAGAATTTTGAAAACTGCTTTGGACAAAAGGTGGAGCCTTCAAATAGCAAAAACAATGTAAAAGCAAATCTGCGTAATTTTAGAAGGGTCACATAATGAATTGTAGAAACGCGATTACCATGATATAGGCGTTCCGATTCAAGAACTTGATGAACTTCTCCAGACACCAGAAGCAGCACTTGAGACAGCAGAGGAGAAACCGCGTACATGGGTTTTGTACACCTAGTGGAGAAAGGGGTAATTACACAGAGGTGGACATCCCATCACATACACAACGTGATATATACAGTGCCTTGCGAAAGTATTCGGCCCACTTGAAGTTTTCAACCTTTTGCCACATTTCAGGCTTCAAACATAAGGATATAAAATTTTAATTTTTTGGTGAAGAATCAACAACAAGTGGGACACAATTGTGAAGTGGAACGAAATTTATTGGTTATTTTAAACTTTTGTAAAAAATAAAAAACTGAAAAGTGGGGCGTGCAATATTATTCGGCCCCTTTACTTTCAGTGCAGCAAACTCACTCCAGAAGTTCAGTGAGGATCTCTGAATGATCCAATGTTGTCCTAAATGACTGATGATGATAAATATAATCCACCTGTGAGTAATCAAGTCTCTATATAAATGCTCCTGCTCTGTGATAGTCTCAGAGTTCTGTTTAAAGCGCAGAGAGCATCATGAAGACCAAGGAACACACCAGGCAGGTCCTTGATACTGTTGTGGAGAAGTTTAAAGCTGGATTTGGATACAAAAAGATTTCCCAAACTTTAAACATCCCAAGGAGCACTGTGCAAGCGATCATATTGAAATGGAAGGAGTATCAGACCACTGCAAATCTACCAAGACCCGGCCGTCCCTCTAAACTTTCATCTCAAACAAGGAGAAGACTGATCAGAGATGCAGCCAAGAGGCCCATGATCACTGTGGATGAACTGCAGAGATCTACAGCTGAGGTGGGAGAGTCTGTCCATAGGACAACAATCAGTCGTACACTGCACAAATCTGGCCTTTATGGAAGAGTGGCAAGAAGAAAGCCATTTCTCAAAGATATCCATAAAAAGTCTCGTTTAAAGTTTGCCACAAGCCACCTGGGAGACACACCAAACATGTGGAAGAAGGTGCTCTGGTCAGATGAAACCAAAATCCAACTTTTTGGCTACAATGCAAAACGTTATGTTTGGCGTAAAAGCAACACAGCTCATCCCCCTGAACACACCATCCCCACTGTCACACATGGTGGTGGCAGCATCATGGTTTGGGCCTGCTTTTCTTCAGCAGGGACAGGGAAGATGGTTAAAATTGATGGGAAGATGGATGGAGCCAAATACAGGACCATTCTGGAAGAAAACCTGTTGGAGTCTGCAAAAGACCTGAGACTGGGACGGAGATTTATCTTCCAACAAGACAATGATCCCAAACATAAAGCAAAATCTACAATGGAATGGTTCACAAATAAACGTATCCAGGTGTTAGAATGGCCAAGTCAAAGTCCAGACCTGAATCCAATCGAGAATCTGTGGAAAGAGCTGAAAACTGCTGTTCACAAACGCTCTCCATCCAACCTCACTGAGCTCCAGCTGTTTTCTGAGGAAGAATGGGCAAGAATTTCAGTCTCTCCATGTGCAAAACTGATAGAGACAAACCCCAAGCGACTTGCAGCTGTAATCGCAGCAAAAGGTGGCGCTACAAAGTATTAACTTAAGGGGGCCGAATAATATTGCACGCCCCACTTTTCAGTTTTTTATTTTTTACAAAAGTTTAAAATATCCAATAAATTTTGTTCCAATTCACGATTGTGTCCCACTTGTTGTTGATTCTTCACCAAAAAATTTAAATTTTATATCCTTATGTTTGAAGCCTGAAATGTGGCAAAAGGTTGAAAACTTCAAGTGGGCCGAATACTTTCGCAAGGCACTGTATGTCACCCTGCTGTATCTTATATGAAGTCTTACCTTTCAGCTTGTGGTCCAGATACTCCAGGATGATTCTGATCATCTGAACAATGGTGAGTATGAGAGCCCCAAACGCCAGTGATCCGGTGTGATACCTGGGAGGGGGAGACACACACTAAGGGGGTCACAAACTTTAAATGACCATGGCTTGGGCACTTTATAACCTATAGATTTAAAGGGGACGTGTCACCAGAAAATGACCTATATTTAAAATATTTTTATTTTATTTTTAAGAATTTTTAAAAATTTTAAAAAAAAAAATCTGTGACTATGTAAAAAAAAAAAGTATATCCTGCAATTTTCACTCTAACCAATAAGAATAATAATAGATTGGCACTTGTCAATTCTGTAGATGTTTTCTTTGCAGCAATCACCTCATTTACATAACAGACAGTATTACAATAGAAGATAACACCTCTACAAACTACTCCATTACATCCACTACTGACAACAAAGATGTCACAGCTCATCTCCTCCCCCTCCCTGAACAGAGCATGTCTAGAATCTTATAGATCTCAAATAATTCGGTTCCAGTCTATTGTTGTTTATGGCCATGAGACTGCTGTAAAGAAGTCACTAAATGCATTTAACGGAGTAGAGAAGAAGCTCAGGCAAGATGGCCGCCCCCATAATCATGTACTGAAAATAGAATAAAATCTGGCTCACCTCAGTGTCCTCATGAAGGCGGCAGACACGGGGAAGTATGGGATGTCTTTAGGTTTGTTGAAAGCCCAATAATAAGAGGCAAAAGCCCCAGCCAAGACGCACTGACCCAGGGCAATGACAAAGTTAATGCACCACAGGAAGCCAAAGACATTGTAGATCTGCAGGTTGAAGAGGTTTTGTTGGAAGAGGCCCTCAGTGTTATACTTGTAGAAAATACAGCGCGCCTGGCTGCAGCCCGTACTGGAGACGTTAAATGTCTGAAAGGGGAAAAATATAGAAATATAATGAATAATGAACAGCAACTTTCTAATGTACTGCAAGATCTCTGCTTACTATCAGTGAATTGGCCTGATCAAGTTCATATGATACAGGTGCAGGGCTTGTACCAGAACACCCCCACAGAGGTTGTCACCCAGTAATAACCAGTCACTTCTAACAAAAAGCCACTGTCCAAAGTGGACAAACTTTAACATGGAGTGTGTCACCAGAACCAGTCCTGCAGATGGATATGCTGGATCTGGTGACACTAACCTATCTATCTGCGGGGCTGGGGTGATATGCTGGATCTGGTGACACTAACCTATCTATCTGCAGGGCGGGGGAAGCTGGCGGTGACCCTAACCTATCTATCGCAGGGCGGGGGATAGCGGGCGGGACACAACCATCACGCAGGGCGGGGGATATGCTGGTTCGGGACCTAACCACACGCAGGGCTGGGGGGGGGCTGGACACTAACCTATCTATCTGCAGGGCTGGGGTGATATGCTGGTTCTGGTGACCCTAACCTATCTATCTGCAGGGCTGGGGTGATATGCTGGGTCTGGTGACACTAACCTATCTATCTGCAGGGCTGGGGTGATATGCTGGTTCTGGTGACACTAACCTATCATCTGCAGGGCTGGGGGGATATGCGGTTCTGGTGACACTAACCTATCTATCTGCAGGGCTGGGGTGATATGCTGGTTCTGGTGACACTAACCTATCTATCTGCAGGCAGGGCAGAGGTGATATGCTGGTTCTGGTGACACTAACCACACGCAGGGTGGGGTGATGTGCTGGTTCTGGGGACACTAACCTATCTATCTGGGGGGGGGGGGGGGGGGGGGGGGGGGGGGGGGGCTAACCTTTCTGTGTGGGGGGGGGGGGGTGATATGCTGGTTCTGGTGACACTAACCTATCTATCTGCAGGGCTGGGGTGATATGCTGGTCCTGGTGACACTAACCTATCTATCTGCAGGGCTGGGGTGATACGCTGGTTCTGGTGACACTAACCTATCTTCTGCAGGGCTGGGGTGATACGCTCGTTCTGGTGACACACTCCCTTAAGTTATACAAACCGTCCAAAGCATACACTGCTAAAACCTCAGCATGAACTATACTCACCATTGGGTCACAGGTCTGATTTCCAGTTATATTTGCGCACCCTGGAGTGCTAGTGTTTGGGGCAGACACAACATATATTGGAGCTCCAGAGGTGGCCAGGTACCTGTATTTATATGTTAAGGATCCACCATTTTCATACTGTGTCTCCTACCACATCAGGCTCAGGTTGTCACTTTTGGAATAGGAGAACAGATGCAGACCATGATGGTCTCACCTGTCTGTACCCTTCCTACCTGCATGGCTATCCTCTAAAGTCCTTCAAGAACTTAAAGGATAAAAAGAATCCACAAAGTCTATGCCAAGTAGACAGGACCTTGAGGAACTAACTAATGGCTTCGTATAAAGATCTTCTATGGTTCCATGGATGGACAATACATCTCAAAAGTTACTTCTGGTAGAACAAAACTTTGTTGAGACATCTTGGTTAGTCAGTGGATGATCTCTGAAGGAGCTGGTGGAATCACATTTCATGGAAACCATCACATGTGCCCATTATGAGACCTTTTATACATATGGGACCACAATTGTATGTATGGTTATTTAGGCAACCCTTGGTGGAGGGCACTTTGTGGGGGGTATTTGTAGTACCAGGAACCAGCATGAAGGAGAAGACCAGAAGAACAGGAAGACATGTCCAGGGCCCTGGGGCTTGTAATTTTGTCTCCCTCTACATACTTTTGAAGGACCTTCATGACCACCATTACAACCCTTCTGAAAGGGTTTGTCCAGAAGAAAAAAAAACATGACTTCCCTTTTGAAAACACAGCGCCACACCTGACCATGGGTTGTATAAGGTATTGCAATTCAGCAACATTAAAATGGGGTAATCTGCAATACCTCTTGTAACCTGAGGACAAGTGGGGGCACTGTTTGGAAGAAATCAGTCGTGTTTTTATCTAGTGCTAACAACCCCTTTAAATCTCTCTATTAGGAAGGTGTATACTAGAATGATGTCACGTTAGTAAAGGATACAGAGCAGTAATGCCCCAGTATGCCACGCAGACAACCAGAAGAACAAAGGTAACAATGGGATAAAACAGGGATGACATAATGTAACCGATCGCCCTGTGGAGAGAAAAAGACCCTGGTTATTGTGAAAAGTTTTATGCTCGGACCACAAGCTGCTACTCATTTTCCCCTCCCCCGCTCACCTGCTAGCTTCTTTAATCAGAGCGATCGCTATAAGAATCCTCTTCCGCAGGAACAGCAGGAGTAATAACAGAATGGCCTCAACCACTGCGAGGATAATTACTGGAGGGAAAGAGCAATTATACCATATAAATACCCCGGTGTCATCATATAGAATATATATGTGTATTATCAGTTATGTTATTACATATCATATTATGGGGGCGGGGGGGTCTGAGCACTGGGATACCACTGGTCTGCTCCTGGGGGAATCCACTGAATGTTGGCAATATTCACTTCCATTAGAACAGATAGAAGCGTTCATTGCCTGATCACAGTTGGGGGGAGAGCTGCTACAGATATCCTCATTACTTATTGCTCACAGCTCCCCGGAATTCCCTCCACTCCTAGCTCTGACGCTCACATGGTGATTTGTGCTGGAGCTCAGAGAAGGGATGCGAGCAGGAAGTCATTTGAATTGCCGCCATGTAATATTAGATTCATCTGAATGGCCGCCATGTAACCCCACATTCATCTGAATGGCCGCCATGTAACCTCACATTCATCTGAATGGCCGCCATGTAACCCCACATTCATCTGAATGGCTGCCATGTAACCCCACATTCATCTGAATGGCCGCCATGTAACCTCACATTCATCTGAATGGCCACCATGTAACACTACATCTTCCCTGGCTGTAAAAGTCACTCTACGGCAAATGTCTGTTATGAGACAACCCCTTTAAGGTCTTCTAGCCCTTTAAGTGATTACTAGGCTTTTGCAAACATGTGGAGGCTATTACAGGTTACTGGACACAAAAACAACTCAACATTAGTGATACGTGGCTATGACTTACAGATAGCCAGCCACGTCTCTTTCACACTGCCATAAACACTCAGGTTGGTGGTGAAGCCCACGGTAGATATAGTTTTCCCTTGTTTATTGAGGGTGTCATATTCCATATAACAGTGATAGATGCCTGGGGAAAAAGAAAAAAAGTTACACCCTGTATTATACTCCAGAGCTGCACTCACTATTCTGCTGGTACAGTCACTGTGTACATACATTACATTACTTATCCTGTACTGATCCTGAGTTACATCCTGTATTATACTCCAGAGCTGCACTCACTTTTATTCAGGCTAATTTTATATAGAGAATTGTCTTTAAAAGGTCACCATTTTCTTTTGAAAAATTTCCCCATCTTTCCATTGAGAGTCCATGAGTATCAAACAAACAATGTTTCATGTCGCTGCCTGTACTTACCGTATCCGATTACCCCTATTACACCAATGATGAGCAGCCACACCAGGATGCCAGCCGTGAACCTCAGCAAGATGAGAAAGAGGAGGCTCACCACCATAGCTATAGCCAAACCTCTGTGACACAAAGAGATGATAGATTATGGACTGTCAGCTTTTTTACTCAGATTATTCCTATTATACCTAGTGCAGGACCCGAGGGGGCGGAGCATGACACTTTTCATGGTTCTGGTATGTGTCATGCTCCACCCCCTCAGGCCCTGCACTAGGCATAACTCAACATATCAGAGCTCCATGGAGCGTTCCTCTAAGTTACATTCTAAAATCTGATGCTACAAGTTTCATCATCACTCACATGAGGATCCAGGACCACGACCTGGCGAAGTCTTGAAATATTTTCTTTCCCAGGTTCTGAAAGTTGAATGAATCCAATATTTGGCTGAAAAAACACAAAAAAGTGAAACAAAATGAGTAAGTCTTCATGTGAAGGTTGTGTGTGTTCCGATGCTCTGTTCTATTCGAATATATCTGCTCTATAAATATTGGAACGGAACATCGGAACACACGCAGACTGCAAACTCGGTCATGAGCATAAAGCCTTAGGAAGTCTTCATATAAGCAGGAGAATGGGGAAAGTCCAGTGAACTACTCTGGTGAGACTCGAAGGATCAACTACAGTCCACACAATGGTGAATAAAACATCAACACAGAGTTATATCTACGATGAGAAAACATGGCTGCCTCTTTTCAGGAAGTGACATCACGTCCATCAGTCACACGGCCATGCTGCAGCTCAGTTACACTTATCTGAATGGCCATGTGACCAATGGATGTGATGTCACTCCCTGAGAAGAGAAAGTAGAGCTGTTTTTGAAAGAAAGCTGCCATGTTTTCGAATCCTGGATAACCCATTTAATGGAGAATTAGAACGTTTGCAAGGGTAAAAGGAAGGCGATACTTACTTGGTCGCGTTGACTATACTGTCTCTTGATTGGTTTCCGGTCATGGTCTGTCCTTGCCATTGGATGGTAAAATCAGTCGGAATGGTGAGATTTGCACTGGGGAAACACCTGTTAAAGACTAGAAATAGAAAAAACAGCTCAAAAATACATATAGTGCATACCCTCTGAAAAGATAGTCAACCCTAGAATCCTATGGGACCACTCAGTTAATATTCATGAGAATGCATCCTGGACTAAGGGACGGGGTCTAGTGACATCATCATGACACGTGTGAAGTCATCATACACAGATAATCAACAAGCTAATTCATAAAGGTCTATCCTAGAAAACCATTCTGTTTATTAACCCAAATAGGTTTACAAAGCTCAGAATAAATTTCATAAAATTCTACAAAAGCAGGAGCCAAGTCCTGGGATAGAAGGCGACACCGTGGATCACTGTCCTCTGAATGAGCAGAGATGAGGGGGTCCTATGGTAAAGATCAAAAAGGGTCTTCCATAAGTTTTGCCACCCAGCACTAACCCTTTCCATTACCCTTGGGCCGATTCTTTACCCACCTACTTCTTAGTAATGGTTTGGAGAGGGGAGTCCTACCCAGGTTCTGGCCACAATGGTCCTCCACCCTCCATAGACTCCACAGCAGATGTTTTTTGACTTTCTATCAGCTAGGAAATCCCCCAATGCCTTCTACTATGTCCACCACTATTTAGTCAATATTGTGCCATTAAAGCAGGTGCCCCCTCTCTCAGGAGAGTTCCTTTGGTTTTGGTGTCTAAAAAAAAAAAAAAAAAAATCATATATTACTCACATGGATCACTTTGGATCAAAAATTCAGGACACAGCTCCTTCGCAGTAATATCATACAGGCTCTGAAACAAAATTGAACAAAGACAGAACAATATTTATTGCATAAGAAGTTACATTCTGTTTTATACTCCAGAGCTGTGCTCACTATTCTGCTGTTTTTATCAAGTGTTTAGGCTTGTTCATATCAAAGTCAAAAGAAATAGTGAACGGCTGCCATCTTGGACCTCCTATACCAGCACCATCTCTAAACTGCTGAGCCACGGAACGCTGCACAGGTTATAGTTATCAGATTACCAAATTTGGAGATGGGAAGAAATTTTTCCCATGATGAGGAGAACTGACTTCTACCTCATGCAGGTTTTACCCTTCTTCTGGATCAACACTGCAGGATAATAGGCTGAACCAGGTGGACTATTTTTTTCGGCCTATGATACTAGTTAGAGAAGAGCAAATAGTTTGTAACGAATGGGGCTTGTTACGAATTTTCAAAAAGTTTGTCCGAATCCAAAATTTCTGGGGTTCAGAGAATAATAAGTGGAGGCCCAAGAACATAATAAACACTGATATTCACCTTTCCTTACTTCTCCTAGGCTCTCTTGGGTACCGCTTCAGTCACCTTCCAGCCTCCCGGGTGGTGTCACGAGCCCTGAGGGACAACTGAGGACTGTGACTGGGCCTCAGTGGTTACGTAGGGTGTGCCAACATCATGGTGGTTGCCACAAAGTGTCATGACGTCGGCACCCTCCACATGACTGCCGAGGCCTACACACAGGAGGCTGTAAGATTAATAAAGATGATGGCGAGTGAGTCCACGAGAGGTGAGGGAAGGGGAGTATTAGACCAAAACTGGTGGGCAAACCTTGCAAAATGAATCTTGTGAGGTTTGCCCCTCTCTAGTACTGGTGAATGTATATGGAGGCACTTTATACTATACATGTGTTACTATATGTTGACTCTTCTACACACAGTCCTTAATATACAGAATCCTCGGCTTCATACTGACCTGGGTTGTAGTACTGAGATTAATGCCAGGCTGACAATATGGCTGAATAATTTTTCTTTGATCTGCGCCAAAGTAAATGCTTGCAAACTGGGTTGGGCATTGCGCCACGCAGACCTGAAATGTAGACAGAGAGGTGAGTGTCAGACATAAGAGGCGTGAATCAGTAACGGCACTAAGGAAGTCTCTGCTATGACAAGATCTGAAGGACAGGGGGCGCTGCAGGTATAGAATGAGAAGATCAGGAGACTTACAACCTTACCTGGGTGGTGGGGCATTGTAAGCCATTCATTGCTGAGGCCAGGATGCTGGTGCTCGTGATGCATTTCAACAAGTTATAGTACAACACAAAGGGCTTGTCCCTGCAAGGAAAATATACGTGAAGAAACAGGAGGAGAAGGGCACAGGGTCCCAAAGCCTCCATACTGTAGGCTTGAGGACATCAAGAATGGGGGGATCATGAGGGAGGCAAAGGAGAGAAGCACAGATATAAAGTATGGACTATATGGAAAAATTCAGGAGTAATGGAAGTCAGTCTCTTGAGTTAAAATTATTGACCACTCTGATATGAGAGACAATATGGTGGCTTTTGGGATGCAGATTTCATTAGCTTATGTAGGGTTTCATCTTCATGATCCACGTTGTAGGACATGTCCAGTTTCTGGTGGGAAGGTAGGAAATAGGTTTTTAGAAGGTGAAGTGGGGCTTAGGTCAGAAGAGGGAATACTCACTTATTTTCTCCAACCCCACAGTACATTCCAGTAGAATTTCTTGGATAGATCACCTGGCGAGGGTCTCCATACAGCCAGGCTAGAGAATAATGGGACACGACAGGCTGGTTAATAACAGGGAGCAGACACGGTAAACGATCAAATATATATCCAGAGTCGGATTCTGTGGGCCCACCCTACAACAACCCCTAGGAAATAGACCATAGTACACTTCAAATTTACTGTCTTCTGGTTTACCATTATTGTGTTACTGGAGGATTCTATGGTACCCTTGTGGGCCAGTCTGACAGTATATTACATGTTTAGTCCGCAACAATTTACTGGAGAACCAAGGTCATAGAATCAGTGGTCTCCAACCAGCGGCATGGAGTTGTAGTGTCTCAGCAGCTACATAGTCACACGTTGGAGACCAGTGTCCAAGAGATTGTGTTTTTCATGTCATTTTTGGCTTTATTACCTAGAACTTGATGAAGCTGGGTTAGATGTCTTCAATACCAGATGTAAAGAGCTGTTAATGGTGAAAAGGCCCGAACATCAAAATTGGCAACAGAGGGTAAGCCCAACTCTTAACCATTGAGGATCCAATGGAAATGTATTCTCATCTGAGGAACCCCTCAGTCTACCTCAAAAGACTTGGTCTGGGGCAGGCGAAGCTTCTGTATGATATACATGTACTACTTTAACCACCCCAAGACTTTGTCACTCTTGACATTAGTTTGCTAATTTTACTGAAAAATGGCTTTTATTATTTATATAAACCCGTGTGGCCCCCTGACCAAGGCAGATCAGTGGGTTGTCCTTTGTTGAGCCCAAAGGTTCACCTGTCACATAAGACAAGGTCAGGCAAGCTGGGAAAGCCATATGATCCGCTTGCAATGAAGAGAAGGACACCTATGCCTAAGATGTCAACCAATTTCGCAAACTGGCAAAGCTCAGTGAACACCTGGTAAGTGGGAGCCTACAGTGATAGGGAGTGCATCCCCTGCGACTATTGGAGCATGCAATTCTTCACTGAGCTGCCGGCCGGAGGAATGGCGCTCTATCCACGGTAGGAAGGTGAAGCAAGTGCTGGCCATACAAGCACCATATTGCCACTCCAGCGCTGGTGACTGTGCTCTGGTGCCCCAGTTACACATCTGACATAATTTATGCCAAAAAACTGGTGTACATGCTTTGCACCTCAATTTTTGCATGTGTTGTAGACATTTTCTGTGCCTTGTCCAATAGATGGGCGAGGCTTGTTAAAAAGAGGGAGGACCTTAAGATGCAAAACTGTGAGAGAGAAAATGTGGCAAAATTTTGGAAAATGTGCAAAAATTTTGGAAATTGCACCAAAATTGTGTCGGAAACTAAGCCAACTAATAAGTGGTATAAAGTCAGACTAGACAGTCTAAAAGTACACTAGATTTTACAACAGCGTCAGACATGTCTAGGCTCTGTCTATAAATTAATATTAGTTTATTTGCTGTATTGTGTGGGATAAGAGACACAGAGACTTGCTGTGAGACTAGTCAGCCACCGAGAAGCATGCCGACGGGCTGAGAGGGTGACTAAAGGAGTGACTGAAGATTATAGGTCTCATAACCTAATAAAGAGACTTTACCCACATAATGTAAGGAGAAACCACCAAGCATATTATAGAGTCAGCAAAGGTTAAGATGGTTGTGCCTCTCTGTGAGAAGAAACTAAGCTCTTGAAGAAGGTGTCTACAACAACCTGACTGAGCACCTCCCCATGGCAAGTCAGACTGTATAATAGATTTTGTATTGGGCCCAGGAGCTTCAAGTCACCCTTTAGGCCACAACTCAATGTATAGTCTGAAGTGCAGCAAACACAATAAACAGCTCCGACATTCTGAAGACTTCTGGTCTTCTTGGACTTCTCTTGCCTTTACTTCCTTAGTGTCCGATATTCTCGAGTAAACTTTCTACTTGCTCTTTGGAAATTTTTTTAGCTTAACTGGTTTTACCACTAATAAGAGACTCGTTCAGCACAGCACCTTCTACTGAGTGATTCACCTGCAGTCATATAATAGTCAAGTGAACGATCCCTCGCAACATTGACAGGGTTGTCCTAAGGCGATAAGTTCTATATATTTACTTGGTAAGAAGCAAGACTCCTGAAAGACATTTCCTATCATGCAGAAAGGAACAACAGGCTGTAAGACAGGACCCGTTATTCAACACAATGGTGACCAAACACGGGAGATTCCAGATGGCCGCTTACAGAGCATATTGTCTCGTATGGTTGGTTTGTGTAGATCATTCTTGATGACAATGCTATATTTGCATCAATACATTGCCGACAATTGGCAGATCATTCTCTGCCATGATCTGTAACCTAGGCTCGGCTCGAATGACGGGACTCACATATGTCATCTGGACAGCTCTTGATGAAGTCTCTAATGAATGACCGGCTCATAGGAGTTGTCTGGTGCTCCTTGTTGGACAATTTCTATGGTACTTGTTAGAAGGTACATGTTAGACAATAAGTGGATCACATCAAGTACAAGTATCTCCCTACTTGGACCCCCAGTGATCAACTGTAACCTATAAGGAAACCTGACAGCACAACTACAAGGAAGATGAAGCCTTACACAGTGTCCATTCAAATTAATGGGTTGTTTGTGTTATCAAGGACAGGACACCACCAAGACGCCCACATTACACTACACCACCAAGACCTCCCACAATATATTACAATGACCATCTGCATTACACCACCAAGACCATCCACATTATATCACAAGGACCATCTGCATTACACCATCAAAGCCATCCACGTTACACCACCAAGTCTCTCCAAAATATGCCACCAAGACCCTTCACATTACACCAGCAAGACCATCCACATTATGGCACCAAAACTATCCCACAGTAGATCACCAAGGCCTTCTACATTATACCACCAAGACTGCACACATTACACCACCTAAACCACCTATATTACACCACCAAGAGCATCCACATTAGATCACCAAGACTCTGTAGATTACACCACCAAGACTGTCCATGTTATGCCACGAAGACCATCCACATTATACAGTACCACCAAGTCTCTCTACAATACTCCACCAAGACCCTTCACATTACACCAGCAAGACCATCCACATTAGATCACCAAGGCCCTATACATTACACCACCAAGACTGCCCACATTACACCACAAAGACCGTCAATATTACACCACCTAATCCATCCACATTAGATCACCAAGACCACCCACATTACCCAACAATACCATCCACATTACACCACCAAGACCATCTACATTAGATCACTAAGACTGTCCACATTATACCACCAAGATCCTCCACATTACACCACTAAGACCATACATATTATAACAGCATACACTTGCACTTTTAGTGCCCCTAAAATAGGTTAACTTCTATTTGAAGACCATATGCTTGGAAAGTAAATAGTTAACTGGCTAGATATGCATGCTACAACCTAGCAGAGAAGGTGTTAATTCCAATGAAGTGGTACAGTTACTGATAAGGAACAAGGAAATGATCCTTGTATTGTATGGTATTTCCACATGGGGATAGTTTCACACGTCTTCTACCTCCTCATAACTACTTCACACTCTGTGACCTCCACCTACCTCCAGAATGGATGTCCCCCAACTTACTGCCCCAATGGCCCATGGGTTGAAACTCAGCTTCATTAAAGTGAATGGGGTTATGTAGCAATACCTTACACAACTTACGAACAGGTGGGGTGCTGTTTTTGGAAAAAAAGCGTCCATGTTTTTCTAATCCTGTACAAATGTTGCCTCAGGTTTCAGGCCCAGACTGCTACCTCTGCACCCATAAACATACAGGTGTTGGGGCCCCTCTGCTGGTTCTATGACCACTCCTGCTTGGATGAACCCTGTAAAATCTATACTTTGATAGCAGACATTTCAAGGCCTCTGTGATGATTGACCCTCATATCCTTCGAGGTTGGCCCCTGCATAAATGCCAAAAGACCCAGGGAATAGGTTGGAAGACGGTGCAGTCAACAGCCAAGGGGGCAGAACATTTTAGTAAATTTACCCTCAAAGAGGGCATTTTTGTAGACATTAGCTGGGTGGAAAGGGCAGTCCTGGGCATTTTGGGACTGTCCTGGAGACAGGGCTTAAGTGTCCAGGGATTTTGGTCCTGAGAAGTTCTTTCTGTATATTTTATCTACACCTGCATAGCAGTGACGTATCAGTAATGTACACAAAGACAAGAAGTTTTGTGTTTTGTGTAACTAGAGCAGAAACGCCTCCCGCCCTCACAGCTGCTCTTCCTGTCCGTTTTCAGGAGCATATTGTGCCTCACTTAGGTCACTACTTAATGAATTGCCATTGATATGTCAGCAGGGAGGTTGGAGGTGCTCTCTACCTCCTTAAAGGATGTCTGTCACTGGAAGTCAGCAGATAAATAGGTGACCCTAACCTATCTATCTGCAGGGCTGGGGTGATATGCTGGTTCTGGTGACCCTAACCTATCTATCTGCAGGGCTGGGGTGATATGCTGGTTCTGGTGACCCTAACCTATCTATCTGCAGGGCTGGGGTGATATGCTGGTTCTGGTGACACTAATCTATCTATCCGCAGGGCTGGGGTGATATGCTGGTTCTGGTGACACTAACCTATCTATCTGCAGGGCTGGGGTGATATGCTGGTTCTGGTGACAGTAACCTATCTATCTGCAGGGCTGGGGTGATATGCTGGTTCTGGTGACGCTAACCTATCTATCTGCAGGACTGGGGTGATATGCTGGTTCTGGTGACACTAACCTATCTATTTGCAGGGCTGGGGTGATATGCTGGTTCTGGTGACACTAACCTATCTATCTGCAGGACTGGGGTGATATACTGGTTCTGGTGACACTAACCTATCTATCTGCAGGGCTGGGGTGATATGCTGGTTCTGGTGACACTAACCTATCTATCTGCGGGGCTGGGGTGATATGCTGGTTCTGGTGACACTAACCTATCTATCTGCAGGACTGGGGTGATATGCTGGATCTGGTGACACTAACCTATCTATCTGCAGGGCTGGGGTGATATGCTGGTTCTGGTGACACTAACCTATCTATCTGCAGGGCTGGGGTGATGTGCTGGTTCTGGTGACACTAACCTATCTATCTGCGGGGCTGGGGGATATACTGGTTCTGGTGACACTAACCTATCTATCTGCAGGGCTGGGGTGATATGCTGGGTCTGGTGACACTAACCTATCTATCTGCAGGACTGGGGTGATATGCTGGTTCTGGTGACACTAACCTATCTATCTGCAGGGCTGGGGTGATATGCTGGTTGTGGTGACACTAACCTATCTATCTGCAGGGCTGGGGTGATATGCTGGTTCTGGTGACACTAACCTATCTATCTGCAGGACTGGGGTGATATACTGGTTCTGGTGACACTAACCTATCTATCTGCAGGGCTGGGGTGATATGCTGGTTCTGGTGACACTAACCTATCTATCTGCAGGGCTGGGATGATATGCTGGTTCTGGTGATACTAACCTATCTATCTGCAGTGCTGGGGTGATATGTTGGTTCTGCTGACACACTCCTTTAAGGCTACGTCAGGGCTGGTGCTTATACTGTCAGTTCCTGAATATTCTAGCTATAAGTGTAAGACTATTAGAAGTTATCACTCCGCTCCCACAGATAATCTTATCTCTCCCTGATAACTTTAGTGGGATAAGGCGAACAACATGGCCGCCAGTAGCTTGCAGTGTGTTTTCACTGTAATTTATAGGATTGGTGATAAGGCTCAGTGCTGATATCTGCGACTACTGATCCCATAATGACTTCCATGTATTACATGGGAAAGCTCAGATTTTTTTATTTTTTTTTTAAAGACACAGTACATCTTTCAATAGATAACCACACTGTTTCTCAAAATCTTTAGATTTGGGTACCAATGGGGGACAAGGGGCTCTCCATATCATATCCCTCCACACCGCGCTCCATATTATAACGCTCCAGATCTGTTCTTTATTATCCACATGTGATTTCAGTCTCGGGCTCTAATCCTTGGGGGCCCTTGGTATCTATGTACATGTTCACTGACCTTGGACGCCCTCCATGTAAACAGACAGACCTGGTTCCCAGGATACAGAATATATATACTACATGTTTCAGCATGCCCACTGCTCATTTCATAGAGAAGAATGAGAAGCGATGGACGTGCTGCAGATTTTCATTGTAGATTCTGCATCGACAACCGTCAGTAACATTCAGGACAGTAAATGTGAATGGGGAGTCGAAACTCCAATAACATGCAGTGGATTTTCCTGACAACTTGTGCGTCATAGATTTGATGTAGATGTTCATCACATCTGAACTCATCCTTAATATAGATTTGTCTCTCAACACAGACTATACTCCCATAACAGTCAGAGTGCCCCCATAACAAAGCTGGTGTACATACATAATAGAGAGGCCACATCCTAGAGGGTGGACAAATAAATTAAGATCTCTCACAGAACAGGGACAGCAAGAGAGATGCACAACAGAGCCTGAGCTTCGACAGAACAATGTCAGAGTGCCCTCGTCACAATGTCAGCCATAACAGAGCCTGAGCCCCTCCTAACGGCATCAGCCAGAGCGCCCTGATAATGGCGTCAGAGACCGTCATGTTAATAGCGTCAGCCGAGTGTCCTGCTAACGGCATCAGTAAAAGGGCCCTCCTTATGGCATCAGCCAGGGGGCCCTCCTAGTAGCGTCAGCCAGAGCAACCTCCTTATGGCATCAGCCAGGGGGCCCTCCTTATAGCGTCAGCCAGAGGACCCTCCTAGCGGCGTCAGCCAGAGGGCCCTCCTAGCGGCGTCAGCCAGAGGGCCCTCCTAGTAGCGTCAGCCAGATCACCCTCCTAACAGTGTCAGAGTGCTCCTTAACAAGCCCAGGTCTTCCATATAAGAGCTCACAGTGTCAGCCAGAGTGCCCTTATAATAGTATCATCCAGCCAGGTCAAGTCAAAAATTCGTACTGGGGCTGAGGAACTTCAGGTTAGGCTTTTAATGGTGGCCATACACATTAGATAGTTGTTACCCGAATGCTTGTGTGACCAGCAACAATGCCTCCTAACCCTCTAAATGTATGTACACTTGGATTAGCTGGGTATGCAGGTATTTTCAACAAGGATAGCCAGACACGTAAGATCACAAGTATGAGTAAGTTGAGACCCAACGGCCCAATCCTTCTTACACCCCAACATCTACTATTGGGGAAAGGTTGGGTCACTGCTATACACAATAAAGGGTTAGGTGGTTGCCCCAAAACTATTGACTCTTCTGTGTGACATTCTGTACATTGTTTGACCAGTGTACACACAATACAGTGTAACATACACCTGACCCAATGCCTGCCAATATTGAAGTAACGCTGACTATATCTAACCATTATTTGCATTCTTACCTAAAACTCCAACCACAAGGTAACCGAGAATGAACACCATGAACAGGATACAGCAGATGATGTCTGTGCAGCTCCTATGTGGAGAAAGGAGACAGTCAGTAAGACAAAACACTAGAGATAACTGAATTGGTTTGTAAATAGTCGGGGTAATTATGAATTTTCCAAAAATCTCAGGCTTGGCCACCCATGAATCATTATTATACTCTGGGGTTTTTTGCCTCTCTTGGGCAACCTTGTGGGCCTGGTGCGTATTCTCCCGCGTCTTCCAGCCTCCTAGGTGATATCATAGGACCTGGGGACCACTGAAGGCTGTAACTGGGACTCAGTGGTCATGTGGGGCGTGCCAACATCATGACACTTATATCAAAGCACCATGGTGTTGGCGCACCCCGGGAAAGCACTGAGATCTATGTCTTGGCCTCAGTGTCAAAGCATCATGATGTTGGCACACCCCATGTGATTGGGCCTCAGTGGTCCCCTTGGGCCACTGACGTCACCCAGAAGGTCGGATGAGGCAGGAAGGAGCCCAGGAGAAGTGCAGGAAGGTGAGTATGAGTGTTTATTATTTTCGCACACCTCTCTTATACAACCACTTATTATACTCTGGGGTCTGAAGAGACCCCACAGTATAATACCACATCCGGTTTATTATTCACTCACACCAAGCAGAGATCTCGAAGATGGTAAAGGATAAAAGCACCAACTATATTACAAAAATTTTGATAATACTGGACGAGATATTAACTTAGCAGCTGGCAACCTGGATCCCAACATAAGGACGGGAAATTATAGAGGACATTTGAGAGAGCACTCACTTACCGATTTTTGATCGGTCCATTGAATTTCGGGTCATATTTTGCTGGCTCACCTATTGGTAGAAGAAAGAGGTATGAACAGGCTTGTATCTACAGACTGAGGACAATGGTATGACAGACAAGGGGGAGACCAATATAAGGACCCTGCATTTTCCCTTGGAAATAGGTACACCAGCACTTTATAATTCCTGCTCCCTTTCATGTGGTTAGCCTCATCTGGGCCATATTCCAGGGAGTATAAAAGAGACAATTGCCTAGGGGCTTTTACTCGTAACATCCAGTTCCCTCCAGTCCTTTCCACCAGCAGTGATCCATGTTCCATTGGACTGTGCTCATACACATGAGATTGTTGTGTGTGCCTTACAGCTAGTATCCTTTTAGTAAGTCCCCACCACAAACTTTGCCATAATTTTAGGAAATTGCCTCAATGATCCCAACTCCCTAAGAAAAAAACAGAAAGAATCCCTGGGCCCTTCTGTCCTGATATAGGGGAGGTATGGTGGTGGTAGGAACTGTTACCAGTCGAAGAGCTTGAGGAAATAGAAGCCCTGGGCCCTTCTGTCCTGATATAGGGGAGGTATGGTGGTGGTGGGAACTGTTACCAGTCGAAGAGCTTGAGGACATAGAAGCCCTGGGCCCTTATGTCTTGATATGGGGAGGAGTGGTGGTGGTGGGAACTGTTACCAGTTGAAGAGCTTGAGGACATAGAAGCCCTGGGCCCTTCTGTCCTGATATAGGGGAGGTATGGTGGTGGTGGGAAATGTTACAAATCGAGGAGCTCCATGTTTCTTAATGTACTGTATGTCATCAAAAACTTTGTATGTCAGACATTCGACATGCTGAAGGCCATTCAATACGTTGTAGGCCAAACATTAGAAAAGTTGTAGGCTGGAAATTAGCCATGTTGTAGGCCAGACATCAGACCATACTTGCCAACTTCCTCAAAATGGCTAGGAGCCTCCAGCCAAAAAGTGTGACCTCCTGGTGTCCCAGAAGACTGTGCAAATCTCCCGGGCCTGGGGAGATGCTTTTGCAGAAATGATTTCTGGGGTGACACATTTTGAAAATCTAAATATTACACGTATTAGATGTGTTGTAGGGCGGACATTAGACCTGTTGTAGGGCGGACATAGATTTGCAGCTCTACTTGACATTACAAGGACTATCCTACGCACCTTCCCCTGTCATTGCTCCCCATACTCTTCCTCATCACATAGTTATCGTCAGTAAAGTGTTAATTGCGACATATTTGCCGCCCTTATCAGTTAATTACCAGGGAAATGACACACGTAACCTTGAGATCTGTTTATAACCTTGGTTTGTCATATTATGTGTGTTTTTATGGCAAGTACTTTCCTTGGTATCACTCACCATGACGAATATAAACACAAACACACAAAAAGGGACTGCGGAGAGGTCTTGTACCAAAGCTTGGGCAAAGTGGGCAAATGCCTAAGGGCCTCAATTATCTAGAAGCCTCTATAACTGGATGAAGATTATATGGCACTGTAGGGTTGTGTTATTTGGACATTATATGGCGCTCTTATTTGTGCACTTTAACTATTTCCTATCTCTCTTTTGTTAATTATTAGTCTACAGTAGGTGTTGCTGGTGAGGGCAGTATTCGGGTGGCATGGCGGCCTCTGCGTGCCTCCTTTTTATTCTGCAGTACACACAGACATGCACAGGTTCCCCCTTCCCAGTCGTAACCATGTCAACAAAAATGAAAAGCACCTAATGTTTACAATGCTGGCTTCTCTTACCTTTGCTCCATTAATAAAAAAAATATACAATATCTTATAATAAGTTGTATTATTTTGTGTAGTCTAAAATTGAGAGTTGGGGGGGCAGCTTGTATTAGTCTCAGACAGATTCTGCTGCTGGGACCCTTGGCGATTGGCTGTAATCTGTAAGCAAGTATTCAATTCCCCTGCAGCACCTCCGCAGGCCAAATTAAGTATTACACTTGCACCAATTGAAATCAATGGACTATCCATGTAACCTACAGCTATGCGGAGTCCTCCAGAGACACAGATGATCTTAGAGGCCACTCTGGGTAATATATTAGCAACATCTATCTATCCCTGGGGGATATATAAAGCCTCGTGCTCCCTCTGCTCCTCCTCTTACCAGCCCCTCAGCGGTGCGTTTTCCCACTTGCCCTCCCCTTTTATCATAAGGGGTTCTGCGGCGTATTAGTTTCGGTTGTCAGTATGACAGGGATATGTTGGGCTTTTATGCGATTTCTTAATACTATTCTCTAATGGTTTTTCTCTTTTTTTAGAGTATTCTGGATATGTTTTTTTAAGTCACAGCTGGCGGTACAAACCTCTATGTCGGAAGTGAAGGTGGACTTGTCCGCAGGGAGACTTGCGGCCGTCATACCACTTCATGACTGTTGTTATAATGTTGGACGTTATAAAAAGCTGTGGCCGACCCTTCCACTTATGAGTTAAAGAAATGGTGTCCATGTTTAATTTACTACTTATAAGAGGGGGGGGGGGCGTTTTTATGGCTAATAGTCGGGAGTCTCTGCAGTCTTTTCTGTAGGATATGAACAGATAACTTGCACAGATCCTTTTCCTTTTCTCTTGGTGATAGACATCTACATTTACTGTACTTTTCTCACTGTCCTGGTCACACGTGACCATCCTACCATGTCCTCCCCACCAACTCACTGTCCACGCTTTTGATTTCAGCCTTTGTAAACTAGATTAAGACTAAATATACATTTCCGTGTTTGTACAGTGTGTATTATATGGGTGTGGAGCATTCCCGTCACCAAGAACAAAAGCACAGAGTAATATTACAGCTCATGAATGTGCTTTTTATAGACTCACATTCACCTCCTGATCTTCACCCAGCAATTTACCCCTTCACTTCCTTTATTACCCCTTGTACCCTAGGCAACGTACAATTCCTCAACCCAAGCTTCCTTTATTCTTTACTCCTCCATTCATACCCCCTGGGTATACTTCTTCAGCATTAGGCCTATCACTCCGCAGCCTCCATGTTTCGTCTCCACCCTTGTCACATGGAAATTTATGGAAGGACTTTGGCGTTGGTGCCATAGTTAGGGTTATGGGTGTCAGAGAGTTTACTGTAATGATTTTCTGTCGGTGTAATAGCATTGGTGAGGACGATGAAGATATAATCTGCAGGTATATCAGCAATGGCGAGAAAAATAGCGGTTAAAATACTAGAGACGTTAGTACTGCAATGCTCAGCCTGATTATCAGAATTGAAGGGGTTAATAGAGTAATGCTCTGCAGGATTTCTAGATTTCTTGGTATTCTAAACAGACTGTGGCTTACAGTTGCAAATTTCAAAGAAGGAGGAAGATTATTTTTGGGTCCATTCACGGGCCCGACTCTACCAGGTCCACCTTAAGCAGTAGAGAAAATGAAAAGTGTATGAGTGTTTTGGTATCTTTTACACACAGGGAACTACATAGCTATTTTATAGATACAAATAATACACACAGTGACGTCACAGTACGGGGATAATACACACAGTGACGTCACAGTACGGGGATAATACACACAGTGACGTCACAGTACAGGGATAATACACACAGTGACGTCACAGTACAGAGATAATACACACAGTGATGTCACAGTACAGAGAATACACACAGTGATGTCACAGTACGGGGATAATACACACAGTGATGTCACAATACAGGGATAATACACACAGTGATGTCACAGTACAGGGATAATACACACTGTGATGTCACAGTACAGAGATAATACACACAGTGATGTCACAGTACGGGGATAATACACACAGTGACGTCACAGTACGCCGACGGGGATAATACACACAGTGACGTCACAGTACGGGGATAATACACACAGTGACGTCACAGTACGGGGATAATACACACAGTGACGTCACAGTACAGGGATAATACACACAGTGATGTCAGAGTATGGGGATAATACACACAGTGACGTCACAGTACAGAGAATACACACAGTGTTCTCACAGTACAGGGATAATACACACAGTGATGTCACAGTACAGGGATAATACACACAGTGATGTCACAGTACAGGGATAATACACACAGTGATGTCACAGTACAGGGATAATACACACAGTGATGTCACAGTACAGAGATAATGAACTTTATAACTATAACAAGATAAATATGATGATGTCACATACAGGCATTATGATATCCTAATAAAGTAATGGAGGCGCAGTTAGTTTTCCACATCCCCTTCCATCATCCATAGTGATCACTAATCGCATCCTAGGTCGCACCATAATAGTTACTTCCGTCGGTCCCTTCAAACTACCCCTCTGTCCCTGTGCCCCATGTATCACTATATAGTGCATTTTAAAATAGCTGATCCTTGTAACTACCACCATTGTGCTTGAGGTTGTGATGTCATCGATGATGTCACTACTTGGAAAGAAATAGACATAAAAGATGAGTGACCAGCCCTCAGCAGGTACATTGTTCTCTACCTAGCAGGATACATTCAATGGTAACTCCCCGAAGTGCTCTCGATATGACTCCGTACGAACAATATTTGGCTGGACAAACATATTCAGTGAAGTTCAAAGCCTTTGATCGACCCTGAGCAAATATACAGAGATCAGGTATACATGTGTATACAACAGATAACCCTGCCCTCTGAGAATCAATGTACGATCTATTGATTTCAATGGGAACTATGTAATGCCTCATTTCTCCTGATGGTCCTGAATGATGGTCCTGGTAAGTCAGCCCCAATGGCTCTATTCAGACGAACCTATCAAATGTTGCCTTAGTCTATGGGCACTTACACCTTCAAGGCCCATGGGGCTAGGTGGTAAGACAGCGTGATTGAAGGAGCTCGGGCCCAGCAATACAAAACCCCGATGCCCTGGGCACCTCATTGACATATAGAATAAGTCTGGGCCAGGAAATCTTGACCGTATTCTCCGGTCTGGATTCCTCTGCGCGCCTGGGGCCTCAGTCTCACGGGGCCCAGTGAGACTGTGACCTGCGACTTGTGGGTCTACATCTTCAGCCCAACGACTACAAGCACCAGAGAAGTGGCAGGTGGCGTCTCTGTCATCATTTGGGTAGGTCGGTGTAATAGGTGGTGCAGGCACCTGAGGAAGGTGAATGTGGTGCGACAATCCCTAAAGTCACTCAGTAATTTGGCCATACATGGCGGTTTTGTGTGTGACGTATCATAGATTAGGTGGAGGGTTTATCATGTGAACCTTACAGATGTGACAGTGAAAGAAAACCACTGGGGAGAATCTTTTGTCCCTTGTGTCATGGGTGGCGGAAGCAAAGCTTATCTTTAAGACTCCATCAAACAGCACCTCATATCTCAGCTTCCCGGGCTCCTGTGACTTTGAGGTTAACTTCAATTTTTAGGCCATGAATGTATCTGGTCTCCAGTATAAGCAGTGATAGGGTGACACCACGTACACTGACCTAGTAATTATTACCGAGCAGGAACTATTGACAACATGTCATCGTCACCGCCATCATTCCAGGAAACTAACCCATAATTAAGAATAACAAGCCGCACCATGGCGATGCCACTCCCCAGGGCCCGCAGATGCCCAGCATGTGATGACTCCTGCTCACATCACAACAGACACCGCTCTGATCTCAACTCCTGTCGGCACATACAGCACGCCGAGCTTCCCGCAGAGCTGGTTTATGGCCACAATGGGGCCGGTGTCCGATTCCCCTCTGCACAATCTGTCTCATCTTCCTAGAAAACAGATATCGAGTAGCCGGGGCTCATTGTCAATGGACCCTGATTTGCAAAACTGATGATCTCCCCTGCCCCGGGTACAATGAAGTTCTTGTCTTCCGCACTGCGCCCTCCTTCCACTTGACCTCATCGGTGATCTGGATAAACCACATTCACCAATGTTTTGTACTGCTCAGAATATACTTGAAATAACTCAGGCTGAGGCCCCACGTTGCGGAAACGCAGATTTTTTTGTTGCAGATTTTGCTGCGTTTTTTTGAGCCAAAGCCAAAAATGGCTACAAAAGGAATGGGAAATATATAGGAAGTTCTTATACTTCTACATTCTGCTCAATCCACTCCTGGCTTTGGCTCAAAAAAACGGAACAAAATCTGCAACAAAAAAAGCTGCGTTTCCGCAATGTGGGGCCGTAGACTTAAAGGGGTTTTTGGTCACTAGGTGTTTTTTTTCAATACTGGTGACCCAGTCACAGGAAAGGTCATCAGGATCCACTCGGTGGGTGCCCCGGACACTGCACTGAACAGTGGAAATGGCCGCTCCACTTTTTTCTTTGCACCTGTAATTTTTGGATCTTTCCTGCAAATTATTTTGGTTCTTACAGGGGGAATCACACAGCTTTCCTAGACCCTGAATGGCAAAGCTGTCTTAGATGTGTTGGATATTTGGGATGCTAGGTTTGCTGGGTGACAACCTATTTGGGAGGTCACTTTTTCAGGATCAGAAATAACTAAGACAGAGAATGAATCAGGGTCTTATGCAGGGTCGTAGGACCAGAACAACGGATACGCGATCCGCTAAAATAGTAACACACGGAGTCTGACGGACACACGGTCTTGTGTATGGGTCAGTGGATTAGCCGCGATAAACACGATAAGTACACTGACAATGCACATGGTCATGTGCATGAGGCCTTACCCATCCAGGAACCCACTATAGGTCCCTTGAAGGGGGTCTATGAAGACGCCATCTTATCTGGGGATATAGTGGCGGCCATTTTTCTCGGTCTACATATAAATGACATTCATGCGTTACATGCCAGGGCAGAATACACTCTCGCATTTTACAGGTGGAAAAGGGGTGTGGTCAACACATTGTTGGCTAACATCACCGAAAAGGGGTGTAACAGATCCACAAGAGGTGGGGCCATGGGGTAAGGGGTGTGGCCTCACCAACAAATTTCCGCTTCATGCACCATTCTCCCGCAACCTCACTGCCAAATGTTGGCAGGTATGATATTGATGGTCATATGACAATTATGATTTGGATCCACGCAAGGTCTCCATGGCAACAGTTCACGTTGTCAGAAAGGGTTTCATTGTCGGTATCGCACTCTGCAACAAAACTTTCATTAGTGCAGTCTCAGGCTTTGGGCCTTTACTTAAAGATCTTGGTTCTCATCATGGAAGACTTTTCCTAAGTTTTTCCTTTCCCAGTTTTGGTCGCACGGCCCATTCCCTTTTTGAGTATCCTGCGTCTGTACCTCCTATTTGGGGCACCTCTCGGGAGATCGTGTCATGGACTGGCCCCGCTCTCGGGCATCCCTTGCCCTAAGTGTTGAGGAAAAGGGTTTCTAAGAGCAAACCTAGTGTTCAACAAAAGTATAAACTAAAAACCAAAAAATGTTTTCTAAAAATACAATAAATAACGTAAACTCATTATTTTGCTGGTGCCACGTGTCCAGATTATATCTTAAAATCCATCTACCAATGACTCCTGAGCTGCGGGGGATCTCGCCTGTGTCAGATGGAGAACAGGAAAAACAAGACTCTTCTAGATAGTACAGAAACCTGACGAGAATAGAATATTACCTAGTCTTAGAGGAAATCCACTGACTGGAAATGTAAGAATCAGGGTCATTATGGGTGTTGCGAGGAGTAAGACATTAAACCAGAGCTGTCACTTTACTGCAAAATGGCCTCGTAAAAATGGTTGACGCATTAACCATGAGCTGGCGGAGAGAAAAATGAGCTTTGGATTTCCTACAGGGACAAAGAGTGGAGAGAAATAGGGGCTCAATTCAGAACTGGCCCCTGTTTTTGGGGGTCCATGGACACCCAAGCTACATAAGAGCAATGAAGGGATCTCAGTAATGGAAGGATGGGCCAGACCCCTTATTCGGACTAGTGACATCATCACTGAGTCCCGTTGGACATGTTCACATGGCGGACCACCTCAATCTGTGTGTAAGAAGGAGGACCTCTAGGCCACCTCAACCGCGTGACGTCTTGAAGTGTCCTATAGACTGATATGGTCGGGTGGTATGTCTAGTTTTCGAGTTTGCAATGGCACCCCTGCACCTTGGGGTACATGAATGATGGGGACAGATAGCAAAATACTGTGGTCAGAAAGGGTTAATGGTGTCATATTTTTCTACGGCAGAAATTTGAATAGGCTTCTTGGATTTCCATAGCCGCAGGACCAGGAAGTAGCAAAGATAGCGCCTCTAAAAATGTATGTTACTATGGTGGTCAGGTCACAGGAATTTAACCTCGGAACTGCCTGCTCTTTAACTTGACAAGTGTTTCTTTGCTTGCACTAAAACTCCCAGCATGCCCTGACAGCATAGTTTCTCAAATGGCTGGAGATCCAACAGGTACAAACCAGTGTACTAGTACTAGGTGAGTACCAGGTATCTGGGGTGTGCCGGCAGCTGCATTCTGGTGAATCATATCAGGAACGCAGATACACGGGAACAGTGACATCACAGAGCGCCCTCATAAACAGTGCCATCACAGGGCGCCCTCATAAACAGTGCCATCACAGGGCGCCCTCATAAACAGTGCCATCACAGGGCGCCCTCATAAACAGTGCCATCACAGGGCGCCCTCATAAACAGTGCCATCACAAGGCGCCCTCATAAACAGTGCCATCACAGGGCGCACTCATAAACAGTGCCATCACAGGGCGCCCTCATAAACAGTGCCATCACAGGGCGCCCTCATAAACAGTGCCATCACAGGGCGCCCTCATAAACAGTGCCATCACAGGGCGCCCTCATAAACAGTGCAATCACAGGGCGCCCTCATAAACAGTGCCATCACAGGGCGCCCTCATAAACAGTGCCATCACAGAGCGCCCTCATAAACAGTGCCATCACAGGGCGCCCTCATAAACAGTGCCATCACAGAGCTATGCTCATAAACAGTGCCATCACAGGGCACCCTCATAAACAGTGCCATCACAGGGCGCCCTCATAAACAGTGTCATCACAGAGCGCCCTCATAAACAGTGCCATCACAGAGCGCCCTCATAAACAGTGACATCACAGGGCGCCCTCATAAACAGTGCCATCACAGGGCGCCCTCATAAACAGTGCCATCACAGGGCACCCTCATAAACAGTGCCATCACAGGGCGCCCTCATAAACAGTGCCATCACAGGGCGCCCTCATAAACAGTGCCATCACAGAGCTATGCTCATAAACAGTGCCATCACAGGGCGCCCTCATAAACAGTGCCATCACAGAGCGCCCTCATAAACAGTGCCATCACAGGACGCCCTCATAAACAATGCCACCACAGAGCACCCTCATAAACAGTGACATCACAGGGAGCCCTCATAAACAGTGCCACCACAGAGCGCCCTCATAAACAGTGCCATCACAGAGCGCCCTCATAAACAGTGCCATCACATCACAGGGCGCCCTCATAAACAGTGCCATCACAGAGCGCCCTCATAAACAGTGCCATCACAGGGCGCCCTCATAAACAGTGCCATCACAGAGCGCCCTCATAAACAGTGCCATCACAGAGCACCCTCATAAACAGTGCCATCACAGAGCGCCCTCATAAACAGTGCCATCACAGAGCACCCTCATAAACCGTGACATCACAGAGCGCCCTCATAAACAGTGCCATCACAGAGCGCCCTCATAAACAGTGCCATCACAGAGCGCCCTCATAAACAGTGCCATCACAGGGCGCCCTCATAAACAGTGCCATCACAGGGCACCCTCATAAACAGTGTAATCACAGAGCGCCCTCATAAACAGTGCCATCACAGAGCGCCCTCATAAACAGTGACATCACAGGGCGCCCTCATAAACAGTGCCATCACAAGGCGCCCTCATAAACAGTGCCATCACAGAGCGCCCTCATAAACAGTGCCATCACAGGGCGCCCTCATAAACAGTGCCATCACAGAGCTATGCTCATAAACAGTGCCATCACAGGGCACCCTCATAAACAGTGCCATCACAGGGCGCCCTCATAAACAGTGTCATCACAGAGCGCCCTCATAAACAGTGCCATCACAGAGCGCCCTCATAAACAGTGACATCACAGGGCGCCCTCATAAACAGTGACATCACAGGGCGCCCTCATAAACAGTGCCATCACAGGGCGCCCTCATAAACAGTGCCATCACAGGGCACCCTCATAAACAGTGCCATCACAGGGCGCCCTCATAAACAGTGCCATCACAGGGCGCCCTCATAAACAGTGCCATCACAGAGCTATGCTCATAAACAGTGCCATCACAGGGCGCCCTCATAAACAGTGCCATCACAGAGCGCCCTCATAAACAGTGCCATCACAGGACGCCCTCATAAACAGTGCCATTACAGAGCGCCCTCATAAACAGTGCCATCACAGAGCGCCCTCATAAACAATGCCACCACAGAGCACCCTCATAAACAGTGACATCACAGGGAGCCCTCATAAACAGTGCCATCACATCACAGGGCGCCCTCATAAACAGTGCCATCACAGAGCGCCCTCATAAACAGTGCCATCACAGGGCGCCCTCATAAACAGTGCCATCACAGAGCGCCCTCATAAACAGTGCCATCACAGAGCGCCCTCATAAACAGTGCCATTACAGAGCGCCCTCATAAACAGTGCCATCACAGAGCGCCCTCATAAACAATGCCACCACAGAGCACCCTCATAAACAGTGCCATCACAGAGCGCCCTCATAAACAGTGCCATCACATCACAGGGCGCCCTCATAAACAGTGCCATCACAGGGCGCCCTCATAAACAGTGCCATCACAGGGCGCCCTCATAAACAGTGCCATCACAGGGCACCCTCATAAACAGTGCCATCACAGGGCGCCCTCATAAACAGTGCCATCACAGGGCGCCCTCATAAACAGTGCCATCACAGAGCTATGCTCATAAACAGTGCCATCACAGGGCGCCCTCATAAACAGTGCCATCACAGAGCGCCCTCATAAACAGTGCCATCACAGGACGCCCTCATAAACAGTGCCATTACAGAGCGCCCTCATAAACAGTGCCATCACAGAGCGCCCTCATAAACAATGCCACCACAGAGCACCCTCATAAACAGTGACATCACAGGGAGCCCTCATAAACAGTGCCATCACATCACAGGGCGCCCTCATAAACAGTGCCATCACAGAGCGCCCTCATAAACAGTGCCATCACAGGGCGCCCTCATAAACAGTGCCATCACAGAGCGCCCTCATAAACAGTGCCATCACAGAGCGCCCTCATAAACAGTGCCATTACAGAGCGCCCTCATAAACAGTGCCATCACAGAGCGCCCTCATAAACAATGCCACCACAGAGCACCCTCATAAACAGTGCCATCACAGAGCGCCCTCATAAACAGTGCCATCACATCACAGGGCGCCCTCATAAACAGTGCCATCACAGAGCGCCCTCATAAACAGTGCCATCACAGGGCGCCCTCATAAACAGTGCCATCACAGAGCGCCCTCATAAACAGTGCCATCACAGAGCGCCCTCATAAACAGTGCCATCACAGAGCGCCCTCATAAACAGTGCCATCACAGAGCACCCTCATAAACCGTGACATCACAGAGCGCCCTCATAAACATTGCCATCACAGAGCGTCCTCATAAACAGTGCCATCACAGAGCGCCCTCATAAACAGTGCCATCACAGAGCGCCCTCATAAACAGTGCCACCCTCATAGAGAGTGTTGATCACAGTAATGCCCTCATACATAGTGCCACCCTCATACACAGTGACATCCTCATATACAGTACAGTGCTGATCACAGAGCTATCCTCATATACAGTGCCAGCCTCAGTGCTGCTCTAATAAACAGAGCTGAAGAGTTTGTGACAAAAATTCTTGATCTCTAGTATTGCAAAAGAGATTTCCAGTCCTAGAAATCTCTGACTGTCAAAAGGGGTTAATGTTCAGTATGGGGCACTAGAGTCCCAGAAGAGGCAATAGTAGGAGGTCGGAGCCCCCAGACCCCTGGATAATATCTCCTCAGACTACTATCTCACATCACACGCAGATTCTTACTTTTCTCACTTCTGTGATTTTAGGTACTGGGTACACATATGCCAGGGGACAATCGCTGATCGGGACGTGGTTATCACAGTTACACGGGAAACACCAACAGCAAACACAACCATGGGAAAACAAAAAATACAACGTCACCAGGCACTGCCGACATAGACAAGTTACATGGCTGGTACCAGAGAACCAAGCCTGGCACAGGGTGGGCAACAACGGGAACAGCATCATAAGGTATAAGGATGTCACCGGTATATAGGGACAGGTGATGTACAAGGGTATCACTGGTATATATAGAGATGGGGTGACATAATGGCTATTACTGATATATATATAAGGACAGGTGACATAAGGATATAACTGATATATAGGGACAGGTGACATATAAGGGTATGACTGATATATAGGGACAGGTGACATATAAGGGTATGACTGATATATAGGGACAGGTGACATATAAGGGTATGTCTGATATATAGGAACAGGTGACATATAAGGGTATGACTGATATATAGGGACAGGTGACATATAAGGATATGACTGATATATAGGGACAGGTGACATATAAGGGTATGTCTGATATATAGGGACAGGTGACATATAAGGATATAACTGATATATAGGGACAGGTGACATATAAGGATATGACTGATATATAGGGACAGGTGACATATAAGGGTATGTCTGATATATAGGGACAGGTGACATATAAGGATATGACTGATATATAGGGACAGGTGACATATAAGGATATGACTGATATATAGGGACAGGTGACATATAAGGGTATTTCTGATATATAGGGACAGGTGACATATAAGGATATGACTGATATATAGGGACAGGTGACATATAAGGATATAACTGATATATAGGGACAGGTGACATATAAGGGTATGACTGATATATAGGGACAGGTGACATATAAGGATATAACTGATATATAGGGACAGGTGACATATAAGGATATGACTGATATATAGGGACAGGTGACATATAAGGATATAACTGATATATAGGGACAGGTGACATATAAGGGTATGTCTGATATATAGGGACAGGTGACATATAAGGGTATTTCTGATATATAGGGACAGGTGACATATAAGGATATGACTGATATATAGGGACAGGTGACATATAAGGATATAACTGATATATAGGGACAGGTGACATATAAGGGTATGACTGATATATAGGGACAGGTGACATATAAGGGTATGACTGATATATAGGGACAGGTGACATATAAGGATATGACTAATATATAGGGACAGGTGACATATAAGGGTATGACTGATATATAGGGACAGGTGACATATAAGGGTATGACTGATATATAGGGACAGGTGACATATAAGGGTATGACTGATATATAGGGACAGGTGACATATAAGGATATAACTGATATATAGGGACAGGTGACATATAAGGATATAACTGATATATAGGGACAGGTGACATATAAGGATATCACTCATATATAGGGACATGTTATATATACATAGTATACAGCCATTGATATACTTATAGTTGCTGTAGGAGGAGGGGTACATGATGTATACAGGTGTATGACAGGTATCTATGAGGTGAGGATGGGGTTTCCCAGGTAAGTGCTCAGGTCACACAGGTGAGTCCAGGGCTGACAACTCGCACTAACCGTACTCCTCCGCCATCTTCCTGTGCCCGGCGCCCCCGGCTCTGCCGCCGCTTGTTGTGTACTCAGTCCCGAAATCCGTGTGTGGTCACCTGGAGACGCCCCCTGATCACACCTGTACCCGGCCCCGCCCACCGCCCGGCCGGACACGCCCACCGCCCGGCCGGACACGCCCACCGCCTGTCCTCAGGCGCCGAGTATACAGATATACATAGTGAGGGGAACGGAGCCCACATGTACATATACATACAGTATATAGTGAGGGGAACGGAGCCCACATGTACATATACATACAGTATATAGTGAGGGGAACGGAGCCCACATGTACATATACATACAGTATATAGTGAGGGGAACGGAGCCCACATGTACATATACATATAGTATACAAACATAGTGAGGGGAACAGAGCCCACATGTACATATACATACAGTATATAGTGAGGGGAACGGAGCCCACATGTACATATACATACAGTATACAGATATACATAGTGTGGGGAACAGAGCCCACATTTACATATACATACAGTATACAGATATACATAGTGAGGGGAACAGAGCCCACATGTACATATACATACAGTATATAGTATATAGTGAGGGGAACAGAGCCCACATGTACATATACATACAGTATATAGTGAGGGGAACGGAGCCCACATGTACATATACATACAGTATATAGTGAGGGGAACGGAGCCCACATGTACATATACATACAGTATATAGTGAGGGGAACGGAGCCCACATGTACATATACATACAGTATACAGATATACATAGTGAGGGGAACAGAGCCCACATGTACATATATACAGTATATAGTGAGGGGAACAGAGCCCACATGTACATATACATACAGTATACAGTATATAGTGAGGGGAACAGAGCCCACATGTATATATACATACAGTATACAGATATACATAGTGAGGGGAACAGAGCCCAAATGTATATATACAGTACAGACCAAAAGTTTGGACACACCTTCTCATTCCAAGAGTTTTCTGTATTTTCATGACTATAAAAATTGTAGATTCACACTGAAGGCATCAAAACTATGAATTAACACATGTGGAATTATATACTTAACAAAAAAGTGTGAAACAACTGAAAATATGTCTTATATTCTAGGTTCTTCAAAGTAGCCATCTTTTGCTTTGATTACTGCTTTGCACACTCTTGGCATTCTCTTGATGAGCTTCAAGAGGTAGTCACCTGAAATGGTTTTCACTTCACAGGTGTGCCCTGTCAGGTTTAATAAGTGGGATTTCTTGCCTTATAAATGGGGTTGGGACCATCAGTTGTGTTGTTCAGAAGTCAGGTGGATACACAGCTGATAGTCCTACTGAATAGAGTGTTAGAATTTGTATTATGGCAAGAAAAAAGCAGCTAAGTAAAGAAAAACGAGTGGCCATCATTACTTTAAGAAATGAAGGTAAGTCAGTCTGAAAAATTGGGAAAACTTTGAAAGTGTCCCCAAGTGCAGTGGCCAAAACCATCAAGCGCTACAAAGAAACTGGCTCACATGAGGACCGCCCCAGGAAAGGAAGACCAAGAGTCACCTCTGCTGCGGAGGATAAGTTCATCCAAGTCACCAGCCTCAGAAATTGCAAGTTAACAGCAGCTCAGATTAGAGACCAGGTCAATGCCACACAGAGTTCTAGCAGCAGACACATCTCTACAACAACTGTTAAGAGGAGACTGTGTGCAGCAGGCCTTCATGGTAAAATAGCTGCTAGGAAACCACTGCTAAGGACAGGCAACAAGCACAAGAGACTTGTTTGGGCTAAAGAACACAAGGAATGGACATTAGACCTGTGGAAATCTGTGCTTTGGTCTGATGAGTCCAAATTTGAGATCTTTGGTTCCAACCACCGTGTCTTTGTGCGACGCAGAAAAGGTGAACGAATGGACTCTACATGCCTGGTTCCCACCGTGAAGCATGGAGGAGGAGGTGTGATGGTGTGGGGGGCTTTGCTGGTGACACTGTTGGGGATTTATTCAAAATTGAAGGAATACTGAACCAGCATGGTTACCACAGCATCTTGCAGCGGCATGCTATTCCATCCGGTTTGTGTTTAGTTGGACCATCATTTATTTTTCAACAGGACAATGACCCCAAACACACCTCCAGACTGTGTAAGGGCTATTTGACGTAGAAGGAGAGTGATGGGGTGCTACGCCAGATGACCTGGCCTCCACAGTCACCAGACCTGAACCCAATCCAGATGGTTTGGGGTGAGCTGGACCACAGAGTGAAGGCAAAAGGGCCAACAAGTGCTAAGCATCTCTGGGAACTCCTTCAAGACTGTTGGAAGACCATTTCAGGTGACTACCTCTTGAAGCTCATCAAGAGAATGCCAAGAGTGTGCAAAGCAGTAATCAAAGCAAAAGGTGGCTACTTTGAAGAACCTAGAATATAAGACATATTTTCAGTTGTTTCACACTTTTTTGTTAAGTATATAATTCCACATGTGTTAATTCATAGTTTTGATGCCTTCAGTGTGAATCTACAATTTTTATAGTCATGAAAATACAGAAAACTCTTGGAATGAGAAGGTGTGTCCAAACTTTTGGTCTGTACTGTACATACAGTATAAAGTAAGGGGACAGAGCCCACATGTACATATACATACAGTATACAGATACATAGTGAGGGGAACAGAGCCCACATGTACATATACATACAGTATACAGATACATAGTGAGGGGACAGAGCCCACATGTACATATACATACAGTATACAGATACATAGTGAGGGGAACGGAGCACACATGTACATATACATACAGTATATAGTGAGGGGACAGAGCCCACATGTATATATACATACAGTATACAGATATACATAGTGAGGGGAACGGAGCACACATGTACATATACATACATTATACAACACTGTACACAGGTATATACAGTACACAACACCAGGCACAAGCCACCACTGGTGATCCCAGCACCACAGAGGACAGGTAACTGGTATAGAATGATTACTGTGGGGAGGAGGGCAGCGCACATGTGCCAGATCTTCCACTGGCCTGGGATAGTCTCATTTCATACAGTACAGTCACTGTGGGTTAAACTCCATTATATATAGCAGGGAAGAGGGGTGAGCCCCATAATATATGGGAGGAGGGGGGGTGAGCCGTGTTATACACATGTGGACAAAATTGTTGTTCCCCCCTCCCTCGTTTAATGAAAGAAAAACCCAGAATGGTCACAGAAATAACTTGAATCTGACAAAAGTAATAATATATAAAAATTCTATGAAAATGAACAAATGAAAGTCAGACATTGCTTTCCAACCAGGCTTCAACAGAATTTTTTTAAAAAAGAAAACTCATGAAACAGGCCTGGACAGAAATGATGGTTCCCTTAATATTTTGTTGCACAACCTTTTGAGGCAATCCCTGCAATCAAACGATTCCTGTAACTGTCAATGAGACTTCTGCACCTCTCAGCAGGTATTTTGGCCACTCCTCATGAGCAAACTGCTCCAGTTGTCTCGGGTGTGAAGGGTGCCTTTTCCAGACGGCATGTTTCAGCTCCTTCCAAAGATGCTCAATAGGATTTAGGTCAGGGCTCATAGAAGGCCACTTCAGAATAGTCCAATGTTTCCCTCTTAGCCATTCTTGGGTGTTTTTAGCTGTGTGTTTTGGGTCATTATCCTGTTGCAAGACCCATGACCTGGACTGAGACAAAGCTTTCTGACACTGGGCAGCACATTTCTCTCTAGAATCCCTTGATAGTCTTGAGATTTCATTGTACCCTGCACAGATTCAAGACACCCTGTGCCAGATGCAGCAAAGCAGCCTCAGAACATAACAGAGCCTCCTCCATGTGTCACAGTAGGGACAGTGTTCTTTTCAAGATATGCTTAATTTTTACGTCTGTGAACATAGAGCTGATGTGCCTTCCCAAAAATTTAGATTTTTGTCTCATCTGTCCATAGGACATTCTCCCAGAAGCTTTGTGGCTTGTCAACATGAAGTTTGGCAAATTACTTTTGTCAGATTCAAGTTATTTCTGCGACCATTGTGGGTTTTTCTTTCATTAAACGAGGGGTACCAACAATTTTGTCCACGTGTGTTATATATATATATATATATATATATATATATATATATACTCTTCACTCCCCCACTGTCATCAATTAGCGCCCATGTCCCGGTTTCCAAATGTCCTTTCTTGTACCACTTTTGGTAAATCCTACCGCCCTGCAGTACCAGATTCAGACCATAGAAACATGAGGCGCTCTTTCTATCAGACAGCAGCCATGGCTTTCTATTTTCATACTGCTCCATTAAGGACAGGGTTACACTGTGACCTTTTTTGGCCAAGTTCAGACTATACCAATGGTTGCTCTCAAACTTAATTCATAGAGGGAAATCTTCAGGTTGTGTTGCTGTCATGGCGTCATGTAGCCCAAGCCTAGTAGGGGCACAAGACGTGACCTGATTCCTTCTCCTGACCACTGGTTTGGGCTGAGGTGACTTCTCATGTCCTGGAGTGACCTGCACTTTATTCACATGACATTTGCAGATGAGATGTAATTGTTCACTACTAAGAAGTGAAGTGTCATGGCTGACATGACTCAGAGCAGAATGTAGGCCACACCACAGCTCAAAAGAGGGCACCGTCAAGTCATAATAATAGGGCAATGGGGGATTGGTAGCTTCAGGTCTGTGGGATCTCCCGGCCACAGAGGTTCAGTGTTCAGACATATGCGAACTGTTGTCTTCAGCTGATCATTTCCTTTGGCAAGCACCACACCTGAAACATCTAGAACAGACGAGGAAGAACTGTGGCGTTATGGTGGGGCACTGGGACTGGCATTGTGGTGGAGCACTGGGACTGGCATTGTGGTGGGGAACTGGGACTGGCATTGTGGTGGGGCACTGTGGCTGTCATTGTGGTGGAGCACTGGGACTGGCATTGTGGTGGAGAACTGTGTCTGGCATTGTGGTGGGGCAATGGGACTGGGATTGTGGTGGGGTACTGTGGCTGAGATTGTGGTGGGATACTGTGACTGAGATTGTGGTGGGATACTGTGACTGAGATTGTGGTGGGGCACTGGGACTGGCATTGTGGTGGAGCACTGGGACTAGCATTGTGGTGGGAAACTGGGACTGGCATTGTGGTGGGGCACTGTGGCTGTCATTGTGGTGGAGCACTGGGACTGGCATTGTGGTGGAGCACTGGGACTGGCATTGTGGTGGAGCACTGGGTCTAGCATTGTGGTGGAGCACTGTGGCTGGCATTGTGGTGGGGAACTGGGACTGGCATTGTGGTGGGATACTGTGGCTGAGATTGTGGTGGAGCACTGGGACTGGAATTGTGGTGGGATACTGTGGCTGAGATTGTGGTGGGGCACTGGGACTGGCATTGTGGTGGGGCACTGGGACTGGCATTGTGGTGGAGCACTGGGACTGGAATTGTGGTGGGATACTGTGGCTGAGATTGTGGTGGGGCACTGGGACTGGCATTGTGGTGGAGCACTGGGACTGGAATTGTGGTGGGATACTGTGGCTGAGATTGTGGTGGGGCACTGGGACTGGCATTGTGGTGGGGCACTGGGACTGGCATTGTGGTGGAGCACTGGGACTGGCATTGTGGTGGGGCACTGTGGCTGAGATTGTGGTGGGGCACTGGGACTGGCATTGTGGTGGGGAACTGTGGCTGAGATTGTGGTGGGGCACTGGGACTGGCATTGTGGTGGAGCACTGGGACTGGCATTGTGGTGTGTACAGTATTTATCATATTGCCTGAATATTAACCATAGGAAACGTGCACTAAACCAAATAACCCTTTATCTCCTGATATGATTTTAATTACGGGTACATCCTATAATCTGAAAAATACTCTATACCTACAGTATATACTGAGACTGCCGAGACTGCCACTGTGTCTATTACCTTCTCCAGGGGTATACAGGTACCCCGGCTCACACAGTGATTCCTATACTACCTACTACTATAATGCTATCACATCTGCACAAAGACTGATGAAGGAAGTCCCCTGCTCCAATAAGGTGCAATGCAGGCAGTAGGTGACTACGGCGGAGGGATATTTATAGATCTGTGACTACATGTAAATTATTATACAAAGAAGGATCTGCTCACGTCTGCAGAGAGAGGATTGTGAAACATTAACAAGGAGATTTACCAGGAACTGCGGTCATCTTACCAGTGCCGGCATCAGCACCAGGGTAACCTGGGAAAATGCCAGGGTACACGGCGCGTCCATGGCATGATGGGAAAATATGCCTTGCCAAGTCAAAGATGGGGCCCAGTATTATTCTATCACCCAAGGGCCTGTAGACACTTGTTAGCCACCTATACACAGGATAGGCTGTCACTAACTGCACATTGGGTCCGGCGCCCAGAACCTGCACCGATCAGCTAATCCGGGGGCCAGAAGCTACTACTATGGACGAGGCTCTGCTCCTATTCAAGTAATAAGCTCCGTACACTGTATAGTGGTGGTGCTGCGGTACCACAACTCTGCGCTTAGTACTTGAATAGGTGCAGAGCTTCTTCCAGCAATGGCAGATGGATCAGCGGATCGGTGTATGGTCTGGGTGTCAGCCCCCCCCATCAATCAGATACTGGTGGCCGATCCTGCAAATAGTTCAAGAAGTATAAAAAACACTGTTGGGGCGAGAAAACTTGTTTCATTGCTTTAAGGGTCACAAGACCCCATTATTCTATGTACTGTGCCAGCCACTGTTAGATATTCACAAAATCAGACCCAATTTGTAACCGCATAAGGGGAAAGATGTTCTGAGTATTTTGGGCACTATGAGTGATATATATGGAACACACAGGCCAACCTAACAGAATTTGAACTAGACTTTATTCTCAGGGAGACAACCATCATGATGGTTAAAAACAGTCTTGCTTGGTCCGGCTGCTGAGGACCTGACATGGGTGGTTCTCTGAACCCTCTTTGGGACTCTTATCTGGTATGTCTTTTTGTTCGCCCCCTATTCACACCCCCTTAGCTACCCTACCCTCAGTTTTTTTTTTCTTCTTCTCTTCCCTGCTCGTCCTCTCTTCTCTTCTCTGCTTTTGTCGCTTTTTCTGCTCTCCCTCTTTCTCTTCCTACTTCCTCCACTCGTTCTCCCTTTTCTTCTTCTTCTTCTTCCATAATTCTGTGGCCTTGCTGGCTTGATCCGTCTGGGGGGATTCCCCGGGTGGTCCCGGTCCGCATTGTTTATTTTTGTGTGTGTGTGTTTTTGTGTAATTAGTCTATTTTGGACCTTGTTGTATTCTTATAAAAATGCAATAAATATTTGAATTATATATATATAAAAAAAAAAAGTCTTGCTTGAGGCAGCTTAATGGTTACAGAGGTTAACAAGAGGCAACAGGGTTAATGGTTACATATGCTAACAAGAGGCAACTGGCTTAGTAGTTACAGAGGTTAACAAGAGGCAACTGGCTAAGTGGTTACAGAGGCTAACAAGAGGCAACTGGCTAAGTGGTTACAGAGGCTAACAAGAGGCAACTGGCTTAGTAGTTACAGAGGTTAACAAGAGGCAACTGGCTAAGTGGTTACAGAGGCTAACAAGAGGCAACTGGCTTAGTAGTTACAGAGGTTAACAAGAGGCAACTGGCTTAGTAGTTACAGAGGTTAACAAGAGGCAACTGGCTAAGTGGTTACAGAGGCTAACAAGAGGCAACTGGCTTAGTGGTTACAGAGGTTAACAAGAGGCAACTGGCTTAGTGGTTACAGAGGTTAACAAGAGGCAACTGGCTTAATGGTTACAGAGGCTGAGAAGCAATGGGGTTGGTGGTTAAGGAACAGTCTCAATGAGGGCACAGCTTACAGAACAGAAGAGAGTAGATACACAGAACACAGTACTGAGCCTCTGTAATACACATGGGCAGTCGCCCCATTTCAACAGTAGTAAACCAGCACATGGGCAGATGTCCAATTGTTATAACCCATGTCCTCTATAACTGGACACATTCACTATACTCACCGGTCTTCTCAGCTTCTCTCTCAGCACCAAGGCATTAGGGGCTGGTCACTCTCACTGTCTCTGACCAGGCCAATAGTCACTTATGGACACCCACTAGCCCCCTGCACAGTTTAGCAGCTCTCGGATCAGGCTGTGATCTGCTGTCAGCCTGTCATCTTCTTACTGAAGTCAGGTTATTATACTCTTCTCTTCACAAGCAGACGCGGTCATTTACGGATAGACCATCATTTAAAAAAAAAAAAAAAATCCCAGAAAACCTCTTTAATGTCCACTTTATTCCTAATATAGGACATTACACACATTTTTGTAGCTACTATTTTCTTAACAGGTCTAGAAAAACCTGCACGTTATTTTTTTATTTCCTTCAAGAAGGTTCTTCTTGTTTTTTCCGTACATAAGGCGACTTCTTGCTCGCTCCCTATGCAAATATTTCTTGTTTCAGATGCATATAGGAGGGATAAAACCTGATGGTTATCATTTCTCTGCTACCTGACTGGTGATATAATGGAACTGTTCCAATGCTACACGTTCTGCTGATACGTCAGGTGTAACATTTATAGGGACCACCTCATTGGAGAGAACTCCTTTTCAAAATGTGTTCACCAGCTGGTCACTGTAGATGTGAAACTGCAGATTTTACCAGGAAGACGCCAGGACCAATCAGATATTACTCTTGTAAAACAAGGATGGCTTGAGTCCACGAGAACAGAATCAGGTCCTACAGAATGGTTCTCCACCCTGGCTCATAAAGGGGGAATGATTCCAAGTAAGGCTAGGTTCACACCTGCGCCTATATTCCATTTGGGGTTTCCATCCCCAAACCCGCTTAAAAAATGTGGAGAGAAAAGTCCTGCAAGCAGGACTTTTCTCTCTGCATTTTTCGGGAGAAAAAAATGGGGTCTGCGGGTAACTGTTTAAGCAGGTTAGCTTTCCGTTTATCGGGTCCCCAAGTGGACCTGAAGAACGGAAAGCCGAACACTAGTGTGTGGACCTAGCGTAACAAGACAACCTCTGTGAGGTCCAAAAACATCTGTAACCACCAAGCCAGTTGCCTCTTGTTAGCTTTCTTAACCACCAAGCCACTTGTCTTGCCTCCTATTAGCCTCTGTAACTCTCCTTCACAAATCCCCCCCGCACTCCCATTCTACCACTTCTCAGATTTCCTGACGGTCTTAACGTCTTGGCCTTCAGTAGGACACCACTGGTCAGTGCTGAGATGTCATCCCTGGATTCCAGCACACGGAAACCAGAAGATCCAGGAAGTCTTTCATAGCATTCTGAGCTTTTGGGCAAACTTTTTGAAGGGCTGGACAACCTCTTTATGCCGAGTCTACATTAACAAATGGAGCACTACACAACACCACGTATCAATTCAACATTTTATAATCCAAAAATTCTGACAATCTGACATTTATTTCCAATGCAGGACAACCACATATTGAGGAGTTTGGGGAGACTGAAGGTTCTCTTCCCTTATGAATGCGTTCAATGCCGTTCTGTGAGTATCTGGTAATCCGTCACCAATCAGGCCCCATTAAAAGGGTTCAGTGATGCGAAGGGTCTGAATGGGGGCCCTCAGCACCCCTGTTTTTATGATCGGTGACGTCCCCAGCAGTTGGACCCTTGGCACCCCAACACGTTACGATACTATATGAATTTTTCAAATACAAACACTGAACAAGTCCAATACCAATAAAAGATGCAGCAAAGTGTCGCCGCTATCATTGAGAACACTTACCTATTCATAATGACTTACATGCCAGGAGTAATGACAGATTAGTGACTTATTAGTGTACAAAGTAACCCTGAATGTGGGCGCATGACTATAGGGAGGGGCAAAAAGAAAAAAAAAAATACTCAAAAAAGCACTCGAGACCGGAGCTTCTAGATCTGAGAACTGTCATGTCAATGTATCTGGAAATGGTAAAAATATGACTTATCCTGCAAAAAATCGAGCGTACATATGGCAGACAAATTGGAAAGTGGCAACATAAAAACATTTTCATGAAAATTTTATTATTGTGCAAAATAAATCACATAACACTATTCATACACTCACTGACAAAAATAATAATGCTCCAAGGAGGAGTTTTTGGAATCGGATGAAACTTTTCGTGTGATTGTGATGGTGAGGCACCTGCCGCCCTATAAAAAGGCTCTCAGGGGCTACTTTTGGGTAGTGTACTTCTTGGTGAGAGATCGTTGACTACTAGACATAGCTATACGACACACTCAGACATTTTGACTCAGACACTAACAGCTCAGTAATATGTACATGTACATCCTGACATGGCCACATGTGTCGTCTCTGATGGCAGGGTGGACAGCTGATATTTTCAGCAGGATAATGCTCATCCCTACACATAGTGGTGGACTGACTGACTGACTGACTAACTAACTAATTAATTGAAATAAAACAAAGCAGTCAAATTAGGATTCTCGCCTCCAAAAATGTATATTATTTGCATCAATGTTTTTATAATGTTAAATATTTATCCCATATGGTGCAGGCCATAACAGGAGAAAAAAAATCAAAATGGCCAATTTAATTTCTCTTTTTTTGGCTGATTCATGTAAAAGATGATCAAAAGGTCATACATTCCCCAAAATGGTACCAATAGCTTGCCTACAAAAAATACTCACAGTTCTGTACACAAATATATGAAGAGAAAAAAAAAGTTGCAGGGATCAGAATATGGCGATGCATAGAAAATTTTGGTTTTCAAAGTTTTATATTTTTCTAAGGGATTAAAACATAATAAAACTATATAAATTTGTTACCACTGTGATATGTTGGTGTATTTTTTGTTGTAGCATGTAGGTTATATAAGATCGTGGCAGGTAAGGGATTAGGCTCCATCCACAACAGCTATGAATTATAATAGAAACACGTTCCTTGTCTAGATCTAACCATGATGTCATAACTACTATTGTGAGGTCATCACTGTAACAATGCTCTGAGGGCTATATAGGAGAGCAGGAGATGTGTGTACTTTAGGAGGATAAGTCTGTGGCTGATGTCTTATGGGCAGATTCCTTATAAGTGGATTTTATTAACCATTTTATATTAGGGTTATTTTGGATTTTTACGACTCATGGTCTCCAACCTATGAGGACATGCTGGGATTTGTAGTTTTACAACTGCTGTAGATCTTCTGATTGAAAGCCACCAGTCTATAGGATCCAGAGCCAGACGTCCATGTCTTGATATGTCCTCCATTCTTCGCAGGTTATATCAATGTTCCTTTGGTTTCCACTAGTCCTTCAGTAGATGTCTCCACCACGACTAGTCCTATAAATCTATTAGTTTGCATCATTCTTTCTAGTCTATGGAGATGTGACCGTCATGAGGAGCCACAAATTATTTCACCGACCCTAAATTCTTTTCCTCTCCCCCACTCCACAGAACAAAGTACTTGAGCACACCCTTGTCCACCCTATGTCCTCTAAGGCAGAGGAGTCAGGGGTTGCCGGGACATCAACCAGATGTTGCCCTTCTAGGAACAAGGTAAATTCTCGGAAGGACGAAAGGAGGGATAAAATGGTGGAAGGAGACATGGACAGATGGTTGGATGAACTGATAAATATTTGCTTTACTTCTCAACAGAAAAAGCTAAAAACATCAGGAAAGAAAACAATATCTTGTGCGCCCGTCTTCTGTTTGGTGAGAAAATCTTAACGATTTTCTATTATATATATTTTGTCCTTCCTATTTCATCATGAGGTTTCTCTTACATTGTAGAGCTGTGCATCAGTGGAGGTGACTCCTGAGCTGAAGACCAAGACAGCTGAATGCCAGGTATCCAGAGAAGATCTAGGCCTGAGGCCAACCACCTCCGTCCAGGTTGAGAAGAACCTTAAGAACATCCAGATGGTTGATACAGGAACCCAGGTCACCGAACAAGACCTGACTGAGGCAAGTGCGACAAGGACCAGAGACGTCTCAGTAAGTAGAGCTTGTGTCCTCTTTGGTCATTGGTTCCTGAATGTTCTTCTCGTCATGGTTGTTTCTGTCTGTCAGGAGGATCCTTTACCATCTACTTCCATGTGGCTGATCCTGGTGACCATGGACAACCCTGTAAGTCCTGCCTTCTTCTTGCTTATAGTTTCTATTACTACTATTACATGGATGAGAACCTATTTTCCACCTGAACGATCCCAATGCTGGTGAGATATTTCCCTCAGGGACATTCCACAATCCCATCGCTCTTGGTGTAGTTGGCACCACTGCTACGAATGGGTTCTTCAATACAGATCATTGTACGTTCACTGAAAATGTGAAGCAGCTGTTTAGTGAGGATGAAGCCTGAAGTGACAACCAACTCTTCTTATTTTAGGAGGAAAGACTTCTCACAGAAGACCTGGCTGTCGAGAAACAATATGACCGGGGAGATCATCGGAATTGAGCCAGCTGATTCATATCCACCAAAAAGATGGCTGACGAACACCATGAGGACAAAGCAGACACAGCCAGGACAGCCATGTCACCACCAGTAATTTTTTTTTGCTCTCAAGAAGCAAAACAAAACAAGTCTTGCCGTTGACATCTTTTAACATCATAATACTGATAAAAAGCACTTTAAATGGGGTCCAAAGTAGAATCCTTGGGACTCCACCTGCCCTATTAAAGTGAATCGAGTCCCCACAATGTATATCATACCACAACGGGTGTGGGCTGCTGGACACATGACCAGGGGGCAGAATCAGCTCAAAAACCTGATGGTCAGAACCAGGGCCAGAAGTTGTTAAGATAGAGACCCAAGATTCTAAATCAGATTAGCAAAAAGAAGGAGCAGGAAACTGCCCGATAAGAGGAGAAAGGAGCATTTTTCTCTAATAAGATATATTACAAAGCTCCTTATAAATCGGCTGTACCATTTGTTTATGCAAAATTTGTTATAACCACAGTTCCTATTTAAGGCCTCTTGCACATGACCATTGTCAATGCGCTAACCATGTTGCTTGTGGCTAGCGCACTGACCCATACTATTCTATGGCCCTATATACATCACTGTGTATTATCACAGGCCTTCCATGGATCTGTTACCTGGGGGAAAACTCAGGACAATTCTTATTTCTTTCAGATTTACAGCCCGGGCTCACTCAGAGCAGTGAATGGGACAGTGGGGGCACGGACGGGACATGGATGTCATCCATGCGCCATCCAGTCGGGGCCCAGCCACATGTACAAAGTGTGTATTACAGGTGTGCAAGAAGGATTTGTTAGGCAAAGTCCGTGGGGATCAGATGTTCTTTCTTGCATCAAGTTAAAAAGAAAGTGTCCAGTAGTTACGACCAGTAACACCACAGGGTAGAATCAGCCACCGCCTGACATGTGATGCCCAGGTTCTAGTATTTCATATACCTGAAGATGAGAGGTTTATTCCACCTGAGCTGGAAGGACGGCAGATAGTTCTCCATTATAGAGAAATCATCATCTAAAACTGCAGAGAGAAGAAAAATAACAAAACAAGGCTCCCTATGTACAGGTCCACACCCGCAGCCCTCAACGGGACCTGGCACTTGCTCACAGTCCTCTCCTGGTGGAGAAAAGAGTGACATAACATTCACACTACCCAATAATGGAGTTTGCTGTAGCTAACAAAAATATGGCTTCTTTTAGATAATGCCACATCTGTGCATGGTTTGTGATGTCAAAGGGGCTAAGCTGCAATACCAAACACAACCTGTGGACAGATATGGTGCTATGTTCGAAAGAAAGCAGCCCTGCAGATAGATAGGTTAGTGTCACCAGAACCAGCATATCACCCCAGCCCTGCAGATAGATAGGTTAGTGTCACCAGAACCAGCATATCACCCCAGCCCTGCAGATAGATAGGTTAGTGTCACCAGACCCAGCATATCACCCCAGCCCTGCAGATAGATAGGTTAGTGTCACCAGAACCAGCATATCATCCCAGCCCTGCAGATAGATAGGTTAGTGTCACCAGAGCCAGCATATCACCCCAGCCCTGCAGATAGATAGGTTAGTGTCACCAGAACCAGCATATCACCCCAGCCGGCCCCCCCACCCCAGCCCTGCAGATAGATAGGTTAGTGTCACCAGGACCAGCATATCACCCCAGCCCCGCAGATAGATAGGTTAGTGTCACCAGGACCAGCATATCACCCCAGCCCTGCAGATAGATAGGTTAGTGTCACCAGAACCAGCATATCACCCCAGCCCCGCAGATAGATAGGTTAGTGTCACCAGAACCAGCATATCACCCCAGCCCTGCAGATAGATAGGTTAGTGTCACCAGAACCAGCATATCACCCCAGCCCTGCAGATAGATAGGTTAGTGTCACCAGGACCAGCATATCACCCCAGCCCTGCAGATAGATAGGTTAGTGTCACCAGTACCAGAATATCACCCCAGCCCTTCAGATAGATAGGTTAGTGTCACCAGACCCAGCATATCACCCCAGCCCTGCAGATAGATAGGTTAATATCATCAGAATCAGCATATCACCCCAGTCCTGCAGATAGATAGGTTAGTGTCACCAGACCCAGCATATCACCCCAGCCCTGCAGATAGATAGGTTAGTGTCACCAGAACCAGCATATTACCCCAGTCCTGCAGATAGATAGGTTAGTGTCACCAGAACGAGCATATCACCCCAGTCCTGCAGATAGGTTAGTGTCACCAGAACGAGCATATCATCCCAGCCCTGCAGATAGATAGGTTAGTGTCACCAGAACCAGCATATCACCCCAGCCCTGCAGATAGATAGGTTACTGTCACCAGAACCAGCATATCACCCCAGCCCTGCAGATAGATAGGTTAGTGTCACCAGGACCAGCATATCATCCCAGCCCTGCAGATAGATAGGTTAGTGTCACCAGAACCAGCATATCACCCCAGCCCTGCAGATAGATAGGTTAGTGTCACCAGAACCAGCATATCACCCCAGCCCTGAAGATAGATAGGTTAGTGTCACCAGAACCAGCATATCACCCCAGCCCTGCAGATAGATAGGTTAGTGTCACCAGACCCAGCATATATCACCCCAGCCCTGCAGATAGATAGGTTAGTGTCACCAGTACCAGAATATCACCCCAGCCCTGCAGATAGATATGCTGGTTCTTCTCACAACTATAAGCAGTCACGCCACTCTTTCACCTCAAAATCTGTTCTAAATTCTTAGCCCTAAATTTGCCCCTCATTGCTTTCAATGGGCGGCAGTGACAGATGCTTCTTGTTATAGTTTCTGCTGCAGAATCACTGAGGTGCAAGGATTAGCCCCCAAGGTTTATGAAGCTCAGCCTCGAGTTTCTGCCACGGGGCCGATTTATGGAGAGGATTTTGAGGCCGCCACAAGTTCCTCTGTATATTCCACTGTGTGAACATACCCTAACATCAGTCTTGGAGTCTTTCATTGCACCCTGTTCTGTTTGTTCATGGTAGAGGTGCAGATTCTTGTTATGGTTCCTCTCTAATCCATTTCTCTTGTATGTAGTGATCAGCTCTGGTGACAGCACACAAGAGGTTAAACAGCAGGGATGGGAGGAAACACTGACCCCTGCTGTCAGAGTGTGAATGAGGCTTTGTACTGCAGCCATTGTGCCATGCACAAAGCGGTAATGCAGCTGCAATAGGCAAGGTAAAACTACTCGTAGTGGTGCAGGAAGAGTTAATAAAGTTCGCACAGCCGTGATGTTTCCATGTACACAGACTGCATTAGACACACAACATACAGAGACACGCGCTCCACCCACCACCGCAACACATACAATAACCGCTGCTGAAAGAAACGTTTCCTACATCTACGTCTCGAGCTTCACTCCACAAGTGACCTGAATCAATGCAAACATGGCCGATCCGGCAGAGCGCGGGGCACACAACATGGCCGATCCGGCAGAGCGCGGGGCACACAACATGGCCGATCCGGCAGAGAGCGGTGCACACAACATGGCCGATCCGGCAGAGAGCGGTGCACACAACATGGCCGATCCGGCAGAGCGCCGAGCACACAACATGGCCGATCCGGCAGAGCGCGGGGCACACAACATGGCCGATCCGGCAGAGCGCCGAGCACACAACATGGCCGATCTGGCAGAGCGCGGGGCACACAACATGGCCGATCCGGCAGAGCACCAAGCACACAACATGGCCGATCCGGCAGAGCACCAAGCACACAACATGGCCGATCCGGCAGAGCACCTAGCACACAACATGGCCGATCCGGCAGAGCACCAAGCACACAACATGGCCGATCCGGCAGAGCACCAAGCACACAACATGGCCGATCCGGCAGAGAGCGGTGCACACAACATGGCCGATCCGGCAGAGAGCGGTGCACACAACATGGCCGATCCGGCAGAGAGCGGTGCACACAACATGGCCGATCCGGCAGAGCGCTGAGCACACAACATGGCCGACCCAGCAGAGCGCCGAGCACACAACATGGCCGATCCGGCAGAGCGCTGAGCACACAACATGGCCGATCCAGCAGATCGCGGTGCATACAACATGGCCGCCCCGTCCTTCAGTGGACAGACCACTATCTACTAATTCACGTACACTCATATATATATAAAAAGTCAAGATCTTTATTTAAGTCATGAGACTGGACGATTTACAAGACAAAGATCAGGCAGGAGAACGGTGAGCAGACCAACGCTCTGCAAGATCACTACTGTGTCCTTCCGCAGGACATTGCTGAAGTGTCATACTCTGCAGGATCTCAGATCAGGGGAGAGACGCTCTGCAGGGTCCCTCTTGAACTAAGCTCTGGTATGAAAGTCTAACCAATCAGACAGTCTGAGGGGGTGGGGGAGGGGGCGGAGGAGGAGGAGGAGGGGGAGGAGCAGCAGATACCGGCACGGAATCCGGAACCTCGATCCGAGCAAGGCGGCTCTGCTCCAGAGCGATGGCTTCAGCCGAGTGCTTGCACCGCTCCGACCCACACTGACACGTGAAGTATTTGCTCTTGATATCCCAAAAACGGTCACCATAGTCAAACCTGGAGGGGCAAAGGAAACACAGAGAAGGCGGGGTCACAACAGCAGAGATCAGAGGTCAATGGAGATTAACCCCTTAACAGTCACATTAAAATTGCAACAACCCCCCAAAAATATATATTGATATCATGAACAAAAGTCCATGGTACCCACTCCTCTGGAGTTATCTGAAGTCACAGGACAGTAAGAAACCCTTATCCTCTCCCTGCACAGTCAGCTGCTCATGTTCCCCTGCACAATGGCTGAAGTGAAAGCAGCAAGTACATGCAGCTACGCTTTAATCAGTGTCGGTCTTATTCGAAAGCCAAGATTCTTAATATTGCGTCTCGCACCCTTGCGGCTCCGGAGTTAGAGCAGTTTAAGTGGCCGCTTTACTGGAGATCTCCTGCTCGGGGTAAACTGTTATGTTTCAAACTGTCAAGGGGTTTCCCAGACCCCCTCACATGATGACCTATCCTTAGGATTGCAGATCAGCAGGGATCTGACATCTGGAACTCCCACCGATCAACTGTTTGAAGCCATTGTGGTTCTCCATGAGCATCGCTTCAGCTTCACAGGCCGTGTGATGTCACGTTTATCAGTCACAGTTCAGTCCATTGGAGTTGAGCTGCAATACCAAGCACAGACAATGTGCGGCGCTGTGCTTGGTAAGTAGTGAAGGGGCTGCAGAACTCACCTGAAAAGTGCAGTCCCTTTAAACAGTTGATAGGTGGGGGCCCGGTGTCGGATCCTTAACTGTAACCTATCCTAAGGATAGGTCATCAATTGATAAGCCTATCAATAGACTATCGGTGTACAATTGTATGCTCGATGGGGGTTCAAACCAGCCAATAACATTTGGAAGTCCTAAAGTCTGGACCCCACCACAATAATACACCAATGACCTATCCTAAAGGTGTGCACACACACAGACTTAGATCATCCAAATCTGCTGATTTGATTCGATGATTGGCCGCCACTTGTCAGGCGTAAAAAGGATCGGACATCTGAGTTTCAACATGCCCAATCCCTTGTTTTTAAGGGACATAAGCCAACGGTAGGTGTCTGATAGTGGCTTATGCGCCTCTTCCCATTCAGAACACATGCATGCTCAGCCAAGCATACATGTGTTTGTGGGTGGGGTTGTGAATAAGCCCTTAGATGGGAGCTGTGGCCAAAGATGCAGTACATGAAGAGGTGACAATAGGTGCACGAGGAGGTGTGGCTATGCTCCTGGTGCACCAAAAACCTCACCTGCCAGATTCTATTTCAGAAAATGAATTTTTGAGATTCCAGATAAGAAGTGAAAAATTATTTTTTTGCTTACCCAAGCTCCTCCCCTGCCTTGATGTCCCGCCCACTGAAGAAGGCAATGCGGGGAAAGCGCAGATCCTGGTGGGACATGAAGACTCGTACGGGGATTAAGTTGGGCTCACACAGGTGGTTAATGAAGCGGCTGACGTTTCCATAGTAACGGGCGTCTATGCAGTACACCTCTCCATCCTGAGAGAGAAGAACACGGGTGTTAGTGGTGAGAGCACAGAGTATATACAGCTAACCATAGCAGTGCAAACCGCCATAATGTGCCCCACACACGTGAATACCACCTAAATTAGAGCACCGACAACCCGACAGTTTTATTTAGCAAGAAAAGGGATTTTTATATTCATGGTATGATACGTATATGGTGACACCTCCCAAAATAAACCTGATCTATGGTTATCCAAAAAGGCAGCCAGGTATTATAGAGGAGTAGCCTCAGATCTAACCTTGTTATCCAGGTCAAAGAGATAGGAGTCGTCTTCTCTCACATCAGCTTCTGCATCGGAGATCAACTCCCCAACATACCTGAGGGTGGAAGAAAAGACACAGGCCAAGTTTACGCAGGATCAGTACAGGATAAGTAATGTAATGTATGTACACAGTGACTGCACCAGCAGAATAGTGAGCGCAGCTCTGGAGTATAATAAAGGATGTAACTCAGGATCAGTACAGGATAAGTAATGTAATGTATGTACACAGTGACTGCACCAGCAGAATAGTGAGTGCAGCTCTGGAGTATAATAAAGGATGTAACTCAGGATCAGTACAGGATAAGTAATGTAATGTATGTACACAGTGACTGCACCAGCAGAATAGTGAGCGCAGCTCTGGAGTATAATACAGGATGTAACTCAGGATCAGTACAGGATAAGTAATGTAATGTATGTACACAGTGACTGCACCAGCAGAATAGTGAGCGCAGCTCTGGAGTATAATACAGGATGTAACTCAGGATCAGTACAGGATAAGTAATGTAATGTATGTACACAGTGACTGCACCAGCAGAATAGTGAGTGCAGCTCTGGAGTATAATACAGGATGTAACTCAGGATCAGTACAGGATAAGTAATGTAATGTATGTACACAGTGACTGCACCAGCAGAATAGTGAGCGCAGCTCTGAAGTATAATACAGGATGTAACTCAGGATCAGTACAGGATAAGTAATGTAATGTATGTACACAGTGACTGCACCAGCAGAATAGTGAGTGCAGCTCTGGAGTATAATACAGGATGTAACGCAGGATCAGTACAGGATAAGTAATGTAATGTATGTACACAGTGACTGTACCAGCAGATTAGTGAGTGCAGCTCTGGAGTATAATACAGCCAGTAAGGAAGGGTCGGTATAGGAAAAGTAATAAAATGCATTTACAAAGTGACTTTTTTCTTTTTTTTAAGCTACAACATTGTTCTCTTTAGGTAAAGTTAGGCTCTTCCTTGTACATATAATGCTGGGATCTCTCACTTCCATTGAGTTGGTAAGTTCTATCATCTGGATACTTACTCGCAGATAAAGGATCCCTGGGGAATGGCCTGCAGTGCTCTCACTCCCCAGCCCATCTTAGCTGTACGGTAAAGCTGCAGCCGGACCCTGAAGAGGAGACATCAGGTAAGGTACATTACTGTCAGTGGTTAATGTCCATATATTACACAGGTAATGAGAAGGATCTGTACCAAGACTTTGTACTGGTTTGCAATTTTAGCATATTGCTGGAGGGGCTATAATTTTTGGAGGGATTCATCCTACTTTGTTGCAGTAAATCTTACTTGATGCCACTCTGCACCACCCTGTTCTTGCACGTCTGCCAGCAGGCACAGGCTTGGTTACATTCAAAGATAAGGGGGGGCTCAATCTTATTAAATTCCTGAAGCAGACGACCATCCTACAGACACAAAAACAAAAGGACACGGGTAAAATAAGATGAAGGTTAAACTCAAAAAGACAATAGAGAAGACCTGAGACCCCCCATATAAAAACTCACCTTATCATACCAGCAGCGGATACTGAGCTGTCCGCACAGGCAGTTACTAGATGAACAGTCGTCCTGGCAGCTGCAGTTCTGTGCACGTAAGGAATAAGGTGAGTGGTGGACATAGAGACCATGCAGAGGACGACACAGGAAAGGGGTGAGATCTGTACCTGCAGGTGAGTTATGTTGCGGTCAATACTCATGGCTGACGTTTCACAGTTCTCGGACACATACTTATAGTCGTCTGGGGTAAGCTCTTCATCCACTCCGTTCACACATGGAATAGGAACGTTTTCATAACCATGAGCAATGTCCCTAGAAGCAAAGAAGGGGAGGTGTATGTATTAGAGTGGCAGAAACATCAGAGGAATTACATTACATTACAGGAATTAAAGGGGTTGTCCATGGGCCACTTCTGACACCCATACTATACACAGCACTAATCCAGAAGTACGAGGCTCCATGCCCTGTGCAGTGACTGTATTTATGTCAATGGAAGCTGAGCTGCAATACTGGCTCCTGGCACTACACAGAGACCACAGCCATCTGCTCACGGCTTCTGGTGCTGCATAGTTTGGGCCTCAGAAGTGGCCCTGAAAAGCTGATCCATGTGGGGACTACCTGATCAGATATTTATGGCCTATCCTAGGTAGCCATACATAAAAAAATTCCTTAATCCCTTTAACTTGACGTCTGTATATCAATAGGAGCTGTCACTTACTATTTGGCGCTCTTGACCCCTTTGCACAGTTTTCTTTATACGTGAAGTTGACCTGCCCAACCTAACCCCCCCCCCTCCCGTATTGTTGACTCCCTGGGTTGTATAATTGCCGCTTCTGTCCTTAAAATGGTGGCCTAAGGTTCTCCAGTCACTGTCATGTTATGTTATGAATGAGGGCACCAACTCCACAGGGATCTTTGTTAAGTTTAATGTGGCCAAGCCCATTAAAAGTCACCCGCATAAGCTGCCTGTAGTTCCCCAGTCTGTGCCAGTTACCTTAGGAATCAAACAATCCTACTAGTGTACTACAGGAAAGGGAAGAGGGAGAGGAGGGAGATGCAGCTGCACTAGCTCTCCCCATGTATGTGTGTACTACAGGATCCTGTGGGAAGGGAAAAGGCGCAGCAGCCTCCATGACTGCTCCAGTATGAGAAACTTCTAGATATAGCAGCATGGAGTACAGGCTGCTCATATGTATGCTCTGCAGTCTTCTAGGCTCCCCTGTGTAGCAGGATAGAAAGGGCTGAAGAAACACAATACATCTTACAGTGATGGCTCCCCCTGCTGGATATGGATAGAAAGCTCTGTCTCCTAATGTGTAGGGCAGCCTGCAGCACACACTAGTCAGACTATGCTATACAGATACAGAGAATCTGCAATGCAATGTGTTTAGAAGAACCATTATTCAGCAGACTTCTGCTCACTAACCCTTTATATAACTGCAATTTTACATCAAATTGCCAAGTATTGAGACATTAGATAAGTATTATGGACCTATCCCTTCTGTTACATCTTACTATTGCAAGCTCTAGTCTTTGGCTCCTTAGTGTGACCATCTCTCCTACCCCCCTCTCCTTCACGTGTCTGTCTGACCACCCTCACCTGCTGATGATCCTCTCCGTGCGGACTGCTCTATTGAGGATTCCTTGCCGGATCTTCCGATTGAGCTGTAAAGCGTACCAGACGTCTGTGTGCTCCAGGGTTAGGTCGCACGGTGTGTCACCCTCGTTATTCCGAATTTCAGTGTCAGCACCGCGAGACAGGAACAGGCTGAAGAGAAACGAGACGCATCAGAAGACAAACTCAAAATGGCATCTGTGTATATGTTCACATTACATTATATAATACAAATTGTAAACTTTTAGTGGACACCCCGCTTAGTAAATGTATACCTCTGCAGGGGTCAAGCAAATCTTTAACGTCAGCACCTTACTCCTCCCAGCAGTTACATAGTGGAATTTTGCATCAATTTTGAGTCAAATTCTGCTTCAAAATCAGCACCAAATTTCACCCTGAATATGCTTTTAGCAGGATGCTGAAAAACTAAGCACCCAACTTGATCTTGTGGATGAACCTCAAATTCCTCTTCCAATTCCATCCATGTGAACATACCCTTAAAAGGCCAGTGTGCATGGACTAATCTGTCCCCCAGCCAATCCCCAATGGTCCCTAGTTATTTAAGACGCCTTCCCCCATTGGAGAGTGATTTTGGCATCTAACTTGCTAGCCATTGCAAAGGAGTTTCGTCAATTTATTGTCTAGCCATGTTTGACCTTGGCCTGTTATCTGACTCTTCAGTTGGGCTTCTTGTCCAGACCTACTGCTTGGTTTACCATCTCCCACCAACTCTGCCAGCCCTGACCTTGGCCTGCACCCTTGACTATGCACTTGTGTCTCTTGACCTCCTTCCCCAGCGGGAACCAATAGGTCCTCATGGATCGTCAGTTTTTAGCTACTTAGATTGATTCTGTAGTTGTTCAATATAAGGCTGACATTACGTGCATAGGTTAGAATGGGACTGTAACGTGTATATACATATGGCTCTTACTTTACACAGTGGATGTAGCCTTCGCGAGCAGATATGTGCAGTGGCGTATCCCCATGGAAGTTTACTGCATGTAGATCGCACTGTGCGTTAAGTAAAATCTCCGCAATCTCTGCGCTGCCAGTGAAGGATGCCCAGTGTAAGCAGATGTTTTTCTCCTGTTATGGAGACAATATGCAAAATAAGTCATAAGAAAGCTGACAGATGGTAAACGATAAAAGAGGAATGAGTGCTGGGTACTCACATTGTCCTGCAAAGTAACATCTGCCCCCCTAGTCAGCAATGTACGGATCACGTCAATGTGCTTGTGCTCCGCAGCCCAGATGATTGGTGTCCAGCCACCATTATCCTAAGAAACACATCAAGGGTTAAACACCAGGTCTTATCACTTCCGCAATATATGTGGATGTACAATAGGTTGCCAATATCACCTGGGCGTTCACATTGACCTGGCCAGTAGAAAGCAGGAAACACAGCATCTCCAGATTCCCACTTTTGGCTGCATGGTGAAGGCAGGTAGAGCCGTCCTCCTCCTGAAAAATGGAAATGACACAAGAGAAGCTCAACAGAAATATCACAACGTAGTAACAAAAAACAAAAAACACGCAATCTGGCAAAATTGCAGAGCGTGGAAAATAAAATTGTGAAAACAGCGACACCCAGTGTCAAAATGGGTAGAGGATTGTGATATTACAATATCAAATACAAAACCATCTCTATTTTGTTAATAAAAGTGATTTAAAGTGGATCAGGAAACAACTTTACTCCTCTCCGCAGGCCTTCACTGCCGCCTTCTATATACAGCTCGCCCCTCCCAGGTGACCTCAGCAGTGATGTCCCAGCTAGGTGACCGCAGCAGCCAATCACAGACCTCAGCGGTGACCTCTTCACAAACAGTACGTGACTGCTGCAGCCAAACAGCCCAGAGAGCTGTAAACTGATGACTGTCCTGGGAGAGGCGAGTAAAGGTTTTAGTTATGTTCATGGTGCTGCTGCTACAGTGTACACTGTATAGGGAAAAATATATTTATAAGTTTGTAGATTGGACATTTCCGGACGTAGGAGATACCTGATGTGCATTGTGTTTTACCTTTATTTTTGTGTGTGTTCTAGGGAAAGGGGAATGATTTGAATGTTTAGTTCTTTTATCTTATTACTGTTATTTCTAGACCTCCTAGGGTTCTTGAACCACAGAGGGTCTGATCACTAGTGCAATACATTAATGCAATATTGCCTATAGTTATAATGCAGGCTGCAGAGTCTGTAATAGAAGTAAATGTAATGACACGCCTGGGATCCTTCAATAGGCTGTCATGGTAATGGATGCCCCCCCCCCCCATCTCATTCCGGGGGCCAATGACTGCACTGCCCATTCACTGCAGAGAAAATGGCACCTTGGTCATTTTTGGCAAAGGCAATAGCAGGGTTAATTGCCGCCAGGTCTTCGGTGTATAATGCAGCAGCTATGGCGGCTACTCAGCTCCTGAGCGACCGCCATAGTTAAAAGACTTGACATCCACTGTACTATTATGGGGAATGTTGCGAAGGGTTTACACAAATAAAAAAAAACCCTTTAAATGGATAAATGATCTACTCCTTTAAGCCATTTTGCCCTATTACCTAGACAGAAGGTGACAAAAACCCCTTGATGTAATTCGGATACCTGATGTACTTATTAGTATGGATGAGATGTTACCTGGTGGTACACACAAGCTCCACATTGAACCAAATACTTGGCAACTTCTATATGATTGTTAACAACGGCTTCTAGGAGAGGGGTGCGGAGAACCTTATCATTGGCATTGAAGTTGGCACCGGCCTGGGAGGTAAAAAACATGACAGAGTAAATAAAAAATGGTACACTGTCACATGGTAAACAGGACTGAGTGGATGTGGGCAGCGGTACCGCACCTGTACGAGGATATGACACAGCTCCAGGCTTCCTCTCTGGGCGGCAGCATGGAGGGGACTTCTCTTTAACTGCTGATCATTCAGGAAATTGGCGTCTTGGTTATCCACTGGTGAGTACAGAAGACATGGTATGAGCATTGTGTACATTAGTCACCCTGTATACAAGGCTCCTTAATTGTGGGGGAGCACAGTACATACATATAAGGCAGCTTCACTACCAGGACATCAATTCAGACAGCTTAAACAAAATGTCACCCAGCCCAAAGATCAGCACAAAGTTACACAAGTAAAGGCAGTGAGGGGCAGACACTCACTCAGCATGAGCAGGACTTTCTGTAGTTCCCCAGCCTTGACACTAAGGTAGAGCTGTCTGGAGTTGTAGCGGATCTTCTTTCGGCTTCTTCCTTCTCTCTTTTGCTGGTTTAAGCTGCAAGAACAAGACCATTAAAATTTGTACAAGCGGTGACAACTGGGCACCAGGACAAAAAACAAGAAAATGTCATACTTGTCCGTCTCTTGAGACATCAAAGCTTTCTGTAGGGCATCACGGGCGGGACCCTGTGGCAGACCAGCAGCACTGAGAGCCATCCCAGATGGAAGAAGAACAGAGGGACCTTCAAGGCCTCCATTGAGAGCTGGATCATCAAGAAGGGAACGTTTGCCATCGCCTACGCCGCTCATACGCGCACTAGTCGTGAAAAGAGACAGGTTGTAAGAACAAACCCACCAAACTAATACAATGCACAAGCTAGAGAGGGAGAAGGAACTCACCTAGGCTGTGTAGTGTCTGCCCTTCCTGGACCGCTGCCATCATGAGGAGGTGGGGCAGGAACGGGTATGGGGGTATCGGCTTTTGCTATGGTGATCTGCTCCGCTTCTGTTGCGTCCTCGCCACAGTGAGGACAGAAAATGACACCATTTAGAGGAGAGACACAGGCTCTGTGGAAGCGATGGTTAATCCTGAAGTCAGGGTGGCACTCCAGGAACGTCCCCTACAGGTAGAGGAGATAATTACAGACGTTGTCACAGGACCATACACCACAACCATTGCAATGAATCCGTTCCAATGTGCACTCAAAAGATGGACCCTTTGGTCTGATAGCTATTCCTCCCACTCAGCCAAGCGTCTATGGGGAGAAAGGAATAAGCTACAGACAGGCGGCCGCTCATCTCCTGTTAGAACACAGAATTGGGCATGTTCCTCCTTATGACATCAATGAAAGTCGAGAGGTCTCCCAAACACATTAGATAGTACACAGTAAGAGAGAAGATTCAGCTCAATAAAGCTCTCAGAAATATTAGCAGAATCATACAGGACGCTACAGGAACTAGATTCTGCAGAAATTTCAGACTGAATGCCAGTTTAGTAGGGGCAAGGAGCAAAAGAGCCCAATACGTGGAGAAAGAAGCATTATTTTTTTTGAGAAGATATTACAAAAGTTTCTTGCAGTCACCTGTAGGGCTGGGCAATCAAACTAGGGATTATTTGGGCATTTTAACTTGATTACGATGAATGGCGATTATTTAGGACACGCCCCTTTTAACAGTATGAGTATTGTGTTGGGCGAACCAGAACTACTATTATTTATTATACTCTGGGGTCTCTGCAAGGGAGGTGATCAATCATAAATTGCCCAAGAGTAGAAATAATAGCAGCCGCTTACGGTAAAACCTCGAAAATATTGTAATAACCAAACTGAAATAACAGACATGCACAAAGTCACGCTGGTTATCCGGACCGACAGTCGGTTTCGTTATTTTTCGATTGATTGCCCGTCCCCAATCACTTGTACCATTTACTTATGTAAAGTGTGATGAAAAGTTAGTGATCATTTAAAGGGATTATCCAGGATTAGAAAACATGGCAGCTTTCTCTCAGAAAGAGCTCCACTTCTTCTCAGGGAGTGACATCAGATCATATGGCCATTCCCCTGCTAAGTCCCAATCATTTGAATGGAACTGAGCTGCAGCATGGTCATGTGACCGACAGATATGATGTCACTGCCTAAAAAGAAAGCAGCCATGTTTTCTAATCCTGGATAATCCCTTTAAGACTATTACTGACGGCTACTCACGCTGGTGCAGAAATATCCACATCCGGGGCAGCAGTGATGTTTGACCATTCTGGCACGGTGGCTTTCGCAAAGGACCATGAGAGGTACTCTGCTGGAAGGGCGCATGGTCTCTCGCTTGGTGATAGGAGCATTACAGCCACTCAGCTAAAACAGAAGCGATACAAAATTTACGTCAAAAGCTTCCTGCAGTCATATTAGAAAAAAATGGCAGAAAGCTGATAGCTTGTAGATTCAGCAGCCTGGTGTTCTTCTCTCACCTCTCCATCTACACTCTCAGTGGCCATGCACATGTTATTCGCTTGCTCGCAGACTCTCTCCACGCTGGGAGCCTCCATACGACAGCTGCACAGGGGAAGTTCTTCAAAGCGCTCTGTGTCCATGGAGCTGGACTCATTGCACACGCCTGAAAAAAGGACACAGGATGTCAGCCTAGTAAGTAAAAACAGACTGTCATGTAGGCATAGCATGGGGAGCAAAGGCAAACAGCAGCCACGGGGTCTTTAGTGAGGAAGAAGCACACGGACTGGCTTGAACACATTGTGTCAGTAGTAGAGTATTAGGTGAGGGCACAATGCCGGCATGCACAGCACACACTAGTGGGTGACAAGTTACCTGTGTGATTGGGAGACAGAGTCCCCTCACTGGGCAGATCCAGGGATCCCAGAGGCACCTCTGTATACTCACTTTGTGATCCCCCTACAGTACTAGCAGCTACAAGAGGAGGGTATAATGTAAGGCGACAGCTCTGTGGCTACCATGACAATATATATATATTTCATATGTCATCATACCTTGTATCTACCCACCCATGACACCCCCATCCTCTTACCGGTTCCAGGTTTCTCCCTCTCTCGCCTCTTCCTTTTCCTGGTCGGTTTTAGCCAAGCCTTGTCCATCTTCCATTTCTTTTTGCCTTTCTTTTTAAGGCTGCTGGAGCTCTGGAGGAGCAGAACAAGTCAGTACCGGACACTAGGACAGAGAACATATTACCTATCTACAGTGACTGGATCTACTTACTCTCTCTGACTGGTTTCCAGATCCTTCTTCCTCCTCCTCCTCTTCCTCCTCCTATGACAGACAGCAGTTAGTTTCTAGACAGTGGCTTCGTCTGCTAAGATCTGACCCGCACTCTATTTACCTTGCTGTCGCTATCTCCTTGGTCCTCCATAGACAGGCTATCATAGAAAAGGCTGAACTCTGTGCCAACATCTGGCTCCCAGTCTTCACCCTCCATGCCGTCAGGGTCCCGAGAAGATCCTGGAGCAGGGGAGGAGGGCACGGAAGGGTGCTGAGGAGGGAAGAGACATGATAAATATCATGCATTGGTGGCCCCTAAGTTTTTTTTTAATATAATTAATCTATGTAGGTGTAAAATTCTGTGCCAAGAAGTTTCAGCTCAGTGGCATCCATTATGGGTGGCTGGGTCATGTGATCACCAGTATGACCATCAGTCCAGAGCTTGCAGACAGGATGTCAGGTTCTTGTGTGTGGCTGACTTCCTGTGAACTAAGGGTTACATCATCTATCAATCTCTCCTGGTAGTTTTGACATCCCTCCCCTCCAATTCTGCCCCCCTTGCTCCTTTGTATGCTCCCCCCAGTGCTGTTTAGAGAGAGGAGTGCAGTGATATAGTAGGTGAGTGCATATTAGGATTAGCTGTAATTATAATTATATATAATAATATATATCTACATTAACTGTGAGCACTGTGTGCAGAATCTCTAGTGTATTCTATGAGATGCAGCTTCACTCTGCTCTCCTCAGCCTCCTGCTTGTAAGAGTTAATTGGAAGAAAACTATCAAAAGCAGGAGGCAGGGGAGACAGGATAAAGCTGCAACACATAAGAATAGACAGACTCGGCAGTGTGAGATCGGGGACGTTGATTTGTCACTTGCTGACTTTATTTTCAGCACATGCAGTCTCTGCTCCCTCTATGGCCTGCAATAGGGGAATCATATCAGAGGGAAAGAAGTACTAAAGATGGTGCACATGAATTAAAACAGGTACGCATAAGGAATACACAAGAGCCTCGGTACTATTATAGCCTATGCTGTAGCCTATAGTGAAAATAAATTTTACCAGGGTGCTTCTTAAAGAGGACCTTTCATGTCCTCAGGCACATGCGGTTTTACATACCGCTAGAAAGCTGACAGCACGCTGAATTCCGTTAGTTTCAGCACCGATCTCTGCCTATCGTCAGAAGGGCGTCCCTGACAGTCTTGCTTGCCTATGAGGAACGCCCCCCCCGACTGTACTCTTCCATAGCCCTTACTGCCCAGTGATGACGCTCAGCTGTGAGGAACGCCCCCCCCCCACAAGTCTATGGACACGTATTGTCAGGAGGGGTGTTCTTCATAGCCAAGCTAGACTGTCAGGAACGCCCTCCTGACGATGGGCAGTAAACTACTGGCACCGATATCTCCAGCCCTGGGGCACATAACGGGAAAGTCAACAGTGCGCTGAATTCAGCGCACTGTCGGCTTTCTAGCGGTATGTAAAACCGCACGTGCATGAGGACGCGAAAGGTCCCCTTTAAACTCCATAAAGAAGCCAGGCGATTATGACTTGTATAGCTCTGACCCTACTAATATAGTAAGTCAGTACAAAATGTTAGGCACATTTAGATTAAAACTTAAGGAGTGAAACACAGTGATAGCAAAATTTTAGTATTTCTCTCCCAAAATACAAAGTTCACTAACCTCAGAGTCCTTTGACATAGCAGCAAGCGTATTAGAATTATGTAAGGTGCTAGATCTTTTCTGTGTAGAATCTGGAAAAAACAGGTCATGTCAGTACTGGGACCATCCATGCAGGATTTAGCCTGTAGTGTGTAGCGGATGTGCATGCATCTTTTAGACTGTGTTCACTTTATGTAGCACTACCCAGTCTAGGACAGAGGAGGTGAGAATGTGGTTGGGTAGTAATATATACTGCTGATGTGGATTAAGGCTCAGTTCGGTTTGGGCTGCTCTACCCCCTCTATAGTCATGGTTATATATTACCTGGGCTGTGTCTGCTCCCCATCTCGGAGTCTTTCCTCATACTCGGTTTCTCTCCATCTGTGAAGAACATCCCTTCTCCTGAGATCTAGAACAAATTGACAAACAGATCAGACATACAGCACCTCCAGGACATGAAATCTACAGCGGGGTCCTTCTCCATCACACTTACATTGCCAGCGCGCGGGATGGTTTTTCTTGCTCTGTGCACTTTATCCGCTCCGTCCCGGTTAATATTCAGCAATCTCATGGCCAGGGTCTGTGTGGTGTGCGGCATCTTACCAGCCCCTGTAAGAGTCATCTTGGCTCTGCTGGAGACCGGTGAAGAGGACAGAGATGGAGGCGTTGGGAGGGACTTGGAAGCATGACCTGTCAGGTAGAAGAAGCAGAACGTATAGGTGCAGTCTTACCACATATACTGGTCAGGAGGTGGCAGACGGTGCTGGCTGATGGTATTACCTGTCAGACCTCGAACAGGGGGGGAAAAGTTCAGGTTTTCCTTCTCTGTCTCCACTGTGTCATCCTCTTCAGTGGTCAGGCCACCCCCCAGAGACACTTCCTTGGTCACTTCAGTATTAGCATCACCTAAACACAAAAATGACTACATGATTCAGTGCATGTATATGGGGAATCTTCACTTACATAAATGTAAAAGGGGGTATTTTTGTACTTTAATACTGATGGGATGCTGAGCATCAGACCTCCGGAGATCGGATATTGGTGATCTATACGAAGGATAACCCAACTGATCTTTAAGACTTTAGAAGGGGCCTGCAGCACTGAGGCACAGCTCTGTACATGGTATCGCAACTGCATCCCGTTCAAATCAATGGAACAGGGCTAGGTGTAATACCAGATGGAGCCACTACAGAATATATGGCACTGTGTCTGGTAATGAAAATGATGTGGCACTTGTGCAAGCGCCTCAGCCTCTCTAAACAGCTGGTTGATCAATAGCCTGCACTGATACATTGTCACAAACTATCAGGCAGGACAGATTTGAGGTGCTGATGTGTTTACCCATCTCTTACACTTACCCCTGCTGGTACTAGAAGACAATCCCATGGCGTCTTTCTCATGGGGGGTGTCCCTCTCAGGTTCCCTTGCGGGCAGTGCCTGAATGGAGAACAACAGTTGTTAGGGCAATGATCAAAAAAAAAAAAGTGAACCAAGGTATAAGGTGGTCTCAGCATTTACACCCACACTGATCACTAGGATTGAACAGACCTTGGCACTCCTACACTTATGGGGATAGAATCTGGAGGACTGGTGGTAGGTAGCCATTACCTAGGGGCCCACCAATGCAAATGCATGGTGTTGTAAAAACAAAGCATCACTTAAATGAGCTTTTCCAGGTTACAAGAATATTGATGAGCCATTCTTAGCATAGGACCGCAGTAGCAGATCAGCGGGGTTCCCACATCGACTCCAGAGTGCCCAGGACTATTATTTATTATGCTTACTTATATAGCGCCATCCTATTCCGCAGCGCTTTACAGACATTGTCAGTCACTGTCCCATATAGGGCTCACAATCTATATTCCCTATCAGTATGTCTTTGGAGTGTGGGAGGAAACCGGAGTACCCGGAGGAAACCCAGGCAAACACGGGGAGAACATACAAACTCCTTGCAGTTGTCCTTGGCAGGACACAGGACTCCAGCGCTGCAAGGCTGCGGTGCTAACCACTGAGCCCCCGTGCTACTCCAACAACCTCTATGTTATCCTATAGGAAGGGGTCACCTTGCACTATTTGAAGGTACTTTGACAGGACATACAGAGCCTTAAAGGGGGTTTCTGGGACAAAGATACCGATGACCTATCCTTAAAATAGGTCATCAATATCAGACAGGTGGGGTCTGGTGCCCCCAAGATCAGCTGTTTGAAGAGACATCAGCATTCTGGTGAGCGCTGTCACCCCTTTAGTCTAAGGCCACACAGGACTAGTCCCCTGTAGGATTTTTGTAGGGGTCATTCCTGTGGCAGAAACCAGCCGAATCCTGTACAGCTGACCCAACTTTACATTGCAGAGGAAAAGGTCACAGCTGAGCCTGCAGCAATAGCTGACCTGGGGCGCGTACAGCCTGCAGTGTAAGGCCCCGTGCACGCCATGACTGAGTGTGGCTCCGATGCTCCCTTATGTTAAATATAGAGCAGGTCTTACACTGAACCTCCTATTGATATTAATGAATCATGGAAGTCAATCGGATGTCTATATATATATATATATATATATATATATATATATATATATATATACACACACACACACACACATAAAATATATGTCATGTATGTGCAAAAAAATAATAAAAATCAGCACCCACTCAGCCTGCACATTCTGTCGTGTGTATGACGCATAAGAGATGTTGAGATGCAGTTTGTGGGATTTAGTTTTTTTGACCCATTTCCTCTGGGGTTTTTCTCCAACCCAGAGTCATGTGATTGGACCCGGCACCCAGGTTGCTCCGCCTCCTCCATTTTCACAGGTAGACCTGTGCTATAGGGGCTGGCAGACTACAGTAAAGCCAGCGCCATAACACACGTAACTAGTGGTGAAAATGGAAGGTGGCGGCAGAGCGACCCCGGGACCGGGTGGATGGCTCCAATCACATGACTCAGGGTAAGAACCAGCCTGGAACCCCCTAGGTACAGCATCTAAAATCCCCAGAGGTAGTAAGTTAAAAAAAAAGACTTCTGGGAGAACGCCTCTAAATCTCATCCAGTCTGCAGGTTAGGCCCCGCCAATGAACATCACTTACCCCTGACCTGCAGGATAGGAGATAAATGCCTGAGCTAAGGGACCCTCATATCGCCAAGGTCAGGGGGCTCCGTACGGCTTTGCTCAACAGAAACAGTATAGCAACTTTCTAATAAACTTGTAAACCTGCACTGATACATTGTAGCAAAACCATCAGAACAGGAGGCAGATTTGTGCTGCACCAACCAGCTCAGAGCATTGCTAGATTGTAGCAAACCCTCAGCTGTGAACATGCTCTCGTGTGAGATCCCATTCACTGACAGCAGCATTACCATATACAGCAGTGCTCGCCAACACTGGCAGAACTACTACTCCCAGCTGGAGAGTGTCCAGGCACACTGGGAGTTGTAGTTGTGAGACAGCCAGATGAGACACAATATGCTGGGAGTTGTAGTTCTACTATAGCTGGGCAGCTGTCAGGGCATGCTGGGGGTTGTAGTTTCCCAGCTCCCCACTATACATACCATCAGACATCACTGCAGGCACAGGGGCGCCCCAATAATCAGGAAATCTCCAACCTAACTCTTCAGGTGTTGTGGAACTACAACGCCCAGCAACCCCACGTGTGGTCATGCTGGGCCTTGTAGTTCCACAACAGAGGTCGGTGACACGGGCACGGTCCTGCCATCTCCCCGCAGCCCCCAGCCTCACCTGTTGCTCCATCCTCCCTCACCTCTCTTTGTCTGACTCTCTCCCCTCTCCCTCCTCCAGTTCCCCCCGGCCGCCCGCACTCCCCTCACCCCGCTCCGGCCCCAGCTCCGCTCCTGTCCGCCCGGCCCGGCTCCCCCCACTCTTCCCCCCTTTTTCTCCTCACTCTCTCTCCCGCCGCCTCCATCGCTCCTCAGCACACACACCACTTCCTGTCTGGCCACTGACCTCACATCCGGCTCTCCTCCCACCTGATTGGACGGGTGCCGTTCCAGAGGGTGGGTCCTAATACTACAAACTTATCTACTCCCTGATTGGTTCCTCCGTTGCCATGGAGAAATACGTTCTCTCAGCTTTACTTCGATTGGACAAGGCGTTCCCCGTAGCCTTATTGTAAACATTTTGTGTGTCAGGCGTCACGTGACCACCAGCTGATTGGTTCAAAACATAGCCAAGCCTCGATGTCACGTGCGGGCCCGTTTTCTTAAAAGGGCAATGCCATTTATTACACCCCCGTTGGGACAGGGCAGCCATTTTTTAACCCCTTAAGGGGCAGAATATTTTTTTTGTTTCCTCCTTTACCTTTCAACAGTCACCATTTTTTATTTTTGTGTCCATGTCGGCGTCTTATATATTGTCATTTTTAATTTTGTTTCTTGGCATTATCAGCGATTCTGCCACGGAATGTCAGCCATCGATCTCAAAAAAATCCTTTGCAATTTTTTTTACCATGTTGGGTATCAAATTGAAGTCTTGACAGTTTTACATCAAAACCTGTAATAACCTGACCGTCTTATAACAAGGAGAACCGGATCCAAGATTGGTTATAATAATAGATCCGTCATGGCTTCCACCGTCATATGTGGTCTCCGCCAGAGCACCGCCTTCTTTATAGACGCCATAAAACCACCACTCTCGTGTGATACGACTATGGCGGTGTCTGCTATTGACTTTTATAATGGCGGATCATATTAATAAGTTTTTAATCTGACCCCCCTTCTTGTGCTTGGTGCATATAATATTGCTTGTATTGCTGGTCCTAATACTTATGGCATTGCTGCCCCAGTAAGTGGACTGGTGCCATTACTATAAGATTGATGGGGGCCCCCTGGCCAATTCGCTGTTTGAAGGGGCCGTAGTCCTTGTCTGTGCGCCTCTGCAATGTTTACCTTGGTCCGTCTACCTGTACGGCATCTATTTAGTAGCGGTATTTGCTTCAAGGGAACGAAACTGCAATGCCCTGCCCTGTCGCTATTATATGTACAGCAAGCAGGTAAAGACAAGGTAGCGCTGCAGCCCCTTTCAACGGCTCCCAAAAATCCCACATTGTTGCAAAATCTGCAACAAAAACTCTACGTGAACATGTTGCGGACACACAGTATTTTCCCCGTATATGGTGTGAGGTTAAAAAAATACAAAACAGCAGAAAAGCTGTGAAAAACACAAGCGTTTTTGAGATTGTGTTTGCCGCAGCATTTTTGCAGTGTTATTTTCTGCACCGTTTTGGTACATTAGGCCTTAGCCTAGGGTGGCTATACACATTAGATGAATCTCGTCCAAACCTGAAATTCTTGGCCAACCATCTATTGTGTATGTCCTGACTACCAGCAGGCTGGGTGAGCTGGATTTGAGCATGTCTAAGGCTAGATTCACAGAGCTGAGTTTCACCCATGTTATCACAGTTATCTATGAAGCTGGGCGTCCTGCTCCCAACATGAAGTTCAGGATGGTAAATCCAGCGAACACACAGGTGAAACTCGGTCGTATGAATTTAGGGTTATTCTTTCGCTCTCAAAGCTGATAAGTCGTCACTAAAAGTGCCTGGCAGCGTCTTACTCCTCTGTCTCTAGTCAGAACTAATGCATGCTTGGCTAAGCTGAGCATGCATGTGTATGGAGAGGGGTTGGGAGGGATAGCAGTGCAACCAACAGCTATCTAAGGGGTAGGGCTATCTTTAGTCCAGAGATTTTGTCATTTTCATGTTATGTTCCTAATAAAGTTCAGTCAAGATTCATAGGGAGAGATTTATGGAGACTGGTGTAAAAAACAGAGGGGTGCGCCTGATGTACAAGGAGACGTTATAAATGAGGCGCATCCCCGCTAGGCCATGCGTCTGCACTAAAATCAACGTCATTTCAGGCATCATTTATACCAGTATATCAGGAAAGTGACAATTTTTTTGTGCAAAAATCCAACTTTCACAAAAATTGCAACTTTTTCATGTCTTTCTAGCACTCACCAATTCTAGTGGTAGTCATGACTACTATTAGCCTTAAGCTAAAGCCCTAGCAGGCCACAGCGAAAAGGGCTGCAGAAAAAAACATGGCGGAAATGCATTGCGGTTTTTTCCTGCAGCGCTTTTCACAGAAAGTCATAGAACTTTCTGCTTCAATTATTCCTATAGGGAACCACTGGCGTAGAATCCCATCCACTTTGCAGGGACTGTAAAACACTGCGGTTTTTGCCGTGGCGTTCCCGTCAGAGCCAAACTGCTATAATCTGAACAGTCTAGTTATTGCAGCGGATGGGCACCAAACCTAGGAAAATGCCCCGGCCCACTGGAATTAGGGAAAGAGTCAGTGGACTATTGTATTCTGATGGTGAGGTAGAAAGGGGGTTCACTGGAATTAGAAAGGCAGTGGACTATTGTAATCTGATGATGAGGTAGACAGGAGCTCATTGTGACTCTGTTGCCTGCATACACCTGCAGCCAGCCCAGCACAAACAGTCTCCATTTACTCAGCACATTATAGTATTGAACAGCAGCACAGAGTATTTAATCTCTCAGTAATATCCACAATGCCATGATTACTTTCATTTAATTTAAAACACACTTATTTTTCTTGCACATCAATAAAAAGAGGGTCTGAAAGACGAGGACAAATCCTTCATACTGTAAAACATGTCACATCTTCTAAAAATTCTGTATTGCTACAGCAGAAGCCAGGAAGAAGGCAGGAACAAGTACAGGTTATCGGTATGGTTATAAAACAGACTCGAGTCCAAATCTTCAACATCTTCATATTCTAAGGTCTAAGGCTCACATTACTTGCTAAAGTGAAGTCTGTAAACTACAGTAGTCAACAAAGCTAAAAAAACAGGTCACAACGTCTAGAAAAAGGAAGTACAACTGGCTTTGTATTAGTGCAAATTAGTCAAAAACCAATGTAAAGCTCAAAATATCCCATCTTGCTCAGGTCCTTGAGCCTAGCCCATCATTATATTCATATCAGGTACCCCAGATTCGAGGGGATTGTGAGCTGATATATTCATCTCCACCACGCCGGCCTCCAGGACGTTCTGTGCGGTGGTCTTCCCATGCTGTTCCTTGAGGTGGCGTCTTATGGCCGGCTTGTGGGCAAATCTTACATCACAGTATGAACAGCGGTACGGCCTCTCGCCACTGTGCAGGTTTAAGTGGTCATGAAGAGTAGATTTTTGAGTAAAGCATTTACCGCAGATACTGCAGGAGTGGGACTTTACGCCCCTGTGTACATTCATGTGTCGATTAAGGTTACTGCTGTGGTTGAACTGCTTCCCGCAACGTGGACACATAAAGACAAAATGTTGTGCCCGCATGTGAAAGACGAGTTTCTCCACTCCTTGGAAATTTTCTTCACATTTAGTGCACCTCAACAAACGTCTGTTGCCAAACCTGGCATCACCGATGACCATGGCGCCAAGAGATGAGGAGCCTCCCGGTCCACCAAGAGAACTTTTAGAACTTCCATCAATCAAAACACTACTTTGGCACCCTCCAATCCCTCCATCCAGCACCTCCTCCTCTTCTTCATGATAGCTGCTGGGTATAATCAGCACCCCTTCCCCTCCTTCCACCTCATCACTGTAGATGGCCTTCATGACTCCTTGTTGGGCAGCTCCATCCACACTTTCTCCTTCTACTGTAGAATTGACCAAAGCCTCCTCGGGTTGTGACACTGAATTATTCTCTTCTCTTCCTTTCCGCCAAGATCGACCTCCCTTACTTCCAGCACCACCACTCACACCAGCTTCCACTTTAACGATACAAATATCCGCAGGGGATTCTTCTTCCTCCTCTTCATCGTCTTCCTCTTCTTCTGCCATCATCAACATCTCCTCCTCACTCTCGTCTGCTTTCATAGGCTTGGAGTTCTCAGCTGGATGAATGGGACGCATTGTACTTGTGGAGGTGGTTGACGTGGCACCACGAGATGGCATGCCTTTTGGGTCCCTCAGACCTATCTGTGGATCAATAAACTGCGTCAGGGCTTGGCGGCACTTTTCAACAACGTGTTCCATCTGCAAATAGCTGGCCGCCGTTAGGTAGTTCACAATATCCCTGACTGAGAATTCAAGAAGTCCAGTGTAACAAGATAGTAGTAGATCTGAAACCACCCTTGGTCCATGCATGAGGGAAACTTGGAGCTCAGAACCAGGATTTAGAAGGAACTGGTCTCTAAGGAAAGGGGAACAGGCGGCGAGCACTACACGATGCCCTCTGAACTTGAGCCCATCCGCGAGAACAGTCACATCACAGAAGCGTTCCTCCGTTCTCAGCTGGTTCATGCTACGTAGTGTGGCTGCTTCATGGCCAGGGAGTTGGAAGCGAAGGACATCGTAGGCAGATGTCATCTTTGATAAGAACGGTGGACAGACAAAGCTTGGACCTCAGGGTGATGTTCCTCTGCTTTAGTCAAAACGTCTCAATTTCAAGTATTTGTGGGTTTTCAGATGGTCATAGCTTGAACTATCAGAAAAGTTACGAAACTGGAAAGTCATATGTAAAATGTAGATCTTTAATTCACCCAGTTCTAATGATTTCCTTCCTCTGGATCAGGCATATCAGCTTTCCCTGTAGAGGAGAATAGACATGGTGAAGAGAATTTCAGGTATTATTGCTCTCAAAGATAAAACTAAAGACATTGGCAGGACAAGCACTGAGGATTATTCACATTGTCATAAACTTTAGGCAGCAGTTGGCCCAAGGCTAGTTTGTAGGGCAGCTAGTCTTCCCAAACCTCCCCATAGACATACACACTTGGTTCAGCTGAGAGTGTATGTGCTCTAAATGGGAAAGGGGATTAATCTGCCTAACCAATGAACTCCCCCCCCATTAAAAAGGGACACTGTGACCACCCGACGTGAGACTGTAAGCATTTGCCCAAAGTCTGCCTCTACATGGGAGCTCAGATTGGCCACGTGTATTTGTTCAATCACCGTAGTCATGTCATCCAACACGTCCAATCCTTCCCCCAACACATGCCATCAGATGGTCAGATGTTTCGGGAACCCTTTCTGATCAGTGACTTTGCCTGAGCTGCAGTACTAGGATCAGGCCCTGGTGAGGACAAGTTGCTGTGCCTGTTTAAACAATTGAGGGGTGCCAGGAGCACCATGGCATCCTCACTGTGGTGATCGGTAGAGGTCCCAGAGATCAGACCTTCACCAAACATACACTGATGGCTTATCCTAAGGATATTATCACATCGACCAAGGGTGGTATATGAAATGAAAAGCATGTAGATGTACGGGGAGATAAAATGACCTTAAATGGCAGGCACTGGATGACAGACTTGTGGGATCTGGCCTGGTTTCATCCCTGGGGTTACGTGACCAGAACACCCAGGTTGCTCCGCCCCCCTCCCTCCTGTGAGATCACGGGAGGAACGACCCTGGGGGTCTGGGGCTGGTTCCGATCAGGTAACCTGGGTGTCGGACCAAGGCTGGATCCATCATCCAGTTTCCACCAAATCAGTTAGGGTAATATTAACTCCCCAGACAACCTCTTTAAAATGTTCCAAGTCCTAGAGACAAATATTAGTAATAAAATTGATATTACACATGGATATATCGCAATCCAACAGAGTAATATCGCTGTGGGACTAATGGAGAGCCTAAAAGTTAGAATAAGAGATGATAGGGGGTAATATCTATTCGTCCAACAAGACACACTGGGGCACAGCCTCAGACTAGGAGTATACAGTGACTTTGGTCGTGACTCGTGTTGCCCTACCAAAGATTGTGTGTTGCCCTGCGATTCCGTACTAATGTAAGTGAATGGAGTGTCATTGCGACCCCGCACGTGCGGCCATTAGGACTTCTAGTCAGAAAAAAAAAAAATCCAGCAGTGCTCGAACGTCTTATAACTGGAAGTCCCAGTCACAATGCAACTCCATTCTCTTGCCTTAATGAAGGTGTCACAAGGCAAAATGGCGATGTTTGGGAATCGTGGCTAAAGTTGCCGTGTAGCCCTAGTCTTTCAATGAGACTCCATTCACGTACATTAGTGAGGAGTCGCAGGGTGACACGGCGATCGTTGGTTGCGCAAGAGGAGTCGCAGCCAAAGTTGTCGTGCACCCCGAGACTTTATAAGGTCACTGTTAGCAAACAACTAAGGGTCAGCACCCCGCGCCAACCTTCAGCACTCCAGTTGTTGTGACTGTTGTGACACTACAACTCCCAGCATGCATACAGCTGGAATGTTGAAGGTTCTTGCAACTATTTCCCCCCTAAACGACCTAGATAACCAAGTTGGGGCGACTTACTGCATTTTAAAGGGCACAAAAGTGGAATATCGCAAGTTGCCAGGGAGCCCACGCAAAGTTACCCAAGTGATATAACAGCACATAATAAAGGTATAAGCAGCCGCTATATCTGCAGACTATTTCACCAGGCACAGCAGCGAAGGGGTTAAGAAGGCTGTCTGACCTCTGATTGGTGCAGGAATTAATAGGACGATCATATGCAAATAATAAAGTTGAGCAATCACCCCCTCCTGCCCCACCCCCAGCGCCTGCACCCCAGCACTGCCCTGCTCTGCCCCCCACTTTTATTTAAAGGCACATCACCTGCCCTACCTGCAGCCTGCAGCTCTGCCCTCCTCTTCCTGTTCCTCTTCTTTCTTCCCTGCCACCCCTCCCCAGCCCTGTGTGTAGCATTTAAAGGGGCACTGCAGCTCTGCAAACCCAGATGTTAACTCTTCCCTGCTTGCTGTAGTGCTGCCCTGTGCCAGCAGGAGGCAGTGTGTCACTAGGACTAATGCACAATGCACAACACCAGCAGCAATGAATGAGAGTATACATAGATATATATGCATAGATATATCCCTGTGTTGTATACATGGCATGTGGGCAATCTATGCTATTGTCATGGCACTGAGACTTATTGATTTTACTGTATTTAAATAGCTCCTACCTATTGTACAGAGATCGTTATCACTTACATTGGTCCCTGTTCACAATACAAGTCCCCCCAGCCATTGTTAGCCTCCATTCACAGTGAAAATAGGCTGAAGGATGTCACACGAATTTATCATATGCACTGTATGTAAGACAGAGGAGATAAGCGGCCCAGACACATCAGGCTCTGCATGCAGGCGATATCTCACCCACAAATGGACGCCAATGATCTCACAGTTTTATCCGCAGGTGGCTTGCTGAAAGGCAACCTATCACATGTAAAAACCGTCATCCTATACCATAGAAACTACTACCCTGAATGAACCTTCTCATGACTTTTTTTGCCCTGTGGAGACATTACAGTATATATATAAACAGTATATACATTGTATGGTCATCCACCAGGAGGCGGTAGAGTGTGGGTGCATCCAAACCCCAATTCCAGCAGACTGGACCCCATGTTTATGACCATGTCCCCTCAGGTCACTCTTAAATGAGCATTTTGGGGTCCTGGCTGTGTGTAATGACGCAACGTCCCGGTGCCACAAACCTGAAATGTATGTGGTGCGCCCATTCCCATAAAGTTCTGGTAGGTTTCTTCTGCCACCAGGATTTGCTGACTCTTCCAGGAGTCGGAGAAGTCTCCCCTGTTTCCGGGAGTCTCTAAGGGTATGTTCACACCTGCGCCCGGTTTCCATTCGGGGATTCCTTTCCCCATTCTGCAAGCAGGACCTTTCTCTCCACATTTTTGGGCGAAAACAGGGCAGACCCCATTATAGTCTATGGGGTCTGCGGGACTCTGCGGGTATTTGCTTTTTATGCAGATGGGGTTTCTGTTTTTCAGGTCCCCAAGCGGACCCGAAGAACGGAAACCCTAAGGCAGGTGTGAACCTAGCGTCAGATGTTTCAGGATTATTGGCAAGCATGCCAAAGCTGCTGTACTATGTGAGGGCCCCAACCAACAGCGCCTCATATCTCAGCTCCCTTGGCCACGTACAAGTGTGACATAGGGGTATAAGATATTGGGGATATCTGCAGTATCTCTGATTTTGGGTACCTAGTGAAATCTCTACCATACACATTAGCTAAATATAGTGTATGTGGCCTCCAGCCCCTGGCACACGATGGGGGTAAGAAGGAGCGGGTATGTTGGATTTTTGGGTGAGATCATGGCCCATGTGGGTCTGAGGATGCCCCTTTGGATGTGTGTCATGTTCATTTGTGACATGGACATACAGTGTACTAGCCATGTCCCTTTTCTGTGATGTGCCCGTGTCATATATACAGCCTACAGTTACTGCATGTGTATAGCAAGTATAAGGCCTTGTTCACACAGTACAGATTTATTATATCGGAGGAGGAAAAATGTAGTTATAGGAGGTATAGAAGTAGCAATGGCTTTAGACCCTGGTGCCTTAGTGGGCCCAAATTCCCCTCTGCCAGATGACACCTGTATTATATACGGTACGTGGTAGGTGGGGGCCTCTACTACAGATTTTGTGTAGGGGCCCAGGAGCTTCACACTACCCCTCTGGATATATCCCCTCATTTTAGGATCCCCTCCAGGTTTTGGCTTACAAAAGGTACACAAAAAGTGCAAAAAATCTGCACTGTCTGAACTAGATCTGACTTCACGGGAAATTAAAAAAGGAAAAGAATCTAACTAAAAAAAAAAAATCTGACATAGCAACCAATCACAGCACAGCTTTCATTTTACAGGGACACTATAAGATGTGATTGGTTGCTATGGGCAACAAAGATAGTTCTATTTTCTGCCCTCGTGTCCGTTTTGTTCACATTAATGGGCCTCATTTACGCTAACTGTCTAAAAAAGGCCTAGTTGCCCATAGCAACCCAGCACCATTCATGGTGAACTCTGATTGGTTGTTGTGGGGGGACAAAGCCAGTATATCGTATAGATTTAACTGGAATATCCCTTTAAGCAGATCGCAGGTAGTCAACAGGTCATTGTAGGGAAGCCACAAAGATTATGTTTGCTTGGGCAAGGTGCCCATTGATCTCCTCCATGCCATCCAGTGTTTACAGTAGATAACAGGCTCCATGTGGAAAGCTGGAGGAACCCGTCCGACAACGCCAGACAGAAAGCCAGAACATGGAAGTCACTCATCACACACCTGAAAGACAGAAGTGCAAGTCAATAGGGGGTAATCCATTCACAAATAACCAGACGCTTGCAACGAAATGACCCCTAATCACAAAATAGCCCGATCAGAGGCCAGCCAAGAAAAAGACGCCCTAACGGAATGTTCACATCACGTTTCATCGCATCTGCTAAAAACAAATGCAAATGGATGCTTTTTAGCGGATCACTTTAATGGACCTACAATGTGGATGGTCAAAATGTGATCCGAACATACCCTAAATGTATTATAGCAGTTATATTCATGTACACAGGGGGCAGTATTATAGTAGTTATATTCTTGTACATAGGAGCAGTATTATAGTAGTTATATTCTTGTACATAGGAGCATTATAGTAGTTATATTCTTGTACATAGGAGTAGTATTATAGTAGTTATATTCTTGTACATAGGAACAGTATTATAGTAGTTATATTCCTGTACATAGGGAGTAGTATTATAGTAGTTATATTCTTGTACATAGGAGGTAGTATTATAGTAGTTATATACTTGTACATAGGAGAAGTATTATAATAGTTATATTCTTGTATATAGGAGCAGTATTATAGTAGTTATATTCTTGTACATAGGGGCAGTATTATAGTAGTTATATTCTTGTACATAGGAGCAGTATTATAGTAGTTATATTCTTGTACATAGGAGCAGTATTATAGTAGTTATATTCTTGTACATAGGAGCAGTATTATAGTAGTTATATTCTTGTACATAGGAGCAGTATTATAGTAGTTATATTTTTGTACATAGGAGCATTATAGTAGTTATATTCTTGTACATAGGAGTAGTATTATAGTAGTTATATTCTTGTATATAGGAGCAGTATTATAGTAGTTATATTCTTGTACATAGGTGTAGTATTATAGTAGTTATATTCTTGTACATAGGGGCAGTATTATAGTAGTTATATTCTTGTACATAGGAGCAGTATTATAGTAGTTATATTCTTGTACATAGGAGCATTATAGTAGTTATATTCTTGTACATAGGAGTAGTATTATAGTAGTTATATTCTTGTACATAGGTGTAGTATTATAGTAGTTATATTCTTGTACATAGGGGCAGTATTATAGTAGTTATATTCTTGTACATAGGAGCAGTATTATAGTAGTTATATTCTTGTACATAGGAGCAGTATTATAGTAGTTATATTCTTGTACATAGTAGCAGTATTATAGTAGTTATATTCTTATACATAGGGCAGTATTATAGTAGTTATATTCTTGTACATAGGGGGCAGAATTATAGTAGTTATATTCTTGTACATAGGAGAAGTATTATAGTAGTTATATTCTTGTACATAGGAGTATTATAGTAGTTATATTCTTGTACATAGGAGAAGTATTATAGTAGTTATATTCTTGTACATAGGGAGTATTATAGTAGTTATATTCTTGTACATAGAGGGTAGTATTATAGTAGTTATATTCTTGTACATAGGAGTAGTATTATAGTAGTTATATTCTTGTACATAGGAGTAGTATTATAGTAGTTATATTCTTGTACATAGGAGCAGTATTATAGTAGTTATATTCTTGTACATAGGAGGTAGTATTATAGTAGTTATATTCTTGTACATAGGAGTAGTATTATAGTAGTTATATTCTTGTACATAGGGGTAGTATTATAGTAGTTATATTCTTGTACATAGGAGCAGTATTATAGTAGTTATATTCTTGTACATAGGAGCAGTATTATAGTAGTTATATTCTTGTACATAGGGGTAGTATTATAGTAGTTATATTCTTGTATATAGGAGTAGTATTATAGTAGTTATATTCTTGTACATAGGAGTAGTATTATAGTAGTTATATTCTTGTACATAGGAGCAGTATTATAGTAGTTATATTCTTGTACATAGGAGAGTATTATAGTAGTTATATTCTTGTACATAGGGGGTAGTATTATAGTAGTTATATTCTTGTACATAGGGGCAGTATTATAGTAGTTATATTCTTGTACATAGGAGCAGTATTATAGTAGTTATATTCTTGTACATAGGAGCAGTATATAGAGTTTTTCTTCTAGAGGATAGTATTATAGTAGTTATATTCTTGTACATAGGAGCAGTATGATAGTAGATATATTCTTGTACATAGGAGCAGTATTATAGTAGTTATATTCTTGTACATAGGAGCAGTATTATAGTAGTTATATTCTTGTACCTAGGAGCAGTATTATAGTAGTTATATTCTTGTACATAGGAGCAGTATTATAGTAGTTATATTCTTATACATAGGAGCAGTATTATAGTAGTTATATTCTTGTACATAGAGCAGTATTATAGTAGTTATATTCTTGTACATAGGAGCGGTATTATAGTAGTTATATTCCTGTACATAGGAGCAGTATTATAGTAGTTATATTCTTGTACATAGGAGCAGTATTATAGTAGTTATATTCCTGTACATAGGAGGTAGTATTATAGTAGTTATATTCTTGTACATAGGAGCAGTATTATAGTAGTTATGTTCCTGTACATAGGGAGTAGTATTATAGTAGTTATATTCTTGTACATAGGGGCAGTATTATAGTAGTTATATATTCTTGTACATAGGAGCAGTATTATAGTAGTTATATTCTTGTACATAGGAGCAGTATTATAGTAGTTATATTCTTGTACATAGGAGCAGTATTATAGTAGTTATATTCTTGTACATAGGAGCAGTATTATAGTAGTTATATTCCTGTACATAGGAGGTAGTATTATAGTAGTTATATTCTTGTACATAGGAACAGTATTATAGTAGTTATAGTCCTGTACATAGGGAGTAGTATTATAGTAGTTATATTCTTGTACATAGGAGGTAGTATTATAGTAGTTATATACTTGTACATAGGAGCAGTATTATAGTAGTTATATTCTTGTACATAGGAGCAGTATTATAGTAGTTATATTCCTGTACATAGGGAGTAGTATTATAGTAGTTATATTCTTGTACATAGAAGCAGTATTATAGTAGTTATATTCTTGTACATAGGAGCAGTATTATAGTAGTTATATTATTGTACATAGGAGCAGTATTATAGTAGTTATATTCTTGTACATAGGGAGTAGTATTATAGTAGTTATATTCTTGTACATAGAGGCAGTATTATAGTAGTTATATTCTTGTACATAGGAGCAGTATTATAGTAGTTATATTCCTGTACATAGGAGCAGTATTATAGTAGTTATATTCTTGTACATAGGAGCAGTATTATAGTAGTTATATTCTTGTACATAGGAGCAGTATTATAGTAGTTATATTCCTGTACATAGGAGGTAGTATTATAGTAGTTATATTCTTGTACATAGGAGCAGTATTATAGTAGTTATATTCCTGTACATAGGGAGCAGTATTATAGTAGTTATATTCTTGTACATAGGGGCAGTATTATAGTAGTTATATTCTTGTACATAGGAGCAGTATTATAGTAGTTATATTCTTGTACATAGGAGCAGTATTATAGTAGTTATATTCCTGTACATAGGGAGTAGTATTATAGTAGTTATATTCTTGTACATAGGGGCAGTATTATAGTAGTTATATTCTTGTACATAGGAGCAGTATTATAGTAGTTATATTATTGTACATAGGAGCAGTATTATAGTAGTTATATTCTTGTACATAGGAGCAGTATTATAGTAGTTATATTCCTGTACATAGGAGCAGTATTATAGTAGTTATATTCTTGTACATAGGAGCAGTATTATAGTAGTTATATTCTGACATAGGAGGAGTATTATAGTAGTTATATTCTTGTACATAGGAGCAGTATTATAGTAGTTATATTCTTGTACATAGGAGCAGTATTATAGTAGTTATATTCTTGTACATAGGAGCAGTATTATAGTAGTTATATTCTTGTACATAGGAGCAGTATTATAGTAGTTATATTCTTGTACATAGGAGCAGTATTATAGTAGTTATATTCTTGTACATAGAGCAGTATTATAGTAGTTATATTCTTGTACATAGGAGCAGTATTATAGTAGTTATATTCTTGTACATAGGAGCAGTATTATAGTAGTTATATTCTTGTACATAGGAGCAGTATTATAGTAGTTATATTCTTGTACATAGGAGCAGTATTATAGTAGTTATATTCTTGTACATAGGAGCAGTATTATAGTAGTTATATTCTTGTACATAGAGCAGTATTATAGTAGTTATATTCTTGTACATAGGAGCAGTATTATAGTAGTTATATTCTTGTACATAGGAGCAGTATTATAGTAGTTATATTCTTGTACATAGGGGCAGTATTATAGTAGTTATATTCTTGTACATAGGAGCAGTATTATAGTAGTTATATTCTTGTACATAGGAGCAGTATTATAGTAGTTATATTCTTGTACATAGGAGCAGTATTATAGTAGTTATATTCTTGTACATAGGAGCAGTATTATAGTAGTTATATTCTTGTACATAGGAGGCAGTATTATAGTAGTTATATTCTTGTACATAGGAGCAGTATTATAGTAGTTATATTCTTGTACATAGAGCAGTATTATAGTAGTTATATTCTTGTACATAGGAGCAGTATTATAGTAGTTATATTCTTGTACATAGGAGCAGTATTATAGTAGTTATATTCTTGTACATAGGAGCAGTATTATAGTAGTTATATTCTTGTACATAGGAGCAGTATTATAGTAGTTATATTCTTGTACATAGGAGCAGTATTATAGTAGTTATATTCTTGTACATAGGGGCAGTATTATAGTAGTTATATTCTTGTACATAGGAGCAGTATTATAGTAGTTATATTCTTGTACATAGGAGCAGTATTATAGTAGTTATATTCTTGTACATAGGAGCAGTATTATAGTAGTTATATTCTTGTACATAGGAGGCAGTATTATAGTAGTTATATTCTTGTACATAGGAGCAGTATTATAGTAGTTATATTCTTGTACATAGGAGTAGTATTATAGTAGTTATATTCTTGTACATAGGAGGCAGTATTATAGTAGTTATATTCTTGTACATAGGAGCAGTATTATAGTAGTTATATTCTTGTACATAGGAGCAGTATTATAGTAGTTATATTCTTGTACATAGGAGCAGTATTATAGTAGTTATATTCTTGTACATAGGAGTAGTATTATAGTAGTTATATTCTTGTACATAGGAGCAGTATTATAGTAGTTATATTCTTGTACATAGGGGCAGTATTATAGTAGTTATATTCTTGTACATAGGGGGCAGTATTATAGTAGTTATATTCTTGTACATAGGGGCAGTATTATAGTAGTTATATTCTTGTACATAGGGGGCAGTATTATAGTAGTTATATTCTTGTACATAGGGGCAGTATTATAGTAGTTATATTCTTGTACATAGGAGCAGTATTATAGTAGTTATATTCTTGTACATAGGAGGTAGTATTATAGTAGTTATATTCTTGTACATAGGTAACAGTATTATAGTAGTTATATTCTTGTACATAGGGGCAGTATTATAGTAGTTATATTCTTGTACATAGGAGCAGTATTATAGTAGTTATATTATTGTACATAGGAGCAGTATTATAGTAGTTATATTCTTGTACATAGGAGGCAGTATTATAGCAGTTATATTCTTGTACATAGGAGCAGTATTATAGTAGTTATATTCTTGTACATAGTAGGCAGTATTATAGTTGTTATATTCTTGTACATAGGAGCAGTATTATAGTAGTTATATTCTTGTACATAGGAGGCAGTATTATAATAGTTATATTTTAGGGTAGCAGCTTACTACAATGTTGATGGCTGGTACTGCTTATGGGACCATTTGAGGACTGTACCGGATTCAGGAAACATCAAATGGTGAGAACTGTACATTTTCTGCTGTGTGTAATCTCCACCCTAAGCTAAATATTTAGTGCTGATAGAATACAATACAATACAATAAAATAAAGGCTGAAGATATATTATTACTAGATGACAGCGATACCACAGCACCCATGAAGCTATAATCCCTGTGGGGGAGGTGCGTTTGCTCAGTAAAGCTGTGCGGTCCTCTACCTTTATACGGGGATTTGTGCATACTGTGGCTTATGATCCAGGGAGTAGATACATTATTACAGGTAGGTCACTGTATGTCACATCAGATGAGTCTTCTCATATATATATTGGCCACTATGTTTTAACTGCAAACAAAGACAGTTTCACAACCAGACATTTATCCAGGAAGTTTCATTATATTACTCATTTATTTCTTGGAAACTTCTTCGAGCTTTGCCAGTTATTCAGTGTTCCAGCAAGCACTGGTCACTTCACCCACAGACTAACAGGATTATACTTTTTGTTACAATTAAAGGAGTTTTCTGTGACTATGATATTAATAATCTATCTAAGCAGTGAGAGCACTGTCTCTTCTCAGGTGCAATACCAAGTACGGCCACTATATAATGTGTGGTGCTGTGCTTGGTAAACTGTGAAGAGGCTTCAACATGTGCTGCAGACTCTATAAACAGCTCATTGGTGTCGGGTGTCGGACCAGCACTGATCTGATATTGTAGACTTGTGTTAATGACAGGACATTTAATTTGATAATCCCTGAAAACCTCTTTAATCTAGGATATCAAAAAATATTATGCAATCTACAAATTAGCCTTGCCTACTGTTTTGTGTATACTGTACATTTTCTAAGTGGATCTATGTGTCTCCATGGTTACAGACTACAAATAAACCCCGTGTGTAGTCTGATACAGCAAATTTATTTCTCTCTTTCTCTCTCTCCCACAAAAATCCTAAATCCCAAGATGTTCCCTGTGCTGGACCACCCAGTTGTGAACCTTTGAGACTGCATGTAATGCATGTACACAGTGACTGTACCAGCAGAATAGTGAGTGCAGCTCTGGAGTATAATACAGGATGTAACTCAGGATCAGTACAGGATAAGTAATGTAATGTATGTACACAGTGACTGTACCAGCAGAATAGTGAGCGCAGCTCTGGAGTATAATACAGGATGTAACTCAGGATCAGTACAGGATATGTAATGTAATGTATGTACACAGTGACTGCAACAGCAGAAAAGTGAGCGCAGCTCTGGAGTATAATACAGGATGTAACTCAGGATCAGAACAGGATAAGTAATGTAATGTATGTACACAGTGACTGTAACAGCAGAAAAGTGAGTGCAGCTCTGGAGTATAATACAGGATGTAACTCAGGATCAGTACAGGATAAGTAATGTAATGTATGTACACAGTGACTGCACCAGCAGAATAGTGAGCGCAGCTCTGCAGTATAATACAGGATGTAACTCAGGATCAGTACAGGATAAGTAATGTAATGTATGTACACAGTGACTGTACCAGCAGAATAGTGAGCGCAGCTCTGGAGTATAATACAGGATGTAACTCAGGATCAGTACAGGATAAGTAATGTAATGTATGTACACAGTGACTGCACCAGCAGAATAGTGAGTGCAGCTCTGGAGTATAATACAGGATGTAACTCAGGATCAGTACAGGATAAGTAATGTAATGTATGTACACAGTGACTGTACCAGCAGAATAGTGAGCGCAGCTCTGCAGTATAATACAGGATGTAACTCAGGATCAGTACAGGATAAGTAATGTAATGTATGTACACAGTGACTGTACCAGCAGAATAGTGAGCGCAGCTCTGGAGTATAATACAGGATGTAACTCAGGATCAGTACAGGATAAGTAATGTAATGTATGTACACAGTGACTGTACCAGCAGAATAGTGAGCACAGCTCTGGAGTTTGGGACAGAGACAATTTGTGGATGAACCGGAGCTACAAAGTTTAAGAAAACTCCAACTAACACCTCTTTGTTCCTTACCACAGGTGGGCCATAATGTCAGATAACCAGTGCGCGTCTGTCACTGTCTAGGGAAAGAAAACAGAAAAGCAAGACTCCAGTGTGCAAATGAGCAAACATTGTATTACTGTGGAAAAACATGGCCTGGTCAGATGGATCTAGATTTCTGAGGCACCATACTGATAGGAGGGGCAGAATTTGGCGTAAACAGCAGGAATCGATGAACCATTCTTGGCAGGTGTCAGCAGTTCAGGCTGGTGGAGGTGTAATAATGGTGGGGTAGATTGCCTTGGTGCATCCTGCGTCCCCTGATCCCTATGTATGGTACAATGAATTGCTGCAGTTCTGAAGCTGAAATGAGGCCCAATGTCCTACTAGATGGGGGTTTCTAATAAAGTGGCCATCCTATGTATAATCTTTATCATTCATTGAGGTCTTGGTGTTTGTAAAGTTTGCTGCCTCTCCATGATGTTTTGGTAAATTGTCTAGAAAAAAGCCCATTAGATTGACAACCATGAATCTGACTTATGGGTCCCCAACTGATCGCTCGAGTGAAGGTGCTGTGTCCCCCTTCGCAGTGTTTCTATATACAGTAGGAGTAGGCAGAAAACAGGGATGAGGTAGTCGGTGTGCCGTAGGTTGTCAGCCCCTACATAAAAATCATAAGAACGGGACTTGCAGCTGTAATACAGGGAGCAGAGGACCTCAGTGCTACAGCCGTGTGAGCTGACAAAATTTTAGTTTATATGTGCATTGGATGCTCTGCTAGAAGTTTCCATTGCAGGTAAGGCTTCAATCACATCTGGGTTGGAGTCTCTGTTGCAGAGTGCGTCCAAAATCGCCGGGAGAAAAAGTCTTGCAAGTTCGACTTCCAGAGGTTATAGTTTTAAAGAACAGACCCTGGACAGATCCCATGATAGTTAATGTGGTCTATTGGGCTCCGTATGTGACTGATGTTGTAGAGGCCCACTTATTCTCTAACAGACCAGAACAACGGAAAGGCCGATGCTAGTGTGAACCTGATGCTGACAAAATAGTGCAATAGAATGCCAGGCCCCCTATACACACTATAGTGCCCCTTAATGGCCCCCACCCACAGTATGATGTCCCAGTGTTCCCCCCACACAGTGATGACCCATTAGTGACCCCACACAGTATGATGCTCCACTTTTGAACCCCACAGAGTATAAAGCCCAAGAGTAGCCCCACACAGTAATAACCCATGATTGGCCCCACACAGTATGATGCCCCTGCTAGTTACCCTCACTTAGAATAAAGTCCCATTAGTTCCCCATGCAGTATATTAGTCCCCCTCACCTCCTGATGTTAGTTCTCACCAGACCAGTAAATCCAGTCAGATCTTCATACAGAGAACTGAAAGATCTTTAAGTTGTGATACCCCTGGTACTACTTTTTTATCGGTACCTTTCTATCTTTACCTACTGTTACTGTAATGCCTGTACCTTGGAGCTTCTGTATATATTGTTTTTTGTGTTTGTATTATCTTTGCTGCTGTAACACACTGAATTTCCCCACGGTAGGACTATTAAAGGATTATCTTATTTTATCTCTTATCTTATGTTGTGTGTGTACTTTACCACTGATGATTGTGCCTGGCATGGCAACTTCTCCACTTTGCCCTGTGGGTGATAACTAGTGATGGCGCCTCCTCCATTCTATCAGCATCCGTCACTTGCAGACATTGGTCCAGCCCGAGAACCATGTGACTGGACACGTCACTCAGTCTCCTCCATCATGCCTGCACTAGTTTACATAGCACAGTGTGTTTCTATAGAGGAGTTGGAGACACATGGTCCTCGCCCACCGCCAATCTATGGACTGAACCAATGTCTGCAAGTGCCGGATGTTGATAGAAAGGAGGAGGCGCCATCATTAGAGGAGAAGTGGCCAAGCCAGGGAGTAATGGCTCGTGTGCCGCTGGTTGCCGATCCCTGGTATACAGCAATGCTTCTGGCCAAAGCTCAGTTCACCAAGTTTAGGTTTAGTTCCCGTTTTAATTGCGTGTTTGGCATACAAAACCCATTTTGAAATACCTTTTGGGAAATTTTGAGTTAATACAGGAAATATTAAAGGAAATGGAGGGGGACATTATACTGTGGACACATGGGGAGAGGGACTTTATACTGTAGAAGGATATTATACTATGGAGGCATACAATGTCAGACTGACTGTAGGATATTATATTGTGTAGGGGCACAAAGAGAAATGGATGGGAAAACGGGTGTAGAAGTGGGTGGGGCTAAATCAGCTACGGCGCGCCCCACGCACCGCACATTCTGTCCCTCTTTCAGTCCTTTGAAAGTTGGGAGGTATGGATGAAATACTTCATAAACTTCCATGAATTTCTCGTGTTATGACTTGGGGGGGGGGACGGGATCAGGATGGGGGGGGGGGTGTGCCCTAATCTCTTAGCCTTTTCCTTGATACTAGTCCAAATAACACAAAGAATCCCCTTACTTGTACCCCTACCTAAACAGTTCCTGTTAACTCCGTGTTATCAGACAGTATTGACCGAGCAGGCGGCAATGAACGGTAAACAGATGAGAGAGATAGGAGAAGCGAAAGTGACACCAACCAGTGACGGCAACACAGACTTCCAGTAAAAGAAGAAAAAATAGAGAATGATTTAAAGGGGAACGTCCATTATTCATGGGGGGTTTTAATAAAACTTTGTTGTTGCTTTGTTGTATTTACAGATGCACCAGTTGGAGTTTTTGCACTTCTCACGTGAAAGTCATCATTATAAGATGGGTAGGGGCCTGACACCGGACCCCACACTGATTCAGCTGCCAGAAGTGGGATACAAAGGAGTCTAGCTGCAGTTGCCCAGTGTCACCACTGCTGCGTAGGGAGCTATACAGTAATACCTCGTACATTCGCGAGGTTAGGTTACAGAGCGGGTCGCGGATCGCGAGGAATCGCGAATGTTTGGTACAAGCGCTTAGAAGCGCTTACAATGCCGGTTTCTAATGTTTAACCCCTAAATATCAATAAACTTTACCCTACAGTACTGTACAGTATACTAAAGTATACTGTACAGTACTGTATATTAATACATTCATTCATTTTTCTTATACACTCACAGTAAAATGAAACTAATTACCGGGTACGTAACAAACAGGACGCTACTACCCAATAGCGAAGGTGTTCTTTTTTTTTTAAAATTTCACAGATCTGAGAAAAAAGAGCAAAATCTATATATGTTAGTTGCCAAAAAAATATCGCGAATCTGTGAATTCGCAAACGCGAGTGTACGAGGTATTACTGTACACTGTTATGATGGCACCAAGGATCTGATGCTCTGCTCCCATTTACTTGAATAGGCTTGTATATTGCTTCCTGTAGAATCATCTGATCGCTGCAACTCCCGGCCCCGCCGAGCCATACCTGTGGATAGGTCATAGGTATCCATTATGTCTGGGTCTCGGAAATCCCTTTAACTTTCATAGTTAAGCATCCTTAGGTGGGGAACTATAGATGGCCATATATAGTGTCAACCCCTGAGATGTTGGATCACTAACAACTGTTCTGGATACGCCAGTCTTCATATATATCCCCCATAGCATTGGATTTCCTTTGCAGGTGCAGCTTGTGCAGGCAGTACATTGGGTGCACCATGAGAGGAATGATCGAGCACATCCTATAGTTCAACCCGGCTCTGGCTACAGCATGACATTTGGGTTACACCAGATGTGCTGTATAAGAGCAGCCTTCATGCCCTTTCAGGGGCAGTCATCATGGCGGCTCCAGCTGGAATGCAGCTACTGCATCATGAGAGGCTTTCCTTCTGACGCGACTAGACCATTCTGCACGGGTGTAACAACCTATGCACTATAGCAATAATCTCAAATGTTCTAGAAGTTGTGTTAGGCGTCACTTTATTGTCACAGGGTCCGTGAAGCTGAGATACGAGATGCTTTTTGGTGGGGTCTGCAAACTGTAGACAGTTTTGTCTGTTTGGCGGCAAAACTGTGGTCACCGGGGATTCTCTTTCTAATAAAACAGAGTCAGAGATAGTCTACAGTACCGTGTAAAAGTTTTAGGCAGGTGTGGAGAGAGAAAAAAATGCTACAAAGTAAGAATGCTTTCAGAAATAGAAGGATTAATAGTTTATTTTTGTCAATTAACGGTACTTATGACTCCTTGACCCGACAGCTCCTCACAGCTCAGCTTCTTGGCAGCAGACTGCTGTTTTTAACTATTAGGGCAATGCATTTTACCTCCCCTGTTACAGTTTAACTCTGCAGGTCTTTCTGCTCAGTTCCCTGTGGTTCGCTCCTCCCTGGAGGTGTAGTCTGAACAGGACTCTTCTCACTGCTCGGCACCCCGTACAGCAGAGCTTGGGAACACTGAGGACTGGAATGGGGCACAGACGGCAGGCAGAATCTACTCCATCAAGGGGCTTCCTCCAGGTCGTCGTCCTCCTGGGGGCAATATTGGTCGCAGGTACGTAGTATCCTCCTGTTTTACTTGCTGTTTCCACATTTGTACAATTTTTGCTGTTTTTAAATTAAAGTCAAATTTTCTGACGTAACAAACGCGTAACAACGACTCCGGAGTAAGACATAAATGTTGCAGATAATCCGGTGTATTGAATTGGAGGTCCTGGCTTCCTAAATTGGGGTTGATCTCACAGGAGTTGCCACGCTGCCAGGTCGGCAATGAGATGGCGTAGATATGCGCTGTCATTCATACTAGTTTCTGGCTTAAATATAGTAAATCTGTTACGCCCCGCCCTCTATGAGCTGCCCACCTTTAAGAAAATTGGCATAAATCTGGACAACGGTTTAATTTTTTTTATGCAAATGGGGATTGCATCAAAATTTGTGATTTTATGACACGGTGTGAATTTGGCAGAAGCAGCGTCCCATCGGGCATCAAATAGAATGGAGAACACCAAAGGGAAAGCACCACCAAGACAACAGCTCGGGGCAAAAATATACAGACAGGAGGCAACGTGGATAACACTTAGCAGAGATATATCTCCTGCTATATCTATATACAGTACAGTTCTTCCGACAGTCCCATAACAGTGTGTGCCAGCCTGAAATGTGCACCTTTAAGAGTCTGCTCCATCTGTGCCCCCATAAGTGCCCCAAATGCCATTTCCCTTTATAGTACTAGATCTCCTGCTTACTTGTTACACTCTTTAGATGACCTAAAAACACTTAAAGGGCCAGTAAGAGGGATGTAAAAATTAGTGAAAGGGTAAAGCCCAAAGTATGGGATCACCGTGGCACCTCACTAGATGGGGGTCAAAATCATGATGGGTGGGAGTGCCAATGGTAGGACATGGACCTGTAAGACATATGTGGCATTTTCTGTGGATATGCTAAAATGTCTATTGCGACATCCTCAGATTAAAAAAAAAAAATAAAAAAATAAAACTTCTTCGACCCCTATCATAATGCTGGATTTCCCATAGAAAACTCAGCCATATAGTTGCAGCTAGAGGACAGTAGGGGGCAGGGCTAACCTGCATAAAAAAGGCTACTGCATCCCTGAAACACCTAAAATTTTCGACTAGAAGAAGGGTGACCGCTACTAACCATGATGGCTGACATGACGGCTTCCACAGGGCTTGTCACCCAAGGTTCTTAAAGGGGTTTTTAAGACTATGATATTAAACAGGTCAGTGATATCATGGCCATTGATCACATGGTCATGCTTCAGCAATACCAAGCACAACCAATATACAATGTATGGCGCTGTACTGACTAAGTAGCGAAAAGACCACAGCGATCAAGATCATAGTCCCAGAAAGGCCCTTTAACCCCCTAACAGTCATATTAAAATGACAAAAACGCTCCCGAAAAGTCACTTTTTTTATTTCAGATTTTGAATTTATGTCTGCAGTAAATATTCCAGACACCCAACTCCAGTGCCTTATGTGCATTTTAACCCTTTATCGATCTGATGCATTTTAGTCTCTAACCAGTAACATTTTGCCTCTCTCTACATTCCCGCTTTCATAACTTTTTACATTTTACATCATTCTATCTTTATGAGATCTTGTATTTTGTGGGTACAGAAGACTTTTTCATCAGTTTTTATTAGTTTTTGTTTTATAAGATGAACAGAAAACATCAATTCTGGCCTCTGAATTTTATGGTTTATGGCATTTTTCATGTAGAATAAATGATGTACTAGTTTTCATTTAGGGGTTGTTACAGATGTGGCGATAATAGTTGTGTTTTTTATTCAAGGGGAAACAAAAATTGTCTACTTTTACTTTTTTCTGCACAAACCACTTAGGTGCTGTGGTCAGCCTTGACTGCAGCACCTAAGGGGTTAAATGAACAGAAGTTTATGGAACACCATCCCTTGGGGTTATCTGAAGTCCCAGGGACCAGGGAATGAGGAATCCTTCTCCTCTCCCTGAGCTGCACGTGTTCTCCTGCACACTGGTTGAAGTGTAAGCTGTGAGTATAGGCAGCCCCACTTCAACCAGTGATAGCTCAGGATCTACTGGAGATACAGACATGGTCTTGGTCTTGTTTTAAAGCCAAGATTTGTAGAGTTTTGTAGTTAGAGCTGTTAAGTTACTGCTATTTTGCAGCTTCACTGAATGTCTCCTGCTCGGAGCAAACTGTAATGTATTTTGCTCAATCCCTGAGCAGGAGACGTTCAAAACTGTCAGGGGGTTAAGCATATAAGATCGCAGATCCCAAATCACTGAAATATGATGTTTATGGTTCTTAACAAGTTCACTGCATAGGTGGCCATATAGCTGAATAGGAATTTTAACAATTTGTTAATAGTTTCATGTCTGGGCACCAGCACTGTATAAAGTTTTGCATATTAATATGCTCTATTCTCATATGCTCATTATTTTCCACAGCTTGTCAACTTGAGGTTCAGTGCCCTGAACATCTTGGCAACAAGACTGCTACTGTTGCCCTGACAAATGGACGGAATGTGGGAAGCGTTGCCAAATTCCTGTGCCCATCAGGTTATTACCCCTGGCCACAAAGCAGCCGCACATGCCAGGAAAATGGCAGATGGACAGACATAAAATCCAGCTCTGGAAAAAAAATGAAAGACATATCATGCAAAAGTGAGTACTAATGAGTATGAACAATGTCGTAGTCCTGAAGGCCATAAACTACCAGTGAGGAATTGTCTAACAGTACATATATATTATCAATGGATTGTAGTATGCACTTACCAAGAATAATAATGGGCAGAAGACTCTACTGGCACATACTTTTACTGCGGTGTCTGGGGTGGTTATGGGCACCATAATGGTGATAAACACTAACTGGAGATGAAAATGGAGTAATGCTTGGTTTTTGGTTACCATTTTGTGATGCAGCATTGGCCACAAAGTTAAGATGATGCCACTTTATCAGATACAATAATATAGAATTGTGATGGATATTTATGGGCAAGTCCCAGGGACCGCTATGGGCACCTACCTAAGTCATGGATTAATACTTGGTTTCTGGTCGCTACTTTGCGATACAGCATTGGCCACAAAGTTAAGATGATAGTGCCACTGTATCAGATACGATATATATAACTGTTATGGATAGTTATTGACCAAGTCCCAGGGACCACTATGGTCCATAAATTCAAGTACCTACCTGTGAAAGATCCTCAGTGCGCCAACACCGTGTTGGCCCACACCTGAGACTTCTTTCCTAAAAACCACACTCACCGCCAGTGAGTGCTGGGTCCACAAGATAAATACAAGACAAGCTTTCTAAATTTTATATATTTATTAACCCCTAAATGGGTCAGTATTAACATCTAACACATGCAGTTCAGAACAGATATGCAGATATATGCAAGCATTAACAGTTACTAGTTACAATATACAGTACAATAAAATAAAAGGGAATAAAAGTGAAATAATTACTTTAACACACATATCCTGGATGTGGCTCTATAATCCAACCCTCACACATGGCATGTGGGGCTAACCAGTGGAGGCAGCAACATCAAAATATTCCAGCCTGCATGCTCCTCACAGTATATCCCAATAGTCTCTCAGTCTCTTGTAGTCTCATCATAGTATTCTCTCAGTGGTAGTCTCAGCCCAATCTCCCCCACTGACCTCTTACCTCATCTTTTATACCCTTGATTACACCACCCAGAATGAGGTCACCGGCGACGGCAAGTCTGATTGATTAATGCACTCAAGTCCAGATTCTTTGTAAGGAGATGGGACCAAGTGAAATGATACAATGTTATCAACCATGTCTGATCAACAGCCCAGGCTGAACAATGCATGTTTATTTGATCACCCAGGGCTATGTAGGAATTCAATAGAGCTATTCTGGGATGGATACAAAGCCCTATTGTTACAAGGTTGCCCTACTGACAACATACAGCTAGGATTATAGCTGCGCACATTATGAGTAAATGGAACTAAGAGGGAGATACGATACCCAGAGATCAAGATACATTTTTGAGTTATAGCCATATTTAAGTGGAATCATCACACTACCTAAGTCCAAGAATGCCATGGATAATAATAACTTATACTTAGTTTCTGATCCTTATTCTGTGGGTGCTGCCTTGGTTACAAAGTTATGATGGTGCTACTTTATCAGATATGATAATATATAATGGATAAGTCACAGGGACCGCTATGGGCACCTACCCAAGTCTATGAATACCACTTATTACTAGACAGGTCCATTAATATGATATTTATTTTATTATAGTAATCATCACTCTGATGCAATTTTAATTTTCTCTTTTAATTTTAGAAATTAAATGTCCAGATCCCAATATATTTGAAAATGGAGAATTTCACCCAAGAGGACCATTTTATGTAGACTCAAATATTACATTTGTGTGTAATGATGGTTACATTCCCAGGGGATCTATGGTGAGAACATGCAAGAAAAATGGAAAATGGAGTGGAGAGACGGCTATCTGTGATGACGGAGGTGAGACATTAGAAATATCACATTAAAGGGGTTGTTCATAAATAGAAAAAAATGGATCTGGGATTTTTCCAAAAGCAGGGGCACACTTGGCCTAAGGCACAATATGGTGTTGTGGCTTATTTCCATTTTACTGAATAGGGTTTGTCTGCAATACCAGATGCAGTCTAGGACCAAAAGTGGCAGTGTTTCTGGAAAAAAACAGTAGACTTTCTATAATGCTGGACAACCCTTTACATCAATGAGAATTTTAGAATGGATGAAGATGGTTAGGACTGTCCTGAAGACCTGATTGGGGAACATAAGTGGATAGAAATGTATGGACTCTTACAGTGGCATGGTGGGTATATGAACAGCAAGATCAGAGCTTCTTGACCTTCTAAGATTGATATAATAGTATGACAACAGGTGATATTATGGGAAATAAGTGTTACCCATCACTATAGTATGTGTTCTACCCTACAGCTGGCCACTGTCCTGATCCAGGTCTACCCCCGGGTGCTACAAAAACGGGTGTTCGATATGACGTGGATGAAAGTGTTACCTACAAATGTATTACCGGCCTAAATCTTATAGGATCTTCCAAAAGAACATGTTTAGAGAGCAGGCGATGGAGTGGGACTGAGGTCACCTGTCAATGTGAGTACTAGGCACAAAAAACCATAGGACGCTTTTTATCTTCACGTTTCATTACAACCACCCATTATTTTCTTCTCTTTATTTGGGACACATCCATTGTGACTCATAATAGACATCATATATACCATATCTCCTCTAGTTGACCCATAAAGGATGGTCTGCTCTTTCTTTTCCCAGATCCTTATACGTTCGACCTCCCAGAAGAAGCAGGAGAATACTTTGCAGGATCACTCTCTGGTATCCTAAAAACTTCTGAAAAGAAAGGTAAGTTGTCTATCACCCAACCAATGGTAATGATATACCAGGTTTGTGGAAACCAGTGAGGTCTATACCACTGATGGTTAGTGGATCTATTTCTGAAGTGACGGTGAACCTAGTTTGTTACTATTTGCATTGATGCAATCTGGCCTTTGCCCTGTCCAGTCCCCTCCTCCTGATACTCCTATGACAACCATCAGGAAGAGGGATTTTGTAGCACAGGTCATACTGACAGGGACTGATAATCCATAAAACAATCTCAATGATGTATCCATCTGCTTGCAGTTGCTGGTGGAAGAACCTTAAAGATAAAGAAGGATGGGATTCTCAATGTGTATATCCTTTTGGATGCCTCTAAAAGTGTTGGCAAAAATACCTTTAACATCTTTAAGGAGTGTGCGATGATTCTTGTCGGCAAGGTTTGTGATGGTCCTATACCTGTACATATCAACCTATACCTTGTGAGGCTTTGTCCGCTTTCCTTTTGTTGAGGAGAAGGAAATACCATCGCCATAATATTACCTAAAAATAATGACTTTGTGTGCAAAGACAATACCATTAATAAAGTATGACATGACTGTTCCACACTGCTGCCATATACCGCTCATATAACAGTGCTATAGAGTACTGATGTAAAACCACACCAGGCACTATATTATAAGTCTGTAGGATGAAATCTGCAGCAAATCCTATAAAACATGCAGATTTGCTGCATATTGGTTGTGGAGTTCACACTGTAATCCACAACAGATTTTTTTCATTCCATTCCAAAGCACTGTTTGCCAAACAGGGAAGTGTGGACGTAGCAGAGCTTACTATGTTTGGGAAATTTGGATGTAACAGTGCAGAGTGTGTGTGAGGGGGGGGAATGTGGATGTAGCAGAGCTGAGTGTTTGTGGGGGAAATTTGAATGTAGCAGAGCTCAGTATGTGAAGAAAAATGTGGATGTAGCAGCATGTGGATGTAGCAAGTGTGTAGAGGGAAGGTTGAGGTAGCAGATATGAGTGTGTGTGGGAACATGAAGCTGAGTGTATGGAGGGAGCAGGCATTATGCAGGTAGGAAACATGAAAGTAGCAGAATTGTATGTGGAAGGGGAAAATAGAGGTCACAGAGCCGTGTGTGTAGGGAATGTGAAGGTAGCAGAGCTGTGTGTAGAGGAAAACATAGAGGTATCAGAGCTGTGTGTGTGTGTGCGTGTAATAGGCATTTGTGAAGGAAGAATAAGCAGAACAGAGGCCGAATATAGCTGAATTTTTTTTTCCAATGGGACGAAGTATGGCGAACCACTTTTTTAAAGGTACCCACACAAATTATACTTTGTCACCAATTTTAGTTATGCTTTAAAGATACAGAATACAATTGTAAGAAGGATACCTTCTGTATCTTCGGCACCTCTGTCTCATTTTTCTTCTCCTGATAGCTTGGCCAGTTTGATATGAAGATTCAGTTTGGAGTGATCTCTTTCGCCACGGAGCCTAAAATTATCGTCAGCATTTCTAACAATGATGAACCTGAAACCGTAGAAGAGATTATTGACCAGGATCTGCTGTATAGTGGTGAGTACCGCAAAGTGCACAAATGGTGATAAACAAGAGGGATTTTAGCAGTTCAGTTATTTTTTTATTCATCTTATCTTTAGATCACAAGGACAAGTCGGGGACAAATACCCATGCTGCCCTACAAGAAGTATACAAGATGATGTCACTTCAACAGCAGATCTATAAGGATCCAGTGGTGTGGAATTCTATTCATCATGTCATCGTACTACTGACTGATGGTGAGAGAGATGATGAATGTGCTGATTTATACTCATTTCATTCTGTGCCTGCCTGTGTCACTCTTATGGACCCTCACCCAGGGAATATCCTAAACTTGAGGATGATTTTGGTCCATTTAAGGGGAAGCTATCACCAGAACCAGCGTATCACCCCAGCCCTGCAGATAGATAGGTTAGTGTCACCAGAACCAGCATATCACCCCAGCCCTGCAGATAGATAGGTTAGTGTCACCAGAACCAGCATATCACCTCAGCCCTACAGATAGATAGGTTAGTGTCACCAGACCCCAGCATATCATCCCAGCCCTGCAGATAGATAGGTTAGTATCACCAGAACCAGCATATCACCTCAGCCCTACAGATAGATAGGTTAGTGTCACCAGATCCAGCATATCACCCCAGCCCTGCAGATAGATAGGTTAGTGTCACCAGAACCAGTATATCACCCCAGCCCTGCAGATAGATAGGTTAGTGTCACCAGAACCAGCATATCACCTCAGCCCTACAGATAGATAGGTTAGTGTCACCAGACCCCAGCATATCACCCCAGCCCTGCAGATAGATAGGTTAGTGTCACCAGACCCCAGCATATCACCCCAGCCCTGCAGATAGATAGGTTAGTGTCACCAGAACCAGTATATCACCCCAGCCCTGCAGATAGATAGGTTACTGTCACCAGAACCAGCATATCACCCCAGCCCTGCAGATAGATAGGTTAGTGTCACCAGAACCAGCATATCACCCCAGCCCTGCAGATAGATAGGTTAGTGTCACCGGAACCAGCATATCACCCCAGCCCTGCAGATAGATAGGTTAGTGTCACCAGAACCAGTGTATCACCCCAGCCCTGCAGATAGATAGGTTAGTGTCACCAGAACCAGCATATCACCCCAGCCCTGAAGATACATAGGTTAGTGTCACCAGAACCAGCATATCACCCCAGCCCTGCAGATAGATAGGTTAGTGTCACCAGAACCAGCATATCACCACAGCCCTGCAGATAGGTTAGTGTCACCAGAACCAGCATATCACCTCAGCCCTGCAGATAGATAGGTTAGTGTCACCAGAACCAGCATATCACCCCAGCCCTGCAGATAGATAGGTTAGTGTCACCAGAACCAGCATATCACCCCAGCCCTGCAGATAGATAGGTTAGTGTCACCAGAACCAGCATATCACCCCAGCCCTGAAGATACATAAGTTAATGTCACCAGAATAAAAGAGTGTTTTCTCCTTGTGAATTGTTCCTCCATTATTGAGATATCACTATTTTTGTCAATATGCAAATGAGGTCTTTGGAACAGCGAGAGAGCTGCCATTGCTCCAAAGAGGAAGCCTATCTATCTGTGGGGCTGGGATGATATACTGTCTATCTGCAGAGTTTCCCGTTTACTTCTTGAAAAATTCCTAATACGTTAATGACTTGTACGTCCCATCAGCCATTTCTCTACTGTATTCTGATGAGATATTTCTGTCCATTCTTTACAGTTTTAATCTGACTATAAACAGTGAAGACTGAAGTCCCCATCTACATCACTGTTCACACATATTTCTTACTATTCAGGCCAGTCATGACATAGATATTGATGTGGACGGTGAACTTAATTTACATACATTTATGACATATTGCTATTAATTTCAGGAAAAGCCAATATGGGTGGTCGACCTGTGTACATGATAAGAAATATCACCAACTACCTGAACATCAAAGACAAGAGGGACGATTATCTAGGTGAGACTTATCTATAATATCTTATTATATATAATATATATTGTTGTCCTGGTGAATCTTCCTCAGTGTGATGTGATGATGATCTATGGAAGCGATGACAATATTACAGCAGAGGGGGAAGGTTATTGGAGAAAACTGGACAATTGGGTGGAGGCTCTATGTCCCTGTTGGCGCCTCTAGCCTGGATACAAAATGAGATTGAGATACAGTTGGGCATAGAGGTATACAGGTTCTGTATGGTATCCTGTGGCACATTAACCCACAATTTTAGAGCGGGGGCCTGTAGACCCTGCACACTCGTAGATTAGTGAAGCTGCATCACAGCTGGTCCCAAAAATGCTCAATTGGTGACCGGGCTGGAACAGGAAGTGTTGTAATCTGTTGGAGACATTCCAGGGAAACTCATGTGTGGGGGCGAGCATTATCCTGCCGGGACCGATTGTCTGCCCTGCCATGAGAGACGACACATGTGGCCATGTCAGGATGTCCTGTACATATCACTGAGATTTTAGTGTTCTCATATCACTACTAGGGGTGACCGACTGTCCTATGTGATGGCTCCCCAGATCATTGCACCACCAAGGGGCAGTGTATCACTCCACAGTAAAGGCAGGATTGAAGCGCTCTCTATAAGGCCTCCATACTCAACGTGACTGCCATCAGATCCCAAACAGAACCTGGATTCATCGCTAAAGACGACATGGTCCAGTCTGTACAGTTCAGGTTTCTTGTTTACCACTGCAGACAAAGACAATGGAAGCTGACTGTCATTGACAGGACATGTAATGGATGTTGTGGCATCAAATTTTCTTTTTGCTAAGTATCTGGAAATGGTGCGGTCAGAGACAGGGGTGTGTAATGATGGCTCCCCCCGTGTTTGGAGGGTGGACAAAGAAACTGCAGGAGCTGCTCGTGTTTGTCAGTGGATCTCTAATGGTGATCTGTTTGGCCGTCTGGATCCTGTGTGTGTATGCGCTCATATAACTACTGCTCCAACACCTCCCAACAGCTATGTCACAGCAACCTAGGTGGCGGGCAATTTGTCAAAACAACCACCCTGCTTCTCTCACTCCACTACCCAAAAGTAGCCTCTGAGTGGGAGGAAGTACTTTTATGCCCTCTTGTAGCAAGACCCAGTGTCTGAGACTGCACCTGTAATCATTTACATATCTGAGACATCACTGCAGGATGAGTTTTGCAGAAATCCAATCTAATTATTTCTGTTTGTATTTGTATTTTTGTTATTTGTCTATATCACACTTAAATAGAACCTTTCACCACCTCCACCAAGTCTAGTTCTTAGCATCTGTTAATAGTTGCCGCTCCACTGATTCCAGCACAGTTGGAATTTTCTCTCTAGTCCCCACCATTCCTGAGCAACAAGCGCAGTTAGTTTTGGTGATATGCTATTTAAGCTCTGCAAAGTCAGGTGGGCAGTTTCAGGCAGGGGGCGTGATTCAGAGCTTCAATCAGAACCAGCCATTCAGAATCACACCCCCTTGTCTGCTCCTGTCTGACACCGCCCTCCTGACAGTACAGAGCCTAAATAGTCTATCAGGCACCAAAACTAACAGCATTGATTGCTCAGGAATGGTGGGGGCTAGAGAAAAATTCCAACTGTGCCAGAATCAGAGGAGCATTGACTTTTAAATGATGTAAAGAGCTGGACTTGTTGGAAATGATGAAAGGTTCTCTTTATGCTGATATTCACTCTTGCGGTACCACATTTTCCCTCTTTTGATAGATATCTATGCATTTGGCATTGGTGAAGACACAGATAAGTCTGAGCTAAGTGAATTGGCCTCACAGAAGGAGAACGAAAAACATGTTTTTATCTTGGACACTGCAGAAGATATGAAGGCGACATTCCAGAAAATTATACGTAAAGTGCTGCAATCTTCTATCTATCTATCTATCTATCTATCTATCTATCTATCTAATATCTATTTATCTATCTATCTATCTATCTATCTATCTATCTATCTATCTCACTATCTATCTATCTATCTATCTATCTATCTCATATCTATCTATCTATCTATCTAATATCTATCTATCTATCTATCTCATATCTATCTATCTATCTATCTAATATCTATTTATCTATCAATCAATCTCATTATCTATCTATTTATCTATCTCATATCTATTTATCTATCTATCTATTTCATATATAGCTATCTCATATCTATCTCTCTCTCTCATATCTATTTATCTATCAATCAATCTCATTATCTATCTATTTATCTATCTATCTAATTTCTATCATAGGCTTAAAAAATGTTCATTTTCTACAGATATTGCCGATTATGGAGAAATGTGTGGCCTCAATGATGAGACTGAAAACTCTGAGCCAAGTTTTCATCACCCTTGGAATGTGAAGATTAGAGTGAGTGTGCAAGGGGTTTCCTTCTTTGGCCCTATGAGTTGTCTTCCTTGGGGCCCCTCTTGGGGATGGTGCAGTAACACAGGCAGACATGGCAGTTAAACAAAAACATTTGTTTTACTTAAGTTGAGGCAGCAAGCTTAGCGGTTACAGTCTCTCCATGAAGGCACAGGCTTAGCGGTTACAGTCTCTCCATGAGGGCACAGGCTTAGCGGTTACAGTCTCTCCATGAAGGCACAGGCTTAGCGGTTACAGTCTCTCCATGAGGGCACAGGCTTAGCGGTTACAGTCTCTCCATGAGGGCACAGGCTTAGCGGTTACAGTCTCTCCATGAGGGCACAGGCTTTGCGGTTACAGTCTCTCCATGAGGGCACAGGCTTAGCGGTTACAGTCTCTCCATGAGGGCACAGGCTTAGCGGTTACAGTCTCTCCATGAGTGCACAGGCTTAGCGGTTACAGTCTCTCCATGAGGGCACAGGCTTAGCGGTTACAGTCTCTCCATGAAGGCACAGGCTTAGCGGTTACAGTCTCTCCATGAGGGCACAGGCTTAGCGGCTACAGTCTCTCCATGAGGGCACAGGCTTAGCGGTTACAGTCTCTCCATGAGGGCACAGGCTTAGCAGTTCCGAGTCTGAACAGTGGCAAAGTTCATAGGAGTTTTCCTCTTGGCAGAGGCACACATCTTAGAAGAACAGAACACAGCCCGTTGTATATAAATCAGTCCCGCAGATGGTGATAGTATCAACAGTGCACAGTTCTTTACAGCCCACGTGTACAGCAGCAGTCGCACTCAATGTATCCCCAGCTCTCTGTCCCACGGTAGGGCGTCACAGTACAGTCCGACACCGCTCCAGCCTCACAACAGTTTGTTGGCTATGGCTTGCACGAACCCTGATATCAGTGCTCTATAGACTTTGCACAGCTGTCTCATTGGGCCTTGGCCCCTTTCACTTGCATCTTAAGATGGCAGGCTGGCTGCTCACTCACAGGCGTAGTTCATCCGTCTACACCAGACTCACATTTGTCTCAAGCAATCTCAGCATTCTTGGGCACTCTCTCTTGGTCGTCTCCTTTCTGACAAGTCTTATAAAGTCAAAGGTGGTCTCCACCAGTCTCTGACTCAGGGCCACATTTGGGCACCAGTCTCTAGCAGTCTCAGGATCAGTGTTATGGATTCCATCACCCTCTTGGGTCTGCAGGGTTCCTTCTCACTTCTGTAAGGTGGTGCATCTATTCTTGCGCTAGAGGGGAACAGTGACAGGTTTCAACCTCAAAAGAGAGTGGGGTAGACCTTGGCGTAAAATCTGGTACAAATTGGCCCATTTTTTATATCAAGCAGGTGCAGATATAACAAGACATGATCTAGCCCCATGTATGTATGAAGTTGCCCATACAGCATATCAATATATAGATACATACATCGCAGGACTTAGAAAAGGGACAGACGGTCTCACCCTAAAACCTGAAGGGGGAACATTAGGGTATGCTTTGGTCCAGCTAACTTCTTCATCGTAAGTAGCTAAAAGAATTGGCTCCCCCACCTGAGACCACCCCCTGTTCTCTTTCCTAGACGTCATCCACAAGCCCCTGCTTTGGGTCTCTTATTTCCAGTAACTGGGTCCTCACTGCAGCACATTGTTTCTCAGACGCCCATCAGCTAGAGTCTTACATCTTCGAAATCGGTAAGTAAATATCTTGATTTTAACATGGCAATCTATCCATGCAATGTCTCAGTAGTGCAGCCTAGGGCTCTGGGCCTGTCACTACAAGTGAGCATATCGCAGCATAAAAGCAAGATATGACAACATAGAGATAATAGTTTGATGTCATATATTTACATCTAAGGCTTACGGCAGAGGCGCTAATGAAAATTCAGCATTCACATGCTGTACATAATATGCTAAGTTACATTACGCATGCGCTGAGTAATAATGTGTCATGCCCCAGGCATAAATGGCGATAAACATCTGACACATGCGTACCGTAAGTCAATTCCTATGCGACAACTTTTGACCACTCCCATAGGGTCCCAATGTGCTGGCCATGTCGCATATCAAATGAGCGCTAGCCTGGTGGATGCAGGAGCCTTCCGCTGGGCCCGGGAGATTTGCCAACCCTTTGGGGACTTTGAGAGGTCACTGGGAACCTTCCAGACATTCCAGGGGACATATCAGTCATCCGTGAAGTGAATAAGATATCAGATCTACGCAGCTTATAACACGTTTTATCTCTTTCTTCTAGGTGAAGGAACATACAAAGCAGAAAAATTTTCCATTCATGACTGCTACAACTTGAGGCGTAAGTCGGCTAGAGGGATAAGTCAGGATTACGACTACGATGTGGCTCTTGTGAAACTGAGCAGTAAAGTGAAATTCTCCAAGAGCGCCAGGTAGGACACTTCCTTCTAGTCTTCCTGTACTGTACATACTAGTCATTGGTTGTACCACGGGAGGAGTTATTTTTGGCACGTCCTGTGATATGGCTCTGGCGTAAAGCTTGAGTTATACAAGGGTGAAAGTGCGCTGTATAAGAGTGGTCTTTGGGCCCTTGGTTCAGTCTGTGTCATCCTGGGAAGAGCTACCATGTCACGAGGAGCTTGGGCATAGTCCGCAAGCACGGAAGAGAATGTCGACTGTGAGAACAGGAGAGAGACCGGTCACCTCTTTGATACACCAGGCAACTTAGATTTCCAGGGAAGAGTGTTATGACCTTGTGTGAGCTGTACCTCATTGTGTTTATTTTCAGTCAAGCTCGGTAAAATTTTGGTTCTGGTATATAAACATCTGGCATTTTTACTTCTGACACAACTACACTACACCACCAGTCTGTGTGGGGGAGGACCAGTAGGAGCCTATCCTGCGTGGCCTCAACACCATCTCAACACAAGGGAAATGCCAGAAAGTGTCCAGTCACTCACTGGTTAAGAACATATGGACATTACAATGGGGGCTCAAGTTGTTTTCATTATGGACTTGTGATAGAAAGTGACTGGTTGCAACCCCCACCCCCACAAAATCAGTCATTTGCTAGTGGTCCTGTGGTGACAAGAGTAATGATATACAGTGGGGAAAAAAGTATTTAGTCAGCCGCCAATTGTGCAAGTTCTCCCACTTAAAAAGATGAGGCCGGCCTGTAATTGTCATCATAGGTAGACCTCAACTATGACAGACAAAATGAGAAAACAAATCCAGAAAATCACATTGCCTGATTTTTAAAGAATTTATTTGCAAATTATGGTGGAAAATAAGTATTTGGTCAATAACAAAAGTTCATCTCAATACTTTGTTCTATATCCTTTGTTGGCAATGACAGAGGTCAAACGTTTTCTGTAAGTCTTCACAAGGTTGGCACACACTGTTGCTGGTATGTTGGCCCATTCCTCCATGCAGATCTCCTCTAGAGCAGGGATGTTTTGGGGCTGCCGCTGGGCAACACGGACTTTCAACTCCCTCCAAAGGATTTCTATGGTGTTGAGATCTGGAGACTGGCTAGGCCACTCCAGGACCTTGAAATGCTTCTTACGAAGCCACTCCTTCGTTGCCCTGGCGGTGTGCTTGGGATCATTGTCATGCTGAAAGACCCAGCCACGTTTCATCTTCAATGTCCTTGCTGATGGAAGGAGGATTGCACTCAAAATCTCACCATACATGGCCCCGTTCATTCTTTCATGTACTCGGATCAGTCGTCCTGGTCCCCTTGCAGAGAAACAGCCCCAAAGCATGATGTTGCCCCCCCCCCCATGCTTCACAGTAGGTATGGTGTTTTTTGGATGCAACTCAGCATTCACTCTCCTCCAAACACGACAAGTTGTGTTTCTACCAAACAGTTCTACTTTGGTTTCATCTGACCATATGACATTCTCCCAATACTCTTCTGGAACATCCAAATGCTCTCTAGCAAACTTCAGACGGGCCCGGATATGTACTGGCTTAAGCAGGGGGACACGTCTGGCACTGCAGGATCTGAGTCCCTGGCGGCGTAGTGTGTTACTGACGGTAGCCTTTGTTACGTTAGTCCCAGCTTTCTGCAGGTCACTCACTAGGTCCCCCCGTGTGGTTCTGGGATTTTTGCTCACCGTTCTTGCGATCATTTTGACCCCACGGGGTTAGATCTTGCGTGGAGCCCCTGATGGAAGGAGATTATCAGTGGTCTTGTATGTCTTCCATTTTCTAATTATTGCTCCCACAGGTGATTTCTTCACACCAAGCTGCTTGCCTATTGCAGATTCAGTCTTCCCAGCCTGGTGCAGGTCTACAATTTTGTTTCTGGTGTCCTTCCACAGCTCTTTGGTCTTCACCATAGTTGTAACGTCTCTGCCTGTTCGGGTCTCTGCGCCACCCTCTGCTCGCACGCTGCAGCGAAGGAGGCGTGTTCAGTTTGGTTCCTTGGGTTTCAGTAGGTTTCTTGTTGCTCAGTCTGAACATGGTCCTAGACAATGTAATGGATTTCCGGCCACACCCGTGTTCTGAGCATTTATCTCTGGACTGCATAGAGTTAATCTCTTCCTGGCCTGTGTGATTGACAGCCTGTGTACCTATCAGGTCTGGGGCTGGGCCCAGACTTTCTATATACGGGATGTCACTTTCTCAGCAAGTTGCCGGTTATTGCTCTGACTTTGCCTGCTTTCTTTGTGCCCTTGATATTTACTGTGCTATTTCTCTGACCTTTGGCTTGCCTTGTGACTATTCTCTTGGATTGTGATTTTGTACTGCATTGCTCGTTTGTTACCGACCCCTTGGCTTCCTGACCTCTCTTTTGTCGTTTGTTTTGTCTTGTCCTGTTCTGTGTGTCACTTACTCAGTATAGGGCTCGTCTTCAGGTTGTCCTTTTACCGTTTAGGGTAACTGAGGCAATAGGAAGGGACAGTGGCTGGGGTGAGATTAGGGCTCACTTGTCTCTGTCCTTCCTCCCAGACCCCTGCAGTAGTGTCAGAGTATTGCTACGTCTGGCAAAACCCTAACAATAGTGGAGTTTGGAGTGTGACTGTTTGAGGTTGTGGACAGGTGTCTTTTATACTGATAACAATGTCAAACAGAAGCCATTACTACAGGTAATGAGTGGAGGACAGAGGAGCCTCTTAAAGAAGAAGTTACAGGTCTGTGAGAGCCAGAAATCTTGCTTGTTTGTAGGTGACCAAATACTTATTTTCCACCATAATTTGCAAATAAATTCTTTAAAAATCCGGCAATGTGATTTTCTGGATTTGTTTTCTCATTTTGTCTCTCATAGTTGAGGTCTACCTATGATGACAATTACAGGCCGGCCTCATCTTTTAAGTGGGAGAACTTGCACAATTGGTGGCTGACTAAATACTTTTTTTTCCCCACTGTAACTCCTTTAAGGATACTAAGATGCTGCTGTCCTTAAAAGGGTTGTCCAGATGATTTTTATGTTTGAATGGGCAGATCACTTCTTCACGATTTACATTGCGACTTTGCATAGCGGCTATGCAATGTAATTACAACCTTGTCCCATACATCCGCGACCTCTTCAAACAGTTGGTCCTCAGTGTTGGACCCCTCTGATCTCATTTTGAAGGCCTGTCCTGAGAATAAACAACAATAAAAGTAACTTCTTCAGAACCCAGAGTATAATAGGTGTAGGCCCAGGGGAGGCCTTCCCTTACCTTCTTCTCCGGGTCCTCTTCCAGGCTCATGGGTGATGTTATGTGCCTGGGGTCACCGTTGAGGGGAGGCGGAAGAGAAGAAGGCTGCTGCAGGCTACTAACTTATTTATTGCCTCAGTAAGGTAATTCCCTACCACTGTAAAATAGCAGCAGCAGCATGTCTGCATGTCAAGCATCCTCCTCCTTTCCCACCTTTCTCCATAGACTTCTATGTTGGAAGGAACTCTAAAAGCAGGAAAATGGAAAGAAGCAACCTGGTAAATTGAGAAAGAAAGAATTTTCTTTAATAAGATACAGTACAAAGTTTCTGTACTACTGTATTGATTTATGAAATGTAGTTTTATAAGTGGAGGAACACTTTAAGTCTTAGAGACTAGGCCCCCGGCATATACTCCTGACAGACCCTCAGCACTCAGGTCTAGCTCCTCATGCTGATCACGTGCACTCAGTGATGAGGCCAATCCTCCTCATCCTCTGATATCTCCATTGTACGGTGTGATATCAATGTCACCAGTCCCTCATGTAGCACCTGTCTCTTCCCGCGTTTAGCCAGTCCACCATACCTCACCTGGTACTGTCACCCATAACGCTCTCATATCTTGTCCAGTCACAGCCTCACACATATAATAGCACTGCAGTTCTCCTGCAGCTCCACCACTGGTGAAATAAAGTATTACATGGTGACTATTGAAATCAATGTAATGGAGAGACATGCTGGGACCTCCAGAAGAACTGACTTTGTAGCAGCTCCCTGGTGGCTTCTATACCTGACAACCCCTTTAACACAACTGAATACTGATTTTTATTTTTTTTTTTTGACAGGCCCATCTGTCTCCCCTGTACGGAGCCCGCCAACAGAGCCATGAAAATGAAGACAACTGCAGGCTGCGATGAACACCGTAATGTCTCATCTGTGTGTCTTGTACATCTGGCAGCTATATGTCACTATTTAAAGTGCACCTCCAATTATAAAACAACTTTACAGAAATGAATAGTCCAGGTGAATATAAGAAACTTTGTAATATATCTTATTAAAGAAATCTGTTTCCTTCTCCACTGATTAGATTGAGTTACTTTTTATATAGAAGTCTATGGGAAGGGAGAGGAGACTCTTGGAAAAGACTCACTCACTCTGCTATGTTTCCTTCTCCACTTATTAGACTGACCTCCTCCTCCTTATCTTCACTTAGACTGCTTATTTATATAGAATCCATCATGGCACCCAGCTGAGACACAGAAATCTATGGAGAAGGGAGGAGGCTGTTTATTGATTTATTGCCTCGTTCTGTGCAGTGGTCGAGTCTTGAAGATACAGCAGTGTCAGAAGGGTTCCCTCACTAACAGTGTAGCAGAGTTTATCAGCTGCAGTTATTTGTGTTTTTTTCCAGTAGCCTCCTCCTCCCCTTCCCCTCTCCATAGACTTCTATGTAACAAGTAACTCAGCCTGATAAGTGGAGAAGGAAACATAATTATTTAATAAGATATATTACACAATCTCTTATATTCACCTGCACTATTCATTCATGAAAAGTTGGAGATACACTTTAAGGATCATGGGGGTCCAACCTTTGGAACTTCAACACTTTTGAGAATGAAGGGTCACTGTCCCTTTCCCTCTTCCCAGAGTTTGGACACCCTGCAATCTTGCAGTGATGGTGTGTTCTAGAAGTCTTAAAGAAGACCTTTCACTACCATCACCAACTCAACCAACCATCTCCAACGACTCCTCACTTCACTGATTCTGGAGCAATTGGAGTTTTTTTTCTCTAGATCCTACTGTTTCTATTAATTTCAGAGCCCAATATGTTTATTAGGCTCTCCACTGTCAGGTGGGTGGTCCTAAGATGGACCTTACAGACAGGGACTGCCCACCTGACAATAGAGAGACTAATTAGTATATTAGGTGATGAAACTGACAGAAGTGACTGCTAGTGAATGGTGGGGGCTGAAGAAGAAAACTTCAACTGTGCCTCAATCAGTGGAGGGGCACCGACTGAAGGATATCAAGAGTTGGTGTGAAGGTGGTGAAAGATCCCCGTTAAATTTGGGTAGAGAAAATCACCAATAAGATGGAGATTTCCCTTTAAGCATGGAAAGGAAAATCTGCACCAAAACCCACAGGCTCTGGAGAGGATTTGATGTGGAAATTATGGGACTGGATTGTCAATGACCTGATCGTCAGTAGTCATGGCATCCCATTCCTCTTCCCGGCCTGTGGTGGTAGTCTGATTTTTGGAATCCTACCTTTGGGTGGAGAACCTATTGGAGGACTCACAAGGACCTCTATACATTACCTGCCCCCACAATGGCCTCTGTATCTTCATAGGTACCTTCTTACTGAGCGGCAGTGAAAGACCAGGTGGATTTCTATCCAGAGATGGGAAAAATAAAGACGACCTGAAAGAGCTGGAAGTCAAGATAAAGAGTAACAATCTGGTGAGTCCTGGTCTCTGGAACCTATGAACCTCCTCCAGCTCTCATCTCCAATATGGCCATGTTTGTCATTTTTAACAAGAGGTTCTGCAGCTGTTACTGTAATGACTGTATACTAATTTATCATTCAGAGAGAAGCTTGTATATCAGCCATCCAAGACTCTGAGAAGTATAAAAACATCTCCGTCCATGACATGGTGTCCCCGCGCCATCTCTGTGTACAGGGGGACATGTCCTGTAAAGGTGAGCATCTCCATCAGTCCTGATATAATGGTGGGTATGATTACTTTTGCACCATCATTGTCAACTATTGGCAATGTGTTGGTGCTGTAGGAGAACTAAACACTTGTTGCCGAGTTGCCCAATAGATGATTGCCGGGGTCTAAGCAGCGGGATTCTCTGATCACAAACTTGCCAACTGTCGGAAACAATTCCTGGTAATTGACTTTAAAGAGTTAAGCGGACAACACACTGGTGGCTAGGGGAGAAGTAAAATTAAAAAAGAGGCATGCTCATCGACCCGGGGGTAAGTCCCCGGACAGACTTGGTGACGCTCCTGTGACCACTGGGCTGATGTGTTGGGTCCTCCAGAGCAAGAGACACTCACTGGAGCTGCCCTGGCGTAATGATGGAGATCTGGAACTTCTCTTTATTTATTGAGAATTCTCCAATAGGACATTAAAGCCTTGACACTGTTGTGCAAGGGGCACATTTTGGAAGGGAGGACTGATCCTCTATGACCGATCACATGTTCTTCTCTTCCAGGTGAATCCGGTGGATCTCTCTTTGTGAATATTCGGGATAGGGGAAGATTCTTTCAGGTGAGATATAAAGGATTATGTGACATCATCTGCTGGCAGGAGAGGCCTCAAAACATCAGTCTGTGTATGACATCATCATACAGTTATATAACAGAGGTTGTCACTGCACCAGTTAAGTATTGTATAATTACTAATTATATAGTATATGGCGACTTCTCTACCCAGGGGTGAAACTAGCCTCTCTGCTGCCTGAGCAACCTATAGAAAGGCACCCCCCCCCCCCAAAAAAAAAAAAAGAAAAAAAACAAAATCCCGGCCCAATGATCTTGCAATCTTTGGTTCCGTAATGGGGCCACCCTAATGAAAATTGTAAGCCATGCCCCTCCACTCCCCTTATTTTGCCCACACACAGTATAAAGTCCCCTGTACTGTACCCACAGTATATAATCCCCTTTATTGGCTCCCACATAGTATAACCCCCCCCTTTCCTGACCCTCACACAGAAAATTACCTCCTTTACTGGTCCCCACACAGTATATTGTCCCCTATACTGGTCCCCACACAGTATATTGTCCTCTTTACTGGTCCTCACACAGTATATTGTCCCCTTTACTGGTCCTCACACAGTATATTGTCCCCTATACTGGTCCCCACACAGTATATTGTCCCCTTTACTGGTCCCTACACAGTATATTGTCCCCTTTTCTGGTCCCCACACAGTATATTGTCCCCTTTACTGGTCCCCACACAGTATATTGCCCCCTTTACTGGTCCCCACACAGTATATTGTCCCCTTTACTGGTCCCCACACAGTATATTGTCCCCTTTACTGGTCCCCACACAGTATATTGTCCCCTTTACTGGTCCCCACACAGTGTATTGTCCCCTTTACTGGTCCCCACACAGTATATTGTCCCCTTTACTGGTCCCCACACAGTGTATTGTCCCCTTTACTGGTCCTCATACAGTATATTGTCCCCTTTACTGGTCCCCACACAGTGTATTGTCCCCTTTACTGGTCCCCACACAGTGTATTGTCCCCTTTACTGGTCCCCACACAATATATTGTCCCCTTTACTGGTTCCCACACAGTATATTGTCCCCTTTACTGGTCCCCACACAGTGTATTGTTCCCTTTACTGGTCCCCACACAGTATATTGTCCCCTTTACTGGTCCCCACACAATATATTGTCCCCTTTACTGGTCCCCACACAATATATTGTCCCCTTTACTGGTCCCCACACAGTATATTGTCCCCTTTACTGGTCCCCACACAGTATATTGTCCCCTTTACTGGTCTCCACACAGTATATTGTCCCCTTTACTGGTCCCCACACAGTATATTGTCCCCTTTACTGGTCCCTACACAGTATATTGTCCCCTTTACTGGTCCCCACACAGTATATTGCCCCCTTTACTGGTCCCCACACAGTATATTGCCCCCTTTACTGGTCCCCACACAGTATATTGTCCCCTTTACTGGTTTCCACACAGTGTATTTCCCCCTTTTCTGACTGTGTGTTTATCACCCACAACACTCTCTGGAGTCTTCTCAGACCCTAGAATATAATCCTAGATTATAATAAGGGTAGGCCTGGGGGGGAAGAAAAAAATAACAAAAACCTATACTCGCTTTGTTTCACCGCTCCTGGGCATCTTCACGGTGTTCCATGTCATCTGACATTCTCCTTAGGCTGTTGTCTAACATCACACACTGCAGGGGTCAACGCTGAGGCCTGTGATTGGGCTTCAGTGGTCACATGGGGAACACAGAGTTTCCTGATGTCATGGTGCTCAGCTTGTCCCAGGTGACCGCTAAGCCCCAACCACAGGCCTTTGCAGCGACCCCATGATGTCAGGCACAGGTCTGAAGAAGACACTGGGCGACTGCTGGATGCCCAGGAGAGGTGAGTATAACTGTTTTTTTTTTTTGTTTTTTTTTAACTCACCTCCCCTGGTACTGCACAAGTTCGGCCGCTACCCATTTGATTATTGCAATAGGTAGCGGCCAATATGTTACTCACCGATCCCCACTCCTATTGCATCTGGCCTCCGCTTCTGCCTCCAGGGCACGGACGCTGAAGAACACTGCAGCGCCCTCTGGAGGAAGAAGTGGAGACCGGAGTAGACAGGAGTGGGGATCAGTGAGTAAAATATCAGCTGGAATAAACCACTAGGTAGCGGGTGATTAAAAGAAAAGCCGCCCTTCAGTTTGTGTCAAAAATCTGTCACCTCATGTCAGATGAGGCCCTGTCTCTACCCACAGTCTCTGGAACTTACCATTCCCTCTACATCAGAAAACTGACATAGTTGGGAATCGTTGTGGCGCATCTTTGGCACCTTTTTTGTGTCAAAGAAACACCACTTTCCTTTAAGTGTGACACTCACCACTTTTTATAAAAAGTGGGCAGAGCGAGGCAGAGACCATGGTGGGGCAGGGTGAGGATACCATGGCCAAACACATTTACTAAATCTCATGCCAGAAAACTGTTCCTGATATGTAGATTTCCATTCTGGGCTCCTTGTGCCGGCACTTTCAACGAACGACCAGAGTCGGCTCCTGTCTAAGAGCTGACAACTCATTGAACCCTGACCCCTACATTGTTATACAGTCAGGGTGTCATAACATTAGGTTACAAGGTGAAGAGGAGGGGGTGCCTGACTGTCTACACAAAGTAGACACGCCCATGTCCAGTGAAGTCACACCCTTTTCTATGAGGCCACACCCCCTTGTCCAAGCAAGCCATAAAAGTGCTAGACAACAGAATTCTGGTGCATTTTGCTTAATACATTTCCCTCATTGAATCCATATGCAGTGAGCTCCCCCTAGTGGAAGTGCAGAACAGGACGGTGTCATTTCCATTTGTATTTTTCCTCCCTTTAGGTCGGGGTCCTCAGTTTTGGTACATTTAACCCTTGTGAAAAGCCTCGAAGACAAACCTCTTACCCCAGTTATGCTCGGGACTTTTATGTTAACATCATGGAGGTCCTGCCCTGGCTGCACAAACAACTCCAAGGAGAACTGGAGTTTCAACCAGACGTGAACAACTACAAGGAAGTCGCTTGTCCTACATGACCTGATACCTGGTCCTGACCTCTGGTCACATGACACTGGTTTCGTTGTGCTGTATATCGCGGCTTCTTTGGTTTCTGGTCCAGTCTTAGCAGATGAACCATTCCAGGCGATCCCCTTAACAATACATTACTTACAGACTTGCAGGTGGCTTTAGCTAATAATTTCCATTATGTTCTTCCAGATTTTTTAATAGAATGCCAGAGATACAGTGAAGACTGACACACATTCACTATTTGCCAACTATTATGGAAACCTGTTCTGGTGTTTGTAGGGTTGCACATTGTATCGACCTTCTCAGTTATGTCTAAATATACTCTAAGGGTATGTTCACACTGCAGTATTTGGGGCAGATTTTAGGGCATTTTTCATATCTAAATCTGCTTAAATCACTGCAAAAAAACGCTGCAAAAAAGCATTGTGGTTTTTTTCTGCATCGTTTTTCACAGAAAGTCCGCATAGTTTTCCTCTGCGGACTTTTTGTCTGCGTTTCACCAGCGTTTCTATAGGTATAATTGACATGCTGCGAGCATTTTTTAATATCGCAGCATTTCCACTGTGGATTTTTTTCTGCAATGTATGGATGGGATTAGCCAGAATCCCATCCACTTTGCAGGTACTGTAAAATGCAGTGTTTTTTGCCATGGCCAAAACGCTGCGTGCTCGCAACGTGGGGCCCTCACCTAATTTGCCTTCCATTGTTTTGAAAAAGTTCGGGTGTAGCGTGTTGAAAAAAGTGTCCTGCTCTATCTTGCTGTGGGTTCAGCTGCATAATCCCCTAGCGGAAAATGTGTAAAAATCAAATAAAGTGTTCAGAAAAAAAAAAAAATCTAAGTAAAAAAAAAAAAATTTCCCCTATATAATGTTTTTTGAGACAAATCTTTAAATCACTGCATTTGTAATATCCTGTACTATATACAGTGGGGAAAAAAAGTATTTAGTCAGCCACCAATTGTGCAAGTTCTCCCACTTAAAAAGATGAGGCCGGCCTGTAATTGTCATCATAGGTAGACCTCAACTATGAGAGACAAAATGAGAAAACAAATCCAGAAAATCACATTGTCTGATTTTTAAAGAATTTATTTGCAAATTATGGTGGAAAATAAGTATTTGGTCAATAACAAAAGTTCATCTCAATACTTTGTTATATATCCTTTGTTGGCAATGACAGAGGTCAAACGTTTTCTGTAAGTCTTCACAAGGTTGGCACACACTGTTGCTGGTATGTTGGCCCATTCCTCCATGCAGATCTCCTCTAGAGCAGGGATGTTTTGGGGCTGTCGCTGGGCACAGGACTTTCAACTCCCTCCAAAGGTTTTCTATGGGGTTGAGATCTGGAGACTGGCTAGGCCACTCCAGGACCTTGAAATGCTTCTTACGAAGCCGCTCCTTCGTTGCCCTGGCGGTGTGCTTGGGATCATTGTCATGCTGAAAGACCCAGCCATGTTTCATCTTCAATGCCCTTGCTGATGGAAGGAGGTTTGCACTCAAAATCTCAATACATGGCCCCATTCATTCTTCATGTACACGGATCAGTCGTCCTGGTCCATTTGCAGAGAAACAGCCCCAAAGCATGATGTTGCCCCCCCATGCTTCACAGTAGGTATGGTGTTCTTTGGATGCAACTCAGCATTCACTCTCCTCCAAACACGACGAGTTGTGTTTCTACCAAACAGTTCTACTTTGGTTTCATCTGACCATATGACATTCTCCCAATACTCTTCTGGAACATCCAAATACTCTCTAGCAAACTTCAGACGGGCCCGGATATGTACTGGCTTAAGCAGGGGGACACGTCTGGCACTGCAGGATCTGAGTCCCTGGTGGCGTAGTGTGTTACTGACGGTAGCCTTTGTTACGTTAGTCCCAGCTTTCTGCAGGTCACTCACTAGGTTCCCCCGTGTGGTTCTGGGATTTTTGCTCACCGTTCTTGTGATCATTTTGACCCCATGGGGTGAGATCTTGCGTGGAGCCCCTGATGGAGGGAGATTATCAGTGGTCTTGTATGTCTTCCATTTTCTAATTATTGCTCCCACAGGTGATTTCTTCACACCAAGCTGCTTGCCTATTGCAGATTCAGTCTTCCCAGCCTGGTGCAGGGCTACCATTTTGTTTCTGGTGTCCTTCCACAGCTCTTTGGTCTTCACCATAGTGGAGTTTGGAGTGTGACTGTTTGAGGTTGTGGACAGGTGTCTTTTATACTGATAACAATGTCAAACAGGAGCCATTACTACAGGTAATGAGTGGAGGACAGAGGAGCCTCTTAAAGAAGAAGTTACAGGTCTGTGAGAGCCAGAAATCTTGCTTGTTTGTAGGTGACCAAATACTTATTTTCCACCATAATTTGCAAATAAATTCTTAAAAAATCAGACAATGTGATTTTCGGGATTTGTTTTGTCATTTTGTCTCTCATAGTTGAGGTCTACCTATGATGACAATTACAGGCCAGCCTCATCTTTATAAGTGGGAGAACTTGCACAATTGGTGGCTGACTAAATACTTTTTTCCCCACTGTACCTATCACGTTATTTCTGTTGTATTCATATTTCAATGTGACTGTGTATTCTCCTCTATATAGTGCCGGATAGATAACACTGTATATAATGCTCTGTACTGTACACTCTAATAAAGCTGGTTTGCAGGAAAATAAGTCAATTCATCATCATTACCAGACTTTATCTCCTGCTATAAGTTCTAATATACTGATTTATGGACAATTTTACCTTTTGAATGGAAATTCTATGAAGCCTGCAGAATTGTGAATTCAGCTTCAGAGTATATTACAGTCTGTGAGTCAGTACAAGTAATGTAATGTATGTACACAGTGACTGCACCAGCAGAATAGTGAGCGCAGCTCTGGAGTATAATACAGGATGTAACTCAGGATCAGTACAGGATAAGTAATGTAATGTATGTGCACAGTGACTGTACCAGCAGAATAGTGAGTGCAGCTCTGGAGTATAATACAGGATGTAACTCAGGATCAGTACAGGATAAGTAATGTAATGTATGTACACAGTGACTGTACCAGCAGAATAGTGAGTGCAGCTCTGGAGTATAATACAGGATGTAAATCTTCTTCCCCTGTCTCTGTGAACTAGAGGAAAGGAGAAACAAATGTACAATGCATATACTGCCAGCCGTGAAAAGAACTCAGTAAGTAGAAAATCTAACTAGTCCTAGTGTGTTGAGGGTGACTTTTTGACCCACCTGACTTCTAGGCCTGGTCGCAGCTGCAACCGCTGCAACCTCTATAGTTACACCAGTGGACATGGCCATGAGGGTCTAGTCTACCATCTTTGGTAGTTGTCCAAGTGATCTTTGATTATGTCCCTACAAAATAAATTTTTGTAAAATCCGTTATCATCCAGTATTGACTGAGCAAACACAAACTGATAACATGTGAAGAGAGAGAGGAGAAATAAAAGCCAGCGTTACTTGGAGACTATGCAAAATTTTCCCAGTAAAAAAGAAAATGCCATTAAATTAATAATTAAATGTAAATAACAGAAAATTATTTAAACGTAATTAAATTTAGATTGAATTTATCACTGAAATTATTATTATTTAGGTTACCTTAAAGGGGTTTCCAATGTTCCAATGAACATAACTATATTTAGATTTGGAGACAATTAAAAGTTAAACATTTTTGCAAATAAAAAGAGTGCACAGCGTTCCTGGCCTGACAGCTAAAACGCTGAAATATCCTCTGAAAGGATTCTTTGATAATGACAATAGCACTTGGGAGCCAGAAGAAATCCTAGATTATGCTGCCACTTATGGGAGGAAATGGCACAGCAACATAACATTGACAGAGTGAAAATTTAAAGAATTTTCAGAAAACTTTCTGGCACACTGTCAGTTTTCATCTAACTCATTAAGAAGAGGAAGTCTTGGGCTAAGAGGAATATCTCTCTCAGCAAATGCCACATGGCTACTAGGGAAACATTTGTGTTTCACTGCTGTCAGATCTCATATTCTGCTGTCACTAAGATGAGTAAAAAAAAAGTAATTAAAAACTTCATCTTTATTTTTCAGCTATTTCCACCCACATTCTTGCAATTCTTGCACTGATAGATGGTGTTACAGTATCAACTAAACAAAACTAAACTAAACTAGTAGTAACTAAATTATGTTCCACTAGTCCTCCTTCTATAATCTATGCCCCACTAGTCCTCCTCCTATAATTCTATAAACTATACCCCACTAGTCCTCCTCCTATAATACTATAAGTTGTGCTCCACTAGTCATCCTCCTATAATTCTATAAACTGTGCCCCACTAATCCTCCTATAATTCTATAAACTGTGCTCCACTAGTTCTCCTCCCATAATTCTATAAACTGTGCTCCACTAGTCCTCCTCCTATAATGCTATAAACTGTGCTCTACTCCTCCTCCTATATTTCTATAAACTGTGCTCCACTAGTCCTCCTCCTATAAATCTATAAACTATTCCCCACTAGTGCTCTCCTATAATTCTATAAAATGTGCTCCACTAGTCCTCCTCCTGTAATTGTATAAACTGTTCTCCACTAGTACTCCTCCTATAATGCTATAAACTGTGCTCTACTCCTCTTCCTCCTATAATTCTATAAACTGTGCTCCACTAGTCCTCCTCCTATAATTCTATAAACTATTCCCCACTAGTCCTCCTCCTATAATTATATAAACTATTCCCCACTAGTGCTCTCCTATAATTCTATAAACTATCCCCCACTAGTGCTCTCCTATAATTCTATAAACTGTGCTCCACTAGTCCTCCTCCTATAATTCTATAAACTGTGCTCTACTTCTCCTCCTCCTATAATTCTATAAACTGTGCTCCACTAGTCCTCCTGCTATAATTCTATAAACTGTACTCCCTACTCCTCCTCCTATAATTCTATAAACTGTGCTCCACTAGTCCTCCTCCTATAATTCTATAAACTGTGCTCTACTCCTCCTCCTCCTATAATTCTATAAACTGTGCTCCACTCCTCCTCCTCCTATAATTCTATAAACTATTCCCCACTAGTCCTCCTCCTATAATTCTATAAACTATTCCCCACTAGTGCTCTCCTATAATTCTATAAACTATCCCCCACTAGTGCTCTCCTATAATTCTATAAACTGTGCTCCACTAGTCCTCCTCCTATAATTCTATAAACTGTGCTCTACTTCTCCTCCTCCTATAATTCTATAAACTGTGCTCCACTAGTCCTCCTGCTATAATTCTATAAACTGTACTCTACTCCTCCTCCTATAATTCTATAAACTGTGCTCCACTAGTCCTCCTCCTATAATTCTATAAACTGTGCTCTACTCCTCCTCCTCCTATAATTCTATAAACTGTGCTCTACTCCTCCTCCTCCTATAATTCTATAAACTGTGCTCCACTAGTCCTCCTCCTATAATTCTATAAACTGTACTCTACTCCTCGACCTATAATTCTATAAACTGTGCTCCACTAGTCCTCCTCCTATAATTCTATAAACTGTACTCTACTCCTCCTCCTCCTATAATTCTATAAACTGTGCTCCACTAGTCCTCCTCCTATAATTCTATAAACTGTACTCACTCCTCGACCTATAATTCTATAAACTGTGCTCCACTAGTCCTCCTCCTATAATTCTATAAACTGTGCTCTACTCCTCCTCCTCCTATAATTCTATAAACTGTGCTCCACTAGTCCTCCTCCTATAATTCTATAAACTGTGCTCTACTCCTCCTCCCATAATTCTATAAACTGTGCTCCACTAGTCCTCCTCCTTTAATTCTATAAACTGTGCTCTCCTCCTCCTCCTATAATTCTATAAACATTGCTCCACTAGTCCTCTCCTATAATTCTATAAACTGTTCTCCACTAGTCCTCCTCCTACAATTCTTTAAAATGTGCTCCACTAGTCCTCCTATAATTCTATAAATTGTGGTATACTAGTCCCCCACCTATATTAGTCCTATTGCTATGTTGGTGGTGTTTTTGGTGAACCAATTGCTTTGGAACATGCAGGAATAACATGCTACTCTGTCACAAACTGGATCTTTTTCTTCCTGCCCACAGTATCTGATATGCTGACATGACATCAGTACTGTAACCTTTCTACCTACCATTCATGACTGGCTGGGAGTCTGTCAGGTGATGCTAGAAGCCCCCCTAACTCACAGAGGCCATGTAATCCTTCTCCTATGCCCTTCCATCTTGTGTTACATGCGGTGGCAGCCATTGTAGTTTACTAGAGACAAATAACAAATGTTTTGGATTCATTAAAAAACTAAACACTTGGGAAATTTGAATCGAAACATATTTGTTCTGAATTGGTTCGCTCATCTCTTCTACTTACACTGACGAGCAAAAGGGTAACAATGTTTAGAACTTTTGACTTTCAGGCTCCAGATCTCACCATCCATTACAGCTTGGAATGTGAGACTGCCATCATTTTATAGACAATCCTCTTGGCTATCTCATACATAAATTTGACTTGAATCTATTTAGTATATGATTAGTTATGCAGATTCTTGTCTTGTAACTACATTGTTACTGTTTTGCTCCTGGTGTTGGGATTTTTTTTTTTTTCTTCTTATATACTGTGAAGAATATCGCCTTGCCAAGCCCCTTGGCCTACCTGCGATCACCCTTCTTAACCTTCCACTCACAACCCGTAAGTGGACCGGATTCGTAGGATAGAATGAAACGAGCTTTATAAATTTTATATATTTAATAACCCAAGTGGGTCGGTACTAATTAATAGCATATACAGAAATATACAATATTAATATGATCAAACATAAATATATGAGCAAAAGTGCGATGACACAGCAAATAAAACAAAAATGGGAATAAAGTATAGAGTAATACCTGAGCACAGCTCTCTCTTAGCTGTGTCTCTTCCAGGCTCCACACAAAGACAAAAAACCTCACCCCCACCTCCGTATGAAGACCCTGTTCAGCCCCACCCTTCACCCCCCCCCCCCCCCCCAGCCAGCCCTCTCCTCACGAAAAGAGGAATCTATGCCTGTTAGAAGGAAAGGTGGGTGCCTGGGTTATCACACTGATGGGTCAGGAAGGCTCTCTCTCCATGGTATGCACATAAAACCACTGGAGCGAATTGACCACCAATGTAAACACAGCTCTACATTCCGACAGATATGTAAGACTGATACGAATGAAGAATGATACATGTCCGAGAAAGATACATAAATTGAGGGTCTCATCACACCTCCCCTTTTTAGAGCGTGTCGGGAGGAAAGAGGAGCCTCCGTTCCTCTTCCACCCGTATCTCTGCAGCCTCACCCCGCCGGGACAGGCCATCGGCATTGCCATGGGCCTGGCCAGGCTTGTGCCGAATGTCATAGTTATATTGCAGCAGCACCAGGCTCCAACGTAAGAACCGTCCATTCTGACCTGCAACATGTTTGATCCAGATCAGAGGGTTGTGATCTGTCACCACGGTGAAGTGGCACCCATACAAGTAAGGCTGCAGATGCTGCAAGGCCCAAACAATTGCTAGGCATTCCTTCTCCACTGTGGCGTAGGCCACCTCCCGCGGCAGAAGCTTTCGGCTGAGGTACTGCACCGGGTGTTCTTGCCCCGCTGAGTCAAGCTGGCTCAGTACGGCACCGAGTCCATAGGTGCTGGCGTCTGTCTGTAGCACAAGCGGATGTGACTCATCGTACGCCTGAAGTACAGGTGCGTTCGCCAGGGCCGCTTTCAGGGCCTGGAAGGAGCGCTCGCAAGCATCCGTCCACTGGACAGTTTGCGGCAACTTCTTCTTGGTGAGGTCCGTCAAGGTGGCAGCCAGAGCACTATAGTTCGGTACGAACTTCCTATAGTACCCTGCCGTACCCAGGAAAGACATCACCTGTCTCTTGGTCCGGGGGGTTGGCCAGGACATGATTACATTCAGCTTTTCAGGTTCTGGTTTCAGGGTTCCCCCACCTACCCGGTGCCCCAGGTATTGGACCTCGCGCATGCCCAGCTGACACATTTCCGGTTTGATGGTCAAGCCCGCACTGTGGATCCGCTCCAGCACCTGCGCCAGGTGCTGTAGGTGTTCCTCCCATTGGAGTTGAAGACGGCAATGTCATCCAGGTACGCAGTGGCAAACCCTTTGCATCCCGTCAGCAGGGAGTTGACCATCCGCTGGAAAGTGGCAGGGGCATTCTTCATGCCGAATGGCATGACAGTGGACTCGTACAGTCCGAAAGGGGTGATAAAGGCCGATCGCTCCTGTGCCTGCGGGGACAGGGGGATCTGCCAGTATCCCCGACTCAAGTCCATGATGGACAAGTACTGGGCCTTACCTAACCGGTGAAGCAGGTCATCGATGCGCGGCATGGGGTACACGTCGTCGACTGTAACCGCATTAAGTTCCCTGTAGTCTACACAGAACCGGGTGGTCCGGTCCTTTTTGGGCACAAGAACCACAGGTGAAGCCCATGCACTGTGAGAGGGCTGAATCACCCCCAGTTCCAGCATCTCGTCAATCTCCTTGCGCATCTGGACCTGTACCTCTGAGGAGACGCGATATGGCGACCGCCGGATAGGGGCATGATTCCCGGTATCCACATGGTGAATGGCCTGGTCAGTTCTCCCGGGCTTTGCGGAGAACAGACCAGGTAGGGAGTGCACAACTTCATCCAGCTGGGACAGCTGGGCCTCAGCCAGCAGGGGGTTCACCTGTGCCTTCTTGTTGGACCCATCCTCCTGAAAATGAGGAAGCAAGTCAACAAGGTCTTCTTCTTCCCCCTCCTCTAGCAGACTGCATACCGGAAAGGCACTAGCTTCCCGGTCATGATGATCCTTCATCATGTTGACATGGAAGACCTTATGCCTGTTCCGGTCTGGATCAACAGTGACCAGGTAGCTGACGCTGTTGACCTGCTGGTGCACGACGTATGGACCGGTCCATTTTGCCTGAAGCTTGTCCTGGGGCTCAGGGACTAGGACCCATACTTTCTGCCCCGGCTGGTATGTTCTCTCACGGGCATTCTGATCATACCAGCGCTTCTGGTCGGCCTGAGCCTGGACCATGTTGTCATGCACCAGCTGCGCCATAGCCTGCATTTGGTCACGGAATCGCAGGACATACTCCACGACTGGCACACCTTGGATGGCCGTTTCTCCTTCCCAGGACTCTTTCACAAGAGTAAGGGGCCCACGTACACGTCTCCCGTACAAGAGCTCAAAGGGGGAGATCCCCGTTGAGGCTTGAGGCACCTCCCGGTAAGCAAAGAGCAGGTGCGGGAGATAAGGCTCCCAGTCGCGCCCATGGGACTTGACTAACATCCTGAGCATCTGCTTCAGGGTGCCATTGAACCGTTCACACAGGCCATTGGTCTGTGGGTGATACGGGCTGGACACCAGATGTTGCACCTCTGTTACCTTACACAGGCCTTGCATCAAGGCAGACATGAACTGGGTACCTTGGTCTGTGAGCATCTCTCTGGGAAATCCAACACGGGAGAAGATGCCTACCAGAGCCTTGGCCACTACATCAGCCCGGGTGGAAGACAGAGCGACAGCTTCCGGGTACCTAGTAGCGTAGTCTACTACCGTTAATATGAAACGTTTCCCGGTGCGACTGGGAATGGACAGGGGTCCAATGAGATCCACAGCCACCCGCTGGAAAGGTTCGGTTATGATGGGCATAGGTATCATTGGGGCTTTTGAGCCTTGCCCCGCCTTGCCCATCCTCTGACAAGTGTCACATGAACGGCAGTATTTAGCTACATCTGTCCACATTTTAGGCCAGTAGAATAAGTGGCTGAGGCGAGCCTTGGTCTTAGCGATCCCCAGGTGGCCTGCCAATGGAATATCATGAGCAATCCGCAACAACTCCACACGATAGGGTTGGGGTACCACCAAATGCTTCTCCCTGAGCCGACTTTCTTTTCCCTTTGTGAGGATCATTTCCCGGTACAACCTCCCTTGCTCCCAGTACACAAGGTCCTTGTCCGACTCCAAGGGAGGTTGAGCAGCACGCCCCTTCAATGCGTCCAGACTGCGGTCAGCTTGGACAGCGACCCTGAACTCCTGACTGGAACCAGACAGAAGAGATGTGCATGTCACATACCCGCCAGACTCCTCCGGCTCCAGTGCGGGGAGGCTAGTCATGGTGGTCTCAGTGCCATCTCCGGGTGACAGAGGGAACGGCTCAGGGGTCGGAGCGCCTTCCACCCCTCTAGCACTCTGGCTGCGGGTTACCACCGCAACACCAGCAGTCCGTTCCTCATCTGGATCGGCCCTGAGATCCCCGTGACCCACCTGACCACCTGGCACATTGTCATCAGTTGGGTGCTGATCTGGGGTACTGGGTGAAGGAGTTGAGGTTGCCCCCAGCATCTCAGAAGAGCTACCCTGGAAATCTGCAAGGCAAGAATTAGCAATTACATTGACATTGCATTCATTCATTGATTCACAGTGAACTGCATGGGTGAATGGCTCAGCCAGGGTCACACTGAGGGGGCTATCACCACCCGCAGATGTGGGCGGGGCTACAGCCAGGTTAACATTCCACAGCCCCTCATTCACATGCTCACTGATTCCTTTAGCTGGGCACACAGCAGGGGGAAGCAGGCAGATGACCCCTCCCTCTGCCTGTGTGACAGGCTTCAACACCACATTAAAATCATCCTTCAGTACAGACATTTTGTCACAGCGAGGTGGGGCTACTCCCACCCCATATTGCGACACCAAGGGCCCCAAATCTGTTCCCAATAGTACATTGGCAGGCAGATCAGACATTAGTCCCACATCACGCATTCCTTTTCCTGCACCCCAGTCCAAATGGACGCAAGCCATGGGCACAGTTAAGCGTTCTTGTCCAATACCCCTCAGGGTCAGAGTTTTTCCAGGGATAATACTGTCCGGAGGGACCAAGTCAGGTTGCACCAGAGTAACATCCGCCCCAGTGTCCCGAAATTCCATGACCACTTTATCCCCCACAGTGACCTGTTGATGGTTGGCATTGGATTGCAACCCCTCCCTCCCCACCAAGTATACAGATGGGCCAGCTGCCTTCGCTGGGGAAACAGGGGGGTTCTTAGAGCGGTTGGGGCACTCTGCCTTGAAATGTCCTGGCTGGTTACAGGCGTGACACCGCTGGACGTCTCCTTGGGACTTGGAGGTGGTCGCCGGGGCGCCCAGAGTTCTTGGGACAGGGGAAGTAGAGGGGGCACCCGGGACAGAGTTTGTCTTACCCCACTTGGAGACCACAGGCTGTGGTGAACTCCAGCTTTGCCCCTCCTTCCAGCTTGGGGGTCTCTGCAGTGTGGCTCCTCTCTTGGTCCCTTGCTCCCTGGTGGACACATAGTCGTCAGCAATCTCTGCAGCCTGGTCTGTTGTCTTGGGTTTCCGATCACACACGAACTGGCGGACCTCCAGAGGGCACACCTGGAGAAATTGTTCCTTTATCATATTGTCCCCAAGTTCCTCAAATGTGATGACAGTAAGTCCTTTGATCCACTGCCAGAATGTAGCCTGTAAGTGGTGCAGAACATCCGCATAGCTCTCTGTGGGACCCCGCTGTATATTCCGGAACTTTCTGCGGTACACCTCCGGCGTGAGCCGGTATCTCCGGATCAGCGCCGCTTTGATGGTCTCATAGTCCGCGTCCTCTGTTAAGCTCGTGGAAACATCGAGGCCTTTTCCCTTCAGCCGGGGAGACAGGTAACGGGCCCATTCTGCCTGGGGAATATGATGCTGCTTACACGCCCTCTCAAATCACCGCAAGAACGAGTCCAAGTCCCCGTTAACTTCCAAGACTGGAAAGTCCTCGGATCGGATCTTTAGTGCTTGGGCTCCTGGAGTTTGTGCAGGGGAAGGTTGCACCCGCTGGGGAAGTTCCAGCTTTTTTAGCTCAAGCTGATGCTCCCTCTCCGCCTGGCGTTCACGGGTCTCTCGCTGAGCCTCTCTCTCAGCCTGACACTCTGCAGCAGCTTGGTACTGGAGAATCACCTGCAGACGGGTGTCAGAGTCACCCGGCGTCTAGCTGCTGTAAGGCCATTTGCAAGTATAATTTCACAGACCCATATAACAGAGATACCGATATCTAAAACTTCACTTTTATTAATAACCCACTTTCTAACATGGCTCAAATAAATAATCCGCTAATATCATGTAGAGCTAGACAGATCTACAGATTGACATGATTTAAGATAAGGACTAGCAGTCCATTACTCCAAATAACTTAAATGAAAAGCTGTGTTTTATTTGCAGGTTTGGTCATACTCATTCATTTAAGTTATTTGGAGTAATGGACTGCTAGTCCTTATCTTAAATCATGTCAATCGGGCAGGCAATTTAAGGACTAGAAGAGTTATATAGTTCTAAGCTATTTGCAGTGTGGAAACATATTTTGTCTTTTATTGGAATACCTGATCCATTTTTTCCTGTTGGTGTGGCGTTAGGCCAATAACCTCAGGTTAAATATTAATGCAGGATTCCATTGGTGTTTGATAGACAAAATTTATGACAAAAGATTCAACCTGCAAACAGACTTGATTTGGATTGAGGCAGTTCAGTTTGATTATATAGGGTGAGGTGCAGTTATCTATTTAAACCAAACTTTTTTTTTTTTTTTTTTTTGCAGGTTTGGTCATACTCATTCATTTAAGTTATTTGGAGTAATGGACTGCTAGTCCTTATCTTAAATCATGTCAATCTGTAGATCTGTCTAGCTCTATATGAAATTAGTGGATTATTTATTTGAGCCCTGTTAGAAAGTGGGTTATTATCTTTTAAAATTTACACTAATAAAAGTGAAGTTTTAGATATCGGTATCTCTGTTATATGGGTCTGTGAAATTATTTTTGAATGAGGAGATAGTTTATCTTTATTAAGTCAGTGAATTCATTTGCAAGTATAAGTCCGTATACCCCACAGAACTGGGGCTACTGGTCCCTCCAGGCAAAGTTACCTCTGGGGTATGGGCACCTGCTGAACCGTCTTGCATGGTCATGTTTTCTTGTGCCAGCCTCTCAGGACTTTGCTCCTCGTCCTGCCCGGCTGCAGCACCTTCCATATCAGCCATCTGCTCAGCGTTTGTATCAGTCAGTTGCCGACGTCCCCTGGCTCCTCTTCTCAGAGACCAAGGCATCCACTAGAAGCCGTTGCCAAATAAAAGATAGGACAGAAAAAAAAAAGAAGGGAGTGAACAGTACTGTACCAAACTTTCACCGTATTTTAAGCTTGATCTCATACCAAGCTCGTGCCATAGGATTGCCACAATCCTCAGTGTCTGAGTGATACCACACCCACACACTGTTTATCCTAAGATCCCACAACGCTGCCACCACTGTGAAGAATATCGCCTTGCCAAGCCCCTTGGCCTACCTGCGATCACCCTTCTTAACCTTCCACTCACAACCCGTAAGTGGACCGGATTCGTAGGATAGAATGAAACGAGCTTTATAAATTTTATATATTTAATAACCCAAGTGGGTCGGTACTAATTAATAGCATATACAGAAATATACAATATTAATATGATCAAGCATAAATATATGAGCAAAAGTGCGATGACACAGCAAATAAAACAAAAATGGGAATAAAGTATAGAGTAATACCTGAGCACAGCTCTCTCTTAGCTGTGTCTCTTCCAGGCTCCACACAAAGACAAAAAACCTCACCCCACCTCCGTATGAAGACCCTGTTCAGCCCCACCCTTCACCCCCCCCCCCCAGCCAGCCCTCTCCTCACGAAAAGAGGAATCTATGCCTGTTAGAAGGAAAGGTGGGTGCCTGGGTTATCACACTGATGGGTCAGGAAGGCTCTCTCTCCATGGTATGCACATAAAACCACTGGAGCGAATTGACCACCAATGTAAACACAGCTCTACATTCCTACAGATATGTGAGACTGATACGAATGAAGAATGATACATGTCCGAGAAAGATACATAAATTGAGGGTCTCATCATCACAATAGGTATAGATTGACACCTTGTAGATGGCCATTGCTCGTTGTCTCTTCTCCCCAAGTTACACTCACAAGTTCCTGAAAACTGAGATTTGGAGTTTGGTGGGCTGTTCAGACTGTAGAGCTGGTTTTGTTGTTCTTGTGCTGACTGTAATACAGAGGCAAACATTGGTCTCTGGGATTCTCTTTTTAAAACTTAAAAAATAAGGTCTAAGATGATCTCCTCTTGACTCTTGACCCTGTAGCCCCTCATATCTGAGTTTTGCAGCAGAGGGTCATCCCTGTTGTTAAACTTGTTCCTTCCAAACTATAACCAGTGCTAATTCTCTATTGGGCAATGAAAGTCAAAACTGTCTCTGTTACAGTTTAACTCTGCAGGTCTCTTTGCTCAGTTCCCTGTGGTTCGCTCCTCCCTGTAGTCTGAACAGGACTCTTCTCACTGCTCGGCACCCGTACAGCAGAGCTCGGGAACACTGAGGACGGAATGGGGCACAGACGGCAGGCAGAGTCTATTCCATCAGGTAGACCCTCCCGGTTGTCCTCATCCTGGGGCAATATTTGTTGCAGGTACGTAGAATCTTCACATATTTCACCAAATGTTTTGGGTTTTTTTGAAAGAAAGACACAGATATTGCCATAACAGTATGTACTAGCAAGAAATGTATGCTCATGAGTGTCCCCAATAAGTACCTGAACCACGGTATCACTTTATATGACTAGTATTTGCCAAATGCCTGTTTATTTTTTCTCTTTGAATGAACCAAAAAACCCTTAAAGGGTCAGTTAGAGGGATTCTCCACAAGTTTGTGAAAATTATAGTTAAATGATAGTGTAAAGCCCAAAACGGAATCTTGTGCCAAAGGATGTGTAGCATAGAGTTAGCCCATGTGGCTGCTATGGCTCCTGTGGATGGGGCAATGACAAACTTGGACTGGTCCACCTTTCCCACTTGATCAGAAGGAGGTAGAAGGATTACCATTAACAACCAATATGGCTTACACTACTGCTACCATGCACCGCACTGGAGTCTCTAACTACATTGACAACATAATACAGGTTTGTCTGTAAGACCAGCAGCACAAAAAATGTTATGCCATTTGGCTACATGAGCTCTGGAAGAATTCAGTGCTGTGCAAAAGTTTAGGTTTGGAAATATGCTGAAAAGTAAAAATGTTTTCAGAGACAGAAATGTCGAATGAAAATGAAAGGAAGTGAATGAAGAAAAGAGAAATGTAAACTCATAGATATTTGGTGTGACCTTGCCCTTTGCCTTCCATCAGTAAGTGCAGACAGTTTTTGGAAGAACCGCCACTTGGAGAACTAAGCACAGATCTTCTGTGGATGTTGCTTGCTCCAATCCTTCTGTCTCTCATGCACCCCAGACAGACGGATGATGATGAGTTCAGGGCTATATCTGTGGGGGCCGGATCATCACTTCCAGGACCCTCCTCCAAAGGGCAAAGGTCACACAAATATTGATGGGATTTACATTTCTCTTTCTCCATTCACTTTATTTTGGTAATTGGCAACAATAAACTATTAACCTTCTATTTATGAAATCATTCTTACTTTGCAGATTTTTCCCACATCTTCCTTAAATATTTGCACAGATATATACAGTGGTACAGAAAGTATCAGACCCCTTTAAATTTTCACTCTGTTTCATGCAGCCATTTGCTAAAAGCAAAAAGTTCATTTTATTTCTCATTAATGTACACCAGCTCCCCATCTGACAGAAAAAACCAGAAATGTAGATATTTTGCAGATTTATTAAAAAAGAAAACGAAATATCACAGGCCATAAGTATCAGAGCCTTTGCTCAGTATTGAGTAGAAGCCACTTCCGAGCAGCAAGCAGGAGTCTTCTGGGAATGATGCAACAAGTTTTTCACATCTGGATTTGGGGATCCTCGGCCATTCTTCGCAGATCCTCCCAGTGTAGGTTGGATGGGAACGTGGTGGAGCATTTCAGGTCTCTCCAGAGATGCCAATTGGGTTGAGGTCAGGGCTCTGGCTGGGCAGTCAAGAATGGTCCTTAAGTGTTTTGGCCAACCGGGGCTTCATATGTCTGCACTGAGGAGAGGCTTCCTTGGGCCACCGCCAAAAGCCCCGACTGGTGGAGGGCGCAGTGATAGTGACTTTGTGGAACTTTCTCCCATCTCCCACTGCATCCTGGAGCCAGCCACAGTGATCTTTGGCTTCTTCTTTACCTCTCTCACCAAGGCCTTCTCCCACAATTGTTCAGTTTGGCTGGACGGCCAGGTCTAGGAAGTGTTCTGGTCATCCCAAACTTCTTCCATGTAAGGATTATGGAGGCCACGGCCCTTAGGAACCTTGAGTGCTGCAGAAATTCTTTTGTAACCTTGGCCAGATCTGTACCTGCCACAATCTGTCTCTGAGCTCCTTGGGCAGTTCCTTTGACCTTATGATTCTCATTGCTCGACATGCCCTGTGAGCTGTGAGGTCTATATAGACAGGGGCGCCTTTCCTAATCAAGTCAAATCTGTTTAATTAAACACAGCGGACTCCAATGAAGGGTAGAACCATCTCAAGGAGGATCAGAAGGAAATGGACAGCAGTGAGTTATATATGAGGGTCACAGCAAAGGGCGAATACTTATGACCATGTGATATTCAGTTTCTTAATAAATTTGCCAAAGTATCACATTCGTTTTTTTCTGTAAAGATGGGGAGCTGAGTGTACATGAATGAGAAATAAAATGAACTTTTGCTTTAGCAAATGGCTGCAAGAAACAAAGAGCAGGGTCGAATACTTTCCGTATCCACTGTATATATACAGATATATATATATATATATATATATATATATATATATATATATAATGTATATGGCATGATCAAGCAAACTCTTGTCCCAAAGAAACAGGGACTGTAAATGAGATTCCATAGTATTCTTGCAACATTTTTCCACACCGTCAAAACATTTGTACAAACTGTGCATCCTGAATCAGCATCTATATAGGGAACCAATAAACGGCACATCCACTTTAAGCAGGCTAGATCCCCAACTCCTATATCACTGTGTTACTATGTATACTATATGTATACTGTGTTACTATGTATACTATATGTACACTGTGTTACTATATATTTTAGTACATTTGGATTCCCTTGGATCCATAATGGCGCAGCGATGACCAAGCGAACAGGATTATTAACAACATGTGACAAGTCTAGTTCCATGTCCGGGCGCTATCACTGTAGATTATTTTGCATGTTGGTGATGTCATTCTTGAAATGTTTTTACCATGGTGTGTTCTGTTCTCTTCCAATCTGATGTCTCCATTATCTTCCACAGCTTGTAGAGCAGGAGTCAAGCCCGAAACGCCAGCGGACGCAAGGGTTCATTTACAGATGGACTGAATGAGGGAAGCGGCCAACGGTGTCCCCCGGGCAATATCCATGACCACAAAACAGCGCACATGCCAAGAAAATGGCGAATGGCAGACATAGAAAGCAGTTTTGGGAAGGCGATAAAAATACATGTAGAAGTGAATATAATGAGTGTGAACTATGTCATAATGCTGTGCTAGTAGAAGACATTACCAGATTGTTAGTAAGAAGCAGAAGAACTCAGCAAAAAGATAAATAGATGGGGAGCATTCACAAAAGTGATGGAGCGGAGGGGCCAAAAGGCCATCAAGCATTCCGGTGAGCTTAAACATGGCATGTTGTGGATGTAAAGGATCACATATCATGATGTGCTGCTGGCATCCAATTTTGAGATTCCAAAAGGGCATTTGGGTGAGCCTTCCAGAGATGGGCCAACCGATTTGTCATGAACAGGGTTCGACCCAAATTATACAAATTGTCGCTTTAACAAATGTCAATTGGAGAACAAAATGGCAACACACAGCTAACCCAATTATCTAATTTGTTTAAGCTGTTTTGTTCCCTTAGGATCGAGACAATTTTTATTTTTGCATTTCCATTTTTTTCCTCCCCACATTCCAAGAGCTATAATTTTTTCATTATTCAGTTCACAGAGTCACATGATGGCTTATTGTTTGCAGGACAAATTGTATTTTGTAATGGCGCCATTCAGTATCCTGTACAACGACTGGAAAGCTGGAAAAAAATCAGAATGAGGTGAAATTGAAATAAAAACAAATTTGTTCCAATCCAATGGATTCATTTTACGGCATTTACTATGTGTTAGTAATGACATGTTACCTGTATCTGCAGGTCAGTACGACACGGCGATAGCAAATTTATATAGTATTTGAAACCTTTGTGTGCTATATCATGAAACCTGTAACTTTCATATTTACAAGTATAGAGCTAGGTAAGACGCTTTTATGGGGGCAAGATGTATTTTATTGATACCATCTTGGGAAGTTCTGATGGTTTAATCACTTTTTATTAATTTTTTTTTTGGCCATTTCGATTTTTAGCTACCACCACTACCACCGCTCAGTCAGACATGTCCACTATCCATTCCATTATACCACACTGTTGGTGCACGGGTTGGAATAAAAAATGAAACCATTTGATTTCACATCTGCTACCCTGATAGCGGAATTTTTGGTGGCTCGAAAAGCCAATCTTTATCACTTTCAAGGGGCTCAGTAACTTTGTGTTTTCTTAGAGAGCTAGAAATTGGATAGATAGGTTTCTAGGAGCCCTTACAGTGTTATACACTATGTTTTATAGATAGGTTCCTAGGAGCCCTGACAGTGTTCTACACTATGTTTTATAGATAGGTTCCTAGGAGCCCTGACAGTGTTATACACTATGTTTTATAGATAGGTTCCAGGAGCCCTTACAGTGTTATACACTATGTTTTATAGATAGGTTCCTAGGAGCCCTGACATTGTCATACACTATGTTTTATAGATAGGTTTCTAGGAGCCATTACAGTGTTATACACTATGTTTTATAGATAGGTTCCAGGAGCCCTGACAGTGTCATACACTATGTTTTATAGATAGGTTCCTAGGAGCCCTAAGAGAGTTCACATCCCCAAAAACAAGCCCTTATATGGCTGTGTCGATGAAAAATAAAAAAAAAAGTTATGACTTTTGAAATAACAAAAGAAAATTGCTTTCAAAGCAGACTGGCCAGTCAGTAGTGTCACTTTCTAAGATACAATTGTGATGAATAGTTATGACCAAATCACGGGAACTGCCATGGGCACCTACCCAAGTCCATGAATAGTATGTACTGTACATGAATGGCCCTGACTTGTAATGACAATTAGTTTATTATAGAAACCTTTATATGGATACAAATGTATCTTCTATTTTTAATTTCTATTATTTTTTTTCAGAATTTAGTTGCCCTGAACCTGTTAGATTTGAAAATGGACTGTTTCACCCCAGAGGACCTTTTTTGTAGACTCCAATGTTACCTTCACATGTAATGATGGTTACATACCCAGAGGCTCTATGGTGAGAACATGTATGGAAAATGGTACATGGAGTGGAGAGACGGCCATCTGTGATGATGGAGGTGAGTGAATGTCATGGGCTAGTATGATGCATAGATAAACTAATGCAAAACGCATATAGGAAAGGGTTGTGCACGATTAGAAACAAGGGCCTGAAAGTTTGTTTAGTAACTCATTTCCATGTAAGACAATAGGGCTGAGCTGTAGTACCAAACACAGCCTGGGAAGAGTGTGTCACTGTTTCCCGAAAGAATAATAGACTACTTTTTTCTAATGATGGACAACCCCAAATCAGTGAGAATTTGGAACAGGTGAGGATGGTTGGGATTGTCCTGCAGGCCTGACATTGTTATATAGTTGAGGAACATAAAAAGAATAGAAGTACACGGGCGCTTAAAGGGACATAGTGGATATGTGAGCAATAAATTGCATATTTTGTTGAACTTCTAAGTGGTTCTAAAATGTATATAATAGTATAACAGGGGTCATTATGGGAAATAAATAATTAGTTGCTAATAATATTCTCATACAATGTCACTATTGTATGTGGTCTAACCCACAGCCGGCTATTGCCCTGATCCAGGTATACCTGTGGGTGCAATTAAAAGAGGGGTCCGATATGATGTGAATGATACTGTCTCCTACAAATGTATCCCTGGCCTTACTCTGATTGGATCATCAAAAAGAACCTGTTTACAGAGCAGGCGATGGAGTGGGACTGAAGTCACCTGTCATTGTGAGTACTGGGCGCAAGAACTGGTGTTTAAGTGTAAACCATTGGACAACTTTCACTTCCACCAATCTTCAACACCCAATATTCTACCATGGTAGACATCTCCTTTTTCTGCCCATAATGGATGATTTCTCTCTTTTTCCCAGTCCCTAATACATTTCACCTCCTGGAAGAAGTTGGACAGTACTATGAAGGGTCATATGCTAAAATCCTGAGCGCTCGTGAAAAGCTAAGTAAGTTGTCTATCATACAGCCCATAGTGATGTTGCACTAGTTAGAGGGAAATATTACTGTATCTGATGGTTTGCGGGTCCATTTCTGAAGCAGACAGACCTTCCCCCTTCTCCTGCCATGTTTTACTTGGTAATTGTAGGTGCGTTTTTCCTGGTTCTTGCTCAGGTGTGTTGCAATTTTCTAAGTATTAATCCTGATCTAGACCTCGGCTTTGGTTCCTGACCAGTTCTTCAGATCTCAGTCTGGGACTTGTCACTCTACTCCTGGTTCTGACACTTGGCCACACTCTTTGCAGAGGATATAGGGGAAAATCCAGTCAACCTCAGTTTTTCCTGATCTTGCTCCTGACCTGTCCTTCAGACTATCAGTCTGGTTCCTGTAGTGCTGTTCTGGGTTCTGACCCTTGGTTATATTTTTTCACAGTTCACATCTTTGGGCGGATTGTTAAGGGTAGAGACCAGGTAACTGCATTCAATCTACTACTGCCAAATGGATCACAACTTAGAAAAGCCGCATTTTTGGTGATTATAACAACACCAGACAATGGATTGCATAGCGCTGGTGCATTGGCTTCCCTGCTGGTGGATGTTTAAGAACTTTCTGTACAAGTTGCCAAGCAGGGTGCTAAAGATTTCCAGGCCCTTCTGGGAATATACAGATATCTAAATGGCCTTTAGTCACTTGACTTGGTCATGATGTTGGTGTACCCCAGGTGACCCTGATGCCCAAACAGCCCCACAGCCCCAGGACGCTGACATAACCCAGGAGGCTGGAACAGAATAGAAGATGTCTGCAAAGGAGCACAGGATGCTGCAAGGAAGCCTAGAGGAGGAGAGGGAAGGTGAGTATAATAGCTTTGAAACAAAACTTGCAAATCTCGTGAATATTTGTGAAACAAATTTTGCGAGGATCGCCTATCTCTTTCCACAGTATATAACAATAACCAGGTGATAGATGTCATATCATTAAAAAGATAAAAAATAGGGTATGCACAAGATATAGATCAAAGGGCACAGAAGAAAACCAACATCACATCTGATAACAATGAAAAATATGCCACCATATGAGGACCTGTGGCAGAACATGGTGGCAATGACTCCAGCAAGTCTTCAAGTTTCCCCACATGTATAATAAATTATAATTAAATCTAATTTATGTCTCTCTTTTCTATCTATATTATGTGTATTTCACTGTCTCTCGCTGAGGTCCCTCTCTGCAATCACAATCCCCACCAAATATGGCAGCGTTCCTGATTTTATAGTGTCCATGAGGCCTCAGTGATCTCACACCTATAGTCCTCATGACGGCTACCTGCAAGGCATTATGGGGACACCTGCCTTGGCCGATGTCTTCTGATCCTTCTTCTTCTCTGTTTTTTATTGATCCATAAAATGGTGATCATTTAAAGTTATTTGTCCAAAACAAATCCCAAAACTTCTGGATTCTCTGGAATCCTAAAAAATGTTTTTGAATGTGGTTCGTGCTTAATTGATTTCCTCACTCTGCCTTGGATCCATCTTATTTCCTTCAAGAGGATCTTACACATATGATTGACTCTATCCTTATTCCGGCTGCTACAGACGCTCTCTTGAAGTTGATGGCCAAGTTGGCGACAAGATGTAATAATAATAATAATAACTTTATATAGCGCACAAGAGTTTTTCTTACACTATATGTTCTGGGTTCAAGGCACCCAGACAAGCATCTTTGGGTCTCCTCCAGCCGTTTCTATCTTACCGATCCCTGGACAGGTTTCATCATAAGTTTGCCTACAGCTCCGTTTCACTACTATCTCTATTGTAGTGGATTGCTTCTCAAAAATGGTCCCAATTGCCTCTGCTCCTTAGGGAGTTTCCATGACCATGGTTTCCCTATTTTCATGGTTTTAGATTGGGGAGTATGGATCGGACTTGAAGATTGCCCTGGACTGATCCACATTTCTGTAAATATATGAATGGCCAATGAGATAATTCGTCTGAATTGTTACCATGGGCATTTCCAAGTTCTCTGGTGAATCATCCTTCGAGACAGTACATGGAAAAAGTACAAATATACATTTTCCTATATCAGCCTCCACCTGTTGCGGGAGGTCTGTCAAAATTTTCTGGACATCTGGACAGTGGTTTATAAGAATTTGGAGACTGCTACTGCCAAGACTAAGATGAGTGCTGGAACCCACCTTAGATAGGCCTCCACTTCATAAAACCTGGCCACCACCACAAGACGTTCTCCTTCCAAGTCCATTCATTCTGTGGGGCACCATAATGATATGGTATTGATTTCACATTAATAAGAACCTGTATATCCCTAATTTTCCTTGTGTGACGTATATATGGTCATCCATGAGTTCTCTTGTTCTGTTGCACAAAATACAGATGTTTGGTGACAACCACTAATGGCAGCCACTACACTGTCTATCGTTGTTGCCACCTATTATAATATATAGGTGTGTAAAAGGAAGCTTTACATTGGTTCACAATCTAGAAAATCCTGATTGAGCTCACCGATGGCAGTCAATGATGGGATTGTCTAGTATCTATTACTCATAAGGAGACCAATATGAACAATAACCAGCAAATGCAAAACTGATAGAATTGTATTTCTATTGAATAGACTAATAATTCAGATAATCCACAGGAAACTATAAGTCAGCCCCTATGATATATCCATTTATTTTGGAGGTGGCAATGGAAAAACGCTGCAGATAAAGAAGGACGGGATTCTCAATGTCTATATTCTGGTGGATGCCTCTGATACCATTGGTAAGGAAAAGTTTGAGACCATGAAGAAGAGTGCGGAGATTCTTGTCAGTGAGGTTTGTCCTATATCTGAACCTATCTGTCCTATATCTTTACTTATGTGAAATAAGGACAAGACCAGACTGTGAGCCTTAAAGGGAGTCTGTAACCAGAACCCAGCCCCGCAGATAGATAGGTTAGGGTCACCTGAATCAAACAGTGTTTCCCTCTTCTGGATTGTCGCCTCAGTTGTTGAGATATCACCATTTTTGTCAATATGCAAATGAGTGTGTTGCCGCTTACCTCTCTGGAGCAAGAACGATGCCCTCATTGCTCCAAAGATCTCATATGCATATTGACAAAAATGGCAATAACTGAGCAAAGTAGGCCCCCAATTCACAAGGGGTAAACACAGTTCAATTCAGGTGACCCTAACCTAACCTATCAAATCTTTTTATTTTGGCAGCATAGTCAAACTATTTATCTATATATATGGCTTAGCAGCAGAAGTCAAGAAAAAGAAAAATCAGACATGTTGAATTTCAACATGCCCAATCCTATGTCCAGATGGGAAATAAATTACTGCCAGGCATACAGAGGTGTAAATTGAAGCTCTTAAAGTATACCTCCGATTATAAAAACATCTTTTCATAGAAGAATAGTACAGATGAATATGAAACTTTGTAATATAGCTTATTAAAGCAATGTGCTTCCTTCTCCACTTATCAGGTTGAGTTACTTTTTACAAAGAAGTCAATGGAGAGGTGATGAGGAGGCTGCAGCTTCTAACCTCTGCTACACTGTGAGTCAGGCAGCTCTTCTACCACTGTACAGATTGAGGTGATAAATTAGCAGCCACCTCCTCCCCTTTCCCTCTCCATAGACTTCTGTGTGTAAGATGGATACTAAGATGAATTCTATACTGATTGAAGATAAGGAGGAGAGCAGTCTAATAAGTGGAGAAGGAAACAGATTTCTTTAATAAGATATATTACAAAGTTTCTTATATTCACCTGGACTATTCATTTATGGAGAGTTGTTTTATAAGCGGAGGTACACTTTAAGTCCCCAATGCAATGCCCTAGTGAGCTGCCAGAGACCTCTGGAGATGACCCATAACACATCTAATCTATCACATTTGACACCAAACATAGACATATTGTCAATCGCTGGTTCAATTTTTTTCCCCAAATAAACCTCAAATCATTTCACTAAAGATGCCGGAGACGTAAATCCTAAATTCTCACATTACCGTTCATTTCAGGAAAAATCAAAATGAGCGGTCGACCTCTGGAAATGTTGAAGAATATCAAAAAATACCTGAACATCACAAGTGAAAGGATAAACTATTTAGGTGAGAACTATCAGTTGTAAGAAAAAGTAAGTGATCCCCTTGGCATGACCTGGATTTCTGCATTGATTACTAATGATGTGGTGGGATTGTCATCTATGTCACAATAAGGCTGTGTCTACACTTCACTTTCTTGTTGCATTTTTACTCTGTATTGCAATTGAAAGTTTATTTGGTGGTGTAAGAATTTGACGCTGATTTGGGGGTGGATTTGTTACAGAAACTTAGCATTTTTAGTTGCTGTGGAAACGATATCACAAAATACAACTGCTACGATTAGCCAGAAGGCTGGGACAATCTTACCCAAGAGGACATCACTGGTCATATTCTCCTGGGTGAGGTGCGGAATTCCAGGTTACACTGACTTATGGTCTACAGCTGCAGTGTCTCCATTATTTAGTTTAGTAGGCATCTACAGGGTCTCCCGTTTGACCTTCCCCCTATAGTTCCGACCCCTTTACTATACAGGGTTGTGGGTTCTATGTTCTGAGACGTCTGCTTTCAGTGGATGGTCTCTCTGCCCAGTTTTTAGGTGCCCTGATGAGTCCTGGTAGACCTGGGACAAAATATGTATTGGTCAAAAAAAAAAAAATCGAAGAAAAATCCTTTACTGGGAACATCACATCAGATTGTTTTTATGCACTTGACAAAGGAGCTTGGTGCTCCGAAACGCGTTGTGTTTATCACTCTAATAAATGTGAATTCCTTCTATCATCATCTGTGACCGGGGGTCATTTCCCAAGAGCGCGGGTTGGTACAGTGGATCCTTGGGACACCATAGATTCCATATATTTACCTTCTAAAATATGTATTGGGATAGGGATTAATAGGGTTTGTTGCCCATAGGGACAGTTTGGGGAGTGCCCTTGTCAGGTCAGGAGTCAATTTTGGGATGAAGGGACAGTCATTTAGAGCCAATCCTTGGATCAGTAACTCCCACTTATGTGGTAGAGCAGCTGTCGCCAACCTTTTTTATTCCAAGGACCATGGACATGTAAGACAATTTTCCCGGGGCCCGGTGGAGGGTGGGATTTTCAGTGACGGGGCAGGGTTGGGGCGATTGGGCGGCTTATAAGAAAACACAAAAAGTGTATATTTAATGATTACATTTATGCAATTCCCTATACTTTATTAAGGGAGATCTCTATATCATGCATAACGTATTGGTGGTATGGACAGCTCTCTTAATAAGTATGGGTAGGGAGTGGGGACCATCACTCAGAGGGCACTATTAATGTAATAGTGCCCCACTACAGGTAATTACCTGTGTGTGGGCGGGGGGATTATTACCTGTGGGAGGCACTACTAGGGCACTATTACAGTAATAGCGCTCCCCACAGTTAATAACATTACCTGTGTGTGGGGAGGACTGTTATTATTATTGTTATACTGTAATAGTGCCCCCCACATGTAATAGTCCCCACTATATACTGTTACTATTATTACTATATATTACAGTAGAGTACCCCAGAATTCCGCACCTTTCTCACTACTTCATCCAGGAGAATACTACAAGTGATGACCTCTTAGGGAAGATTGTTCCAACCTTCAGTTGTATTTTGTGATATCTTTTGACCATTTTTTAGATTTTATATTCATCCATTCCATATGGTATAAATTCTTTGTGACTGTCTATATGGGATGGGTTCCTGTCTGTTGTGTTTTTTAGAAATTTTGATTAAACGTTAATATATTTTAGCCTTGGTGCTGGTTGTAATATTATTATTCTGTGGCTCATTTGGGTGGGCGATTATATTATAGTCCCATGCCTTGCTGTTTTTGTACCATCAAAATGAATGAGATTTCATGAATCTCATCCACACATTGCAGAAAAAAATGAGCTGCATTTTCCAAAACTTTTGCACTTTCGAAAAAAAAAACGCTGCATGTTAATGTTAACAGTGGAATCGCGATTATTTCCTCTAGGGGGATTAAAAACAGCGCATTTCCGTAGGGTTTTTTTCTGCAGCATTTCTTTGCTGCGTTTCACTACATGGGTCTTACACACATTAGTTACAGAATGGCGGGTTCTCTGGAGCTCACTAAATTCCTTTGTGATACCATCATAGGGCAGACGTCACTTCCTGAAATGTCTTCCCTCCTAGATATTCTACCGTCACCTGTGAGTGGTATTATGGAATGTGGAAGGCCCCCGCAGCAACAAAGTGCAGAGAGACGACCACATAAAGCTACAGAGCGGGGGGCAGAGTATGACTCAATAACCTGCTCTAACATCAGCACAAAAATTGTGCCCCCCGGGAGTTTCATGGCAAGCAATGCCAAACGTCAGATGGAGCGATGTAAAGCACAATGCACACTGGACTCTACAGCAATGGATGTGTGTTCTGTGGAGTGACCAATCACACTGGTCTATCTGTCTGCCATATACATACTGTATGTATCTATGGCCACATCTGAGGCTGATATTCACTTCATTATTCCCACATTTCCCCTTTCTGATAGATGTCTATGCCATAAATATAGAAGAAACGAATGAGACTGAGCCAAGTACACCGGCATCCGAGGAGTACGACGGACTTTGTTATCCCTTGAAAAATGCAGAATCCATCCTCTATATAACCATCCTCTGTATAACCATCCTCTGTATAACTATCCTCTGTATAACCATCCTCTGTATAACCATCCTCTGTATCACTATCCTCTGTATAACCACCCTCTGTATAACCATCCTCTATATAACTATCCTCTATATAACCATCCTCTATATAACCATCCTCTATATAACTATCCTCTGTATAACCATCCTCTGTATAACCATCCTCTGTATAACCATCCTCTATATAACTATCCTCTGTATAACCATCCTCTGTATAACCATCCTCTATATAAACATCCTCTATATAACCATCCTCTGTATAACCATCCTCTGTATAACTATCCTCTATATAACTATCCTCTGTATAACTATCCTCTGTATAACCATCCTCTGTATAACTATCCTCTATATAACTATCCTCTATATAACTATCCTCTGTATAACTATCCTCTATATAACTATCCTCTGTATAACCATCCTCTGTATAACCATCCTCTATATAACCATCCTCTGTATAACCATCCTCTGTATAACTATCCTCTGTATAACCATCCTCTGTATAACCATCCTCTGTATAACCATCCTCTATATAACTATCCTCTATATAACTATCTTCTGTATAACCATCCTCTGTATAAGTATCCTATATATAACTATCCTCTATATAACTATCCTCTGTATAACCATCCTCTGTATAACCATCCTCTGTATAAGTATCCTCTGTATAACCATCCTCTGTATAACCATCCTCTGTATAACCATCCTCTGTATAACTATCCTCTATATAACTATCCTCTATATAACTATCCTCTGTATAACCATCCTCTGTATAACCATCCTCTATATAACCATCCTCTATATAACCATCCTCTGTATAAGTATCCTCTGTATAACCATCCTCTGTATAACTATCCTCTGTATAACCATCCTCTATATAACTATCCTTTATATAACTATCCTCTATATAACCATCCTCTATATAACCATCCTCTGTATAAGTATCCTCTGTATAACCATCCTCTGTATAACCATCCTCTATATAACTATCCTCTGTATAACCATCCTCTGTATAACCATCCTCTGTATAACTATCCTCTGTATAACCATCCTCTGTATAACCATCCTCTATATAACTATCCTCTATATAACTATCCTCTGTATAACTATCCTCTATATAACTATCCTCTGTATAACCATCCTCTGTATAACTATCCTCTATATAACTATCCTCTGTATAAGTATCCTATATATAACCATCCTCTGTATAACCATCCTCTGTATAACTATCCTCTGTATAAGTATCCTATATATAACTATCCTCTGTATAACTATCCTCTGTATAACTATCCTCTGTATAAGTATCCTCTATATAACCATCCTCTGTATAACTATCCTCTGTATAACTATCCTCTGTATAAGTATCCTCTATATAACCATCCTCTGTATAACTATCCTCTGTATAAGTATCCTATATATAACTATCCTCTGTATAACTATCCTCTGTATAACTATCCTCTATCTTCTATATAACTAATATAACCATCCTCTATATAACTATCCTCTGTATAACCATCCTCTGTATAACTATCCTCTATATAACTATCCTCTATATAACTATCCTCTGTATAACCATCCTCTATATAACTATCCTCTATTATAACTATCCTCTGTATAACTATCCTCTGTATAAGTATCCTCTATATAACTATCCTCTATCTTCTATATAACTAATATAAACATCCTCTGTATAACTATCCTCTGTATAACTATCCTCTGTATAAGTATCCTATATATAACTATCCTCTATATAACCATCCTCTGTATAACCATCCTCTATATAACTATCCTCTATATAACTATCCTCTATATAACTATCCTCTGTATAACCATCCTCTGTATAAGTATCCTCTGTATAACTATCCTCTGTATAAGTATCCTATATATAACTATCCTCTATCTTCTATATAACTAATATAACCATCCTCTGTATAAGTATCCTATATATAACTATCCTCTGTATAACCATCCTCTGTATAAGTATCCTATATATAACTATCCTCTATATAACTATCCTCTGTATAACTATCCTCTGTATAACCATCCTCTGTATAACCATCCTCTATATAACTATCCTCTATATAACCATCCTCTATATAACTATCCTCTGTATAACCATCCTCTGTATAACTATCCTCTGTATAAGTATCCTCTATATAACTATCCTCTATATAACTATCCTCTATATAACCATCTTCTGTATAACTATCCTCTGTATAACCATCCTCTGTATAACTATCCTCTGTATAAGTATCCTCTATATAACTCTCCTCTATCTTCTATATAACTAATATAACCATCCTCTATATAACTATCCTCTGTATAACTATCCTCTGTATAAGTATCCTATATATAACTATCCTCTGTATAACTATCCTCTGTATAACTATCCTCTGTATAAGTATCCTATATATAACTATCCTCTATATAACCATCCTCTGTATAACTATCCTCTGTATAACTATCCTCTATATAACCATCCTCTGTATAACTATCCTCTGTATAAGTATCCTCTGTATAAGTATCCTATATATAACTATCCTCTATATAACCATCCTCTGTATAACCATCCTCTATATAACTATCCTCTATCTTCTATATAACTAATATAACCATCCTCTGTATAACTATCCTCTGTATAACTATCCTCTGTATAACTATCCTCTATATAACCATCCTCTGTATAACTATCCTCTATATAACCATCCTCTGTATAAGTATCCTCTGTATAACTATCCTCTATATAACCATCCTCTGTATAAGTATCCTCTGTATAACTATCCTCTGTATAACCATCCTCTGTATAAGTATCCTCTGTATAACCATCCTCTGTATAACCATCCTCTATATAACTATCCTCTATATAACCATCCTCTATATAACTATCCTCTGTATAACCATCCTCTGTATAACTATCCTCTGTATAAGTATCCTCTATATAACTATCCTCTATATAACTATCCTCTATATAACCATCTTCTGTATAACTATCCTCTGTATAACCATCCTCTGTATAACTATCCTCTGTATAAGTATCCTCTATATAACTCTCCTCTATCTTCTATATAACTAATATAACCATCCTCTATATAACTATCCTCTGTATAACTATCCTCTGTATAAGTATCCTATATATAACTATCCTCTGTATAACTATCCTCTGTATAACTATCCTCTGTATAAGTATCCTATATATAACTATCCTCTATATAACCATCCTCTGTATAACTATCCTCTGTATAACTATCCTCTATATAACCATCCTCTGTATAACTATCCTCTGTATAAGTATCCTCTGTATAAGTATCCTATATATAACTATCCTCTATATAACCATCCTCTGTATAACCATCCTCTATATAACTATCCTCTATCTTCTATATAACTAATATAACCATCCTCTGTATAACTATCCTCTGTATAACTATCCTCTGTATAACTATCCTCTATATAACCATCCTCTGTATAACTATCCTCTATATAACCATCCTCTGTATAAGTATCCTCTGTATAACTATCCTCTATATAACCATCCTCTGTATAAGTATCCTCTGTATAACTATCCTCTGTATAACCATCCTCTGTATAAGTATCCTCTGTATAACCATCCTCTGTATAAGTATCCTCTGTATAACTATCCTCTGTATAACCATCCTCTGTATAACCATCCTCTGTATAAGTATCCTCTGTATAACCATCCTCTGTATAACTATCCTCTGTATAACCATCCTCTGTATAAGTATCCTCTGTATAACCATCCTCTGTATAACCATCCTCTGTATAACTATCCTCTGTATAACCATCCTCTGTATAACCATCCTCTGTATAACTATCCTCTGTATAACTATCCTCTGTATAACTATCCTCTGTATAACCATCCTCTATATAACTATCCTCTGTATAACCATCCTCTATATAACCATCCTCTGTATAACTATCCTCTATATAACTATCCTCTATATAACTATCCTCTGTATAACTATCCTCTGTATAACCATCCTCTATATAACTATCCTCTATATAACTATCCTCTGTATAACTATCCTCTGTATAAGTATCCTCTATATAACTATCCTCTATCTTCTATATAACTAATATAAACATCCTCTGTATAACTATCCTCTGTATAACTATCCTCTATATAACTATCCTCTGTATAACCATCCTCTGTATAAGTATCCTCTGTATAACTATCCTCTGTATAAGTATCCTATATATAACTATCCTCTATCTTCTATATAACTAATATAACCATCCTCTGTATAAGTATCCTATATATAACTATCCTCTGTATAACCATCCTCTGTATAAGTATCCTATATATATAACCATCCTCTGTATAACTATCCTCTGTATAAGTATCCTATATATAACTATCCTCTATATAACTATCCTCTGTATAACTATCCTCTGTATAACCATCCTCTGTATAACCATCCTCTATATAACTATCCTCTATATGACCATCCTCTATATAACTATCCTCTGTATAACCATCCTCTGTATAACTATCCTCTGTATAAGTATCCTCTATATAACTATCCTCTATATAACTATCATCTGTATAACCATCCTCTGTATAACTATCCTCTGTATAAGTATCCTATATATAACTATCCTCTGTATAACTATCCTCTGTATAAGTATCCTATATATAACTATCCTCTGTATAACCATCCTCTGTATAACTATCCTCTGTATAAGTATCCTATATATAACTATCCTCTGTATAACTATCCTCTGTATAACTATCCTCTGTATAAGTATCCTATATATAACTATCCTCTATATAACCATCCTCTGTATAACTATCCTCTGTATAACTATCCTCTGTATAACTATCCTCTATATAACCATCCTCTGTATAACTATCCTCTGTATAAGTATCCTCTGTATAAGTATCCTATATATAACTATCCTCTATATAACCATCCTCTGTATAACCATCGTCTATATAACTATCCTCTATCTTCTATATAACTAATATAACCATCCTCTGTATAACTATCCTCTGTATAACTATCCTCTATATAACCATCCTCTGTATAACTATCCTCTATATAACCATCCTCTGTATAAGTATCCTCTGTATAACTATCCTCTATATAACCATCCTCTGTATAAGTATCCTCTGTATAACTATCCTCTGTATAACCATCCTCTGTATAAGTATCCTCTGTATAACCATCCTCTGTGTAACCATCCTCTGTATAACTATCCTCTGTATAACCATCCTCTGTATAACCATCCTCTGTATAACTATCCTCTGTATAACTATCCTCTGTATAACCATCCTCTGTATAACTATCCTCTGTATAACTATCCTCTGTATAACCATCCTCTATATAACTATCCTCTATATAACTATCCTCTATATAACCATCCTCTGTATAACCATCCTCTGTATAACCATCCTCTATATAACTATCCTCTGTATAACCATCCTCTATATAACTATCCTCTATATAACCATCCTCTGTATAACTATCCTCTGTATAACCATCCTCTATATAACTATCCTCTATATAACTATCCTCTGTATAACCATCCTCTGTATAAGTATCCTATATATAACTATCCTCTATCTTCTATATAACTAATATAACTGTAGGGAACTGCCATTTCTACTAGTATATAATGTATCTAGCTTCTTTGCCCCTGCAGTTTGGCTTCAGAGACCCCAGGCATTCAGTGCAAGTTTTGTTTTGTAAATACAGTGAGTCAGACACATGTGAGGCAGAGCTGCTGGGGGGAGAGATGTGAGCAGAGCTGCTGAGACAGACATGTTATGTCTGGGGGAGTCTAAGAGCCACCTGTTCCTCTTTACTTCACAGTATATAGTTAGGTATGTGTTACCCCCTATATACTCACAGGACCTAGCTAGTAACCGTAGTTAGGGATCCATATATATATACAGTTCAGGGCAGTGATAGGTTAGGCTTCCGACGGCCAACTAGCTAGTTAGAGGCCCGGTGGCACTAGTAGTTTAGCTGGCAGGTTAAGGACTCAGTGTTAGGGTAGTCAGGCCTGCATCTACTGCCGTCACCGTCGCCCTGTTTGCTGCCTGTGAAGAATCTCACCATCATCATCATCTCCTGATCGGCTGTCTGTCATCTCCTGGAAGAATCCGAGGATCCACAGTCATCCACAGGGGCCCCTGCATCTCTTCTGTTGCCTGGAGGTATTGTGCACTGGACTCTTGCTATATATTTTATATATATACCCGGGTATATAACCTAAGACGGTTGAGGACTTGCTGGTTGTTGTAGTATTGCTGTGTTCTGAGTATATTTTATGTATGTATTATTACCCTGTTGATTCTTATAAAGCTACTGTTATAACCTTATGTGGTATCTGTATGTATTCTTCAGACTGTGAGATTAGTACAGTGATCCTTGTTAAGGCTACTAACTGTACTTCATGGGTAAGTCCCAGGAAGAGATCCCCCCTGTAATACAGAGGCTCTATCCTGGGTGGAGGCACTGATATATTTCATATATGTTCCCACTCTTCCCTTCAGCGAAGGCTTCAGGTCCCATTATACACACAGGTCAGCGCCAGAGTCTGTTGCGGGAGGGATAATACTCATACCCCCCCCCAAATAGGGCTACATTTGGAGGCACTGCTGAGATTTAGAAGTGGGAATAGTCATTGATATGGAGAAGCGATATAGCTCAGAGGGGAACCTCCCACTAGCTACTACATGGGATTACCGACCTCCTGTTCCTCCACTGGTTCAGGTAAAGGAAGAACCCCGCTCAGCCAGTTACCCCCCCCAGTATGGCCGTCGCTAGCAGTTCCTCTAGTGACAGTGCTATTAGCACTTTAGCCAGGCTGACTGAAATGTTAGCTCAGGGCCTGCAGGCCACTCACTACAAGAAACTAAAGGTATTCTCTGGTAATGTCCCAGTACCACAAGGGGAGGAAAACTTTGAGATATGGAAAGAACATACTCTCCAATGCCTGAAGGAATGGTCTTGCTCTGAAGAAGGCAAGCGGCAGCGTATCAGTGAAAGTTTGCGGTCTCCTGCTGCAGAATTGATCCGCTTGTACAGAGACTCTCATGAAGGAGTGAGTGCATTGGACTATATACAAGTACTGTCTTATCACTTTGAGCCATACTATGACCTTGCCCAGATGGTTGCTGATTACCGAATGGTTCGTCAAAAAGAAGGGGAAAATGTCTCTACTTTTATTAACCGTTTACAGCTACTTCTTTCACGTCTGGTGTACCACGCAGCTATATCTACTTCAGAGGTAGACGCTATGAGAACCAGTCAGTTGGTGAGAGGGTTACAACCTCATCATCCTCTTGCTCAAGTACTCAAGGTCTTACTATCTGATAGAGTCCTTCCATTTCCTGACTTAATGAAGTTAGTGAAGAAACAAGAAGCTGACATTAGTTTTAGTACCCCTAAGAAAGCGAAAAGCATCTCTAAAGAAGATGTTGTTCCTAATTCAAACAAGGACAAACCAGTGGAGCGGTCAGAACTTAGACAGTCCGCCACTCCACCCACTGCCACTCAATGGAGGAAGGATGCTAGAACCTGTTATAAATGTGGTCAGACGGGCCATACTGCCAGACAGTGTACGGAGGACAGTGAGGGAATGGGACACAGTGCTGTCTTCTCTATTCAGAATCAAAGACACCGAAGGAAGGCGGGCCGAGTAAAGACCAGAGGCGCTATCGCGGGCTCCAGGTCCGTTGTCAAAGTCACTGTCAATGGTCATGCCGCTCCTGCCTTGTTTGATACAGGATCTCAAGTGACCCTGATTTATCGCTCGTTCTACCAAAAGTATCTGAGAGATATACCTCTTCAGTCTACAGGACAAATGAAATTGTGGGGGCTTAATTCAGGATCATATCCTGTAGATGGCAGCCTACAAGTAGTTATAGCTGTCCCTGAATTAGAAGATCAGAGTGTCGCTCCCATGAAGATTACGGCTCTTGTCTGTCCTGATACAGGGGATTCTTGTGCAGCTCCTGTGATACTTGGCACTAATTGTCCCGCAGTGCATTATGCTTTTCAGAAGTTTCTTGGAAGAGATTGGAACCCTGCAGCTCAGCCGGTGAATATATCTTCTGATCTTAGAGAACTCTGTGATGCCCTGTCTACTGGCTATCGACATGGAATGGTATATCATATCGGTGAGAGAACCGTGGAAGTTCCTGCCGGCGGGGAGAGAGTTCTGAGAGTAGCCTCCAGCATTGCTCCCGATTTGCTTGAAGGGGGGAGTTATGTCCTTATGGAAACCCCTGAAGAAATGATTAACCAGAATGGCTGGATGGTGATCCCAGAGAGAAAGGACTGGAGAAATAAAGTGGAGTTATCTACCTGTGTGACAGTGAGGAACTGTGCACCGCATCCGATCGTAATTGGACCATACCAGAATGTGGCCCACTGCTACCCTGTGCTTGGAGTAAATCCATACGCTGAAGTGTGCAGGATTCAAATCCGAGATGCAATCCCTAATCTCAATCTTGACTTGAGTGATCCACATTTACCAGAGGCCTGGAATCAGCGACTGACACAGAAGTTGTCTGAATTATCGGAAGTGTTCTCCATGGATGATATGGATGTAGGTTGTGCTAAAAGTGCTCAACACACTTTCCGATTGACCGATTCTACTCCCTTCCGGGAGCGACCACGGAGAGTTGCTCCAAAGGATGTTGATGAGTTAAGACAGACTCTACAGCAAATGAAAGGTCAGGGGATCATTGTGGACAGTAAGAGCCCCTATGCCTAACCTATTGTGGTGGTAAGAAAAAAATCTGGAGCAATTCGCCTATGTGTGGATTACAGAACTCTGAACCGGAGAACCTTACCTGATCAGTATACACTGCCAAGAATTGAAGAAGCTCTGGAAGCTCTGAATGGAAACTGTTGGTTCACAGTGCTGGACCTAAGATCGGGATACTATCAAGTCCCAATGGCACCTGAGGATCAGGAAAAGACAGCCTTCATATGCCCCTTGGGTTTCTTTCAGTTCACTCGTATGCCGCAAGGTACAAAAGGTGCGCCAGCAACGTTCCAAAGGTTGATGGAAAGAGTGTTAGGTGATTTAGTGCCCCGGGAATGCCTTGTATATCTTGACGACATTATTGTGTTTGGAAAGACGCTGGAAGAACATGAAGAACGACTCATGAGAGTACTCCAACGCTTAAAAGAAGAGGGGCTGAAGTTGTCGGCTGACAAATGCAAATTTTGTAGATCTTCGGTCACTTATGTAGGTCATATTGTTTCTGCTGAAGGAGTTGCTACCGATCCTGGTAAGATTGAAGCTGTGGTGAATTGGCCCCGACCGCAAAATATTACGGAGTTGCAATCTTTCTTGGGGTTTTGTGGATTCTATCGACGATTTGTGGAAGGATATTCAAAAATTGCTCGAGCCCTCCTCGACCTGTTGAAGAGTGATGCAGGAGATCCGGGAAAGAAGAAAGGGTCTTCCAAAAGCCTTTTTGGCGATAGGTGGACTGCGGATTGTGAAGAAGCATTTAAGTTGTTGAAGAAGAAATTGACAGAAGCTCCCGTTCTGGCTTATGCTGATGCACAGAAGCCATATGTGCTACATGTAGATGCCAGCTTTGAAGGATTAGGTGGCGTGCTGCACCAAGAATACCCGGCCGGGTTACGGCCCATAGCTTTCATAAGTCGAAGTCTTTCTCCCAGCGAGAAAAATTATCCAGTACATAAATTGGAGTTTTTGGCGCTCAAGTGGGCCATTGTTGATAAATTACATGACTATTTATACGGAGCCACGTTTGAAGTAAGAACAGACAACAATCCACTGACATACGTTTTGTCAACCGCTAAACTCGATGCTACAGGACATCGCTGGTTGGCGGCTTTATCCAACTACCAATTCACACTCAAGTATAAATCGGGGCCTAAGAACATTGGGGCAGATGCTCTATCAAGACGGCCTGGATTACCTAGTCCGGAAGTAGTGGATGAATGGGAAGAAGTGCCAAGTCCTGGAGTAGGAGCTTTGTGTGCCATGGCTGCTGTAGTTGAAGACCGAGTAGCCTTTTCTGAAACTCGGCTTATTGACTCTATTGGGGGAGGTCCCGAAGCTGTACCAGACATGTTTGCCTACCCTGCCGCTTTAGGATCCTTTGAGAGTTGTTCTATATCTTCAAAGTGAATGATCTGGAGTCAAAAGACTGATCCTTTAATTGGACCTCTTTATCAAGCAGTGAGTTCTCAAGACAGAGAAATGTTAAAGACATCCCTACCCTCTGAATGCAGTCAACTTCTACGAGATTGGGAGAAGTTTGAAATAGACAATGGCCTACTTTATTGTGTGGTGCTGTATCATGATCACCCTGGAAGGCGCCAACTAGTTATTCCAAGCTGCTTTCAGAAGATGATTTTCCGAAGTCTGCATGATTATCATGGTCATTTGGGACCTGAGAAGACTTATGGCCTAATACAAGATCGATTCTACTGGCCCAAAATGAGAGATACCGTGACTCGTCTGTGTAGGTGCTGTCGCAGATGTTTGCAGAGGAAGACTGTCCGGGTTCGAGCGGCCTTCATGGGACACTTGAAGAGTTCGGGCCCCATGGATCTTGTCTGCATAGACTTCCTTTGTATTGACAACGACTCCAGAGGATTTGGAAATGTATTGGTGGTGACTGATCACTTCACACGATATGCTCAAGCCTTTCCGACTAAGGATCAAAAAGCAGTCACTGTTGCAAGAGTGCTTTGGATAAAGTATTTTATCCATTATGGCTTACCACACCGGTTGCATTCTGATCAAGGCCGGGATTTTGAGAGTAACCTGATCAAAGAGTTACTTCAGTTGTTGAACATCCGCAAAAGTCGGACGACGCCTTACCATCCAGAGGGAGATGCCCTTCCTGAAAGATTTAACAGGACTTTACTTGATATGCTTGGTACCTTACGAATTGAGGATAAGCGATCCTGGAGTCGAAAAGTGGAGGCTATGGTGCATGCCTATAATAGTACAAGGCACGAGAGCACAGGATATTCACCATACTTTCTGATGTTTGGAAGAGAGCCTAGGCTACCTATTGACATCTTGTTGGGAGTCTCTACCGATGGTATCAGTCATCGAGATCATTACCGATATGTGGCATGTTTGAAAGAAACGCTTAAGAGTGCTTATGAGCTGGCTGAGGAAAATGCGTCCAAAGTGAATGAAGGAAATAAAAGGAGATTTGATCTTCGAGTAAGATACCGAGAATTGAACCCTGGGGACCATGTTCTGCTACGGAATTTGGGAGCATCTGCAAAACATAAGCTGGCTGATCGATGGCGGAGTGAACTCTTTACAGTGGTAGATCGGTTGCCTGGAATACCAGTCTACAAGATAAAAGGACGGGACGGGAGGATCAGGACTTGGCATAGAAATCATTTGTTGCCTGTACCTCAGATTGATGGTATGGATATCTCCAATGATGGCTCGGCCTGCGATTCTCCACAGTCCTTGGCCGATATTCCACCTGACCTTCCTGAAACTCCTGAGAGTGATTGGACTGTGGCTCCTGAAGTTCCTAGATCACCAGTATCTTCTCCTTCAGGGAGACCTATGAACCCTCAAACTCCAGAATTCGTACCTAGATCTGTGTCTACAGATGAGCAGGGATCTAGCTCTCCTACGCCACCAGCACCATCCCCTCCCATGGCAGACAACCCTAGTTTAGGGCCTGGACATGCTAGTTTACCTCAGAGAGAGGTACGGAGAGGAGAGAGAATTAGACACCCTCCACCTATACTGACATATGATAGTTTGGGGGACCCCAGATTTACTACTCAGCCTCATTTATACCATGCTTGGGTGGGTGCAGTGTCCACTTTGGTCAATATGTTACCAATTTTCGCTCCTGCTGGCATGTATACCTATTAACCTGTTGTGACTCTGTAAATGCAAAAGCAACCATATTGATATTGTCATTGGTAAGGTTGACTGTATACTATGACTTTGTATGTCTTTGACGTGACGTAAAGATTTCACCAGAGGGAGAGTGTAGGGAACTGCCATTTCTACTAGTATATAATGTATCTAGCTTCTTTGCCCCTGCAGTTTGGCTTCAGAGACCCCAGGCATTCAGTGCAAGTTTTGTTTTGTAAATACAGTGAGTCAGACACATGTGAGGCAGAGCTGCTGGGGGGAGAGATGTGAGCAGAGCTGCTGAGACAGACATGTTATGTCTGGGGGAGTCTAAGAGCCACTTGTTCCTCTTTACTTCACAGTATATAGTTAGGTATGTGTTACCCCCTATATACTCACAGGACCTAGCTAGTAACCGTAGTTAGGGATCAATATATATATAGTTCAGGGCAGTGATAGGTTAGGCTTCCGAAGGCCAACTAGCTAGTTAGAGGCCCGGTGGCACTAGTAGTTTAGCTGGCAGGTTAAGGACTCAGTGTTAGGGTAGTCAGGCCTGCATCTACTGCCGTCACCGTCACCCTGTTTGCTACCGGTGAAGAATCTCACCATCATCATCATCTCCTGATCGGCTGTCTGTCATCTCCTGGAAGAATCTGAGGATCCACAGTCATCCACAGGGGCCCCTGCATCTCTTCTGTTGCCTGGAGGTATTGTGCACTGGACTCTTGCTATATATCTATATATATACCCGGGTATATAACCTAAGACGGTTGAGGACTTGCTGGTTGTTGTAGTATTGCTGTGTTCTGAGTATATTGTATGTATGTATTATTACCCTGTTGATTCTTATAAAGCTACTGTTATAACCTTATGTGGTATCTGTATGTATTCTTCAGACTGTGAGATTAGTACAGTGATCCTTGTTAAGGCTACTAACTGTACTTCATGGGTAAGTCCCAGGAAGAGATCCTCCCTGTAATACAGAGGCTCTATCCTGGGTGGAGGCACTGATATATTTCATATATGTTCCCACTCTTCCCTTCAGCGAAGGCTTCAGGTCCCATTATACACACAGGTCAGCGCCAGAGTCTGTTGCGGGAGGGATAATACTCATACCCCCCCCCCCCAAATAGGGCTACATAACCATCCTCTATATAACTATCCTCTATATAACTATCCTCTGTATAACCATCCTCTATATAACTATCCTCTGTATAACCATCCTCTGTATAACCATCCTCTATATAACTATCCTCTATATAACCATCCTCTGTATAACCATCCTCTATATAACTATCCTTTATATAACTATCCTCTATATAACCATCCTCTATATAACTATCCTCTATATAACTATCCTCTATATAACTATCCTCTATATAACTATCCTCTGTATAACCATCCTCTATATAACTATCCTCTATATAACTATCCTTTATATAACTATCCTCTATATAACCATCCTCTATATAACTATCCTCTATATAACTATCCTTTATATAACTATCCTCTATATAACCATCCTCTGTATAAACATCCTCTGTATAACCATCCTCTATATAACTATCCTCTGTATAACCATCCTCTGTATAACCATCCTCTATATAACCATCCTCTGTATAACCATCCTCTGTATAACCATCCTCTGTATAACCATCCTCTGTATAAGTATCCTCTGTATAAGTATCCTCTATATAACCATCCTCTGTATAACTATCCTCTGTATAAGTATCCTCTGTATAAGTATCCTCTATATAACCATCCTCTGTATAACTATCCTCTGTATAAGTATCCTCTGTATAAGTATCCTCTATCTTCTATATAACTAATATAACTATCCTCTCTCCTAGTTTAAAAACACAGACTGGTGCTTTGGGTCCCTCATTTCCGGCAGATGGGTCTTTTCTGCAGCCCATTGTTTCCCAGACAGCAGTAAAGCATTCTTATACTTATTCATCATTGGTAAGTAAATATGTTGGTTTAAATTGCCAATCTATCCATACAATGCCTCAGTAGTGCAGCCTCATGCTTTGGGCCTATAACGCTAAGCAATCCTACTACAGCATAAACAGACAGATATCAAGATATTACAAAATAGTGAGATTGACAGATACCCTTCAACACTACAGCGGGCCACATACACCCTTTGCCTCCGCTACCATTTTTTGATTTTTTTTTTCTCAGAAAGCCATAACTTTTTAATTTTTCCGTTCATAAAGTCATATGAGAGCTTATGTTCTGTTCACCGTGTAGCCAAAATAACCTGTTACCCATATTCTGGGGGCTATTAACATCAGTGATACAACATTTATATAAAATATTAACAAAAAACAAACAATTTCTGAAGTTGCCATATTCTGACACCTGTAACTTTTGTATATTTTTGTATACGGAGCTACATAAGGTGTCTTCTTTGTGGGACCAGATGTCTTTCTTATTCTTTCCATTTTGGGGAATGTCTATTGTTCTGATTGCTTTTTATATAAAATTTTATTGAGAGGCGAAATGTTAAAAAAAAACTGCGTTTTGGCCATTTAATTTTTTTTTCCAACCACGGCGTTTGGCATATGAGAAAAATATTTTTATATGTAATCAGTTCCACAGGTATTTTCAGACATGGGGATGCCTAATTTGTTTATTGGGGTCTTTATTTGAGACTTAGGGAATGGGGGGGGTGATTTAAACTATATATATATTTGTATAATTAGTTTTTTTATCCACCCCTAGGAGGCTTGAACCTGCGATCTTTAGATCACTTGTCCCATCACTTGATACATATATAACTATGACAAGTCTGGGAGTCTTCATAAGGCTCCAGACTGTCATCATGAGCACTGGACAGCTCCCGTGTTCTTGCCACGTGGGAGCCATATTGGAAGAGTGGAGGGGGTAACACAGTTGGGCCATTTTTTTCCTCTCTGGGGGCCACTTTGAAAGGGTTAATGCCCACTATAGAACTGCAAAAACCCGACAGTTATGGCACATGCTCTGCTTCAGAGCGGGCACTATATTTAAAGACCCAACATCTGCTGTAGTACTATGGTGGATGCCAGGAAAGGGTTAAAGACAATGCAGTCTCAACCAATTCCCCACTGGCATAACAATTCCAGCTCTCATAAAGGGAATGTGTCACCAGAACCAGCATATCACCACAGCCCTGCAGATAGATAGGTTAGTGTCACCAGACCCAGCATATCACCCCAGCCCTGCAGATAGATAGGTTAGTGTCGCCAGAACCAGCGTATCACCCCAGCCCTGCAGATAGATAGGTTAGTGTCACCAGAACCAGCATATCACCCCAGCCCTGCAGATAGATAGGTTAATGTCACCAGAACCAGCATATCACCCCAGCCCTCCAGATAGATAGGTTAGTGTCACCAGAACCAGCATATCACCCCAGCCCTGCAGATAGATAGGTTAGTGTCACCAGAACCAGCATATCACCCCAGCCCTGCAGATAGATAGGTTAGTGTCACCAGAACCAGCATATCACCCCAGCCCTGCAGATAGATAGGTTAGTGTCACCAGAACCAGCATATCACCCCAGCCCTGCAGATAGATAGGTTAGTGTCACCAGAACCAGCATATCATCCCAGCCCCGCAGATAGGTAGGTTAGTGTCACCAGAACCAGTATATCACCCCAGCCCTGCAGATAGATAGGTTAGTGTCACCAGAACCAGCATATCACCCCAGCCCTGCAGATAGATAGGTTACTGTCACCAGTACCAGCATATCACCCCAGGCCTGCAGATAGATAGGTTAGTGTCACCAGACCCCAGCATTTCACCCCAGCCCTGCAGATAGATAGGTTAGTGTCACCAGAACCAGCATATCACCCCAGCCCTGCAGATAGATAGGTTAGTGTCACCAGAACCAGCATATCACCCCAGCCCTGCAGATAGATAGGTTAGTGTCACCAGAACCAGCATATCATCCCAGCCCGCAGATAGGTAGGTTAGTGTCACCAGAACCAGTATATCACCCCAGCCCTGCAGATAGATAGGTTAGTGTCACCAGAACCAGCATATCACCCCAGCCCTGCAGATAGATAGGTTACTGTCACCAGTACCAGCATATCACCCCAGGCCTGCAGATAGATAGGTTAGTGTCACCAGACCCCAGCATTTCACCCCAGCCCTGCAGATAGATAGGTTAGTGTCACCAGAACCAGCATATCACCCCAGCCCTGCAGATAGATAGGTTAGTGTCACCAGAACCAGCATATCACCCCAGCCCTGCAGATAGATAGGTTAGTGTCACCAGAACCAGCATATCACCCCAGCCCTGCAGATAGATAGGTTAGTGTCACCAGAACCAGCATATCACCCCAGCCCTGCAGATAGGTAGGTTAGTGTCACCAGAACCAGCATATCACCCCAGCCCTGCAGATAGATAGGTTAGTGTCACCAGAACCAGCATATCACCCCAGCCCTCCAGATAGATAGGTTAGTGTCACCAGAACCAGCATATCACCCCAGCCCTGCAGATAGATAGGTTAGTGTCACCAGAACCAGCATATCACCCCAGCCCTGCAGATAGATAGGTTAGTGTCACCAGACCCAGCATATCACCCCAGCCCTGCAGATAGATAGGTTAGTGTCACCAGAACCAGCATATCACCCCAGCCCTGCAGATAGATAGGTTAGTGTCACCAGAACCAGCATATCACCCAGCCCTGCAGATAGATAGGTTAGTGTCACCAGAACCAGCATATCACCCCAGCCCTGCAGACAGATAGGTTAGTGTCACCAGAACCAGCATATCACCCCAGCCCTGCAGATAGATAGGTTAGTGTCACCAGAACCAGCAAATCACCCCAGCCCTGCAGATAGATAGGTTACTGTCACCAGAACTAGCATATCACCCCAGCCCTGCAGATAGATAGGTTAGTGTCACCAGAACCAGCATATCATCCCAGCCCCGCAGATAGGTAGGTTAGTGTCACCAGAACCAGTATATCACCCCAGCCCTGCAGATAAGATAGGTTAGTGTCACCAGAACCAGCATATCACCCCAGCCCTGCAGATAGATAGGTTACTGTCACCAGTACCAGCATATCACCCCAGGCCTGCAGATAGATAGGTTAGTGTCACCAGACCCCAGCATTTCACCCCAGCCCTGCAGATAGATAGGTTAGTGTCACCAGAACCAGCATATCACCCCAGCCCTGCAGATAGATAGGTTAGTGTCACCAGGACCAGCATATCACCCCAGCCCTGCAGATAGATAGGTTAGTGTCACCAGTACCAGCATATCACCCCAGCCCTGCAGATAGATAGGTTAGTGTCACCAGACCCCAGCATTTCACCCTAGCCCTGCAGATAGATAGGTTAGTGTCACCAGAACCAGCATATCACCCCAGCCCTGCAGATAGGTGAGTGTCACCAGAACCAGCATATCACCCCAGCCCTGCAGATAGATAGGTTAGTGTCACCAGAACCAGCATATCACCCCAGCCCTGCAGATAGATAGGTTACTGTCACCAGTACCAGCATATCACCCCAGCCCTGCAGATAGATAGGTTAGTGTCACCAGAACCAGCATATCACCCCAGCCCTGCAGATAGATAGGTTAGTGTCACCAGAAGCAGCATATCACCACAGCCCTGCAGATAGATAGGTTAGGGTTACCTAAATCATACACGTTTTCCCCCTGTGAATTACTTCCTCCATTGCCAATATGCAAATTAGATCTTTGTAGGAATGAGGGTGTCGCCATTGCTTCAAAGAGGTAAGTGGCAACGCCTGCATTGTTCCAAAGAGCTCATCTACTTATAGACTTAAAGGTGATATCTTTGTAAACAGAGGCAGCGATTCACAAGGGGAAAACACAGTTTGATTCCGGTGATTTTAACCTATCTATCTGCAGGGCTAGGTTGATAGACTGGGTTCTGGTGACACACTCCCTTTAAGCTCAAAATTGGCATGGTCAAATAATAATGGTCAAGTGTAATATATCTTTAGGAGTGGCTCAGAAGGATGGAGTTTTGTATGACAGCACTGAAAGGGGTTTTCCACAATAAGGAACTCAAGGCTGGGATTTTGGCAAGTCCCAGTCCATAGAAAGTTCCTGCATTCATGGTTGTATCCATTGCCAGCTAATCAAGACGGTCACCACTAAGATCGTTAGAGAAATTTTTTAATACTCTACAAATTGTTTAATTATCTATTTACAAAAAAGTTTAACTTTTAATGGCCTACAAATTTCTATATGGTTATGTTCATGGGGGTAACCCTTTAAGCCTCTGCTCCTTTCTTCAGTCATCTTATAGCGGATCTTATCTCATATCTTATAGATGATGACTTATACTCAACAGATGAAATTTTCATTCACGACTGCTATAACCTGAGCCGTAAATTGGATAGAGGGATCCCTCGGGATTATGACTATGATGTGGCTCTTGTAAAACTAAATAGTGACGTGAAATTCTGCAAGGCCGTCATGTAGGACACTCAAAACTGTCTTCCTGTAAATATAAACCACTAGGGTGTTGTCTCTGATTAGACATCCAATTTAAAGGGGATCTTTCACCACCTCCAGCAACTCCAACTCTTTGTATTTTTTAATGGGTTCTTCTTTGCTGATTTAGGCGCAGTTAGAATTTTTTTCTCTAGCCCCCACCATTACTGAGCAATCAAAGTTGTTATTTCAGCACCCAATATGCTAATTACACTCTCTACTGTCAGGTGAGGGCTAGAGAAAAAATTCTAACTGCACCAAATCTGGCAAAGTAGAACTCATTAAAAGATGCAAAGAGTTGGAGTTGGTGGAGGTGGCGAAAGGTCACCTTTAAGGATACTGCGAAGCTAATGTACCCAATTGCACGCTTATTAAGTAGAGAGAATTAAAGGGGATGTAATACGTTTTGGTTGCTGTCTCCCTAAGAGACACAGTTTGCTTTCTGGTTACAATACTCAATGAGGCACACAATCCTGGCGGTTTCAGTACACACATCGGCGACACAAGTTTTTTTTTTTTAATGATGCTGAATAGCATAGGGTCACTAGTTTTCTCACATAGGACACACTCAAGATAATGTTAATTCACACAATCTCACATTTCAATAACTGTCTCAAGGCTTCTTAGCATCTCAAGGTTTCTAAGGGACTATCAGACCGCTCTGCAGTCTTGCTTGTCATTTACTCACTTGGACAATGTTCTCACTTGGCCCTGATTTCAGCTGCAGAGCCCCACATGGAACACCAGCAGGCCCATCTCCTCCATGGCCTAGTCCACTGCTAGTCACGTCTCTAGCTCCCTGACCTCTCCTTCAGGCCCCATTTGGCAAAGCAGCCATAATGTTCTTGTACTCAATCAAATAAATAGTGATTTTTGTTCTGTGACAGGCCCCTCTGTCTCCCCTGTACGGAGCCCGCCAACAGGGCCATGAGAATGAAGAAAACCGCAAGCTGCGATGAACACCGTAATGTCTCATCTGTGTGTCTTGTCCGTTTTTTGGGGTTTCTTTTTCAGACTGTTTACATAAATAAGTCCCAGGTACACACTGGGTAGAGCATTTAAAGGGGTTATCCAGTTTCTAAATTTGAAGTCTATGGGGCAGCGCTGCAATACTTATACTCACCGCTACAGTTACAGTTTGAGTGCAGCTCAGAGTATGTAAACATTACCGAGAGCAGCACCTCGGTACAGGTGATCTGCAGATGTCCTACATGTCGATCTAATATTCATGGCCTATCCTATGTTAGAAACATGATTACTGCTTTAAAAGGGAACTCTAATTCAATATAAGCAGTAGATATTTTAAAGGAATCTTCCAGTTGCTTTTTTTTTAACCCGTCAGGGCTTAAAATAAGAAGCACTGTACATTGTTCAGCTGGAAATCCAGTGGAGAGTCTCTTTTGGGGTTCTCTGTCTTTGTTGACATTCTGACCACACATGATTTCACTGGGATTGGGTTGTAGGGCTATTACATGTTACTTGCCCCTATAATAGCCTCTCTGTCATCTCAGGTACCTTCTTACTGGGGAGAAGGGATGTGCCAGCAGAATTTCTTTTCGCACAGAGATATGATTCCGACCTGAACGTCCTTATAAAGAGCGACAATCTGGTGAGTCCATTATCTCAATGTGATGGAACGTCTGAACCCTCTCTGGCCCTCATCTCAGTATTTCTCAATATATTTTTATAGCAGTCTGATACAGATCACCTGTGTAGACACAGATTTAAAAGGGTATTCCAGACCCCCCAGTCTTTTTTATACTGATCAGTGGGGGTTCCACACCCAGACACGAGATGGCGGTCCCATTTGTCTCCAGATGGAGGAAGCTACTGCACTGGATGGGGCCGGAATCACCTCTGGTCCTACTCAAGTATATCCATCACAACTTTCTGGCCGGCGCCCCATGTTGTGAAAACTCTGCGGAAGTTCTGTGAAAAACGCTGCGGAAAAAAAACGCTGCATTTTATATTACCTGCAAAGTGGATGGGATTCTGGCTAACCCCATACATACATTGCAGAAAAAATCCATAGCGGAAGTGCTGCGATTTCAAAAAGGCTTGTGTTTTTGTAAATCGCTTTATGTCAATTATACCTGCGCAAATGCTGGCCTTTTCCGTATAGGTATAATAGAGGAAAACTCTGCGGACTTTCTGTGAAAAACGCTGCGGAAAAAATGCAATGTGTTTCCACCACGGTCTTTTTCGCTGCGTGAGGCCTTACCCTGTAGATGGATAGAAATTGGCCACGCCCTTTATTTGTTAACCATAAATATCAAACATTATTTTAAACTCAACAACTTTATATCTACTCAAAAGTTATCAACAACTTTATTTATTATCAAACATCAGCAATTCACTTGAATATGTAATTTTACTCCAAATGTTAACAAAATTTAGGCCGTGACATACCTATAACATGAATAGCATAGGGAGGGTAACAGAGGATCCCTGGCTCTCGGCTCTTGAGGTAAAACAGACAGCTCACTCTCAGGAGTTCACCATTTTATCTTAACTCTAAAGGTCACATGGGGAAAACTTTCCTCCAATGACCACACTGTTACCGCGGGTTAGACAAAACTTCCCCCACCAACAGATTATGATTGGATAAACAAAGTAACCAATCACAACACGATGCCAGCCTGAACAAATCTGCCCAGAGATGGCAGAGAAATTGGCGGGAAATCCACCTGAGGTAATCCATATAGGTTGACTATAATCCCATGTGGATCCTTCTTTATGGTCGGCTCCTCTCATTCTACATGGATGCCATTATATTGTCATATGGTTTGCATGTCCTGCATCTGTAATGTCTGTATACTACTATATCACCCAGAGAGAAGCCTGCGTATCCGCCATCCAAGACTCTGACAAGTCCAAAAACATCAGTGTCCATGACATGGTGTCCCCGCGCCACCTCTGTGTACAGGGACATATGGCTTGTAAACGTAAATGTCTCCTTCATTGATAGAAGGTATAATAGATTGGTATAATGTCATATTCTGTCCTGTAAGAGGAGATCTAGGCCGGAGTGCCATAAGTGGGTGTGTTTACTTTCACAAAAATTATGGATGTCAACCTCTGACAATGTGGGGGCGCTGCAGGGGAATTAACAATCGTTGCTGATTCGCCCAGCATATGATTGTTGAGGTCTTAGTAATAAGACCCTATAATCGGCCTACTGTTGTAGAAGAAAAAGTAGGCAGATTAAAGGGGTTAAAAGAACAAATTAAAGGTTTTTTTTCAGGCTTTATCACTTGACCTGTTCTTAGGATCAACTGAAGATCGGCAGGTGTCTAACACAAGGGACTCGCTTGAGTCAGCCGTTTGTTGTGGTAGCCTCACAGGTCATGTGATGTCACGTTCATCGTCACATGTTTGCAACTCAGTCCGAATCAAGTGAATAGGACTGAGCTGCCATACCAAGCACAGCCGCTATACAATGTACTTCCCTAGTCTTGGTTTAATGTAATTAGGTCATGACACTCACGTGAACACTTCGCCCCTTTAAAGAGCTGATACCCAGGCTATCAATTGATAAGCCTGGATAATTCCTTTAAAGGGGTTATCCAGAATGAGTAAATATGGCTGCTTTCTTTCAGAAAAAGCTGTACTTCCTCTTATCAGGAAGTGACATCACACTACACTTACTATCATCCATGGGGCTGATGTGTTGGGTCCTCCAGAGCGAGGGGCACTCTTTAAAAATTCTAGGGTATATTGATAGGGATCAGGCCCTCTACCCCCATTTATGGAGAGTTCTCCAGTATGATATTAGACCCTTCATTGCTCTCTCATTTATATCTGTTGTCACTGCTGAACAGGGGGCAAATTTCTAGAACCTGATTCCGGGAGGACTGATCCTCTATGACTGATCACATGTTCTTCTCTTCCAGGTGAATATGGTGGATCTCTCTTTGTGAATATCCGAGATAGGAGAAGATTCTTCCAGGTGAGATATAAAGGAATAGGTGACATCATCTGCTGGTAGGAGAGGCCTCATGACATCAGTCTGTATATGACATCATCGTACAGCTATACTAGTGGTTGTCACTGCACCAGCTAAGTGGGGCAATAACAGGACAGTGCATATACTAACTATACAGTATGTGGTATCTTCTCTACCCCCTGTCCCTACTATTCTTCTTTCCAAGATATGTCACATCATCAGTCACCTAGCCTTTTCACAACTTGGTTCCATTCAAATAGGCCTGAGTTGCAATGCCAAGTGTAGCCACTATATAATATATGATGCTGTGCTTGGTAAGTAGAGATGAGCAAACTGGTTCGGATTGTACCGGATTAGATCTGAATTTTCCAAAAGTTTTGTGTTCGTCGAACACAAAACTTTCGTGGTTCGCCACCAACGAATCGGAAGTGAAATTATTATACTCTGGGTTACTTCCGACTCCAGAGTATAATAGGTGGAGGCCCAAAGGAGGTGTTAAACATAACAAACATTTATACTTACCTTCCTTCATCTCTTCTGGGCCTCTTTGTGGTGTCCAGTTCTCTCTCAGTCCTCTTTGGTTACGTCATGTGCCTGTGGTCACCGCTGAGGCCCAATCACATGAGGTGCACCGAGCATCATGACGTCACCAAAGAGGCCGAAGAGGACCTAGAGAGAGCCAGTCAGGGAAGGCGGCCCAGAAGAGGTGAGGGAAGGTGAGTATAAATGTTTGTTATTTTTTACACCTCCCCCCTCTACTTATTATACACCGAGATCTGAGGAAACCACAGAATATAATAATTTCACTTCCAGTTCTAGCCAAACAAGTCTCAGACTGAAACCAACCTGCAAGGTCAACTTCTTCGAACCCAAGATGAAGCAAATCTTTAGAGGTTCGTCCATTTCTATTGGTAGGTAGTATCAGAGTATCAGAGGCGGCAGTGATTGGTCCAATGCTGCAGTCTCAGGTGGGTGTTGGACCCCAAAAATCTAATGTTGATGACCTATCCTAAGTATAGAAGTGCATGTCTATAAGATGCAAACCAAAAATATATAAAAAGTCATGTATTTCATTGAATTACTGCTTAGACACCATTAATTCAATGTAATACAGTTGTTTTTAAGATGTTTTTGGAGTAATTCAATATCATACATCATTTTTTTATATATTTTTGGTGTCTTATACACATATGCTTATTCCCTGTTGTTGCCATGGCATGGTCAGACGCATCCATGGTGTTTGATTGTTTGTGGCGCCCCTCCTTGTTTTTTGTATAAACTATATTAAGGATTGCTCATCAATAGTTCAGTCCCCCCAAAAATCCCTCTAAATTCAAAAAATTTAACTGCCTGCAGCCACCACTAGGGGGAGCTAATAGCATACAAATTATACATGTGTTGACATCCATAAACCCATGTGCAGTGAGCTCTCCCTTGTGAAAACCTCATTATTGAAACGGATCTTGGAAGAACAATTTTTGGTGTAAATTTTTATTAAATATTGTGTCCTGTGTATTCGGTTCTCAGGATAGACTCACAGTAACAGGATGGTGTCATTTCTCTTTCTATTTTTCTCTCCCTTTTAGGTCGGGGTTCTCAGTTTCGGTACATTTAACCCTTGTAAAGATGATAAACGACAAACCTCTTACCCCAGTCATGCTCGGACTTCTCTGTTAATATCATGGAGGTCCTGCCCTGGCTGCACAAACATCTCCAAGGAGAACTGGGGTTTCAACCAGATGTGAACAACTACAAGGAAGTTGCCTGTCCTACATGACCTGATACCAGGTCCTGACCGATGGTCACATGACACTGCTGTATATAGCGGCTTCAGGCTGTAGAAAAATTGCCCAATATTAACTGATGAGCTATTTTGGGAGGCTCCCCTTAATGATACATTACTTACAAGTGCTAAATGGGTGGATTTATGTTATAATTTCCATTTTTATTCTCTTCCTGATTTTTGAATAGAATGCTGGAGCTACAGTAAAAACTGACACACATTCAGTATTTTCTACCTCTTGTGACAGGCTGTACTGGGGTTTTGAGGGCTGTACATTGTATCCACCTTCTTAATGAGTCTACTGTGCTCATTATTATGGAATTGCCATACTTAAGGTATATTCAGACATAGCAGTTATGTTACAATTCTTTGCCACAAATACCTCAAAACGCCGCATTTTTGCTACACCTTCTCTACAATGCAGAATTTTGCAATGGCTTCATGGTAACTGTAGCAACAAAATGTAACTTGACACGTACCCTAAGAGGAGGCCAACCCAACTTTTTTACCCAAATCACAGATGTAGCACAAAACAATGATTTATGGCTAAACAATCTGACTTGCCTAAAGGAACATTATTGTAATTAATGGCATATTAATAAAATCATGGAATTGTTTTGGAATTTGCAATTGTAATGGTGTTCCAGAATGAGGAAGTGCAGGGACTCCTAAAGCTACATAGGAGTCCCTGCATTAGTTTTGTGATTTGGTGTTTCTCTCAGTTGCATTGAAATCAAGCCACTGAAGGAAACTACTGCCACTGTTGCCAGCAGTAACACGATCACAGGGGTGGGGAGGCAGCGGAAGAAGGAGCTGCCCTGTTATTCATTTGAATTTCTGGGCTGCTTACTGCATTCACAGCAGGCATTTTTGCACATTTTTTGTACATGTTTCATCCTACTTACTGTCGTATGCCTGATGTAACTTTAAGATGGACTATAACATTGAGGCTGGAGAAAGGAAGACGGTACATCTTTTTGGACTGAGATCACTCTAGACAGGGGAAGGAGACAGTGAGACCCCCCGCTCTCTTTAGGAGAAGAGAGTCTTACCTGGAGGTGTGTAGGTAAGGCAGAAAAGTGTTATTTGATAGTCGGACGGAGATGAGCTATGGCTCTGCTCACTTTTTTGTAGTAGAGTGTGTGGCACAATCTGTGAGGAAAAGTTTGGAATGGGCCTCATAGACGTCCGGGCCCAGCAACTTTTTTGGAACATGCACCTGGGGCAAAGGGGGGTATTTTGTTAAAGCTTAAGAGAACCATCTGAAAAGAATGAAGAACCATCTGAAAACCCCTGCTCCAACCCAAAGTGGTGCCTCCATTTTGTAGAAGACTGTTTCCATTACCTTGCTGAAAACTTGACTCAAGACCATGAGTTGCTTACACCATTCCTAGCTGTCTCGTGAATCCTTAATCCTGCACCAACATCAAGGGCAGCCCAGCTAACACTAGTCAGGAAACCTTTCTACCACCATCATCCATACCATAGACCAGTTTCGGACTGGTCCCACCAGTAAAATTCATTTTGGGGGCCCCACTATAGAGGCACATGCTAATATCACCTGAGTAATTCCTAAAATATCACCAACATAAACTTTTTTTTTCAGTAGTATCTTGCTGCCTGGCCCTCGCCTCTGTTTCTTTCCTGGGGTCAGTAGTCTGCTGCCTGGCCCTTGCCTTAAAATAGGGCCCTCATAACTCTGACGTGCACACACACAGCAGCAGGTCTCAGGCAGCAGAAAGGCTGCAAAATCATTAGTTATTGGGGCCCCTTCAGTGTGTTGAGAAGAAGGGGCCTGGGGAGGAAGAGTCTGACTCTACACCTAGATGTGATATCAGCTGCCCAATGGTTTTGTAAAAATTCTACTTAATATATTATACTGACACATAGCCTGGTAGAAAGGTTATACCAAGGATAGATATCTGTATGAAGTACAATGAGTGCACTGTGCCATGGCGGGGTGATCTGGGTGCCCTGTGAGACTGCCTCTTAACCCTAACTGCCACTACCTAACCTACTAAACTGAAGGTGCTCCGCAAGAAGTTAAACTGCCCTCTCTTAATGCTAGGTACTATCTGCTGTGAACAGGAAGTTACTTTATGGCTAAAGGCTGGGGGCTCCTAGCGACCACTAAGACCCTCCCGCCTTCTAGGAAACCCAGAACATAAGCTGATTTTGCACACACAGCAATACAAAAATGGCAAATTCTCTTACATAACCAGCATAAAGCTGGAAAGTGCAAATAGTCATAACTGTATAAAACATGTTACACGCCGACACGGCAATCCACTACTAGTAGAGGCCCTTTTGGGGGACACTGCACCAACTACTATTCCTATCCTCTTCACGCTCCTCCACCACATTGCTGTACATCATACACTTATATTACATGCAGTGTTTTCGCCAAAGATCATCTCGGATTATGACATAACCATCAGGTCAAGACTCCGAGCCCAGTCTGATCGATGTCCAAGTGATCTTTGATTATGTCCCTACAAAATCAATTTCTGTAAAATCCGTGTTATCAGCCTGTATTGACTGAGCAAACAGCGGCAAACTGTAAACAGGAGAGAGTTACTAGGAGACTACACAAAAATTTTCCAGTAAAAAATAAAAAAAATTTCCATTACAAATATAAATAGCAGAAAATTATTTAATGTGGAATGTGGTAAAATCAGACTGAAATTTCCATTGTAATGATTCATTAGGTAAATTTAGAGGGGTTGTCCAGGACCTGAAGGTAATTGATACAGATGACCTATGATCCACACGTTACTGCTACACTGCACGGACCAGAAACTGTATACAGTGTACAGAGCTCCGTACATTGTAGCCGTGGTGCCTGCTCCCGGCTGTTAGTCTAGTATATCAAAACAGGTGATCAGACCCTGATCTCTCTGCAAGCAGGACTTATCTCTCCACCGATTTCAGTATAAAATTGGAAAATATTATAGTCTATGGGGTCTGCGGGTTTCTGCGGGTAACTGCTTTTTTAGGCCGCAAGGATTTCCGTTCGTCAGGTCCCCATGCGGACCCAAAGGATGGAAACCGAGCGCTAGTGTGAACCTAGCCTTACATCTGTTAAAAATGGATCATTGAATTGGGTCAAATAAAAAAGATCAATGAAAAGCATCATTGTTAACGGTCTCTTAAAAGTAGATGACAAAATGGATGACACTCGGCCATCGAAAATGGAAAAACGGACAGGGAGAGATTCAAAATGGGCATTAAAAATGGACCGATTTATCCCATTCTTCATGGTTGTGAAATGGACATTGTCATGTAATTATCGCCTTAGACTACGTTGTCCTTTGTTGTTCTTGTGCTGACTGTAATATAGAGGGAAACCGTGGTCACAGGGGACTTAAAAAATAGGGTCTATGATCATCTCCTCTTGACTCTTGACCCTGTATCCCTCTTATCTCAGTTTTGCAGCAGAGGATCATCCCTGTTGTTAAACTCTGTTACAGTTTAACTCTGCAGGTCTCTCTGCTCAGTTCCCTGTGGTTCGCTCCTCCCTGGAGGTGTAGTCTGAACAGGACTCTTCTCACTGCTCGGCACCCCGTACAGCAGAGCTTGGGAACACTGAGGACTGGAATGGGACACAGACGGCAGGTAGAGTCTACTCCATCAGGTAGACTTCTCCAGGTCGTCGTCCTCCTGGGGTCAATATTTGTCGCAGGTACGTAGAATCCTTTATCTTATTGGCCAAATTTTTTGAAAGTAAGGTACAGATATTGCCATACCAGTGTGTGCCTCAATAAGTGCCCCACTAGAACTGCACTCCTATAAGTGCCTAAACCACAGTTTCCCTATATATGACTACTATTTGACAAATGCCTGCTTAGGTTTTCTCTTTGAATGAACCAAAAACCTTTAAAGGGAGTCTGTCACCAGAACCAGCGTATCACCCCAGCCCTGCAGATAGATAGGTTAGTGTCACCAGAACCAGCATATCACTCCAGCCCTGCAGATAGATAGGTTCGTGTCACCACAATGTGCATATCACCCCAGCCCTGCAGATAGATAGGTTAGTGTCACCAGAACCAGTATATCACCGCAGCCCTGCAGATAGGTAGGTTAGTGTCACCAGAACCAGTATATCACCCCAGCCCTGCAGATAGATAGGTTAGTGTCACCAGAACCAGCATATCATCCCAGCCCTGCAGATAGATAGGTTAGTGTCACCAGAACCAGCATATCACCCCAGCCCTGCAGATAGATAGGTTAGTGTGACCAGACCCAACATATCATCCCAGCCCTGCAAATAGATAGGTTAGTGTCACCAGAACCAGCATATCACCCCAGCCCTGCAGATACATAGGTTAGTGTCACCAGAACCAGCATATCACCCCAGCCCTGCAGATAGATAGATTAGTGTCACCAGAACCAGCATATCCCCCCCAGCCCTGCAGATACATAGGTTAGTGTCACCAGAACCAGCATATCACCCCAGCCCTGCAGATAGATAGGTTAGTGTCACCAGAACCAGCATATCACTCCAGCCCTTCAGATAGATAGGTTAGTGTCACCAGAACCAGCATATCCCCCCAGCCCTGCAGATAGATAGGTTAGTGTCACCAGAACCTGCATATCCCCCCAGCCCTGCAGATAGATAGGTTAGTGTCACCAGACCCCAGCATATCACCCCAGCCCTGCAGATAGATAGGATAGGGTCACCAGAACCAGCATATCACCCCAGCCCTGCAGATAGATAGGTTAGTGTCACCAGAACCTGCATATCCCCCCAGCCCTGCAGATAGATAGGTTAGTGTCACCAGACCCCAGCATATCACCCCAGCCCTGCAGATAGATAGGATAGGGTCACCAGAACCAGCATATCCCCCCAGCCCTGCAGATAGATAGGTTAGTGTCACCAGAACCAGCATGTCACCCCAGCCCTGCAGATAGATAGGTTAGTGTCACCAGACACCAGCATATCACCCCAGCCCTGCAGATAGATAGGTTAGTGTCACCAGAACCAGGATATCACCCCAGCCCTGCAGATAGATAGGTTATTGTCACCAGAACCAGCATATCACCCCAGCCCTGCAGATAGATAGGTTAGTGTCACCAGAACCAGGATATCACCCCAGCCCTGCAGATAGATAGGTTATTGTCACCAGAACCAGCATATCACCCCAGCCCTGCAGATAGATAGGTTAGGGTCACCTGGGGTAGATACTGCTGGTTCTTGTCACCAGACCACATATCACCCCATCCGCGTATCTAGCAGGTCCCTGGGGTGATATGCTGGTTCTGGTGACAATAACCTATCTATCTGCAGGGCTGGGGTGATATACTAGGTTCCGGTGACAGACTTCCTTTAAAGGGTCAGTTAAAGGGATTCTCCACAATTCTGTGAAAATTATAATCCCAAATCCTGTACCTAAGGTATGTGTACCATAAAGTCAGCCCATGTGGCTATTATGTATTCTGTGGATGAAAGGTGAAAGAAGGATGACTTTAACAACCAATATGGCTTACACTAATATTTCCACAGGGGTTGACACCCAACTGTCCTGATATTCCTAACTACATAGGACAGCTTAGTACAGATCTGTATTCCTGGTAGCTAAAATAATACAAAAATTGATGTGCCATTTGGCTAATATGAGAGCTGAAAGAATACATCAAACATCTGGTCTAGTGTATTCTGAGGAGGGCGCTCTCCCACCTCCCCTACCCCTAAGGGTTGTGAAGGACAGGCCGCTGTGTATTCCTTATTACATATATATATATATATATATATATATATATATATATATATATATATGCACACTGCAGCCCATCAATCTCTGAAGGGGAGGGGGTGATGTCCTCATGAATACCCCAGACTCATACTTCTATACTTCTACCATAGGGTTCTCTGTTCTCTTCCAATCTGATATCTCATTATCTTCCACAGCTTATGAATATAGACCATATGGAGATTATAGACCATCCGTTCGATGTCGCGATGAGCTCGACAATGCGACTGCTACTGTTTATTTTACGAATGAACTATATGAAGGAAGCATTGCCAAATTCCGGTGTCCTGCAGGGCAATATCCCTGGCCACAAAGCAGCCGCACATGCCAAAGTAATGGCGAATGGTCAGACATAGAAAGCAGTTTTGGAAATATAACATTTATATCATGTAGAAGTGAGTATACTGAGTGTGAACTATGTCATAGTCCTGTGCTAGTAGAAGACTCTGCTGTGAATTGGCAGGGAGAAACTGCAGAACTTTCCGGCAATATTCAGATAAATGGGATGCGGGCAGAATTCACAATAAGTGATCGATCCGGAGTAGTGTGCCATGTTTCAGCTCACGAGGCTCTATTTTCAGGCATTACTACTACCGTGAGCTGAAATGTGACATGCTGTAGGTGTAAAGGTTCACATATCGTGATATATCCTGTTTGTTTGATTTCAAAAGGACATTTGGGTGATGTCCTTGAGGCGTGCCCCATTATTTGCCTGAGTCCTGTGCTGCTGGGTATACTGCTTGCATAGTAGTAATATTCTAGAACCGGGGTCAGCAACCTTCGGCACTCCAGCTACTGTGAAACTACAACTCCCAACATGCTCCATTCACTTCCATGGGAGTTCCAACAACAGCAGAACAAGTACACATGCTGGGTGTTGTAGTTTTACAACAGCTGGAGTGCCGAAGGTTGCCTACCCCTGTTCTAGAACATGCACCTAATAGTAACCTACTGTAGTTGATGGCAATACTCATTAAACTTACTGATAATCCTACCTTATTGATGTAATGGAAGGTAAAAATTGCCAACTCCAGACTAAGTCTCTGGATCAACACCCCAGCTCCAGAAATCTAATACCTATAAGGCCCGGTTCACATCTGCGTTCGGGTTTCCATTTGGGGAGCTGGCTTGGGGACCCCCCGAACGGAAACCTATACGCATAAAAAGTGGTTTACCTGTGAAACCCGCGGGCCCCATAGACTATAATAGGGTCCGTGTAGTTTCCGCTTGGTTTCCGCACGAAACATGCGGAAACATGCGGAGAGGAAAGTGCTGCTTGCCCCCTTGTTATGGATAAAGAGATTACTGGAAAGATCTCTGTACTGTCCCTTCACATATTTGTACATTGTCATTAGGTCATCCCATATTAGTCTTTTTTCCAAACGGAATAACCCCACGTTTGCTATATTTGTATCCTGTAATATTCTATTATCCTCCTCTGTGGTGACTACTTTATAGAGATTAGTATTGTCTGCAAATATTGAAATTCTACTCTGTAAACTCTCTAGAGGTCCTGTATAGAGATGAGCTGAGTTTGTTGCAAATTTTCCAAAAAATTTCCTGAAACTTTTGGGGATTGTCACCCACAAATCACTAGTATACTCAGGGATCTGAAGAGATGGACAAATAAGCAGAGGCCCAGGGGAGATACGGAAGTAAACACTGATACTCGCTTTCCCTCACCTTTCCTGGGCTCACTCACAAGGGGTGACTCTCCTTCGTATCATGATGTTGGTACAGTCACAGGCCTCAGCTGTCCCTGGGACCCATGATGTCACCCAAGAGGCTGGAAGACAACCAAAGAGGACCACAAGGGGGCACCTGACTCTGTGAGGGAGCCCAGGAGAGGTTTGGTCAGGTGAGTATCAGTTTTTATTATGTTTCTGCACCTCCCCTGGGCCTCTGTTTATGATACTTTTGGGTATAATAGAGTATAATAGCAGCATTTTCAGTTTGGACCCAAACAGAACAGGTAGAAGAACGTTGAATATTTGCAAATTGAATTTCATGAGGTTTTCCCATCTCTAGTCTTGTATAAACATGTTAAAAAGAAGAGGACTCGATAATGACCCCTGTGGCACCCCACTGGTGACTGTGACCCAATCTGAGTACTATATGTACTATTAATAACCATCCTTTGTAACTGAGTTAGCCAGTGCCTAATTCACTGTCAATTGTGAGTTGGTATAGATTTCTGCCAAGGTGCACAACCCAGAGGAGAATGCACTTGATTCATGATGAGTCTGGAAAATTCTTCGCCATCACAGGCATCATCAAGACTGGAGTATAGTATGCCAGGCTTGATGAATCTGCCCCATTGACTTTTACGCAGTCACATATATAAAACATTAAAGGCTTTTTCCACTAATAATTCAAGATGGGGATAAGTATCTGATCTCTGGGACCCCCAGAAATGGAAAAAACACAAATAAAGTAGTGGTCATGCATGTGCACTGCTGCTCCATTTATACAGGTGACCTGTATGAGTGCCGAGGGCCCCACCTGTCTGAAGCCTGATGCCCTATCATTACAGGTGTATAAATCCCTTTGAGACTTATAAATGCTGAAAAATAAAATTTCAATAGTGTCAGGAAAATAAAATTCAATCTGGTTTGTTATATAAAAAAATGAAAAAAACAAAAAAACAAAACACACACGTAATCGGCTTTGCAGTACTTCATAATGATCCGAGCTATAAAAAACAGAGTAAAAAGCAATCAAAAATTTGTGCCCAAAATGGTGCTAACAAGAACTACAACTGATCCCACCAAAAACAAGCCCTCATATGGCATCTCATCAACATAAACATAAAAATTGGATATGATATTAATTATCCGGCAAGGTGGTACAAAAAACCCTAAAAACTTTGCTTTTCGTTCATCTGTCTAAATAAAAAAATTGGAATAAAAAGCTATATTTACCTAAAAATGGTGCTCATAAAAACAATACCTTGTCCATAAAAACCTAAGTCCTCACATATCTATAGATAGAGTAGACCAGACAATAAGGGGAGAGTTGGTAGTGTCACTTTATAAGATACATTGTGATGGATAGTTATGACAGGGACCGCCATGGGCACCTACCAAAGTCCATGAATAGTATGTACATGAACAGACCTGGCTCTTAATGTCAATTAGTTTATTTTTTATAACATTTAAATTGATACAAATGTATCTTCTATTTTTAATTTTCTATTATTTTTTTCAGAATATCTATGCCCTGAGCCTGTTAAATTCGAAAATGGACGGTTTCACCCCAGAGGACCTCTTTCTGTAGACTCCAATGTTACCTTCACATGTAATGATGATTACATACCCAGAGGCTCTATGGTGAGAACATGTATGGAAAATGGTACATGGAGTGGAGAGACGGCCGTCTGTGATAATGGAGGTGAGTGAATGTCATGGGCTAGTATGATGCATAGAGGACATATATCGATATACATATAGGAAAGGTGTGTCCACGATTAGAAAAAAGTGTCTGGAATATTTCCCTCCTGTCCGTGCTGTGTATGATGTGTAACTCATTTCCATGTATGAGAATAGGGCTGAGCTGCAGTACCATACACAGCCTGGGAACAAGAGTGTCACTGTTTCTGAAAAAAAGAATGGATTCGTTTTTCTAATGGACAACCCGAAGTCGGTGAGAATTTGGAATGGATGAGGATGGTTGGGATTGTCTTGCAGGCCTGACAGTGCAATATAACTGAGGAACATAAAAAGAACAGAAATGTATGGACTCTTGAAGAGACATGGTGGATGGCTACAGTCTGACTGGGAATGGTACCACAACTGTGGAAACCATCTTGTGTGGAACCAGTTCCAAAGACACCTCATCCGATGGACCTTAATAACTACAGACCTGTAGCACTGACATCCCACCTGATGAAGATCTTAGAGAGATTGGTTCTCACACATCTCCGCCCTCTAGTGAGCTTGGCTATGGACCCCCTCCAGTTTGCTTATCGGCCGGGCATTGGGGTAGATGATGCCATCATCCACCTTCTGCACAGAGCTCTTTCTCACCTGGAGAAACCAGAGAACACGGTGAGAATAATGTTCTTTGATTTCTCCAGTGCTTTTAACACCATACAGCCCAGGTTACTGAGAGACAAGCTGGGCCTTGCTGGAGTGGACCACCACCTCTCCAACTGGATCCTAGACTACCTCACAAACCCTCCTCAGTATGTGAGAGACGGAGACTGTGTGTCAGATACCGTGATCTGTAATACGGGGGCACCTCAGGGTACAGTTCTTGCCCCTTTCCTCTTCTCACTGTGCACTGCAGATTTTAGGTGCAACTCATCCAGCTGCTACCTACAGAAGTATTCTGACGACTCTGCAATAGTAGGTCTCATCACAGACGAAGATGACAGGGAGTACAGAGAACTGAACCGGGATGTCGTGGACTGGTGCCACCGGAACCACCTTAGGATTAATGCTGAGAAGGGCCACAGCAGGCTCTACCTGCTTAGGAGGCTGAGAGCCTTTGGAGTCCGGGGGGCACTTCTTAGGGCCTTCTTCAACTCTGTAGTGGCATCAGCCATCTTCTCCGGAGTGTCCAGCTGGGGGAGCAGTATATCAACCAGGAATAGGAATAGACACGACAAGCTGATTAGAAGGGCAAGCTCTGTCCTGGGGAGGCCCCTGGACCCAGTGCAGGTGGTGGGCGACAGAAGGTACTGTCCGTGGTGAGCTCCATGTAGGAAAATAACTCCCATCCCATGCATGAGACCGTGATAGCACTGGGCTGTACTGTCAGTGACCGACTGCTTCACCCTAAGTGTGAGAAGGAGCGCTATTGGAAGTCTTTCCTCCCCACCGCGGTTAGGCTGTACAAACAACACCGACCTAAGCGGAGATCATTCCATACAGAGAACTGAAAGATCTTTAAGCTGTGGTATCCCTTCTACTACTTTTTTTTACCAATACCTTTCTATCTGTACCTACTGTTACTGTAATGCCACTACCTTGGAGCTTTTATATATATTGTTTTTTGTGTTTGTATTATCTTTGCTGCTGTAACACACTGAATTTCCCCATGGTGGGACTATTAAAGGATTATCTTACCTTATATGCGAGCAGTAAATTGCATATTTTGTTGACCGTGTAAGTGGTTCTAAAATTTACATAATAGTATGAAAACCGTGGTTATTATGGAAAATAAGAAATTAGTTGTTGTTAATATTCTCATACAATGTCACTATTGTATGTGGTCTACCCCACAGCCGGCTACTGCCCTGATCCAGGTATACCTGTGGGTTCAACTAAAAGAGGTGTCCGATATGACGTGAATGATACTGTCTCCTACAAATGTATGCCCGGCCTTACTCTGTTTGGATCATCAAAAAGAACCTGTTTAGAGAGCAGGCGATGGAGTGGGACTGAAGTCACCTGTCACTGTGAGTACTGGACACAAGAACTGGTGTTTGATGTCACCAGAACACAACTTATCACCCCAGCCCCGCAGATAAATAGGTTAGGGTCACCTGAATCAAACAGTGTTTTCCTGTTGTGAATTGCTGCCTCCATTGCAAGATTTCACCTTTTTCTGTCAATATGCAAATTAGCTCTTTGGAAAATTAAGTGCATTGCCTTTTAACTTTTTGGAGCAATGGCAGCACCCTTGTTGCTCCAAAGAGCTCATTTGCATATTAACAAAAAAAGTTTAAATCTCAGCACTGGGGGCAGCAATTCACAAGGGTAAAATATTGTTAGGTTAGGAATCAATCTATCTGCAGGGCTGGGGTGATATGCTGGTTCTGGTGACACTAACCTATCTATCTGCAGGGCTGGGGTGATATGCTGGTTCTGGTGACACTAACCTATCTATCTACAGGGCTGGGATGATATGCTGGTTCTGGTTACACTAACCTATCTATCTGCAGGGCTGGGGTGATATGCTGGTTCTGGTGACACTAACCTATCTATCTGCAGGGCTGGGGTGATATGCTGGTTCTGGCGACACTAACCTATCTATCTGCAGGGCTGGAATGATATGCTGGTTCTGGTGACACTAACCTATCTATCTGCAGGGCTGGGGCGATATGCTGGTTCTGGCGACACTAACCTATCTATCTGCAGGACTGGGGTGATATGCTGGGGTCTGGTGACACTAACCTATCTATCTGCAGGGCTGGGGTGATATGCTGGTTCTGGTGACACTAACCTATCTATCTGCAGGGCTGGGGTGATATGCTGGGTCTGGTGACACTAACCTATCTATCTGGAGGGCTGGGGTGATATGCTGGGTCTGGTGACACTAACCTATCTATCTGCAGGGCTGGGGTGATATGCTGGGTCTGGTGACACTAACCTATCTATCTGCAGGGCTGGGGTGATATGCTGGTTCTGGCGACACTAACCTATCTATCTGCAGGGCTGGGGCCATCATTTTCTTCTCTGTTGTCCTCTTCCACGCATGGTAGATATCTCCTACTGCTCATAATGGATAATCTTCTCTATTTTTCCCAGTTCCTAATACGCTTCACCTACTGGAAGAAATTCATGGGCCATATGTTGAGATCCTGGACGCTTACAAAAGTAAGTCATACAACCAATGTAAGGTTGCACCAGTTAGAGGGAAATCTTATACTGTATCTGATGGTGAAGCAGATGGTATGTATGTAATAATACATATATTTTTTTTTCTGGCTCTTGTTCTGCTGTGTTGCTATTTTCTCTGTATGTATCCTGATCCAGACCTCAGTTTTTGTTTCTGTCCTTGCTCCTGACCTGTTCTTCAGATTGTCGGCCTGGTTCTGAGACCTGGCTACATTTCTTCAGAGTCCACCCCTCCTTACAGAGGGTCAAGAGGGAAAACTAGGCAACCTTGGCTTTTATTCCAGATCTTGTTCCGAACATGCCCCATCAGCCTGGTACTTGTAGTACTGCTCCTAGTTCTAATCTTTGGTTATGTTTCTTTGAAGTTCGGTGAAGAAACAAATTTGGGAACGCAACAGGTTGTTGGAAGTCAGACCAAAATAAAAAAAAAAAAAAACTTTTTGGACTAAATACAGCACGGGAAGAATCCAGATCAGAATGGCCAAGACATCATAGCTGGCTGTGATGCAGAGCTAATGTAGCCTCGTTGGGTTGCCATGGTTTAGATTGGTTGAGAAGTTGTGTGGTCAGATTACTCTCGTGGCCCTTCTGTTTCAAACATTGTACCCTAATCTGATTGACATTCATCTTCTCTCACTCAGTTTCTCCTGTGGATGGCTACCTTCTCAATGCCAACAGTTTGTTGACATATTCACCAAGACAAAAGCAGAGACTTTTCCTGTGCAGCATCCTTATGATTTTGGCATTCCCCTTTTACCTTGCCATGATCTTACCAGGGGTGAGGTTTATCTACTGTCCCTGTCAAAACCTCTGCAATGTTCCAGTGGTTTATGATATCTAGAGTAGAGATGGGCGAAACGTTTAGGATTAGTTTTATTTTTGGTTTGTGTGGCTCTGGTCCAAGATTAATTTTGGGTCGAACAAGTTTGGTATGAACCACACCTTAAAATGGCTTAAAACACAGTGTATAACACTGTCAGGGCTCCTAGGAACCTATCTATAAAAAATAGTGTAGAACACTGTCAGGACTCCTAGGAACCTAGCTATAAAACATAGTGTAGAACACTGTCAGGACTCCTAGGAACCTAGCTATAAAACATAGTGTAGAACACTGTCAGGCCTCCTAGGAACCTATCTATAAAACATAGTGTAGAACACTGTCAGGACTCCTAGGAACCTATCTATAAAACATAGTGTAGAACACTGTCAGGACTCCTAGGAACCTATCTATAAAACATAGTGTAAAACACTGTCAGGACTCCTAGGAACCTATCTATAAAACATAGTGTATGACACTGTCAGGACTCCTAGGAACCTATCTATAAAACATAGTGTATAACACTGTCAGGGCTCCTAGGAACCTATCTATAAAACATAATGTATAACACTGTCAGGGCTCCTAGGAACCTATCTATAAAACATAGTGTATAACACTGTCAGAGCTCCTAGGAACCTATCTATAAAACATAGTGTATGACACTGTCAGGACTTCTAGGAACCTATCTATAAAACATAGTGTATAACACTGTCAGGACTCCTAGGAACCTATCTATAAAACATAGTGTAGAACAATGTCAGGGCTCCTAGGAACCTATCTATAAAACATAGTGTATAACATTGTCAGGGCTCCTAGGAACCTATCTATAAAACATAGTGTAAAACACTGTCAGGGCTCCTAGGAACCTATCTATAAAACATAGTGTAGAACACTGTCAGGGCTCCTAGGAACCTATCTATAAAACATAGTGTAGAACACTGTCAGGGCTCCTAGGAACCTATCTATAAAACATAGTGTATAACACTGTCAGGCCTCCTAGGAACCTATCTATAAAACATAGTGTATAACACTGTAAGGGCTCCTAGAAACCTATCTATAAAACATAGTGTAGAACACTGTTAGGGCTCCTAGGAACTGATCTATTAAACATAGTGTAGAACACTCTCAGGGCTCCTAGGAACTGATCTATAAAACATAGTGTATGACACTGTCAGGGCTCCTAGGAACCGAGCTATAAAACATAGTGTATGACACTGTCAGGGCTCCTGGGACTGTATCTATAAAACATAGTGTAGAACACTGTCAGGGCTCTCTAGGAACCCTAATAAGTTTATTCCTTCTCCAAGAAATTCTCTCCTGTCGACAGATACTACTCTACTGGAGATCTTTTGCTACTAACGTTGACACTTTCCTTGGTTTAATGGCAACATCTCTATGATGGAGATTAATTTACCCTTTTTGCCGATGACAAGAATCTGGCATATCTCTTGTTTGTTGGTTGAATCCACAGCAAGTGTGTTGGGGCTTTGTAAGCGATTTTCTTATCGCTTACTGTTCAGTGGATAAAAATCATGGGGCGGATGTACTTTTCAGCTTCCTTGATTCTGTATGAGGGTAACGCTGAAGATTCGGATTGGGTCTGATTCAGCCACCAGATGAGTTTTGGTTTGAATATCTTCATTGAGAATTGAAAGTAATAAAATTACCCTGAGAAGTTCTGTGTAATGCCAGCTCTCTGTATCCACTGATGTTCTGCTTTCCAACAGACCGAGCTGTCTGACTACCTTTGTGTGTGCACCGGTCACTTTAAGGATTAGTGTTTACCTGCTTTACTTCCTTCTGCCAATCCGTGTGCATCTGTGTGTAGTTCAGTCTGCTTCCTAAGTATCGCTATGGCTGGGCACTGTGTGTTGTGTGTTGTTCAGTTCCTTGTCCAGTTCTGTTTGCATGCATTCTTCTTTGCTTGTCTTTCTTGTCTGTTTTGAGTCCTAGTCTGTAACTCTAGTCTCTTGGCTTTCTGAAATATTACTGATACCTGTGGCCATGTGCCTTCTGCTACCTGTGTTTGTCCTGTCCTGATGCCTGTCTTATTACAGTCTATTCACTTGTCTATCCTGGTTGTAGTCTCTGCTCGCATTGCGCGTTACGTTTTGTTTCTGTCCAGTTTTGTCCAGCCCAGTCAGTTACAACCAAACCAGGTTCACCTCAGGACATAAGCGGCCTGGCAGACTCCCCACAGCAAAGATCCCTGTATGGGGGTTAAAGAGTGAAGACCAGGTGTCTTCTGGGTTAATGTCCTTAGAGGTGACCCCAAGCCAAACTGGTTTGGTAGCACAGTGGGTCCAGAGTCCACTGGCCATGACATTGTGAATGACTTTCTGAGGTCTCCTAGGACTGTATCCAACCCCTTTCAACCTCTATAATAGCAATAAAGCATTAGAAGTTTCAAAGTGATACTTTGGGGAGCAAACACAGGTTTGGTATTTTTACCCTGAGCTTATACAGTGGTTTTCCAGCAGCCACAGTATAGTGTGGAACATGATAGACAAGGCAAGAGATGTGCGGCTATGTTGGGGTAGTAGTGGCTGCAGTACAGTACAGTATGAAACACGATAGACAAGGCAAAGGGTTGTGTGGCTGTATAGGGGTAGTAGTAGTGGCAGCAGTACAGTACAGTATGGAACAAGAGGGACAAGGCAAGAGATGTGCGGCTGTGTCGTGCTATTAACAGCAGAGGCCACGTGATAAATAGCCAATGCCCACTGTCAGTAATGGCAGATCTATTCACTAGTATCAGGTGGAGGTGTATGAATATCCTCACCAACAACCACTAATGGCAGCCATTACAGTACCTATAGTTGACAGTACCTATAGTTGGTGGGATTGTCCAGCATCTATTACTCATAAGTAGACCAATGTGACCAATAACCAGTCAATGAAAGAACTTAAAGAACTGTATTTCTATTGAATAGACCAAGTATTCAGAAGCAATAAATCGGTCTCTATGATCTTTCTACTTGTTTTGCAGAAGGTGGCGACAAAACGCTGCAGATAAAGAAGGACGGGATTATCAATATCTATATTCTCATAGATGACTCTGATGGTGTTAGTAGGGGAACATTTAAGACTATAAAGAAGAATGTGAAGACTCTTGTCAATGAGGTTTGTGACGGTCGTATATCTGTACCTACCTGTCCTATACCTTTACTGAGCTGGCTGCAGAATCATCTGTGTGCCTTAATTTGATCTAAAATAGGAAATGTCCCCAATATAACCAGGCTCAGATGATGGTTTGTTGATGCTTCTGGCAAAACATGTGAGGCAAAGTTACCTCCTATATCTTTGGAAGGGATAGAACAATGATGCCATGATACTCCCTAAAATATAATGCCATGCTGTGCAATAACCATGCCCACATAATGTTGCCATATAGTACCCCAATAATCATGGTATACGGTGCTAGTTTAATACCCTAGCACCAGGATATAGGTATGTAATGAGCTGCTAGGAGTAAAGCTTAGAGGACCCTAAATTCTCATGAACAAGAGGGAATCAGGCCAGATAATCTGGTCCGTACATTGGCCTGCTTTCACGACCCAAACTCAGTCAGGAGGCCAGGACTCCTTACGTTATAGTACATTATAGTTCCTGCCTCCTCATGGCTCTGCTATTTGCACTATATACAGCACAGGACAGCAAAGCCACGGCAAGGCAGGGACTTGTAAAGGGTCCTGGTCTCCTGACTGGGTTTGGGTCGTGAAAACCAGCCAACGTACAGACCAGACTTTCTGTTTCTTCCCCATGTGCATGGGGCCTAATATTGCTGAACTGGTCAGTGCAGTTGTACCCTCTAATAGAGATGGGCGACTCTCAAGATTTGTTCAATTTTCTGTCCTGGCAGCTCAGGCTCCTAATTTGTTTCAGGTCAAAAAAGTTTGGTACGAAAGACACCTTAAATTGGCTTGAAACATATTGTAGAACACTCTTAGGGCTCCTAGGAACCTTATCTATAAAACATAGCATAGAATACTGTCAGGGCTCCTAGGATCCTATCTATAAAACATAGCATAGAATACTGTCAGGGCTCCTAGGAATCTATCTATAAAACATAGCATAGAATACTGTCAGGGCTCCTAGGAATCTATCTATAAAACATAGTATAGAATACTGTCAGGGCTCCTAGGATCCTATCTATAAAACATAGTGTATGACACTGTCAGGGCTCCTAGGAACCTATCTATAAAACATAGTGTATGACACTGTCAGGGCTCCTAGGAACCTATCTATAAAACATAGTGTAGAACACTGTCAGGGATCCTAGGAAACTATTTATGGCTCTCTAAGGCTATCACAGCCGAAGTTATGTGAAAGTGTTATTATTATACTCTGCCTCTATGTGATGCTTGGTGAGCCCAGGTCACCGCTGAGCCTGGGCCGATGACGTCGATGAAGAATGGATTTCATTAGTAGAGCGTTGGACACCTCAAGGAGGCCCTGGTTCTGGTGACACTAACCTATCTATCTGCAGGGCTGGGGTGATATGCTGGTTCTGGTGACACTAACCTATCTATCTGCAGGACTGGGGTGATATGCTGGTTCTGGTGACACTAACCTATCTATCTGCAGGGCTGGGGGGATATGCTGGTTCTGGTGACACTAACCTATCTATCTGCAGGGCTGGGGTGATATGCTGGGTCTGGTGACACTAACCTATCTATCTGCAGGGCTGTGGTGATATGCTGGTTCTGGTGACACTAACCTATCTATCTGCAGGGCTGGGGGGATATGCTGGTTCTGGTGACACTAACCTATCTATCTGCAGGACTGGGGTGATATGCTGGTTCTGGTGACACTAACCTATCTATCTGCAGGGCTGGGGTGATATGCTGGTTCTGGTGACACTAACCTATCTATCTGCAGGACTGGGGTGATATGCTGGTTCTGGTGACACTAACCTATCTATCTGCAGGGCTGGAGGGATATGCTGGTTCTGGTGACACTAACCTATCTATCTGCAGGGCTGGGGTGATATGCTGGTTCTGGTGACACTAACCTATGTATCTGCAGGGCTGGGGTGATATCCTGGTTCTGGTGACACTAACCTATGTATCTGCAGGGCTGGGGTGATATGCTGGTTCTGGTGACACTAACCTATCTATCTGCAGGGCTGGGGTGATATGCTGGGTCTGGTGACACTAACCTATCTATCTGCAGGGCTGGGGTGATATGCTGGTTCTGGTGACACTAACCTATCTATCTGCAGGGCTGGGGTGATATGCTGGTTCTGGTGACACTAACCTATCTATCTGCAGGACTGGGGTGATATGCTGGTTCTGGTGACACTAACCTATCTATCTGCAGGACTGGGGTGATATGCTGGTTCTGGTGACACTAACCTATGTATCTGTAGGGCTGGGGTGATATGCTGGTCCTGGTGACACTAACCTATCTATCTGCAGGGCTGGGGTGATATGCTGCATACTGATGACACTAACCTAACTATCTGCAGGGCTGTGATGATATGCTGGTTCTGGTGACACTAACCTATCTATCTGCATGGCTGGGTTGCTATGTTGGGTTGTGGTGACAAAACTAAGTGAGAGCAACGTAAAACAAGCCTGTGTAGCATGGAGAGGCAGCTTGTTGTACAACAAACACTACATATTACTACCTGAACAGAACAACCCTAATAACCCTAAAGGATACAATTATTTAAGCAATACCTTCTGTCTCATTTTTCTTGTCTTGCTAGCTCGGGGTTTATGATACGAAGGTTCAGTTCGGAGTGATCTCTTTAGCAAAGTCTGAAATTATTGTCAACATCTTAGACAATGAAGATGCCGAGGAGGTGGTGAAGATTATTGAGAATGGACTAAATTACACTGGTGAGGAGCACACAGGGCACATATAAGGAAAAACATGCACAATTGTAATAACTCCATTTTTTTCTCCTCCACTTTGACTGTAGAGCACAAGCACGGACTGGGGAGAGATATTTATGGTGCTCTGGAGGAAGTGCTGTGGATGATGTCGGTTCAGGAGGAGACGTATAAGAATCTAGCGGTGTGGGATTCTGTTCATCACATCATCATACTACTGACTGATGGTGAGATGGTGAATGCGCCGCATTGCACTTTTGTTAGTTTTTGAAAGACTACCCCAAAAAAATTTTTTTACACTAATTGGTGGAGTATTTGTCATAGAGAGAGGCCACATCAAGTCTCCATGACAGTCCTGTAATACCACAGCAGGGCAGGCCATGTGATGTAGGTTCAGGATGACCTGGTAGAGATGAAGTTTAGCGTCACCTGTAATGATGATGGGCTGGTAAGAATGGCTCTAGGCACTAATATTGCTGAGCTAGCCAGCACAGTACCGCCCATTAAGCACCCTCTTAGGTTACTTTCACACTGCTATCATTGAACAATGAATCAATTAACAACCTCCTCCTCCCCTCCCCTTCTCCATAGACTTCTTTGTGTGTGTGAGCTGGATACAAGGGTAGATTCTATATAAATAAACAGTCTGAGTAAAGATAAGGAGGAGGATAGGAGTCTAATAAGTGGAGAAGGAAACAGATTTCTTTAATAAGATATATTACAAAGTTTCTTATATTCACCTGGACTATTCATTTATAGAGAGTTTTTTATAAGAGGAGGTGCACTTTAAGCCCCTAATTCAATGCTCCAGTGAGCTGCCAGAGACCTCTGGAGATGACCCGTAACACATCTAATCTATCACCACACCTGACACCACCCATAGACCTGTTTGTCAATCGCAGCAATTTTCTTTTTCCCGAATAAACTTCAAATCATTTCACTAAAGATGCCGGAGACGTAAATCCTAAATTCTCACATTACTGTTCATTTCAGATTCATTAAGATGGAGCGGCCAATTTGAATTAAAGGGACGACATGAGGAAATGTTGAAGAATATCAAAAAATACCTACAGATCACAGGAGCAAGAAAAAATGATCCAGGTGAGACCTATCTGTCTTGTACAGTTGCAAGAAAAAGTAAGTGAACCCACTGTATTTCTGCCCTGTGTGGTGGGATTGTTATCTCATAACCATAAGGCTGTGTTTACACTGTGCTTTTTTGTTGCTTTTTATAAATGAAGAATTACATGTTTTTGCAATTGAATATCACATAACATACAGGTGCAAGATGGGCCTGGATGACTCTCTTGAAAGAAAGAATATCATAGGTCATGAGAGCTAGACATTTTTGGGATAGGAAGTTGATCCAGGGATTTAGTCCAATTGCCATATTCGGAGTTGGGAAGGACTTTTTTTTCCTCTGATGGAGCAATTGGCATCAGCCTTGTGAGTTTTTTTTTTCCTTCCTCTGCATCAACTCAGCCAGTTTTCAGTTTAATAGCCACTGGCTTACAGAAATCCAAGTGAATCCAAAGGGTTCACTCTTTTTGCAACGCTATCTACTTTATATGGAAAAAAGTATTAGGATTCAACTCTTAAAGGGTGTTTTCCCATTTTCCTGTTTCAGCGGCCTTGCCTGCTGTCTCTTCTTCTCACTTCCTGTATTCTTCCACAAGCTGTGGAGAGGCGGGTTTGACTGTTTAATGAACAGGACACTATGAAGAATCACAATATATATAGACTTTGCCTTTACCATGAGAAATTATTATGATTACTAGAAATGTAATCTAAATGCAGATCAAATAATATGCACAGTAAATGTATATTACATTACAGTGGGTTGTATAGAACACTTACCGTGCTTCTAGAGAACAGACTCAGTGTTATATTTGTGTTTACATAGAGAGATAACCTACACTGTCCGAGCCATTATCAGCAAACTGCAATTAGCTGATCTGAGTGTGCTGACCACAGAGCTGTAGATAACAGTGAGAGCACTCAGCCCCTCCAGAGAGCAGTGACTGACGTCATCTGTCCTGTCTTGTCTTATCACATAGGCCATGCTCCATGGAAACGATGTGTAAACAATGGGAGGAATAATTTCACATAACGGGCAAACAAAGCAGCATTGCTAAAACAAAATATTTACGAAAACTGTTCAATTTACATAAGCTAGCAGTATAGATAGGATCCTTGAGATGGGAATACCTCTTTAATCCTTGAATTCAGGTGTATATAATCCAGCACATAGCCATGCAGTCACCATTCCAAACTTTGGTGATATTACAAACAGTAGATGTCGAGCCTCTGTGTCACCTAACCCTTTTGGTTTGTTCTACTCCTGAGGTGGTTGTCTAAGTGATCCCCTGGTTATCACCCTTTAACCCCCTATACAGGAATTTGGCCTTCACTGCAGAGGACCACCAGGTCGCTGCCTCTATGAGTAGTCCCAGTGTTGGTGGCAGGTGACCCAAAGGCCAGAGAGAGACGCTGGTCCAAATCACCAGGGAGTCATGAAGGTCAGAGGTGGACAGCGGAGATGCAGAGTCATAAACAGCAGGAGGATCAGGGCAGACAGCTCAGATTCACAAGTCCAGTACAAGTAGGGGGTCATACATGGGAAGGCAGAAGAGTGAGATCAAAAATGGAGTCAAGGTACACGCCAAGGTCAATAACAGAAATCCAATAGAAACGCAATAGCAAAAGCCTCACAGAACTCCAAATCTAGCATTGCTTGGGCACTGTCGTGAGGACAGAGCGGATATAAATAGGCCAGAACTTCCTGGCATTGGCTAGAAAGGCCCTTAGGTGTGCAGGCTAACCCTGCTGAGAGGGAAGGTGTGTCCACCCAATGGACTGGACCAGGAGCAGCATCAGGAGGTAATACACAGCAATTTAGAGAGTCAGGAACCTCACAGTGTGAACCAGAGTATGCTGGAAGAAAAGGTACACCGACAAGCACAGAGTGCCAATGAACAAGCTTACTTTCCAATGGGTACTGTAATAGGATGGTTCATGAAATTTCTTCCTTCCCAGATATTTCACCAACAGGTATGAGTAGTATTATTAAAAAGTGGAAGTGTTTTGGAACCACAGAAGGTTACTGAATGGGGGTATCAAGTGCTGAGGAGCATAGTGCAAAAAAGTCACCACCAAACCTCTTCTGCTACTGTGCCCGCTGGGAGCTTCATGGCATGGGTGTCCACAGCTGAGCAGCTGCATGCCAGCCTTAGATCACCAAACACAATGCCAAGTGTCAGATGGAGTGATGTAAAGCACAATGTCAAGTGTCAGATGGAGGGGTGTAAAGTACAATGCCAAGTGTCAGATGGAGGGGTGTAAAGACAATGCCAATGTCAATGAGCGAGTACAATGCCAAGTGTCAGATGGATTAAAACAATGCAGTGTCAGTGGAGGGGGAATGTACAATGCCAAGTGTCAGATGGAGTGGTGTTGTCATGCCAAGTGGGAGATGGGGGGGTGTAATGTACAATACCAAGTGTCAGATGGAGTGGTGTAAAGTACAATGCAAAGTGTCAGATGGAGGGTGTAAAGTACAATGCCAAGTGTCAGATGGAGTGGTGTAATGTACAATGCCAAGTGACAGATGGAGGGGTGTAATGTACAATACCAAGTGTCAGATGGAGGGGTGTAATGTACAATACCAAGTGTCAGATGGAGGGGTGTAAAGTACAATGCCAAGTGTCAGAAGGAACGATGTAAAGCACAATGCCAAGTGTCAGATGGAGTGGTGTAAAGTACAATGCCAAGTGTCAGATGAAGCAGTATAAAGTACAGTGCCAAGTGTCGGAGGGGGGTAAAGTACAATGCCAAGTGTCGGAGGGGTGTAAAGTACAATGCCAAGTGTCGGAGGGGTGTAAAGTACAATGCCAAGTGTCGGAGGGGTGTAAAGTACAATGCCAAGTGTCGGAGGGGTGTAAAGTACAATGCCACCATTGGACTCTGCAACAATGGGAATGTGTTCTGTGGAGTGACCAATCTCACTTCTCTATCTGGCAGACTGATGTCTGATGGACGAGTCTGGATTTGGTGAATGCTAGGAGAACTGACTGCATTGTGCCAACAGTAAACTTTGAAGGAGGAGGGGTAATCTTATGTGGTTGTGTTTTAGGGGTCGGCCTAGTTGGCCAGCTGTCATGAAGCCATCAAATAATTGAGCGTGGTGCATGAAGGGTATAGTGGCAGGGAAATTATGTTTTCTGTCCTTCTCGTTAAGCTGGCCATACACATGAGAAGAATCAGTTGTGATCGGCCGATCGATCAATGGAGGGATCCTTCTTATTCCACCATTAGTATTAACATGAAACTGCCCGTAGAGTGGGAGAATTTAGTTGGAAAATATATACAAGTTGCCGATCGTGGCCTGCACTCTCAATTTCTGCCTCGACAGGTCCCTGAAAAATAATAACATTGTTTTTTTTTTTGGCAGACAAGTCTGCTGTCAGCCGCCACAAACAGACATTTCTGGTATTTTTACAAACAGTCATCGGCTGGAGTGGCCCATTTTGACCAATGAAAGTCTATTGTGTATGGTCAGCTTTATGTCCAGTGAAGGGGAATGTTAATGCTTTAGCAGACATTTTGGACAATTGTTGCTTCCAATTTTGTGGGATCAGTTTAGCGAAGGGTCTTTCCTGTTCCAGCATGATTGTGCCTCTATCTATTGTCTATCTATCTCATTATCTACCTATCTACAAAAGAGAAGGCAGTACTCCAAAATGGTGTATCAAATCAGGGTGAATTTATTTCATGTCTGCAACGTTTCAGCTCCTCAGAGCCTTTGTCAAGCCTGAGTCTGAGATACTGAAACATTGCGGACATGAAATAAATTCACCCTGATTTGATACACCATTTTGGAGTACTGCCTTCTCTTTTCTGGATAATTCTGTGGAGTTGATACCTGGAACTCTGGATTGAGCACCCATTCTTTTTCTAGTGCTGCTGTGGACTCTCTATACAATATCTTTCTATCTACATATGTAATTATGCCCACATTTGATGCTTATACTCACTTCATTGATTCCACATTTCTCCTTTTTGTTAGATGTCTATCTAACGTATATGAAAGAAGAAACAGAAGAACCAAAGCTGAGTGAATGGGAACAAGACATAACTAAAATTATGCGTTTTCTCCACAGAGAGAAAGAATTCATGAAAGAGTTTTTAAATAAAGTTATACGTACAGTATCAAAAATCTAATCTCACTAATATATCTCCTATCTATCTATCTATCTATCTATCTATCTATCTATCTATCTATCTATCTATCTATCTATCTCATATCTATCTATCTATCTATCTATCTATCTCATATTTATCTATCTATCTATCTCATATCTATCTATCTCATATCTATCTATCTATCTATCTATCTATCTATCTATCTATCTATCTATCTTGTATCTCATATCTAACTATCTATCTATCTCATATCTATCTCATATCTACTCCCATATCTATCTATCTCTATCTATCTATCTATCTATCTATCTATCTATCTATCTATCTATCTATCTATCTATCCCATTCTATCTATCTATCTCATATCTATCTATCTAATATCTATCTCATATCTATCTATCTACCTACCTATCTATCTATCTATTTATCTCATATCTATCTATCTAATATCTATATCATATCTATCTATCTATCTATCTATCTATCTATCTATCTACCTACCTATCTATCTATCTATCTATCTATCTATCTATCTATCTCATATCTATCTATCTATCTATCTATCTATCTATCTATCTATCTATCTCACATCTATCTATCTATCTCATATCTATCTCATATCTATCTATCTATATATCTATCTATCTTCTATCTCTCAATCATCATCTGAATTTATTTCACTGATTGAAAAAAAATGCTGAAATCTGATGATTTCTCTCTACAGGTATCAGCGATTATGGGGAAATGTGCGGCATCAATGATAAAAGTTCATATGATGACAGTCTTTATTATCCGTGGCTTGTGAATATAATAGTGAGTATATAAGTGTGTCGGTCCTTACCAAGGCTTTTGGCCCTATGAGTGTGAGTGATCTTATGTGAAGCCCCATGAAGGATAGCGCAGTACCACGTGCAAACATGGCAGGTGGATCAGCAACCATTGTATATGTAGTCCGGGAAATAGTAAATTAGAGCATCCCCATCTACGTGATGGTGATCACTCAGGTTCTGCTGACACCTCTGTTGGAACACCCAGCAGCACGATCATGGGGTGCTAATGGGTTCCTAATGGTAACCGGTAGCCTAACACTGGCCCCTGTGGCTGCTGTCATAGCCCTTCTATTAGGACCTGCCGGTTACATTTCAGTAACAGGCATAATACACTGCAATACATATCTATTGTAGTGTATTGTACTATTGTACAGCGAGTGTAAAGTAAAGTACCCTAGGAGCGCTTGAAAAAAAATGTAAAAAAAAATGAATCAAATGATTAAAAAATATATAAACAGAATAAATGTTTTTGCATATTTTAAAGACTAAAAGTAAAAAAAAATTCTACACATATTTGGTATTGCCACTTCCTGCCTTAAACTTTTGCACAGTACTGTACTTTGGGTACTTCAACATTACATATAAATCATGGTAGTAAAACAGTTGCAATATGATACAAGTATAAAAATTACATAACAGTACAAGCACAAATCTAATTTCTGTAGGATCTTATACAGGGGCAAATATGACAAGGTATTTTCCCGTCCTCGAACGTAACAGCTCATGGGAGCGATTCATGTAAAATGTCATATTAGAACCACATAAACATGGAGCCGGCTCAGAAACATTGAGAGAAGGCGTGATCTGTAACATACAACTAACATCCTGCCCTAAGAGCCTTGAGCGGTGAAGATCACGGCCGTTAAATCCCTTAGATGTCACCTTTAGTACTGACAGAGGCATCAATGAGAATTTTAAGTGTTTGGGCCCACCCATCAGCACCCACGTAATGCGATCACAGGGTGTCCACATGAGGTCATGGTAATGGGAGTCCTATTGAATGCCCCCATGTCACCATCATAAGTTAACCTGTATGACTCTGTCACAGGCGGAGTCTCATAGGCTAACAGTGTCTATTATATTGCATACGGTAACCATCCTCTATCTAACTATACACTATATAACCATCCTCTGTATAACAAGCCTCTATATAACATCCTCTATATAACATCCTCTGTATAACCATCCTCTTTTCTAGCTTGAAGACAAAAGCATGAACTTTGGGTCCCTGATTTCCGGCAGATGGGTCCTTACTGCAGCCCATTGTTTCCCAAACATCAGTAGAATATCCGAATATGTATTCCGCATTGGAAATAAATACAGTATGTTGGCTTTAAAATGTCAATCTATCCATACAATGCCTCAGTAGTGCAGCCTCAGGCTCTGGGCCTGTAACTCCAAGTAATAATACTGCAGCATAAATAGACAGATGTCAAGATATTACAAAATAGTTCTCATGTCTACTAAATGGAGCTTTAGAATCTAGTCCAGCTCCTTTAACCCCGTCCTGTATCACAATGTATATCATGCACGGGGTTAACCAACTCCCCCACTGACACGAGAGTTCCAGCTACAACCTCTTTATAAATAAGGCACATCTTTGGTGATCCCGTGGGCCAGGGACTGGTATACATTTCAGCTATAACTTACACCAACAAAGTGGTTTTATAGTTGAAGGTACACTTTAACCCATTCCTGACATCCGTCCTAATAGTATAGCTCCTGAGCGGCCATTCAATTGTGCTAGAGCAGAAACCCAGCGCTAGTGCCTGCATGGGAGCCGCCATTTTGGGGAGGTTTGTGGTTTGGAAGGCTTGAGAGTCAAAAAACGAAAATCAAAACATGCCTGCGGCGGGAAGGGGTTAAGCTGACCATAAACATTAAATATATGTCAGCTAAAGTCATGGATTTTGGCAGGACCAGCTTACCAGGTAATGTTTAGGAACCTCGAAACCCTTCTCCCTCCCCAAGGTATATACAGTATTAGGGAAGTGTAGAGTCCCAATCTCTTTCTTCTCCGGGAGATAAGAAGAGAGGTGACTGGTAGCGGATTACTCCCCTCTCCCCATTCAGTACATATGTACGCTCATCATTCAGTTATCTAGCATGTATGGCCAGCCTTAGATACAGATGCCTTAAATACAGATGCATTAGATACAGATGTTACAGATTTTATACGACTGGCAGTAATAAAGAGTCCTATCGGCACTGACAGTAATTACAATTAGGAATTACAATGCAAAGGACAAAAAAAATCACAGTTATATATAAAAAGTGATTAAACACTAAAAAATATAGTATAAATACAGAGCGGTGCTTGGTAAACAAGGAAGGGGATAGGTGGCTACCAGGAGTCTGCCCTAAGGATAGACCCACATTTTTGCAGTCCCATAAAAATCCTTAAAGGCCATGGGCCCATTTTGCGAAAACGCTGCGGCAAAAAACCAGTGTTTTACAGTACCTGCAAAGTGGATGGGATTCTGGCTAATCCCATCCAGACATTGCAGAAGAAAATCCGCAGCGGAAAAGCACAGCATGTCAATTATACCTGCGGATTTTCTGTGAAAAACGCTGCGGGAAAAAAAAATGTGATGCATTTCAGCTGTGACTTTTTCATCTGATGGTTAAAAAGGACAGACACCCGATGGATCCCATTATAGTCAAGAACCAGAACAATGGACAGCCCAACACTAGTGTGAACCTAGCATTAGTTTAAATTAAAGGAGTATCCCATGAACATAGCTTTATATAAATTTGTAGACGATGAAAAGTTTAACATTTTTGCAAATATAGTTACAAATTTTGCAGAGTTTTATAGATTTTCGCTAACCATCTTAGTGGTGACAGACAGTTGTCTTGATCAGTTGCCATTGGATAAATGTAGGAACTTTCTATGGTTTTGGGGTTTGGTCATGGGCAAACCCCTTTAAGCCGCTGTCTTCATCTGTGTGAGACAGTCAGTGTGGGTCTGCAGTTTATAACACATCTTATCTCCTGTCTTATAGGTGGTGCCATGTACAAAGCAGAAGAAATTTTCATTCACGACTGCTACAACCCGAGCCGTAAATTGGATAGAGGGATCCCTCAGGATTTCGACTATGATGTGGCTCTTGTGAAACTGAGCAGTAACGTGAGATTATCCCAGAAAGCCAGGTGGGACACTCAAAGCTGTCTTCGTGTAAATATAGAGTCACCACTAGGGGGGGCTCTCTGCATATAGGTGTATACAGCATCTAATGAATTAGATCGGCCCTCCCGATTCACTGCTTAACATGTGCTCTCTGGTCTTCACCTCTGGGTTCCATCACAGAAAACACCAGGAAATATCTGCACAAACACTGCCTGAGGGCATATGGATATTACAGTGGGGGTCCACAGTCCATTCTATAAAACCTCTGTATAGGAGGATCCTGCTCTGGCAGACTTGAATCATCCCTGTATTACATGGACTGCCATATAATCATATAATACTATGGGCAATGCAGAAGAAATACCTGACTGGCCATCGGTTCCCCTGGCAAAGTCAATTGTTTGCTGGGGGTCCTGGGAGCAGGGAATGGGGTGATGGGCTGATCTCCCCAGGGGCGACTCTATAAAAGGGCTCAGTATAATGTCCCATAATGGTCCCTCCACACAGTATTATGCCTTAATGGCCCCTCCACACAGTATAATGTCCCATAATGGATCCCTCCACACAGCATAATGTCCCATAGTGGCCCATCCACACAGTGTAATGTCCCATAGTGGCCCCTCCACACAGTATAATGTGCCATAGTGACCCCCTCCACACAGTATAATATCCCATAGTGGCCCCTCCACACAGTACAATGTCCCATAGTGGCCCCTCCACACAGTGCAATGTCCCAAAGTGGCCCCTCCACACAGTATAATGTCCCATAGTGGCCCCTCCACACAGTATAATGTCCCAGTGGCCCCTCCACACAGTATAACATCCCACAGTGGCCCCTCCACACAGTATAATGTCCCAGTGGCCCCTCCACACAGTATAATATCCCATAGTGGCCCCTCCACACAGTATAATGTCCCATAGTGGCCCATCCACACAGTGTAATGTCCCATAGTGGCCCCTCCACACAGTATAATGTGCCATAGTGACCCCTCCACACAGTATAATATCTCATAGTGGCCCCTCCACACAGTACAATATCCCATAGTGACCCCTCCACACAGTATAATGTCCCATAGTGGCCCCTCCACACAGTATAATGTCCCATTGTGTCCCCTCCACACAGTATAATGTCCCATTGTGTCCCCTCCACACAGTATAATATCCCATAGTGGCCCCTCCACACAGTATAATGTGCCATAGTGGCCCCCTCCACACAGTATAATGTCCCAGTGGCCCCGCTACACAGTATAATGTGCCATAGTGGCCCCTCCACACAGTATAATATCCCATAGTGGCCCCTTCACACAGTATAATATCCCATAGTGGCCCCTCCACACAGTATAATATCCCATACTGGACCCTCCACACAGTATAATATCCCATAGTGGCCCCTCCACACAGTATAATATCCCATAGTGGCCCCTCCACACAGTATAATGTCCCAGTGGCCCCGCTACACAGTATAATATCCCATAGTGGCCCCTCCACACAGTATAATGTCCCAGTGGCCCCTCCACACAGTATAACATCCCACAGTGGCCCCTCCACACAGTATAATGTCCCAGTGGCCCCTCCACACAGTATAACATCCCACAGTGGCCCCTCCACACAGTATAATGTCCCAGTGGCCCCTCCACACAGTATAATATCCCATAGTGGCCCCTCCACACAGTATAATGTCCCAGTGGCCCCTCCACACAGTATAACATCCCACAGTGGCCCCTCCACATAGTATAATGTCCCAGTGGCCCCTCCACACAGTATAATATCCCATAGTGGCCCCTCCACACAGTATAATGTGCCATAGTGGCCCCTCCACACAGTATAATGTCCCAGTGGCCCCGCTACACAGTATAATGTGCCATAGTGGCCCCTCCACACAGTATAATATCCCATAGTGGCCCCTTCACACAGTATAATATCCCATAGTGGCCCCTCCACACAGTATAATATCCCATAGTGGCCCCTCCACACAGTATAATATCCCATAGTGGCCCCTCCACACAGTATAATATCCCATAGTGGCCCCTCCACACAGTATAATGTCCCAGTGGCCCCGCTACACAGTATAATGTGCCATAGTGGCCCCCTCCACATAGTATAATATCCCATAGTGGCCCCTTCACACAGTATAATATCCCATAGTGGCCCCTCCACACAGTATAATGTCCCAGTGGCCCCTCCACACAGTATAACATCCCACAGTGGCCCCTCCACACAGTATAATGTGCCATAGTGGCCCCTCCACACAGTATAATGTCCCATAGTGGCCCCTCCACACAGTATAATATCCCATAGTGGCCCCTCCACACAGTATAATGTCCCATAGTGGCCCCTCCACACAGTATAATGTCCCAGTGGCCCCTCCACACAGTATAACATCCCACAGTGGCCCCTCCACACAGTATAATATCCCATAGTGGCCCCTCCACACAGTATAATATCCCATAGTGGCCCCTACACACAGTATAATATCCCATAGTGGCCCCTCCACACAGTATAATATCCCATAGTGGCCCCTCCACACAGTATATGTCCCAGTGGCCCCTCCACACAGTATAATATCCCATAGTGGCCCCTCCACACAGTATAATGTCCCATAGTGGCCCCTCCACACAGTATAACGTCCCACAGTGGCCCCTCCACACAGTATAATATCCCATAGTGGCCCCTCCACACAGTATAATATCCCATAGTGGCCCCTCCACACAGTATAATATCCCATAGTGGCCCCTCCACACAGTATAATATCCCATAGTGGCCCCTCCACACAGTATAATGTCCCAGTGGCCCCTACACACAGTATAATATCCCATAGTGGCCCCTCCACACAGTATAATGTGCCATAGTGGCCCCTCCACACAGTATAATATCCCATAGTGGCCCCTCCACACAGTATAATATCCCATAGTGGCCCCTCCACACAGTATAATATCCCATAGTGGCCCCTCCACACAGTATAATATCCCATAGTGGCCCCTCCACACAGTATAATATCCCATAGTGGCCCCTCCACACAGTATAATGTCCCAGTGGCCCCACTACACAGTATAATGTGCCATAGTGGCCCCTCCACACAGAATAATATTCCATAGTGGCCCCTCCACACAGTATAATATCCCATAGTGGCCCCTCTACACAGTATAATATCCCATAGTGGCCCCTCCACACAGTATAATATCCCATAGTGGTCCCTCCACACAGTATAATGTCCCAGTGGCCCCTCCACACAGTATAATATCCCATAGTGGCCCCTCTACACAGTATAATATCCCATAGTGGCCCCTCCACACAGTATAATATCCCATAAGTGGTCCCTCCACACAGTATAATGTCCCAGTGGCCCCGCTACACAGTATAATGTGCCATAGTGGCACATAAATAGGGAGGACTGAAAACATCATTTTTGGGGTTCAATACCCATGAACTATTATTATACTTTGGGGTCTTATCACGGTCACTTGGGTCACATCAGTGTAAACACGTTTGTGTATATGCATCATTATGCAGGTGTGACCCACATGACCATGAACGCCCAAGAGACCCCAGAATATAATAATAGCAGTTCTGACACGGACATATTCAGTCCGAACTAAACCGCCAGGTGAACCTCATATGGTTCGCCTGACAAATACCTTCAGTAGACTCTCGTGCCCCACCACAATAATCGACTGTATTGGCAGATGTTGATACAGTTGATTATGGGATTGGACTATAATGTAGGCAAATGGGCACTTGCTTGTAATTTGGCCCCAGGAAACCATATGTTTCACACATATTCTAATCTGCTCCTGATCGCTACAAGAGTACATAAAAAAAGGTCCCATAAATACAATAATCATGGGTCTCTTGCTGCTGAGAACTCCAGAAATCATATGGTTCCCTTTTAGAAAGAAAGAAGACAATCGTAGAACAAATTCAATTACATGTTACTGAGCACAACTGCGAATACACTGGCACACAAAGCATTTGGTTACTGTCACTTTGAGAGACACAATTTGCTTACTGGTTACAACACTCAATGAGGCACACAATCTTGGCGGTTTCCAAATTTCTTGGGTCTATATAGGTCTCACAAAGGCCACACCTAAGACAGAGCTGTATCTAGGCTTTCCATCACCTGGGGCAAAGGTTCAGTTTACCGCCGTTACGCTAGGTTCACACCTGCACCCAGTTTCCGTTCTTCTGGTATGCTTGGGGAACCCAAAAACGGAAAACTAAACCGCTTAAAAAAGCGGTTACCCGCGGAAACCCATAGACCCCATAGACTATAATGGGGTCGGCTGGATTTCCGCCCAATAAATGCGGAGAGAAAAGTCCTGCTTGCAGGATAAGTCTCTCCGCATTTTTGAAGTGGATTCAGGGATGGACCCGACCAGAATCCGGTCGTAGGTGTGAGCCTAGCCTTACTTTGTATCTAAATACATAAACGTGGCTTGATGGTGCCCCCCTGTAAACCAGCGCCTGGGGCACATGCCCTGGATGCCCCACCTAACTACGCTCGTGTTAATTCAATCACTACCACTCACAGACCCTACGTCTCAAGAGTTCTATGAAACCATTTGTAGGCTTGCTTGACATTCACTGACAGAGGAGATTTCTCTGATTTCAGCAGCGCCCCACATGGAATGTTAGCAGGCCCACCTGCTCCACACCTGCTCAAGGCCCCATTTGGCAAAGCAGCCATACCACTTTGCACTCAGAGACTCACTCGCTCATGAGTCAACTCTGCTCCTCAGCTCTGCACAGGCACCTGCATCAGGTCTCATGACTTCTGGTCCCCCGCTCTTACAGCAGCCTCCAGTTTTGCCCACCGTCATTGATGCCTCTTGCAGAAGAACAAGATGGCCTCTTCAGTCCCGGCCTGTACTCCACATGGACCTTTAGCACTCAGATCTACCACCTTGCATGGATCTCATGTACTCTCCCAACTAGCACCAATCTTCCTCTTTTTCTGACTTTGCCATTACCCCTACCTGGCATTGTCACCAGGTGATGTCCTTTAGCAAGCATATAGTTCTTCGTGGGTCTAGCTAGTCCACCATACCTCCCCTGTAACTGTCACCCATAGGACTCTTCCTTTCCTTGGCCATTCACAGCCTCACACCTACTATGATGCTGGCCTATATTCAATAATGTCCAGCACAACATACATAAATATATATGGTAGGACCAATGGCAGAAAATGTTCAGTTCTTCTACAGCGCCCCCACTGGTATAATAAAGCATTATAAGGTGACTACTGAAATCAATGGCATGTTTGTGTAATGTACAGATGTTCATGGATCTCCAGAGCGATTCTCTTTGTAGTTGTTGTCTGGTCATTTCTACACTTGACAACCCCTTTAATAGTGATTTTTGTTCTGTGACAGGCCCATCTGTCTCCCCTGTACAGAGCCCGCCAACAGGGCCATGAGAAAAAAGAAGACTGCAAGCTGCAATGAACACCGTAATGTCTCGTCTGTGTGTCTTGTCCGTCTAGTACAGTAGGAAACAACGGGGCATATTTAGGAAACTGTCTAGAAGAAAATAGTTTTTGTTTCTCACAGCAACCAATCACAGCACAGCTTTCATTTCATTTTCTGATTTTGAAAAATGAAAGCTGAGCTGTGATTGGTTGCTAGGGGCAAAAAAAAACAGGTTTTGATAAATATGCAATATTGTGCAAGATTAGAAAAGATGGCCGCTTTCTTCTTCTCAGGAAGTGACATCATGTCCGTTGGTCACATGGCCATGCAGCAGCTCAGTCCCATTAATTTTAATGCAACTGAGTTGTAGAACTACCATGTGACCAACAAATGTGATGTCACTTCCTAAGAAGAAGAAAGCAGCCATGTTTTCTAATCTTGCACTATCCCTTTAAAGAGGAATTCCAAAGCAAGGTAAACAATGGATACTGTATAATGGATTGTAATTTTGGTCACCATAGCTACCTAAAGGCTCATGTATATAAGTATACATCTAAGAATCCTCCCAGAGACTAGGATAAGTGTGATGTCAAGTAAGGGCAATGCATCTTTTGTTCCCTTGAGTCAAATTACTGTATAACTAAAAAAAAATGTAGTTACAGGACATTTAAAGGGTTATTTACTTATTACTTAACATCAACAAAATAATGGGGTAATTCTGCTGTGAATTTATAATTAACCCCTTCCCTCTTTTTGCAGAGAACCTGTGTGCAAACCTCAGTGCAAAAATCTATAATGTGCCCTTGTGCCCTCTTTCATCCTCTTGCCCCACCTCCCACAGTGAGATCATGTGGTTCCGAGAGGTTGCCATCACAGTCAGGAGGCCAATCAACAGCCTTGCCCTATTACACTTAGAAAGCCTATGTACAATATACTGCAATACAAAAGTAATGCAGTATATTGTACAGGGGATCAAGCAATCCCAGGTTCAAGTCCCTTGTGGGATAGTAAAAAAAAATAGAGTAAATTGAAAAAAAGTTTTAAAGAAATTATAAAAAATAAAGAAATAATAAAAAGCTCAAAGAATCTCTTTCCCATTTCAAAAATAATGTAAACTAAAAATTTTAAAAAAATTGGTATTGCCATGTGTATAAGTCCAGACTATCCAAAATTAATGTTATTTATCCCATACAGGGAACACCGCAAAAAAATATCACAATACTCAAATTAATGTGTTATGGTCACCTCGCTTCTGGCCCAAAAAAAGTGAAAAAGTCATCAAAAAGTTGTATATACCAGAAAATGGTACCAAAAAACACTACAACTTGCCCCCCCGCCAAAAAAGAGCCCTTGCATAGCACCGTCAACAAAAAGTAAAAAAGTTATGGATGTCAGAATACGGCGCCTCCAAGCAAATTGTTTATTGTAGCAAAATTGCGTTTTATTTAGTAAGTGATAAAATAGAGCAGGAGTCGCATTTAGCCGAAACTTCATCATTGAATACATGACACTTGGCCATCAAAAATGGACAAACAGAATAGATGAGGAACGGATGTGCAAGGACCATTAAAAATGTACGTTAGATGTGTCAAAAATAATATTATAAAATGTGTGAATAAGGCACTAGAGGACTTGTAGGACTATGATGTTACTTCCCCTATAATGGCCTCTCTCTCATCTCAGGTACCTTCTTACTGGGCAGCAGCGATTTGCCGGCTGAATTTATTTCCAGACCTGAATATGTGTATGGGTTCCTGCGAGAGAAGGGTGTCCATATAAAGAGCGACAATCTGGTGAATCCATATCTCAATGTGATGTAATGTCTGAAACCCCTCCAGCCCTCATCTCATTGTCTGTACAGATGAGGGATAAATAGACGTAGAAATCCCCCAGTGTTTTTTTTTTTATACTGATCAGTGGGGATCCCACACCAGATCCCACATTGATCAGCTGATCCAGGTGCTGAAAGCTACTGCACTGACCAGTACCCTGGCCCCACCGCTATAAGAGCAGAGCTGCTTCCAGTCCCATCCACAGCAGTAGCTTCCGGAAACAGCTGGATCACGACAACATATTAGCTCACTTTAGTCACTACAAGTGGGAGCTCAGATTGTATAGACTGGGACAGAATGAGCAGAGTCATCTCATCATTGGACGAGTTAATGATGAGATGATGACCAAGATAAGCAGGATAGTAACAGTATGCACACAGATAAGGTTCTATATGTCACACCCTGCTGTCAGTAGTATTATGCATTAACTAGGAGGGAATTTCCTGTTGACCCTTCCAGTGTGGGCTGTATGGGGGAATTTATTCTCTGTAGGGGCAATAAAATGGCATTATAATGTCTCATGGCACTCAAGGGGCGTTATACTGTGTGCGGGTATTATATTGTGCGGGGGCACTAATGGGACATTACAATGTGGAGGCATTATTAGACTAAGGGGCATTATGCTGTGTGGGGGCATTATACTATATGGGGCACTAGGGGGCCATTATACTGTATGTGGGCACTAAGGAGGCGTAATCACTGTATGTTATACAGAGAAGGGCACTATTACTGTATGTGGGCACAAAGAGACTGGGTGTAGTCAAAGGGGGCCTGAGCAGGACTGGGAGGTTGAGACGGGATCTCTTAACATATGTAAATACTGGACATATTTAGCTTCCCCTTCATCTGATGGCAGATGGACCTTTACTAACAGTAATTGAGTACTCCTGTCCTAAAAGCTGTAATAAATTCATTGGGGGAGGTTTCTGAAGGTTGTCGCCTGTCTTTATATCTCCTGCTATATCATCCAGAGAGAAGCCTGTGTATCCGCCATGCAAGACTCTGACCAGTACAAAAACATCAGCGCCCATGACATGGTGTCCCCGCGTCACCTCTGTGTACAGGGACATATGGCTTGTGAACGTAAGTGTCTCCTTTTGGTGTAATCATGTAATATAATGTCCTGTGAGAGGAGATCTAGGCCGGAGTGCTAGAAGTGGGTGTGTTTACTTTTACAAAAATCATAGATGTCAAATTCTGGCCACCTAGTGGCGCTGCAGGGGAACTGAATACTTTTTGCTAAATTGCTCAGCAGATGATTGTTGGGGTCTTAGCAGCGAGACCCTGTGATCGGCCAACTGTTGTAGTCAGAGTTGTAACATGAATCTCCTGGGCCCTGATGCAGAGCCTGTACCAGGCCCCCCATGTATAATGTAAATTTCATAGTACTGGGCTCCTCATATTGGAAGAGACTCCTGATGGGGCTCCCTAAGGCTCCTGGGCCTTAGGACGGATCACATAACTGTTGAGTCAGGGGAAAGACGCATCATGAGCTCATTGAGCACCGTGTATTCAACGACTAGTAAGGCAGTGACACTAATAAAATGTCCCTGCCTTCTTTTTGAGGATTCTGAATGCCACCGACAGCCAACTCCCCGCTCCTGCAGCTGCACGATCCCCTATAGATGCTAAATCGGCAACAGTGGAGAGTTAATTGCCGACCACTTGGACATATACAGTGCTGGTTGGTCTTTCCCTGGGTACAGTGGTAACGTGCTCATACATATCGCATCATTGCTGTGGGCAATCACTGGCCTCAGGGGTGACGTGCCCAATACCAAAAGACACAAGTGTATATGGGCACATCACTGCTGCAGACAAGAATGGTGATGTCAGGACTGTAGCTAATGGATGGAAGTGACAGGTTTTGGAAAACTGGTAAGAACTAGTAATTTTTTATTTTATGGCATTGCCCAGTGTTCGGCCATTTTTGTAAACAAATTGGACAACCCGTTAGAGGCACATGGTGGACTGCGCTGCCAAAATTCCATCAGGAAAATTCCGCAGCTTTCCTGACAGTAGTCAACATAAAAACACCCAAAATTGTGTGGTTTTGTGTTGGCACACTTGTGGGCATTACCATGGTTCTTCTACCACCCCTGCCTCACAACCGTATGCACCGCACTGGTAAAAACCACAGCAATACGATTGACGTTAAGGTGGCTGCAGGTTTTAGTTACTTCATGTGGATGACACTTGGTAAAATCTCATCCACTCTCAGCTAGTGTACATCACAGCGGGTAAAAATGCTCTAACAAAAAGATTCTGTCAACACACCAGTGGACATTTGCATTCTTCACAAACCCCATTGTACTTATAATCCCTCTGGTCCTATTGGTAAGAAGATCGCAGGTTGTCCCTATGTTGAGGGCGATGTGGCAGGAAGTGTGGCATCTCCCTACAGCACCCCCACAGGAGACTTAGAAAAAGTACATTATTCCTATTGTCATCAATAGGCTAATGTGTTGGGTCCTCCAGAGGAAGAGGCACCCATTGGGGCTACTCTGACATATTGATGGGGATTTGGAACCCCTCTCCCATCAATTTATTGAGAGTACTCCAATAGGACATTAAACCCTTCATTCACCCATTTACACCTATTGTCACCGCAGGACAGCGGGCGCATTTTGGAACTTGACTAAGGGAGGACTGATCCTCTATGACCGATCACATGTTCTTCTCTTCCAGGTGAATCTGGTGGATCTCTCTTTGTGAATATTCGGGATAAAAGAAGATTCTTCCAGGTGAGAAATAAAGGAATATGTGACATCAGCTGCTGGTAGAAGAGGCCTCATGACATCAGTCTGTATATGACATCATCATACAACTATACTAGTGGTTGTTATTGCACCAGCTAAATGCCCCCTATTGTGTAATACTGGGGGGCAATAACAGGGGATTACATATACACTCATTGAGAAAAAAATCCCGCACCTAGATATAAATGTCGGATTGCTCCAAAACTCGTCCTGCAGTTCTGTCTCAGTCAGATGTGTAAATGATCACAGGTTTGGACAAGAGGGTGTATACAATGGGGAGTGCTTCCCTGTTGTCCTATAAAAAGGCTCTCAGAGGCTACTTTTCTGTAGTGTACATTTTGGTGAGATATTGTTGACTGCTAGACATGACTCTATTGCACACTCAAAGTAATTTTGCCCCATTGTCAAACTTTGAGAAGTGGTGCATCATTGGACTGAGAGAGGTAGGATGGTCATTTCAACGAATTTCCTGCCATCTAGGTCTTTCTTACCTAGTTGTTAGGAGGTGTTGGGCACAGTGGTTATGTGAGGGGACACACACATGTCTGAGAGACTCTAGAGCCCACCAATAGAGGATCATTTGATCCACTGTAATGTACCAGCAGCTCCCACAGTTTCCTTGTCCACCATCCAGACACAGGGGGCGGCTTCAGTACACCCCTGTCTCTGTCTGGACCATCTCAAGGTTCTTAGCAGAAGGAAATTTGGTTTCACTTCACCCAATAGGTCTCCTGTCCTTGACAGCTGGCCACCAAACTTGAACTGCTATGGAATGTAAGTGTATCGTCTTAGGTTCTGTTTGGGATTCAATGACGGTCGGGTTGGAGAATGGAGGCCTAGTGGTGAGAACTTCAATCTCGCCTCTGCTTTGGGTCATCACACTGCCCCCTGTTGGTGTGATAATGTGGGAGCCATCACATAGGACATTCGGTCATCCCTAGTAGAGATATGAGGACTCTAACAGCTCAGTGATATGTACAGGACATCCTGCCACCACATGGCAGGCCGGACATCTGGTAGCAGCAGGATAACGCTGGCACACAAGGGTTTCCCAGGAACACTTCCTGGTCCTGCCCGGTCACCAGATTTATCACCAATCCATCATTTATAGGACCAGCTGGGACGTCACCAACCTACGAGTGTGCAGGATCTACAAGCCCAGCTGTAACATCTGTGGTAAATGTACTTCAGGATACCATACAGAACCTGTATACCTCCATGTCCTGCTGTATCTCATCTTGTATCCAGACTAGAGGCCCAGCTGTAACATCTGTGGTAAATGTACTTCAGGATACCATACAGAACCTGTATACCTCCATGTCCTGCTGTATCTCATCTTGTATCCAGACTACAGGCCCCAGCTGTAACATCTGTGGTAAATGTACTGCAGGATACCATACAGAACCTGTATACCTCCATGTCCTGCCGTATCTCATCTTGTATCCAGGCTACAGGCCCAGCTGTAACATCTGTGGTAAATGTACTGCAGGATACCATACAGAGCCTGTATACCTCCATGTCCTGCTGTATTTCATCTTGTATCCAGTCTACAGGCCCAGCTGTAATATCTGTGGTAAATGTACTGCAGGATACCATACAGAGCCTGTATACCTCTATGTCCTGCCGTATCTCATCTTGCATCCAGACTACAGGTCCAGCTGTAACATCTGTGGTAAATGTACTGTAGGATACCATACAGAACCTGTATACCTCCATGTCCTGCCGTATCTCATCTTGCATCCAGGCTAGAGGCGCCAACAGGGTCCTAGAGCCTTCGCCCAATTGTCCAGTTTTCCCCAATAACCTTCTTTAGCTGTAATATTGTCATCACCTCTATAGATCACCATTACTTCACACTGAGGAAGCTTCACCAGGACAGGAACCAATTCTTGGTGCGGGATTTCTTTTGTCACTGAGTGTACTAACTATCCGGTATGTGGTGTCTTCTCTACCCTCAGTCCCTCCTATTATTATATTATCGTTGACCTACCATCAATATCAGATCAGTTGGGGTTTGACACTGATCAGCTGTTTAAAGTGACAGCAGCACTTGGGTGAACGTCACTTTCACTACACAGGCCATGTGGCATCGTATTCATCAGTCACATGGCCTGTTTACAGCTCAGTCCCATAAAAGTGAATGGAGCTGAGCTGCAATACTAAGCATAGCCACTATACAATATACGGCGCTTTACTTGGTAAGCAGTGAGGAGGCCAGAGGGTTCATCTGAATACTGCCCACCAATCTGATGTTGGTCACCTATCCTAAAAATTTGGCTGCGTGCAGCCACCACCAGGGGGAGCTCATAATATGCAAAATGTATTGAGTTCAACACATGTCCATCTGTATACAGAGAGCACCCCCTGTGAAAGGGCAGAAGAGGAAACCTCATTTGCAGTTTCTATTGAAATAGATCTTGGAAGTTCTTAAGCAAATTTCTATAAAATATTGTGTCCTGTGTATTTGGTTGTCAAGACAGATTCACAGTACCAGGATGGTGTCATTTCTCTTTGTATTTTTCTGCCCCTTTTAGGTCGGGGTCCTCAGTTTTGGTACATTTAACCCATGTGAAAAGCATTACAGACAAACCTCTTACCCCAGTTATGCTCGGGACTTCTCTGTTAACATCATGGAGGTCCTGCCCTGGCTGCATAAACATCTCCAAGGAGAACTGGAGTTTCAACCAGACGTGAACAACTACAAGGAAGTCGCCTGTCCTACATGACCTGATACCTGGTCCTGACCGCCGGTCACATGACACTGGTGACGTTGTGCTGTAAATAGCGGCTTCATTGATTTCAGAATACAAAAAGATGGCCCAATATTAACTGATGAGATATTTTGGAAGGCCCCCCTTAATAAAACATTACTTACAGGTGCTAAATGGGTGGAGTTATCTTAGAATTTCCATTTCCAATGCTCTTCCTGATTTTTGAATAGAATGCTTTAGCTACAGTTAAGACTGACACACCTCCAGTATTTGCTACCTCTTGAGAAAGCCAGTACTGGGGTTTAGAGGGCTGCATATTGTGTTGACCTTCTCAATGAGTCAACTGCGCCTGTTGTTACGGAATCGCCATACTTAGGGCATACTCAGACATTGACAACATTCAGTCATGTTGAGATTCTTTGCCATAGTTACCTCAATATACCACATTTGACACTTTTGCAAAAAATCTGCATTTTTTTCATTTATTTATGGTAATTTCAAGAAAATGCAACACGACAGTTCTGTCTAAATATTCCCTAAGGGTAAGTTCACACTGTTATTTGGGGCAGATTTTTGAAGCGCTTTCCAGCTCAAAATCTGCTTCAAAAAATGTCCTTAATCTGTCCCTCAATTTGTCTTCAAAAAAAGTTTGGGTGTAGGGTGTTAAAAAAAGTGCCCTGCCCTATCTCGCTCTGTCATACGATGATTAGCCCCATGGGTGAGGCCACGCTGGTTTTCTGCCACAGATTCCACAGACAAAATATTTGTCACATTTTTCCGGCGACTATTTTGCCAAAAAATACAGTGTGCACATACACTAAGGGGAAGCCAACCAAACTGTGACTTACACAAAACAGAAGAAGATGTTATATATGCTGTGTGTTCCTTTAAATTGTGCATATAATTTACTTCCTGAAGGAAACTGAATTTGAGAAATTGTGCCACATCAGATCCCAGAGTATAATAGCCACCTGTGACGTCATCAGCCTGGGTTCAGCACTGAGGCCCGTAATTGGGCCAAAGTATAATGATGTCACTCTCACTTTGACATAACTTCGGCTGTGTTTGCCTTAGAGAGATAGAAATTGGATAGATAGGTGTCTAAGACCCCTGACAATGTTTGACACTATTTTGTATAGATAGGTTCCTAGGAGCCCTGACAGTGCTATACACTATGTTTTATAGATAGGTTCCTAGGAGTCCTGACAGTGTTCTACACTATGTTTTATAGATAGGTTCCTAGGAGCCCTGACAGTGTTCTACGCTATGTTTTATAGATAGGTTCCTAGGAGCCCTGACAGTGTTCTACACTATGTTTTATAGATAGGTTCCTAGGAGCCCTGACAGTGTACTACACTATGTTTTATAGATAGGTTCCTGGGAGCCCTGACAGTGTTATACACTATTTTTATAGATAGATTCCTGGGAGCCCTGACAGTGTTATACACTATATTTTATAGATAGGTTCCTAGGAGCCCTGACAGTGTTATACACTATGTTTTATAGATAGGTTCCTGGGAGCCCTGACAGTGTTCTACACTATCATATGCCTCAGTGTACCTATACATGGCCACGTCATCAAGGCGACCATAGCTGGCAACTGGCGCCTATCTACTTATCGGAAAGGCGCTTTGTGGGTCTTGACTGTTATTGCCACGATGACATACACCGCATCATCACCTAGAGATCACCCTTTTGCTTTCATGCCTGCATAGTAGGGTAACAGTCTACATACCACGGCGCACAATAGGACCTAGACCAGGTAAGTATAACATGCAAAGCGTCTAATTGCTATAGGAATCTGAAGCTTATTCATTTGGCTACATGACTTTTAATGAGACATACATTGCACAACTGAAGCCAAGAAAATGCTATATACACAAACACAAATGTCATTACATACTACGATGTATATTCTAGATTATATTGAAAGGTCTAATGCACACAGATAGCCTAAGCCATATCAACTGACTAATGTAGTCATGTATTTAGTGAGCAGACCCTATATACACAGTTGAAACCAGAAGTTTCCATACACTATATAAAAAGACACATATGGATGTTTTTCTCACTATCTGACATGAAATCAGAATAAACCTTTCCTGTGTTTGGTCAATTAGGATTACCAAAATTATTTATATTTGCCAAATGCCAGAATAATGAGAGAGAGAATTTTTAAGGCATTTGTATTACTTTCTGCAAAGTCAAAAGTTTCCATTCATTTCATTAGCATTTGGTCCCATTGCCCTTAAACTGTATGACTTGGGTCAAACGTTTTGGATCTCCTTCCACAAGTTTCTCACAATAGTTGGTAGGAATTTGGGCCCATTCCTCCTGACAGAACTGGTGTCACTGAGCCATGTTTGTAGGCCGCCTTGCTCACACCTGCCTTTTCAGCTTTGCCCATAAATGTTCAATAGGATTGAGATCAGGAAATTGCACCCAAGGATGAACCAGACTTGTGCAAGTCCACAATTCTCTTCCTGATATCTTGGCTGATTTCTTTAGACTTTCTCATGATGTTACAGAAAGAAGCAGTGTGTTTCAGGTGTGCCTTGAAATACATCCACAGGTGTGTCTCTAATTAACTCAGATGTTGCCAATAAACCTATCAGTAGCTTCCAAAGACAAGACATCATCATATGGGCTGTCCCAAATTGTTTAAAGGCATAGTAATCTTAGTGTATGTAAACTTTTGACTTTGCAGAAAGTAATAAACATGCCTTAAAGAATTCTCTCTCTCTCTCTCATTATTCTGGCATTTGGCAAATATAAATAATTTTGGTAATCCTAATTGACCTAAAATGGGAAAGATTTATTCTGATTTCATGTCAGATAGTGAAAAAAATCCATATGTGTCTTTTTATATAGTGTATGGAAACTTCTGGTTTCAACTCTATATGTATATTCCAGAATGCTTCATCCTATCCTCTTCACGCTCCTCCACCTCATCGCTGTACATCATACACTTATATTACATGCAGTGTTTTCGCCAAAGATAATCTCGCATTATGACATAAGCATCAGGTCCAGACTACGAGCCTGATCTGATCGATGTCCAAGTGATCTTTGATAATGTCCCTGTAAAATCCCTCTTATCAGCCCTATTGACTGAGCAAACACTGGCAAACCGTAAGTAAACACGTGAAAAGAGATAGTCGATGTAAAAGTCAGTGTTACTCGGAGGCTACACAAACATTTCCATTAAAATTGTAAATAGAAAATTATTTAACGTAGAACACGGTAAAATCTGACAACATTTTCCACTGGAACGATTCATGAGGTGACCTTAATAAATCTTTATGTGTGGTGCTTATTTCTTCCATGTTGCTTATGTTGTGTCCTGTGGGCAGGGGCTTAACTAAAGGTAAGTGGTGCAAAAGCTCAGCTTGGGCCCTGGGCCATCACACCTGTCAGCAGGGGAGAACCTAGCCCCTCTGCAAACTATAGAAAGGCGCCCCCCCCCCCCAAAAAAAAAAAATAAATAAATCGGAGTTTACACATTATCAGCTTCACACAATAAGACTTTGCAACTTCGGGTCAAACACTGCTTAATATTTATGCGACTGGAAGTGGAGGTCACGGCACACGAGTGGTCGCAATGCAACTTTATTCAGGGTGACTTGGCAATCTTTGGAATGCATGATGGGGCTCCAAGCAAAATTATGTCTGGGGCCCCCCTAATTACAATTTTAACTCAATTGCCCTCTTTACTGGAACTGCCCCAGAGTTGCAGATCAAATTATCCCCTTATTTGATCCCCATACAGCATTACACCCCCTTTACTGTTTCCCACACTGTATAACATCCCCTTTACTGGCCCTCAACACATAAAATGGCCCCTTTTTTTGCCCCCCACACAGTATATGGCCCCCTTTTTTTGGCCCCCACACAATATATGGTCCCATTTTTTGACCTCCACACAGTATATGGCCCCCACACAGTGATATGTTAGGCCGCTACCTATTGTATTATTTCAATAGGTAGCAGCCGATAATTTACTCACCCATCCACTGTCCTGTCTAGGCCGGCCATCTCCAGTGAACGCTGTCCCCATGTGAGTGCACACAAGATTCTCATCATTCCCATCCCCTGTCAGTGCCCCCCACATAACTATCATGCCCTATTTTTTGACCAACTGATATTTTTGCCATGAATAGTTAATTTCCTCTTCCTGACAGTGGAAGGCTGTGTATCATAAATCTTCTCATTCTACTCCCCCAGAGGGCAGAGGGAATACATATATGATGCCGATCATTGAGTTGGGTCAAAATATCCCCCCAAAAAACTGTGAAATTCATCTGTTTTTTAATAGCCGCAAAATGGATGATACTTGTGTGAATATAGTCTTAGGCTACGTTCACATCTGCACAGGGTGTCTATCTGGCGCAAAGTCTGTTAGAAATCACAGATGAAAAAACAGACACCGGAGAGAGCCCATTATAGTCTATAGGGTCCCGGGGGATCCGTTGTTACCGGACGAGAAGAACGGAGACACCAATATACGTGTGAATACACCCTTTGTTGTTCTGGTGCCGACAATATAGAGGGATAAATCTTACCAAATAGGGTCAAAGGTTTTTTTTTTTTTGCCTTCCTCTGGATCAACACTGTAGCCTCCTGTAGGGTTATAGGTTGGACTTGATGGACCTGAGTCTTCATCCAACCTCATCTACTATGTAACTACTCTTGACCCTGTATCCCTTATATCTCAGATTTGCAGCAGAGGGTCATCCCTGTTGTTAAACTTCTTCCTTCCAAACTATAACCAGTGCTAATTCCCTATTGGGCAATGAAAGTCAGAACTGTCTCCCCTGTTACAGTTTAACTCTGCAGGTCTCTCTGCTCAGTTCCCTGTGGTTCGCTCCTCCCTGGAGGTGTAGTCTGAACAGGACTCTTCTCACCGCTCAGCACCCCGTACAGCAGAGCTCAGGAACACTGAGGACTGGAATGGGACACAGACGGCAGGCAGAGTCTATTCCATCAAGGGGCTTCCTCCAGGTCGTCCTCCTCCTGGGGTCAATATTTATCGCAAGTACGTAGAATCCTCCCTCATTTTACTTGCTATTTTCACACATGTAAAATGTTGTCTTTATCTTATTGGCCAAACTTTTTGAAAGTAAGGTACAGATATTGCCATACCAGTGTGTGTCCCAATAAGTGCCCCACTAGAACTGCACCCCTATAAGTGCCTAAACCACAGTTTCTCTTTATATGACTACTATCTGCCCAATGTCTTCGTTCCTTTAACCCCTTTCTGCCGGAGGAATTTTTCGATGTTCGTTTTTTTGTTTTTGACCCCCCCCCCCCCCCTTCCTTTCCAAACCCCATAATTTTTCTATTTTTCTGTTCTCAGAGCCATAGGAGGTCTTAATGTTTGCGGGACAAATTTTTTTTCATGATGCTACCATTTAGTATTCTGTACAATGTACTGGGAAGCTGGAAAAAAAATTCAGAATGGGGCGGATTTGAAGAAAAAGTGCATTTGTGCAACTCTCTTACAGGCTTCGTTTTTACGGCGTTCACTCTGCAGCCAAAATGTTACCTGTATTCTGTTTTGGTGAGATTCCAGAGATACCAAATTTATATGGTTTTATTTGCATTTTAACCCCTTAACAAAAATCTAAAGCTGTGCAAAAAAGTTTTTTTTTTAAAAGTTGCCATATTCTGATACCCGTAACTTTTTAATACTTCCCTGTACAGGTAAGCATAGGGCGTCTTTTTTTTTTGCAGGACCAAGTGTACTTTTTAGTTACTATTGCTTTGATCACCTTTTTATTCAAATTTTTATCTGAGGCAAAACATTGAAAAAACAGCATTTTGGCACTTTGATTTTTTCCCCGCTACAGCATTTACCGTACGGGAAAAATAATTTTATAGATTTGTAGACCAGGCATTTTTGGACACAGGGATACCTAATGTGTATGTGCTTCACAGTATTTAAGTACTTTTGGATGTGTTCTATGAAAAGGGAGGTGATTTGAATTTTTTATATTCTTTATTTTTTTATATATTTTTTTTTAAATTTATTTTTGCATTTATTAGACTCCCTAGGGGTCTTGAACCCCAGGGGGTCTGATCACTAATGAAATGCATTACAATGCTAATGCATTGCAAATTACCGACGCTTCTATTGCAGCCTGCAATAGAAGAAGATGAGAGACAAAAGGCTTCCGGATGTCATAGTAAAGGGACCACGGCCCTGGAGCTTGCAAAATGGCACCTCGGTCAACTTTGACCGAGGCGCAGGGGGGGGGGTTAATGTGCGGGCACTGATCGTGGGCATTAGCGCCAGGTCTCTGCTGTATAAAACAGCAGAGACCCGGCAGACATAGCGGCCGCTCAGCTCCCAAGCGGCTGCCATATTTAAATACCCAACATCCGCCGTACTATTATGGCGGATGTCGGGAAGGGGTTAAAGAGTCTATCACCCCAGCCCTGCAGATAGATAGATAAGGATCGGATCACCTGAATCAAACAGTGTCTTCCCCTTGTGAATCGCTGTCTTCATTGCTGAAGTATTGCTGTTTTTTTCAATATGCAAATTAGCTCTTTGGAGCAATGAGGGCATTGTCACTGCTGCAAAGAGGTCAGTGGCAACGCCCTCATTGTTCCAAATAGCTTATTTGCATATTGACAAAAACAGCAATAACTCGGCAATTAAGACACTGATTCCCAATGGGAAGACACGGTTTAATTTAGACAACCCTAACTTATATATTAGAGATGGGCAAACCTATCTATAAAACATAGTGTATGACACTGTCAGGGCTCCTAGGAACCTATCTATAAAACAGTGTAGAACACTGTTAGGGCTCCTAGGAACCTACTGTATCTATAAAACATAGTGTATAACACTGTCAGGGCTCCTAGGAACCCATGTATAAAACAGTGTAGAACACTGTCAGGGCTCCTAGGAACTTATCTACAAATACTGTATGACACTGTCAGGGCTCCCAGGAACCGATCTATAAAATATAGTGTATGACACTGTCAGGGCTCCTAGGAACCTATCTATAAAACATAGTGTATAACACTGTCAGGACTCCTAGGAACCTATCTATAAAACATAGTGTAGAACACTGTCAGGGCTCCTAGGAACCTATCTATAAAACATAGTGTATGATACTGTCAGGGCTCCTAGGAACCTGTCTATAAAACATAGTGTATAACACTGTCAGGGCTCCTAGGAACCTATCTATAAAACAGTGTAGAACACTGCCAGGACTCCTAGGAACCCATGTATAAAACAGTGTAGAACACTGTCAGGGCTCCTAGGAACTTATCTACAAATACTGTATGACACTGTCAGGGCTCCCAGGAACCGATCTATAAAATATAGTGTATGACACTGTCAGGGCTCCTAGGAACCTATCTATAAAACATAGTGTATAACACTGTCAGGACTCCTAGGAACCTATCTATAAAACATAGTGTAGAACACTGTCAGGGCTCCTAGGAACCTATCTATAAAACATAGTGTATGATACTGTCAGGGCTCCTAGGAACCTGTCTATAAAACATAGTGTATAACACTGTCAGGGCTCCTAGGAACCTATCTATAAAACAGTGTAGAACACTGCCAGGACTCCTAGGAACCCATGTATAAAACAGTGTAGAACACTGTCAGGGCTCCTAGGAACTTATCTACAAATACTGTATGACACTGTCAGGGCTCCCAGGAACCGATCTATAAAATATAGTGTATGACACTGTCAGGGCTCCTAGGAACCTATCTATAAAACATAGTGTATAACACTGTCAGGACTCCTAGGAACCTATCTATAAAACATAGTGTAGAACACTGTCAGGGCTCCTAGGAACCTATCTATAAAACATAGTGTATGACACTGTCAGGGCTCCTAGGAACCTGTCTATAAAACATAGTGTATAACACTGTCAGGGCTCCTAGGAACCTATCTATAAAACATAGTGTATGACACTGTCAGGGCTCCTAGGAACCTGTCTATAAAACATAGTGTAGAACACTGTCAGGGCTCCTAGGAACCTATCTATAAAACATAGTGTATGACACTGTCAGGGCTCTTAGGAACCTATCTATAAAATATAGTGTAGAACACTGTCAGGGCTCAAATTTCTAGCTCTCTAAGGCAGCATAAGTTATGTCAATGTGAATGTGACCTGTATGCGTATGGAAAAACGGATGGTAAGCAGGGGATACATATTCTTAGTTTAACCATATACTGCGCTGACACCCGCTTTTACACATTTAACATTTAAAACACTCCAAAAATTACCTGTTTTTTGGGGAATATGTGCACGCCCATGGTTTTTTAGACACACATGGCGGATATTTTGCAAAAAGCAATACATTTTTAGAAACATTTGCCCATTTTGATGGTTTGTAAGTGCTATAGGGGCTTATTGTTATTGTGAAGAGATATTTGTGGCTGTGAGCCAAGTTGAAAGTGATGAAGAATTGGCTTTTCAAACCAAAAAGCTGTCAAAAATTTCTTCATGGGAGCAGATGTGAAATCAAAATAGTTTTAGCATTGAAAGATCCAGTTATGCAGGTTTTTTTTATGTGGGGACCTTTTTTTTTCCCCACCAACAGTGTGGTATAGTCTACATGTCTGCAGTGGTGAGCAGCTGTGACAACATATGTGGCAGTGCCACAGGGCGTAATAGGATGGGCCATTATTCTGTAGTTCTATTGCATTTGTTTTTCCGGTAGAAAATTGAGCTATTGCTTTGGATTATGTATCTCGTGATGACCATTTTAATTTGCAGGAGATGAATCACAAAGTATTCCTTTTCATGAAACCATTGGAATATTCTGGTCGGATCCAACTCGCAAACGAATTGGTTCACCCATCTCTACTATCTATCTGTGGGCCTGGGCTGATATGCTGGGTTCTGGGGACAGTTTCCCTTTACTCAGTGTAAGATCCCCAACTCCCAAATCTCGGTATGACTATGTTTAGGATTTTAGGACATTTGGATAACAGACCCCTACAACTGTAATAGCGGACTGATGATTGGTCACCAAAATAACAATGTGTTGACAAGTCTAGTTCCATGTCCGGGCGCCATCACTGTAGATTATTTTGCATGTTGGTTTGATGTAATGCTTGAAGTGTTTTTACCATGGTGTGCTCTGTTCTCTTCCAATCTGATATCTCCATTACCTTCCACAGCTTGTAGAGGACACTGCCCCCGAAATCTCGCCAGCTGGACCGCAACTGTTAAATTTACAAACGGACTGAATAAGGGAAGCGTTGCCAAATTCCTGTGTCCTGCAGGACAATATCCATGGCCGCAAAGCAGCCGCACATGCCAAAAAAATGGCGAATGGTCAGAAATAGAAAGCAGTTTTGGGAAGACGATAAAATTTATATCATGTAGAAGTGAGTATAATGAGTGTGCACTATGTCATAAAATACTTTGAATTGACGGGGAGAACTGCAGAAGAACTTTCCGGCAATATTCAGATATATGGGATGTGGGCAGAATTCACAATAAGTGATCGGAGCAGCATGCCGCGTTTCAGCTCACAAGGCGCTTGTCTCAGGCATTTCTACTACTGGTGAGCTGAAATGTGGCATGCTGTGGGTGTAAATGGTCACATATCGTGATGTGCTGCCGGCATCCTGTTTGATTCCAAAAGGACATTTGGGTGACGTCCTTGAGGGGTGCCCCATTATTTGCCTGTGCTGCTGGGTATACTGTTTGCATAATAGTAATATTCTATAGCTTGCACCTAATAGTAACCTACTGTAGTTGATGGCAATAGTTGATAAACTTACTGATAATCCTACCTTATTGATGTAGTGGAAGGCGAGGTGACTATCAGTTTTTCATTATGTTTATGCACCTCCCCTGGGCCCCCATTTATTATACTTTGGGGTCTAAAGAGATCCCAGAGTACCATAATAATTAAACTTCCGCTGCAGACCGAACAAATTTGGCCCTACATAGAGCAAGCTGATAAAACCTCACGAATATTCTCTAAATTAATCTCATGAGGTTCGCCCCCTTCTAGTCTTGTATAAAGATATTAAAAATAAGGGGACCCAATACTGACTCCTGTGGCACCCCATTGTTCACTGACCCAATCTGAGTATGTATCATTAATAACCACCCTCTGTAACTGAGTCACTTTCCCTGCATTCTCATTTTTATGGTTAATCTTTTATGTGGTAGAGTATCCAATGCCTTTGAAAAGTTCAGATACAAAATCCACACATAATTGACTTTTATGGTGGTATTTGAGATGGTAATGGGCATGATAATAGTGATAAACAATTATTGGGGACTTCTTCTGCCACTCTATCACCCTCCCCCAAAATGGCCAAAGGTTGTCAATTGGTTGAATTGGCAGCATTCCAAATATGTCTATTAAGATCTACAACTACTGAACACCTAGGGGAGGAAAGCTGGCCTTGAAAATTACCCGAGTTTTCATACAAAGTTGAAATATGTGCAAGGTCTTGCTGGGTAGTCTGTTCTATGAATAATCTTCATACATGGTGTCCTATCAATTTATCTGCTGCTAATAATCACATTATGGCTGCAGCACATTTTCCTTTTGCCTCTGAGGATGTAGACGTGTACAATAAGGAGCAGACTTTCCCTCCCTATCCATTATAACTGGTTTATTTACATGTAATTCTGCTCAGAGTAACTGTACAATAGCAAACAAGTAGCAGAGAAAAGCCCACGTGAGAACAATATAGGAGGTCTAGGAACACTGTACTGCAGATAAATGCAAATACAGGCAGGCATGATATAGCTAAAAAGACACAGGAAAAGAGTAATCAATGAGCAGAGTCAGTAAAGATGCTTTCTGTCTGTGAATAATATCCCATCTTTAACCACACAAGCAGCCAGAGATAGATATAAGTACATAAAAGGCTTTCCTTACATTGTACGTTGTGAGATGTACAATATGTTCAGTCCTTTGGACAGAGAAAGCAGTTTGCAGACGTGCTGTGAGGAGAACAAGCCCTCCCCTCTCCATTCACTGTCTGAAGAACCGAGTCCTTCTCTTTTCACTCACTGCTTCTTAATAGTATCTATGGACGGGACTTCCATAGTAACAGGGAGAGAACTGCAAATTAGCTAAAAGGGAGACACTTAGTGGCAGCAACTTTAGAGAGTTTTTTCGGGCAGAAAACAGCAATATATTTAACTAAAGTCAGTTAGATTTTGGTCCAGAATCACATGCTATGTGAAATGAGACTAAGTTGTCTGAAAAGTTAGTGACTATTTAATAACACCTCCACTGGTTCCACCTAGCATGGGAAATGCGGCGTCCCTATGTCCGAGAACTCCCCAACCAGTATGGCTCATATTTTATGTTTTTTCTTACCAATCATGATCCCTGGGTCCACAGTGGCCCCTGCACACAGTGTAATCTTTTATAGTGTCCCCTGCACACAGTATTATGCCCCACAGTGTCCCCTGCACACAGTATTATGCCCCACAGTGTCCCCTGAACACAGTATTATGCCCCATAGTGGCCCCTGCACACAGTATTATGCCCCATTGTGGCCCCTGCACACAGTATTATGCCCCATAGTGGACCACCCACAAACTATTTTTATACGATCAGAGGCCCAGGGGCAGTGACAAACATAAAAACCACTATTACTCCCCTCTCCTTGGCCCCGGTGCACTCTTTGCTACTTTTGGCTCTCTTCAATATCGGCACAGATGTCATGTGGGCCAGGCTGGTGTTGCAACGCATAATGACGCTGGCCTGGCCCACCTGACATCTGGGATGTCACCAAAGAGGCCTGAAAATTGCAGATTGTCACACTGGAGTGCAGGAGAGGTGAGTAACACTGGTTTTCATGTTCACTCACCTCCCCTGGGCCTCCGATTATTATACTCTGAGGCCCTGTTTGCCCAACAAATACTCTTGCCACGGGCCCACGCCGTAATTACCGATCCTGCTCACAGCTGCCTTCGCTTCCCCTTCTGTGCTCCAGGGGGCCCCAGCGACATCATATGGGATGCAGAAGGGGAAGCGGAGGTGGTCATGAGCAGGAGCGTGGATGTAACGTCTCTGCTTGTTCGGGTCTCTGTGCCACCCTCCACTCGCACGCTGCGGCGCAGGAGGCGTGTTCAGTTTGATTTCTTGATTAAGGTTGTTGTTGCTCAGTCTGAACACTGTCCTAGTACTACTACTTTGTAATTGAATTTCAGCCACACCCGTCTCCTGCACCTTGTTTCTTTCTGCTCCTCAAATAGTTAATCTTAGCCTTGCCTGTGTGAATGACAGCCTGTCTACCAGTCAAGTCTGGGGTAGCTCCTGGACTTCCTATAAACAGGTCATCAGCTCACACATAGTCGCTGGCTATTGTGACTCTGTCCTGTGACCTTGTCCTTGCTAAGCTGTTCCTTTGCTATTGTATTGTATTACTCTCCTCTGACCTTTGGCTTCCCTAATGACTACTCCTTGGATTTCGATTTGGTACTGCTTTGTCTCTCTGATTTTGACCCTTGGCTTGCTGACTCCTCTTCTGTGTTGTTAGTCTTGTCTTGTTCTGTTTGTCACTTATTTCTAGGAAGGGTTTTGCCACCCAGTTGCTCCTGTCATTAGGACAGTGTGGCAAGTAGGCAGGGACAGGGGCTGGGTCTCCTTTAGGGCTCACTGTCTCTGTCATTCCCTTCCTCCCAGGTTTCTGCAGCAGCACTGAGGAATTGCTCAACTGGCCCGTTAAATGCTGGGGTTACTCCAGCAGGTAACAGCCTATAAAAAAAAAAAAATCAGGGGCCTTCCGGGCCCCTTAAGGTCCCAGGCCCTGTGGCATCCGCTATGGCTGCTACCCTGGTACTTACGCCACTGGGAGAACCACCAAATTGTTCATGATAGAAGCATTAAAATGAATAAAGGAACATTAAGGGAGATTTAATAAGGAAAATGTGCCAGTGTTCTGGTGAAATTTTCACCAAAGAACTGTTTAATATGCCTAGCACCACTTACCACTTTTTAGACACTTTTACGACCTGTAAGAAAAGGGGTATGGCTTTGTAGAAAGTGTATTTTTCCAATGTCAATTAAGCGTACTAATAGGAGTAAAGTTAGACTAGACAGTCTGATTTATCAAACAGCATTAAACACTATGATAAATTTGGTGCAGGTTAAGACTGTCTAGTCTAAAATTGACAGTCTAAAACTTATACAATTTTACTAGATCTGCCCCATTGTCTTTTATACAGTCATATGCAGAAAACATTAAAGGCATTTTCCACTAATAACACAAGGCAGGGGATAAGTGTCTTATCATTGGGTGTCCAACCCTCAGGACCCCCAGCGATAGCAAGAACATGAATGGAGTAGTGAAGTGGTGGTCAGGGGTGTAGCTATAGAGGGGTGCAGAGGTAGCAGTCGCTACTGGACCCTGAGGGGGCCCCAAATATTCCTTTGCCACATAAAATATACCACTATTCTAAATAGCACAAGGTAGGTAAGGGCCCCATTACTGATTTTGCATCGGGGCCCAGGAGCTTCAAGTTAATCCTCTGGTGGTGGCCATGCATGTGCACTACTGGTCCATTCACACGTAGGGCCCCACTTGTCTGAACCCTGATGCTCTTTCTCTAAACATGTACAGTCCCTTTGTGAGACTAAGAATTATTGTTGAAAAATAAAATTTCAATAGTTTCAAGAAAATAAGATCCAATCTGGTTTGTTATAGAATTAAATGAAAAAATTAACCCCATACTGTACATAATTAGCATTGTAGTATTCTCAATAAGCCAAACTATGATCTAAAAGTGACTGAAAATAATCATGTTTTTTATTCCATGCAGTGAAAAAAATCTTAATCCACCTCCAAAAAATGGAATAAAAAACTACAACTGATCCCACAAAAAGCAAGCCCTCGTATGACACATCATCAGCATAAAAATGCTGAGAATAATTTTATGATGTGATATACCCAAAGCTGAACGTGGTAAAACCACAAGAAAACTCCTTTGCTTTTCTTTTTGCTCCTTTTTTTTTCCAAAAACGGTGCTAATGAAAACAGCAAAACACCAAATCTTTACATAACTACATTGATGAAAATATAGAAATGTTTTGGCTCTTGAAATTCATCAATTCACCATTTTTTAAAGTTGTTTTTATTGTGCAAAAGTAGTAAAACATTAATAAAATAATTTAATACCACATGATAAAGTATGTCTAAACAAAACTAAAATTAAAAAAGGAGAAATTCAATTTTTTCTAGACCCAAAATAAAAATTAGTTATACAATAAATATATATATATAGATATATATGTAATTAAAAATATAACTCATCCCCCAAAAAGTAAGCCCTCATATGCCTATTTTGATGTAAAATAAAAAAAAAGTTATGGGCTTTGCAATAACAAAAGAAAATTGTTTGGTCATGAAGGTCCATAGTAGACCGTCCACTATGGTGGGAAGGTGGTAGTGCCATTTTATAAGATACAATTGCATTGGATAGTTATGAGTAAGTCACGAGGACCGCTATGGGCATCTACCTATGTCCATGAATACCAAGGATTAATACTCTGTTTCTGATTACCGTTCTGTGGGGGTAGTATTGGTCATAAAGTTTAGCTGGTACTGGCACTTTATCAAATATGATAATGTGTAACTTTAATGGATAGTTATGACCAAGTCAGAGGGACCGCCATGGGCACCTACCAAAGTCCATGAATGGCACATACATGAACAGACCTGACTCGTAATGACAATTAGTACTCTATAGTAACATTTAAATTGATACAAAAGTATCTTCTATTTTTAATTTTCTATTATTTTTTCAGAATATCTATGTCCTGAACCTGTTACATTTGAAAATGGACAATTTCACCCAAGAGGACCTTTTTCTGTAGACTCCAATGTTACCTTCACATGTAATGATGGTTACATACCCAGAGGATCTATGGTGAGAACATGTATGGAAAATGGTACATGGAGTGGAGAGATGGCTGTCTGTGATGATGAAGGTGAGTGAATGTCATGGGCTAGTATAGTGCATAGATAAACAAATACAAAACACATATAGAAGAGCAGAGGGGTTGTCCATGAAACAAGGACAGAAAATGATCTCCAGTTTTTCTCACCTGTCCATGGGTTGTGTATGGTATGTAACTCATTTCCATGTAAAGGAATAGGGCTGAGCTCCACTACGAAATATAGAAGTGAGTCAGTGAGAATTTAGAACGGGGGATGAAGTTTAGGATTGTCTCAGTGCAATATAATTGAGGAACATAAAGGAATAGAAATATATGGGCTCTTAGGGAGTCTGTCACCCGAACCCAACATAGCATGCATAGCAGTATGACAACAGGGGGTTATTATGATATCATTGGATGTCATTATTTTATGTGGTCTACCCCACAGCCGGCTACTGCCCTGATCCAGGTATACCTGTGGGTGCAACTAAAAGAGGTGTCCGATATGACGTGAATGATACTGTCTCCTACAAATGTATGCCCGGCCTTACTCTGATTGGATCATCAAAAAGAACCTGTTTAGAGAGCAGGCGATGGAGTGGGACTGAAGTCACCTGTCATTGTGAGTACTGGGGTCAAGAACTGATTTTTAAAGAGGAACTTCCACCAACTCCAGCTCTTTACTTTCTTTAATAGGTGTCGTCAAATGATGCTGCTCTAGATGGAATTTTTTTCCAACTTCTATTTAGGTTCTCTACTGTCAGGAGGGCGGTCCTAGACTGGAACAGACAGCCTGGGATCGCACACCTGACAGTAGAGAGCCTATTTAGCATATTAGGTTTGAAACTAACAGCACCAATTGCTCAGGAATGTTAGGGGTTACAGAAAGTCTCCCATAGGACATCTGTTTTTTGGTACACTCATCCTCTTGCACTTATGGTTGGCATCTCCTTTTGCTGCTCATAATGGATGACTTCTCTCTTTTTTCCCAGTCCCTAATACGCTTCACCTCCTGGAAGAAGTTGAAGAGTACTTTGCAGGGTCATTTGATGACATCCTGAATGCTCGTGAAGACATAAGTAAGTCTATCGTACAACTAATCATGGTATTGCACCAGTTAGAGGGAAATGTGGCACAGTATCTGGTGGTTGGTAGCACTCCATCCTGGTATAACTAAAAAAATACATCTGGCCCTGAAAAAAAAAGACGCCCTATGCATCCTTGTGCACGGAAATATAAAAAAAGTTATCGCAACTCTAAGAAAACATTTTTTTCAAAAGTTTTGCATTTTTTTTTAACTGGTTAAAACCTAAATAAAACTATATAATAGTGGTATCCCCGGAATCATAGCAACCCATAGAAAACAGGTGACATCTCATTTTGGCTGCACAGTGATCGCCATTGAAAAACGAAGCCCGTAAGGAAGTCGCACAAATGTACTTTTTCTTCAATTCCACCCAATTTTGAATTTTTTCCCAGCTTCTCAGTACATTGTATAGAATATTAAATGGTAGCATCATGAAGAACAATTTGTCCTGCAAACATTAAGCCCTCCTATGGTTTTGTGAACAGAAAAATAAAAAAATTATGGGTTTGGAAGGCAGATACAGAAATGGGGTTAAACATAGGTAGGAAGGGTCCCCATTATAGTTTTTCATTGGGGTCTAGGAGTTTCATTCACGAAATTCACCCATCTCTACTCATAAGGAGACCAACATGACCAATAACCAGCCAATGAAAGAACTGATAGAATTGTATTTCTATTGAACAGACCAATAATTCAGATAATCCTCAGGAAACTGTAAGTCAGCCCCTATGATATATCCATTTGTTTTGGAGGTGCCACGGGAGAAACGCTGCAGATAAAGAAGGACGGGATTCTCAATGTCTATATTCTGGTGGATGCCTCTGATACCGTTGGTATAGAACAGTTTGAGACCATTAAGAAGAGTGCGGAGATTCTTGTCAGCGAGGTTTGTATCGATCCTATATTTGTACCTATCTGTCTTGTATCTTTACTTACATGAAATAAGGATCTGGCTGCAGAACCATCTGTGTGCCTTAAAGGGAGTCTGCCACCAGAATCCAGCCCTGTAGACACATAGGTTAGGGTCACCTGAATCAGTTGGTGTTTTCCTCTTGTGAATTGCTGCTTCCGTTGCCAAGATATTGTTGTTTTGTCAATATGCAAATTATTCATTTGGAGCAACGAGTTTACTGCGACTCAACTCTTTGGAGCAATGGCAATGGCCAGCGAGATGAGTATTACTTTTTTTTGTTAGTGAATTTTTCTGCGGGGACCACAAGGAGGGGACACTATTTATACTTTGGGGGCCACATTGAGAGGACATTATACAGTGGGGCCACAATAAGGGGGATTATTTATACTGTGATGGCCATAATGAGGGGGATATTATACTGTAGGGTCCACAATGATGGGAACATTATACTCTGGGAACCACAATGAGGGGGCATTATTTACACTGAGTAGGCTACAAAGAGTGGGATATTTTACTTTGGGGGCCACAATGACTGCAACATTTTACTATGGAGGCCACAATTAGGGGTGTATTATTTATACTGTGGTAGCTACAATTATACTATAGGGACCACAATAAGGGGGACATTATGTGTGAAAACTGCATTACAAATTGTTGTTGTGGGAGCCACAATGATGGGGATATTATACTGTAAGGGCTACAAAGGGGCATGATACCATGTCAGGGTCCACTAAAGGGAAATAATGCTGTGTGGGGGCATAACAGGACTTGGTTGCGAATGGGTGTAAGGCCAAAGGGAGCATGAGCAGAGAAATTTGCCCCAGAGAAGTTTTATGCCTCCTTCAGTCTTTTGCAAGATGGAACGGAGGTATGCAACCAATGTACTTTACGTTAACACTTTTCTATATATATCCTGCATGGTCCCAGGGTTGTTTCCAAGTGAGAAAGAGACAGTTATGGCGTAGATTCTCTTCTACTTACTGGGGTATATTTATCAATAGAAGTCCGACACTTCTCTGTCTGCATTTGCATCAAAAATTACAGTGCACGACATTTACAACATATATATGAACAGTGTGCACCAGAAAGAACATAAAAATACGACAGACTCGACACTTCTGAAAAATATGCCCCAGAATGGGCGGGGTTTATAAGTGTCTCATTATACAACACATTTACGAGACAGAAAAATATGAGATTTTCTTGTACAAAGTAGAGCAAGTTTAAACAGAATTTTGGCGCAAGGGCAATGAAGGCTGATTTTTTGGCACAATGGAGACAGTTTTTTTTATTTTTGGTACAATGGAGACAGATTTTTTTGGCGTATCGGAAAAAGGAGCCAGAATTTTGGTGTGTCGGAAATTGAGACAAATTTATGAAGGTCCGTACAAAGGATTTATAAATATGTCTAAAACTACGAACAGGGGAACAGGTGTCCTCTCCATAAATCTGTCAGAAGTCTTGGCACCAGAATGGAAATCTATGCCCGGTAGGAACTGGCATAGATTTCCATTTTAACGCACAGGAAACTTGCACAGAATGTAATGGACGAGCCACCAATTTGGGCTAAAACGCATATTTGGGGTAAGAAAGGGCCTTGTGCCAAACATGTACCTCAATATCATCCCTCTGTGCCAGAAAACTGTGTCATTGCCCTGGTATACACCCTATACTATTTATTTATGCAAAGGTTAAGTATGGCAGTATGATTTTATAGATAACCTGCAGGATTTTTTTTAATGTTATCTTATGCTTAAAGGGGTTGTCCAAGAATTGGACAAATCACAGAGGAGGATGGGGAGGGTGTAACATAAAAAAACCAATCATACTCACCTGTCCCTGGTGCTCTGGTGTCTGCCGCCGCTGTCTGTTAGAGAGCACGCCGTACCTTCATCGCTGGAAGTCCTCTGTCCCACATGATTGGCCTCAGTGGTCATATTGGGTGCAGGATTTCTGGCCAAAAGTAGTGGCCGACACCGGAGCACTGGGAACTGGTGAGTATGATTTGTTTTTATGTTACACCTTCCCTGGCCTCCTTTGTGTTTTGTTAAGTTCCTGGACGACCCTTCACTACATGTTACTACTGGGACACAATATTACCAGCGTTGGACTGAGATTCCATGGACCCGCAAGATAAAAAGATTCTGAGGGCCCACCAATATCCTTAGGAAACAGACTATAGTACCCTTTAAATTTGGGTCTTCTGCTAGACCTGTTAGAGCCTGGGCTCTCTGATACTCTGGTGTGGCCAGTCCAACCCTGAACTTAACCCTGAAGGATACAATTCTATAAGCAATGCCTTCTGTATCTACGGCACCTCTGTCTCATTTTTCTTGTCCTGCTAGCTCGGGGCGTTTGACATGACGGTGCAGTTCGGAGTGATCTCTTTCGCTATGGAGCCTGAAATTATTGTCAACATCTTAAACAATGAAGATGCCGATGAGGTGGTGAAGATTATTGAGAATGGACTGAATTACACCGGTGAGGACCACACAGGGCACATATATGGAAAAACATGCACAATTTTGGAAACTCAATACTATTCTCCACCTTGACTGTAGAACACAAGTCCGGGAAAGATACCTATAGTGCTCTGGAGGAAGTGCTCTGGATGATGTCACTTCAGAAGGAGACGTATAAGGACGCAGCAGTGTGGGATTCTATTTATCACGTCATCGTATTACTGACTGATGGTGAGAGATGGTGAATGTGCCGCATTACACTTATTTTAGTCTGTGAAAGACTACACTATTTGGTGGAGCAGTTGTCATAGAGAGAGGCCACGCCAAGTCTCTATGACAATCCTGTAATACCACAGCAGGCCATGTGATGTAGGTTCAGGATGATCTGGTAGAGATGACGTTTAGAGCCACCTGTAGTGATGATGGGGAGGTAAGAATGGCTGAAGCACTAATATTGCTGAGCTTCACCTGGAGCTTTGTCTGCTGATAAGACTCTAAAGAGGCCTATACACACTGAAGGTGTTGTACCAACTTTTGAAGTTATCCCCTATCAATCCAGAGCCCCATCTTGGGATCTGTGGGAGTCCCAATGGCTGGACCCCAATTGATCATGAAGTTATCCTCCATCCTCTCAATAGTGGATAACTTCAAAAGTTGGTGGAACACCTTTAGATAGTACTTGGCCAAATCTGAAAATTTTGGTAGTATAGGCTAACGTTATGTATATGGATTTCTGGCAGAAGTCTAGGAAAAGAAGTATCAGCCATGTGAATTTCAACATGCCTTGATGTTTACCTCCAATTATGAAACAACTTTTCATAAATGAATAGTGCAGGTGAGTATAAGAAAGTTTGCAATATATTTTATTAAGGAAAAATGCTTCTTCCTCCACTTAGGCCAAGTTACTTTTTCCATAGCAGTCAATGAGAAGGATGCTGAAAAGACAGAAATAATTGCTGCTGCTGCTACACTCTGCTACACTGTGAGGGAGGGAGCTCTTCCAACACAGCTCCCTCCTCCCCTCTCCATAGACTTCTGCATGTGAGGTGAATATGGAGAACAGTCTGAGTGAAGATAAGGAGGAGGAGAGGAGTCTAATAAGTGGAGATGGAAACAGATTTCTTTAATAAGATATATTACAAAGTTTCTTATATTCACCTGGACTATTCATTTATGGAGAGTAGTTTTATACGTGGAGGTACACTTTAAGCCCCAATGCAAAGCCCTAGTGAGCTGCCAGAGATGATCATAGACTTATTGTCAATTGACTCTTCAATTTTTTTGCCAAAACAAACCTTAAATCATTTCACTAAAGATGCCGGAGACGTAAAACCTAAATTCCCACATTACTGTTCTTTTCAGGAAAAATCGAAATGAGCGGTCAACCTACGGAAATATTGAAAAATATGAAGAAATACCTGAACATTACAAGAAAAAGGATAAACTATTTAGGTGAGCTACAGATAATATAGAATACACAGTTGTAAGAAAAAGTAAGTGAACCCCTTGAATGACCTGGATTTCTGCATTGATTACTAAGCCCATTAAACTGGTCACGCCGCCATTTTTTTCTTCATTAAATTTTTATTGAGTTTACAATAGGTGAAACAGAACAATGTACAAGAATATCAAATCTATAAAACAATGTTGGAGGGAGGGAAGATCAAAGAAGGGGGACGCGGGAGGGGGAAAGCATTTGGGAGAAGGAGGTTGTGGCAAGTGGGGATGAGGATAACATTTAACTCAGCAGAGCAGAGGAACTCAAAGTAGTAAGGCTTACTGGAACAGATTGGTAGAAGGGTCTCAGTAGTTCCCGTCAAGCGGGAGCATATGATGGGTATATAAGGGATGGGGGTAGGTAACAGGGCGAAAGAGTGAGACGAGCATAGGGAGTACAGGTTAAAGGGGGAGGACAGTGCAGTGGGACAAAGAAAGTTACATTGGGGAGGCAGAGAAGATAGACTGAAGCACCATCATTTTTTTGATGGATGTGAGGAGTGTAGTGCAGGAAGCTGGTCATACACATAAGATAAAAATCAGCTCTGATTGACCCGATCGATCAATGCTGGGATGGTTCTTGTGAACGATCCCACCATCAACATTAACAGCTAAACTTCCAGACCAGTTGGGTACTTTAATTGTAAAAAACATAACTCTGCCAAACATTGTCACCTTTGGCCAACCACCAGCCCTGAAAAATTCCAACAGCAATATGTCTTTGTCTAACGTCTCTAAGTCTAATGTGTATGTCCAGCTTCAGTTCCAGTGAAGGCGAATGCTAATGCTTCAGTAGACACTCTGGACAATTGTATGCTTCCAACTTTGTGGAAATAGTCTGGGGAAAGACCTTTTCGGTTCATCACCTTTGTCTATCTATCTATGTATCTATCTCATATCTATCTATCTATCTATCTATCTATCTATCTATCTATCTATCTATCTATCTCCTATCTATCTATCTATCTATCTATCTATCTATCTACCTATCTATCTATCTATCTATCTCCTATCTATCTATCTATCTATCTACCTATCTATCTATCTATCTATCTATCTATCTATCTACCTATCTATCTATCTATCTCCTCTCTATCTATCTATCTATCTCTATCTATCTATCTATCTATCTCCTATCTACTCTATCTATCTATCTATCTATCTATCTATCTATCTATCTCCTATCTATCTATCTATCTATCTATCTATCTATCTATCTATCTATCTATCTATCTATCTATCTATCTATCTATCTATCTATCTCCTATCTATCTATCTATCTATCTATCTCATATCTATCTACTGTATCTATCTATCTATCTCCTATCTATCTATCTATCTATCTATCTATCTATCTCCTATCTATCTATCTATCTATCTATCTATCTCATATCTATCTATCTATATCATATCTATCTATCTCATATCTATCTATCTATCTATCTATCTATCTATCTCATATCTTCTATCTATCTATCTATCTATCTATCTATCTATCTGTCCATATACATATGTATATATGGCCACATTTGATGCTGATATACACTTCATTATTCCCACATTTTCCTTTCTTATAGATGTCTATGCCATAAATATTGTAAATGACACAGATGAGACTGGGCCAAGTTCACCGGCATCCGAGGAGTATGACAGACTTGGTTATACCTTCAGGAATGCAGAAAGCATGAAGACGGTTTTCCATCGTATTACATGTACAGTATCGCAAATCTTATCTCACTCATATATCTCATTCTATCTATCTATCTATCTATCTATCTATCTATCTATCTATCGTGTGCCTTTCATATATCTCATATCTATTTATCTTGTATCTCTCAATCATCATCTGATCAATCATCTAAATTTTACTTAAAAAGCATCAATCTGCTGATTTTTTATTTCTACAGATATTAGTGATTATGGGGAAATGTGCGGCCTCAGTGGCAGAAGTTCACATAAAGCACATGATCATCATCCATGGAACGTGAGGATTACAGTGAGTGTGTAAGAGGCTCGGTCCTTACCAGGGTCTTTGACCCTATGAGTGGTCTTATTTGGAGCCCCACTTGGGGATGGCGCAGTAACACTGGCAGACATGGCAAGTGGAACAGCAACAATTTTTTTTCATGTACATATAGGCTGGGAAATGGTTAATTAGCACATCCCCATGTATGTTACATCTGGTATAACAGCGATCCTGACTGTTTAACCTCTGAGATGCTGTGGTCAACAGCAACTGTGGCATCTTAGCTGTCTGTCAGTCATAGCTGCCGTCATAGCTCTTCTCTTAGGACCTTCCAGATGCATGTCCTAATAGAACGTCTGTTACTGTTCAGTAACAGGCACAATATACTGCAATGCATATGTATTGTAGTATATTGTACTAGTGATCAAGACTCCTAATGGTAAAGTATTCAAGGGACTTGAAAAACAAAATACAAAAAAAATAAACAAAATGTTAAAAAAATATATCTGAAAATTATGCATATTTAAAAACAAAATAAAAATTCTACACATTTTTTATCACCATGTCCATAACAATCTGACCTATAATATGATTCTTCTATTTCACCCACATATCGAATGGCATAAAAAAAGAAAAATAAAAAAATAGTGCCAAAACAATTTTTGTTTATCCTGTTATTCCAAAAATAGAATATAAAGTGATCAAAAAGTCAAATAAATTGGAAAATGACGCTGATGAAAACTCTAATTTCCCCAATTTCCTAGGAGCAGCACAATAATGGGGTATTTCTGCCCCTGTGTACTTGTAGGACAGATGAAACATTTAATTTACCGTTTCCAGTCCACTCTTGAAGGGGTTGTCCAGGCAAAAATGGACAATCCTTTTAACATTTAAATCAGCTGGGGGCAGTGAAAATAATAAAAAAAAATGTATACTCACCTGTCCTCTGATGATCCGGTGTCCTCCCGTGCATCCCGGTTCTTCTGCTCTGGTGGCTTCTCCCAGGTCTCTTCTGTAGTTCCGTTGAAGCCGCTGATTGGCCTCAGTGGTCACCGCTGAGGCCTATCAGTGGCCTCAGGAAGAGGACCCGTGATGCCACGGGTAGTGACATTGCAGGCCCTTCGTTTATTGGCCTAAGCAGTCACGTGACTGCTGAGTCCAATCAGCGGCTTCAGCAGAACTCCAGAAGAGACCCAGGAGAAGCCACTACCGGGATGTGCCTGAGGACACCAGAGCAATGGGGACAGGTAAGTATGCATTTTTTTTTTTTTTTTTCACTGCCCCCAGCTGATTTAAACGTTAAAAGGATTGTCCATTTTTACCTGGACCACCCCTTTAACCACTTCCATACCAGATGCTTTACCCCCCTTTCCAGACCAGAAACATTTTAATTTTTTTTTTGTATGTGAGGTTTTGAGGGCTATAACATTTTTATCTTTTGCGTTATTCAACTAATTTCTGCGTCTTTTTTCGGTGACACATAGGGCTTTATTTTTATGTTTTTTTTATTTTTGCATGCATTTTAATTTTTTTTATATCTGGGAAAATATAAACAGGAGGAGAGAAAACGGGTCTGTTTTTCACTTTTCATTTTTTTTTTATTTAATAACACAAAGTGCTACTAAAAAACTTTTTAAAATAGTTTTTACTCTCCATTACGGTAATTTTTTTATTTTGTATGGTGTTGTCGGGGGGTGGGGCTATAACCTTTAATAAGGGCGTATTATTTTATTTATTTTTTTAATTATTTTATTTACTTTTTTGTTTTTACTTTTCTTTTCATTTTTTTTTTTTAATTTTTGTTCTACATTCTGTCCCCATAACATCATAATAGACCTTTGGGGACATCTGATCCTTTTTTTTTTTTCTTTTTTTTAGTTGGGGAGGCTGATTTCTCCTGTAACTGGGGCTGGTACATTTAGCCCCAGTTGCAGGAGGACTAGAGCCTCCTGCCCGTTACTACAGAGCTTATAGAGCTCATCTGGGTCCTGTAGGACCCAGCAGCTCTAACACATGCTGATCCCGACAGATCATGTGACCGCCGGGTCAGAGGGGAGCCGCAAGATGGCTGCGCCCATAGCGGTATATACAGCGCTCATTGAGTGCTGTATACACAGCGATCGGGATGGCAGGGACGGTAATAAACCTTCCCTGCCTTCTCTCTGGGACCTCCGACTGAAGTTACAGCCGGCTCCCAGTTTCAGCAGCTGTACGATTTTGTGCAGCTGCTGTTTTCTTCTTGGACGTACCGGTACGTCCTTGCAGAAATAGACAACCACCTTCCAGATGTATATAGTCTATGGGCAGTCCGGAAGTGGTTAACACGGAAAGGACAGATATAAATCGTGCAGCTACAGCGGCAGGGAGCCAGCTTTTACTACAGCCGGACCTCCCTCAGGGAAGACAGGGACGGTTTATTACAGTCCCTACTTTCCCAATTGCTGTGTACACAACACTCAATTATGCCATAGGTTCTAGCTACGCCTCCAGTGACACAACAATTTTCACCTACGTAAAAATGACCATAATGGACAGGAAAAACTAATTACAAAATAGCAATTTGTGCTATAAAAAAAAAAAAAAAAAAAAAAAAAAAAAGACGCATTTCCTACTTTTTAAGATATTAAAATAATTAAAAAATCTGGAAAAATAACCCCAAAAAATAAAGCCCTATTTATCACCAAAAAAAGATGCAAAAATTATTTGAATAGCCCTCAAAACTGTATGTAACTGTAAAACCCAAACGTGTCCAGTCCTAAACCAGGGAAAATGGCCTGGTCCTGAAATGGTTAACTAACTTTAACTATAATAGCCCTCCCCTAACCTCTAAATAAGTTGACCCTACCCTTATGTGCTTTTTTCTGATATGTATATTAGATGGAGGTAATGGAAAGCCTTTGTGCTCTCTTGGAGATTTAATACTCTGTTCCCCATTTTGGAGGAGCTGTTTGACAGTTCGGGTCCGGCTACCAAAGTTGATATGGCCATCCCCAAGATGTCCCATCGCACCATCTTTCTAGCTAAGTATGGATCAAACTTGGAGGACCCCATGCATAAATGGGCTAAATGCTCACTTACTTGTCTCTTCCAACAAGGTGCTTAAGATGCAACATAAAGACCACATGCAGTTTCAGTCGGATATCGACTCTGGTGTTCCTAGATCTCGCTGCCTTTAGACACATTGCTGAAAAGAATGGCAAGTCTCTTCCACAGTCAGACGTGGACAGGGAATCTTATCATAACCTTCAGCAATCTAAATCCCAATATCAGTGGCGCTCCGGTTTCTACAGGGGCTCCAAGTACGCCAATAGAGAAGAAACCAGAATTTTGATGTCAGGTTTCCTCTTGGTCCTGTGACTGAAGACATTCCAGTGGGAAGCCATCTTTCCTTTTTCCTATATCCCTAGATATTGTCTATTCCAAACCCTATATATTATTCGAGAAGGCTACTCCATAGACTTTGTGAGCATCCCTTCAGACAGGTTTGTCCAAACCGGAGAGCTTTCCCCTGTGAAGCAAGACATCTCGGAGAGTTCCATTCTCAAATGTCTTCAGAAGGAGGTCTTGGATGAAACTGCAGTTTCCAAGAGGGAATCCGGTGTCTTTTTCAGAGTCTTTTTCATTTTAAAACCATACAGAACCTGGTGTCTTTGGATTTGCAACTCTGCTTAGATCTGAGGAGATTCAACCTGACACCCTGGATGTTGACTGGTGTTAATGACAGTCTAGAGGACTCTCTGATGTCATCTTGAACACATTCTCTCATTCCAGAGCAGAGTCTACTAACAGGAGCTATGATAGTATAAAGAGGATCTACAAATCCTGGTGCTCTAAGAAATAGTACTAAACCTTCTCATAACAACTTCTTGAAGTTTCTTCAGGTCAGCCTGGACAAACCTCTACATTGAAAGTGCAAACATCCGCAATGACTGCCTTTGTAGGAAGGCCATTATCTAAGAAACTACTTATTAAGAGATTCTTAAAAGGCTCTGGCAGGCTGAGTCCCACAGTCCTCAGACCCATTCCTTTGGATTTGTCAGTGGTCCTGAAAGGCTTGTGCCCCCCTTCCTTGTGAACATTTGGAGGGAGCTGACTCCATGATTCTTTTTTATATATTCATATATTAGCTTTCTTCTTGACTGCCTGCTAGGCCGAGCACACTCAACTTAGCCCCCAGCCGCACTCCTGGGCCGGACACCACTGAGGGGGTCCTGCAGCACTTCCTGATGGTGGTGGTAGTAGCGCCAGTGGGAGAGGGGACGGGACCTCTCCTCTCTGAGCTAGTGTGATGGTGTTCGGAAGGGCCCTGATGGTAATGCAGGCACGACTCAGGCAGCCAGTGGTACCAGTTGAACAGGGTGAGAACTTTATTGCAGCAACTGGAACAGGTACAACAGCAGCTTCCAAATGGGGGTAGTAGTACCACAATGTCCAATCCCCCAGCCTTGGTTATAGGAGGGTGCCCAGGGATAATACAGGCTCTATGGCAGGCTTCTCCAAATACTCCTCCTCTCGTGCCACTTCCAGGTAAGGATGCTGGGGATAGTAGTGCAGGGAGTCCTGACAGGGATATGGTTACCTTTTGCTTAGGCCCGAGTGAATTCCTCCTGTCAGTGTCCTCCACTGCTCCTCCTGGCACAGTGTCTAATAATCCAGACAGCGGTACTCCCTTTCTCAGGGCTGTCTCTAGATGAACCTAGAGGCTGTATGGTCAGCCGTGGATGCCCAGTCTCAGTGCTGTCTGCAGGGATCCTCTGCACACTGTCACAGATACACACACTAGACTAGAACTGGGTCTCAACGGACACCCTGGAGACCTAGATCTCCTACAACCCTGCCCAGTGGCCTGTGATTAGCCAGGGCTGAACCAAAGGAAAGGGTTTGAAACACTGGGGGGGAAAAACAACAAGGAAAGGTGCATAACAGTGTATATACATGACACAGAACATAGAACATAAAGGACGGGACATACCAACATAACCCAGAGGCACAAAAGACAAACACTTAAAGCAGTAGCACTCTGCACTAAGATATTTACCAAACTCCACCCCTAAGTTCCCATCCTTTAATAACGTGGATCAAGTTATTTCCTTGCCAGTGTGTTTTTTTCCTAATCTGGTTTTAGAAGAAGAATGTAAACTTCACTGCTTGGACCTCTCTGGGTGTCTAGGGATATATCTAAGTAAGACCAGTAACTTCTGGAAAACTGAGAACCTCTTTATTGTGTTCTCATGGAGAAATAAAGTCCTCAAAGCCCATTGGATCAAAGAAGCTATTAGACTCTCCTTCTGTCTCAAAAGTTGAACCCAACTCTATTTGTCAAGGTCCATTCTACTCGCTCAATCTACACTTCCTGGGCACAAAAAAGTCTGATCCCGTTGGATTCGATTTGTAGTGCAGCTTCTTGGAGCTCCCAGTTGACCTTTATTAGTCAGTATAGGTTGGGTTATAGGATTTCGAAGGCCACAGCCTTTGGATGGTCAGTTCTGAAAACGGTCAACTACTTCTCAGAGGCCATACTAGAGTCATATGTCACAGAATGGGAGGTGCATCTAGTGGTTCACTGAAAATAATAGTAATGTATATTGTAAATGAGCCTTGGGCTGTATATAAATATCTTCTATATAACTATCCTGTATATAACTATCCTCTTCAACTATATCTATATAACTATCCTGTATATAACTATATTCTATATAACTATCCTGTATATAACTATCCTCTATACAACTATATTCTATATAACTATCCTGTTATAACTATCCTCTATACAACTATATTCTATATAACTATCCTGTATATAACTATATTCTATATAACTATCCTGTATATAACTATCCTCTATACAACTATATTCTATATAACTATCCTGTATATAACTATCCTCTATACAACTATATTCTATATAACTATCCTGTATATAACTATATTCTATATAACTATCCTGTATATAACTATCCTCTATACAACTATATTCTATATAACTATCCTGTATATAACTATCCTCTATACAACTATATTCTATATAACTATCCTGTATATAACTATATTCTATATAACTATCCTGTATATAACTATCCTCTATACAACTATATTCTATATAACTATCCTGTATATAACTATCCTCTATACAACTATACTATTAACTTCCTGTATATAACTATCCTGTATATAACTATACTATATAACTATCCTGTATATAACTATCCTCTATACACTATATTCTATAACTATCCTGTATATAACTATCCTCTATACAACTATATTCTATATAACTATCCTGTATATAACTATCCTCTATATAACTATCCTCTGTATAACCATCCTCTGTATAACTATATTCTATATAACTATCCTGTATATAACTATCCTGTATATAACTATATTCTATATAACTATCCTGTATATAACTATATTCTATATAACTACCAATATATAACTATCCTCTATACAACTATATTCTATATAACTATCCTGTATATAACTATCCTGTATATAACTATATTCTATATAACTATCCTGTATATAACTATATTCTATATAACTATCCTGTATATAACTATCCTCTGTATAACCATCCTCTGTATAACTATATTCTATATAACTATCCTGTATATAACTATCCTGTATATAACTATATTCTATATAACTATCCTCTATACAACTATATTCTATATAACTATCCTCTATACAACTATATTCTATATAACTATCCTGTATATAACTATCCTGTATACAACTATATTCTATATAACTATCCTGTATATAACTATATTCTATATAACTCCTGTATTCTTCCTCTATATAACTATATTCTATATAACTATCCTGTATATAACTATCCTCTATACAACTATATTCTATATAACTATCCTCTATACAACTATATTCTATATAACTATCCTGTATATAACTATCCTGTATATAACTATATTCTATATAACTATCCTGTATATAACTATATTCTATATAACTATCCTGTATATAACTATCCTCTATACAACTATATTCTATATAACTATCCTGTATATAACTATCCTCTATATAACTATATTCTATATATTTATCTTCTATATCACTATCCCTCTATTCTAGTTAGGATGGATAAGTTCGTGCTCTGGGACCCTCCTTTCCAGCAGATGGTTCCTTTCTGCAGCACATTGTTTCACAGACATGATTACAACAGACGAATACCAAATTGAAATTGGTAAGTACCGGTAAATATGTTGGTTTAAAATTGCCAATCTATCCATTCAATGTCTCAGTAGTGCAGCCTCAGGTTCTGGGCCTGTAATTCCAAGCAATCCTACTACAACATAAATAGACAGATGTCAAGATATTACAAAATAGTTTGCATTAGAGATTCAGATTCTAGTCCACCTCCTTTAACCCTTTCCTGCATCCCGATGTATCATGTATACATGATGGTGATTGCATAGGGTTCAGAAGCTGAGGTTGACAGCTGCTCTTCAACACTAGAGCAAGACATACACATGTTAAAGGGAGTCTGTCAGCAGAACCCGCAGATAGATGTGTTAGAATCACCTAAATCAAACAGTGTTTTGTCCTTGTGAAATTGCTGCCTTCGTTGACAAGATATCACTTTTTTGTCATTATGCAAATTAGCTCTTTGGATCAACGAGGGTCATAGGTCCAAAAAGGTAGGTAGCAACACTCTTATTTTTTCAAAGAGCTTATTTGCATTTTGACAAAAAAGTGATATCTTGTCAATGAAGGCAGAGATTCATAAGGGAAAACACTATTTGTTCCAAGCGATTGTAACCTATATATCTGCAGGACTGAGGTGATATACTGGGTTCTGATAACCTTAACCTATCTATCTGCAGGGCTGGGGTGATATGCTGGTTCTGGTGACACTAACCTATCTATCTGCAGGGCTGGGGTGATATGCTGGTTCTGGTGACACTAACCTATCAATCTGCAGGGCTGGGGTGATATGCTGGTTCTGGTGACACTAACCTATCTATCTGCAGGGCTGGGGTGATATACTGGTTCTGGTGACACTAACCTATCTATCTGCAGGGCTGGGGTGATATGCTGGGTCTGGTGACACTAACCTATCTATCTGCAGGGCTGGGGTGATATGCTGGTTCTGGTGACACTAACCTATCTTTCTGCAGGACTGAGGTGATATACTGGGTTCTGATAACCTTAACCTATCTATCTGCAGGGCTGGGGTGATATGCTGGTTCTGGTGACACTAACCTATCTATCTGCAGTGCTGGGGTGATATGCTGGTGCTGGTGACACTAACCTATCTATCTGCAGGGCTGGGGTGATATGCTGAGTCTGGTGACACTAACCTCTATCTGCAGGGCTGGGGTGATATGCTGGTTCTGGTGACGCTAACCTATCTATCTGCAGGGCTGGGGTAATATGCTGGTTCTGGTGACACTAACCTATCTATCTGCAGGGCTGGGGTGATATGCTGGTTCTGGTGACACTAACCTATCTATGTGCAGGGCTGGGGTGATATGCTGGTTCTGAGGACACTAACCTATCTATGTGCAGGGCTGGGGTGATATGTTGATTCTGGTGACACTAACCTATCTATCTGCAGGGCTGGGGTGATATGCTGGGGTCTGGTGACACTAACCTATCTATCTGCAGGGCTGGGGTGATATGCTGGTTCTGGTGACACTAACCTATCTAACGGGTGGGGTGTTGCTGGTTCTGGTGACACTAACCTATCTATCTGCAGGGCTGGGGTGATATGCTGGTTCTGGTGACACTAACCTATCTATCTGCAGGGCTGGGTTGATATGCTTTGGTTCTGCTGACACTAACCTATCTATCTGCAGGGCTGGGGTGACATGCTGGTTCTGATGACACTAACCTATCTATCTGCAGGGCGGGGGGGGTATGCGGGGTCGGGTGACACTAACCTATTTATCCGCGGGGGCTGGGGTGATATGCTGGTTCTGGTGACACTAACCTATCTATCTGCAGGGCTGGGGTGATATGCTGGTTCTGGTGACACTAACCTATCTATCTGCAGGGCTGGGGTGATATGCTGGTTCTGGTCACACTAACCTATCTACTGTATCTGCAGGACTGGGGTGATATGCTGGTTCTGGTGACAGTAACCTATCTATCTTTATTTTCTATAAAAAAAAAATCCAGTCCGGTCATGGCTGGGTTTCTGACAAGTCCCTGCATTGATAACCAATCAAGACAACAGATCGCACTGATTGCGGGCATTATCCCCCCTGGTATCTCTGTCGGAGGTGACTGAGGTGCCATTTTCCCCGGAGTGGATGGGCGCTGCCATTTTGGAGTGGATTGTCAGCCCTGAATCCATTGAAATGACAGCTGGGAGTCTATTGAAGGCTCCCAGGCTTGTTTGGCATACATCTCTATTATAAACTGCTCTATGCAGCTTGTAATAGAAATTTCGTAATTTTGCAATGCATTAGCGATCAGACCTCCTGGGGTTCAAGACCCCCTAGGGTGTTTAAAAGTGACAAAATTCAAATCACCTCCCTTTTCCCTAAAACACGTGTAAAAGTACATAAATAAAGTTACACATATACACATTAGGTATCTCTGTGTCTGAAAATGCCTGGTCTACAAACTTCAAATTTTTTTCCCCATACGGTGAAAGCTGGAAAAGCGGGGAAAAAAAAAGATCAAAGCAGAACTTTTTCACTAAAAGACGTCTTATGCGTCCCCGTATACGGAAATATAAAAAGTTACTGTTATAAATAAAGTTATAAAGTTACTGAATATGGCAACTCCAAGAAATTTTTTTTTTTGACAAAGTTTTGGATATTTTTAAGGAGTTAAAAGTAAAAAAAACTATATAATTTTGGTATCGCTGTAATCGTATCGACCCATAGAATACAGGTGGCATTTTGATTGCACAGTGAATGCCGTAAAATCGAAGCCTGTAAGAAAGTTGCACAAACGCAGTTTTTCTTCGATTCCACCCCATTCAGAATTTTTTTCGGACAGAATTTGTGCAGAATTTGTTACACAAAAAGCCCTCATATGGTTCAATGAGTGGAAAAATTTAAAAAAAAAAGATATAAATGCCTATATAGGGAAGGGGTTAAGCAGCTTCCTTCATCTGTGTGAGACAGTCAGTGCGGGTCCGCAGCTTATAACACATCTTATCTCATGTCTTCTAGGTAATAATAGATACATAGCAGAAGAAATTTTCATTCACGACTGCTACAACTCGAGCCGTAAATTGGACAGAGGGATCTCTCAGGATTATGACTACGATGTGGCTCTTGTGAAACTGAGCAGTAACGTGAGACTCTCCAAGGGAGCCAGGTAGGACACTCAAAGCTGTCTTCTTGTAAATATAGAGTCACCACTAGGGGGGGAAGGCTCACTGCATATAGGTATATATTGCATCTAAGGAATTAGACCGGCCCTCCTGATTCAATGCTTAAAGGGGTTTTCTGGGCAAAAAAATGTTTTTTTTTGTTTTTTTTTAAAGGTCTGTTTGTGCTATTAATGGGTTAATAAATGCACCCATATACCTTTAGCAGTGTTTTGAGTGATTTCTGGGTGTCTCTGGGAGCTCCTGGCATCTTCTGCATTTGTTCAGCTTCCTGCTATGTAACTTCCACGCTAGCTACCTCTCACCTCACTCCCCCCTTCCTCTCTCCCTCCCTCCCATACACCTGCTCTATCTCTCTAGCTATCCCTTCCCTACATACTCAGCTCAACCCCCGACCCCATTATATACTTACCTGTCTTCCTTCTTCTTTTCTGATTGCTGACGTGCGTTCTTGTCCCAGCGCTGCTCTGTAGTGATGATCCACCTCTTCTGCGCATGTGTGGGAGCTGCGCAGTAGAGGTGGATTATCGGCAGCAGAGCAGCGCTGGGACAAGCGTTTTCAGTCAGAAAAGAGGGAGGAGCCATCCCACAGGAAGAAGCCAGGAAGGTAAGTATGATGGAGTGGATGGGGAAGGGGGAGTAGTGATGTTCCGTTTCCGGAAACGGGGAAACGGATCGTCACCGGATAACCAGCAAATGTCCCTGGGGCAGTCATGTGAATATGGGTAAATATACATTTTTTATTAATTATGTTATTTAGAAAGTAGGAGGGTGTTTAGATTAGTGTAGGGATTTCCATTTATCCCGGACAACCCCTTTAACATCCCCTCTGGTCTTCACTTCTGGGTTCCATCTCGACACGCTGAAAACACCAGGAAATGCCTGAGGGCGTATGGATATTACAGTGGGGGTTCACAGCCGTGCACTAGCCATCACGTGGCCATCACACGGCCCCATTGTAAATGCAGGATCTAACTGTGCTTAACTGTCCGTTTGACCAATCCATGAAATAACACCTGTCATATATCGGGCTATTTACCCTCAATAGACTGAAATATATGAATAAATGAAATAGGAAGCGATTGAGCTCACTTATTTTTTACTAAGCGTGTGCAACCAAATATTTAAATATTTCTACACCCGACAATCCCTTTAATGGAAATAAATAGTGATTTTTGTTCTGTGACAGGCCCATCTGTCTCCCCTGTACGGAGCCCGCCAACAGGGCCATGAGAATGAAGAAAACCGCAAGCTGCGACGAACACCGTAATGTCTCATCTGTGTGTCTTGTCTGTCTCGTACAGTAGGAAACAACGGGGCAGATTTAGGAAAGTGTCTAGAAGAAAAATTGTCTTTGCTGCCCATAGAAACCAATCACAGCACAGCTTTCATTTTGTATCCTGAGCTTTTAAAATGTAAGCTGAGCTGTGACTGGTTGCTATGGGCAACAGAGACTTTTTTTTTTAAAATAAATATGTCCCACATACACACTATGTAGAGCATTTAAAGGGGATCTCCAAAGCAAGATAAATAATAGATATTGTACAATGGATTGTAATTTTGGTTGTCATGACTACCTCAAGGACCATGTACATTAGCATACCTCCCAACTTTCAAAGGACAGAAAGAAGGACAAAATGTGCGGCGTGCTATGCGAACCGCAGCAAATATAGCTCCACCCACTTCTACATTGACCCCGCCCATTCGCATCCATTTTTCTTTGTGCCCTCACACATTATAATGCTCCTACAGTCACCCTAACATTACATGCCCCCACATTATAATGTTCCCCTCCAATTGCCCCACAGTATGAAGTTCCTCTCCTGGTGCCCCAGTTTAAACTGGGGGAAAATAGAGGGGGACATTAAACTGGGGCAGTTGGAGGAGGACATTAAACTGGGGGCAACTAGAGGCGGACATGTCCCCCTCCAGCTACTCCCATGGTTTAATGTCCTCTTCCAGTTGCCCCCAGTTTAATGTCTCCATCTAGCGACCCCCACTATTTAATGTCACCCCTCCAGCTGACCCAAGTTTAATGTCAACCTTCATCTGCCCCCAGTTTAATGTTCCCCCTTCATCGGCCCCCAATTTAATGTTCCCCCTTCATCTGCCCCCAGTTTAATGTCCTCTCCTTCATCTGCCACCAGTTTAATGTTCCCCCTCCATGTGCCCCCAAAGTTTAACATAATAAAAACACTGATACTCACCTCTCCTCGCTCCCCTGCTGCTCAGTCTGCAGTCTTCTCTCCCAACGTCTTCAGGGAGCTGCAGACTGGATGTAAGTGATGTCATTACATCGCGCCTACAGCTCCCGGGGCAAGAGCACACGGGGGGGGGGCACATTGGTGAAGCAGGAGCTGTCCGGAGCTCATCTCAACTCATCTGTGTCCTCTGCAAATGAGTTGAAACAGGGACATACCTCCCGCCAACTGGGACAGCTGGACAGGACCCGGAATCCGGGACTGTCCCGCTGAATCTGAAACGGTTGGGAGTTATGCATAAGTATACATCTAAGAAGAGGTGTAGCTATAGTGGGTGCAGAGGTAGCAAGCGCTACCAGGCCCTGGAGGCTTAGGGGGCCCCAAAGGCCTCTCTATAATATAAGAAGGCTCCAGTATTATAGATAGCAAAAGGTAAGGGCCCCACTACATATTTTGCATGAATTTTTTAATGGTTTTATGAGATTGTATTATGAAATCCCTGGTCAATCCCTTTAAGAGCAGGATTTGAGTTGAGGGCAGAGCAGATTGGCGGCAGCCAGGCCATACCATGCAGTAGTAATCTGATTTCTGAGCATACATGTGGGTGGAGAACCTATTAGAGGACTTGTAGGGCTATTACATGTTACTTGCCCCTATAATGGCTTCTCTGTCATCTCAGGTACCTTCTTACTGGGCGGCAGCGATTTGCCGGCAGAATTTGTATCCAGAGAGATTGACTTTATAGATGAGAATACAGAAATGGATGCCCGTATAAAGAGCGACAATCTGGTGAGCCCTTATCTCAGTGTGATGGAACGTCTGAACCCCCTCCGGACCTCATCTCATTCTCTGTACAGATGGGGGGGAAATAGCTGAAGTCTAAAACTCATTCCTTAAAGGGGTTGTCTAGGATAACCTGTTTTTTGCATGGAGGACCGGGAAGATGAAAAAAACAAAACAAAAACCAAACCAGTCCCCAGGGTCTCCCACTGCGGTCCGCTCCTGCTTCTGATGTGACTGCTGAGGCCAATCAGCAGCATAAGAAAAGGAACTGGGACGTTCGCCAAAACAAGACCCTGGAGCAGCAGGACCAGACCGAGGTGGGAGACCACCAGGGACAGATAAATATGTTTTTGTGTTTTTTTTTCACCTTCCCCAGCCTCCTTGCAAAAAACAGGTTATCCTGGACAACCCCTTTAATATATCTTTCTAGCAGTTGGAGCTTTCTTCTCTGATACAGATCACCTGTATAGACATATATTTAAAGAGCTTTTCTGGGTCCCCCAGTGTTATATATACTGATTGGTGGAGGTCCCACACCCTGACCCCGCACTGATCATCTGATCCAGGCGCCACCAGCCCAGTACGCTGTCACCACCGCTATAGAGTGGATGGGGCTATTACATAAATAATAGCAGAGCTGCTTCCAGTCCCATCCACAGCAGTAGCCTCTGGCACCCGGAGGCAGCTGGATCAGCTGATCAGTACGGGGCCAGCATGTGGGACAATCACTGATAAGATATTGGTGGCTTATTGTGTGGATAGGTCATCAGTATAAACATCATTGTTGGGGTCCAGAAAACCTCTTTACTGACAACATACTGGCTGCCTTAAGCCACCACAAGAGGGAGTGATTGTATAGACTGGGACAGAGTGAGCAGAGTCATCTCATCATTGAGGGTGGATGAGTTAATGACAGTTCTATTGTACTGCTGGTGACCGAGATAAGGCAGGATAGTAATAGTATGCACACAGAAAGCTTCTATATGCAGCTCCCCTGACACACCCTATAGGGGGCTGCACTCCATACTCAACTGACGGACCACAGCCTTGATCCAGACTGTGGCCACCAGCTTTCTGAACCTTGCCTCCTTGTCTTGCATAATGACAGCGTTCAGGAGAGAGACTGGGGCGTTATACTGTGTGGTTGCAGCAAGAGGGCTACATACCATGTGAAGACATTATTAGATTAAGGGGGCATTATACTATGTGGGGGTAGTATAGTATGAGGACACTAAGGGTTAATCACTGTGTGTTTAAACAGAAAAAGGCACTATTACTGTATGTGAGCACAAAGAGTCAGGATGGGATCAAACAGGTCTGGGTGGGGTTAGAGGCATGCCTTAACCGGCAGTGTTATACATAGTCACCCCAACGTCTGACACCTCACCGCTATTATACGTATACACCATTATATAGTCATATGATCTGCATGTCCCGTGTCTCTGTAATGTCTGTATACTACTATATCACCCAGAGAGAAGCCTGTGTATCCGCCATCCAAGACTCTGGCCAGTACAAAAACATCAGCGTCCATGACATGGTGTCCCCGCGCCACCTTTGTGTACAGGGACGTATGGCTTGTAAACGTAAGTGTCTCCTTCATTGATCGAAGTCTTGGTATAATGTAATATTCTGTCCTGTAAGAGGAGATCTAGGCCAGAGCGCCACAAGCGGGTGTGTTTACTTTTGCTAAAAATAAGAGATGTCAACCTCTGACCATGTGGGGGCGCTGCAGGGGAATTGAATACTTGTTGCTGATTCGCCCAGCAGATGATTGTTGGTGTTTTAGCAGCGACACCTTGTGACAAATTAAAGGTTTTTTTTTGGCTTCATCAGTTCATGATCTATCCTTAGGATAACTTATCAACTGACGATCAGTGGGGTCCAACACCCAGGACCTTGGAAGATCAGCTTTTTGAATCACTGTATCTGCTTTACAGGACATATGACATTCCGTTTATCGAACACAAGGCCTGATCACAGCTCAGTATCATACAAGTGAATGGGGCTGAACTGCAACACCAAGCACAGCCATTATACAATGTAAGACCCTAGGCTTGATCTAGTGTGAAGTGGCCGTAGTGCTCTTCTGTTCACTGGGGTCTCTTCAAGCTGTTGACACCCGGACCCCTAATGATCTTCAGTTGATGACCTATCGTGAGTATAGATTATTTAATAAGCCTGGAAAACCCCTTTAAAGCTGAGGTCCCAAAACGCAGCAAAATCTGCAACCAAAAAAACCTGTTTTTCCAGAACATGGGGCCTGAGCCTAAATGGGTTATCCGGGATTAGTAAACATGGCTGCTTTCTTTCAGAAAGGGCTCCATTTCTCAGGAAGTGACTTCTCGTCTGTTGGTCACATGGCCATACTCCAGCTCAGTCCCAGTCAAATGGAGAAATAAGGAATTACACTACACTCATTGCATCAATGGGGCTGATGTGTTGGGTCCTCCAGAGCAAGGGGCACTCTTTGTTAATACTCTGAGGATCCAACCCCCGGCCCATTTACAGAGAGTCCTCCAATAGGATATTAAAACCTTCACTGCTCTCCCTCTGCTGGACTGGGGGCAGATTTCTAGAACCTGATTCAGAACCGATCCTCGATGACCGATCACATGTTCTTCTCTTCCAGGTGAATCCGGTGGATCTCTCTTTGTAAATACCCGGAATAAGAGAAGATTCTTCCAGGTGAGAAATAAAGGAATATGTGACATCATCTGCTGGAAGGAGAGGCCTCATGACATCATTCTGTATATGACATCATCATACAGCTATACTAGTGGTTGTTATTGCACCAGCTAAGTGCCTCCTATTGTGTAATACTGTGGGCAATAACAGGACAGTGCATATACTAACGATGCAGTATGTGGTGACCTACCAATATCAGATCGGCCGGGGTCTACCACCGGTCAGCTGTTTGAAGCGGCAATGGCACTCAGGCGTGGCGTTTCCACTGCACAGGCCATATGACGTCATGTTCATCGGTCACATGACCTGTTTGCAGCTCAGTCCCATTTAAGTGAATGGAGCTAAGCTGCAATACCAATCACAGCCACTATACAATATATGGCGCTGTGCTTGCTAGACAGTGAAGAGGACATATGGCTCACTAGTGCAGCCTAGAAGTGAATGAAGCGGCTGTCATGCAAGCGCACTTGCACTCCATTCACAAGGAGGCTTTAGGAGGACTTTCAGTCTCCTGTTCTTCTAATCACTGGGGAACCTGGCGGTCGGACCCCTTTAAGTTACTAACTTCTTGTAGCCTGCAGACACCACTAGGAGGAGCTCACAACATACGTGTACTGTATGTGGGTATAATATATATGTAATTAGGAACAATGCTTGGTGTAAATTTCTATAAAATATCCCATCCTGTGTATTCGGTTCTCAGGACAGACTCACAGGACCAGGACGGTGTCATTTCTCTTTGTATTTTTCCTCCCTTTAGGTCGGGGTCCTCAGTTTTGGTACATTTAACCCTTGTGAAAAGCATCAAAGACAAACCTCTTACCCCAGTTATGCTCGAGACTTCTCTGTTAACATCATGGAGGTCCTGCCCTGGCTGCACAAACATCTCCAAGGAGAACTGGAGTTTCAACCAGACGTGAACAACTACAAGGAAGTCGCTTGTCCTACATGACCTGATACCTGGTCCTGACCGCCGGTCACATGACACTGGTTTCGTTGTGCTCTATATATACTGTAGAGGTTTCTTCAGGCTACGAAAATCGCAATCCAATGAGGATCAGAACCCCCTTAATGTAACATTACATGAAACATTGATTTGTATTATAATTTCCATTATATTAAATAGAAAGCACTGATGCAAACAATAATAAAACTTAACATTTAATAAGTTTAAAACAGTAAAAAAACAGGGGAGGGCGCAGCACAAACACTTACCCTTACCCCCAAAATGACTCCCGCCCTGACAAGGGCAGTACCAAGCTGACCCTATAGAAAATATATATAAATGCTGCCTACAGTGGTAAAGCAAAGCAAATAAAACCCCACAATGGAGGAAAAGAGATATCTGACTCCATGTAGTGACAATGGTATCTTAGGACTTATTATATAGTGAAGGGCTCCACCCCCTAACTCAGGTGTGCCCAAACTTACGTGGATGATGTTCACGATTCGCGCCAAACCGGCGCATAATGATGACGTCACTCGCTGGACCGCGTCATCTCCATTATTCTGAAACCGATACATCCATTTGGTATTTGCCAAAAGCCCCTGTTATATAACCTTGTACTGGGGCTGCCCTCTGTCTTGAGTTAACTGGGCAGTATTGTATGAATAATTTAAACCCCATCAATTTCCTCTCTAGAAAGCGGATTGGCTACGGCGTTTTAACTTGTGAATCGCTGCCTCAGTTGCGGAGACATCATAGCTATTTGGCAATATGCCAATGAGCTTTTTGGAGCAGTGATAATGCCCTTGTTACACCAAAGATCTCAATTGCATATTGATATCTCAGCAATGGAGGCAGCGATTCACAAGGAGAAAATAGTTTGATTCAGGTGACACTAACCTATCTATCTTCAGGGCTGGGGTGATATGCTGGTTCTGGTGACACTAACCTACAGGGCTGGCCAAAAGTATTGGCACCCCTGCAATTCTGTCAGATAATACTCAATTTCTTCCAGAACATGATTGCAATCACAAATGCTTTGGTAATAATATCTTCATTTAATTTATCTTCAATGGAAAACCACAAAAAGAATTGTCAAAAAGCCAAATTGGATATAATTCCACATCAAACATAAAAAAGGGGGTGGACAAAAGTATTGGCACCCTTTGAAAAATCAGGTGATGCTTCTCTAATTTGTTTAATTAACAGCACCTGTTACTTACCTGTGGCACATAACAGGTGGTGGCAATAACTAAATCATACTTGCAGCCAGTTGAAATGGATTAAAGTTGACTCAACCTCTGTCCTGTGTCCTTGTGTGTACCACATTGAGCATGGAGAAAAGAAAGAAGACCAAAGAACTGTCTGAGGACTTGAGAAGCTAAATTGTGAGGAAGCATGAGCAATCTCAAGGCTACAAGTCCATCTCCAAAGACCTGAATGTTCCTGTGTCTACCGTGCGCAGTGTCATCAAGAAGTTTAAAGCCCATGGCACTGTGGCTAACCTCCCTAGATGTGGCCGGAAAAGAAAAATTGACGAGAGATTTCAACGAAAGATTGTGCGGATGGTGGCTAAAGAACCTCGACTAACATCCAAACAAGTTCTAGCTGCCCTGCAGTCCGAGGGTACAACAGTGTCAACCCGTACTATCCATCGGCGTCTGAATGCAAAGGGACTCTATGGTGGGATACCCAGGAAGACCCCACTTCTGACCCAGAGACATAAAAAAGCCTGGCTGGAGTTTGCCAAAACTTACCTGAGAAAGCCAAAAACTTTTTGGAAGAATGTTCTCTGGTCAGATGAGACAAAAGTAGAGCTTTTTGGGAAAAGGCATCAACATAGAGTTTACAGGAAAAAAAAAAAAAAAAGAGGCCTTCAAAGAAAAGAACACGGTCCCTACAGTCAAACATGGCGGAGGTTCCCTGATGTTTTGGGGTTGCTTTGCTGCCTCTGGCACTGGACTGCTTGACCGTGTGCATGGCATTATGAAGTCTGCAGCATAATGTAGGGCCCAGTGTGAGAAAGCTGGGACTCCCTCAGAGGTCATGGGTCTTCCAGCAGGACAATGACCCAAAACACACTTCAAAAAGCACTAGAAAATGGTTTGCGAGAAAGCACTGGAGACTTGTAAAGTGGCCAGCAATGAGTCCAGACCTGAATCCCATAGAACACCTGTGGAGAGATCTCAAAATGGCAGTTTGGAGAAGGCGCCCTTCACATCTCAGGGACCTGGAGAAATTTGCCAAAGAAGAATGGTCTAAAATTCCAGCAGAGCATTGTAAGAAACTCATTGATGGTTACCGGAAGCGGTTGTTCGCAGTTATTTTGTCTAAAGGTCGTGCTACCAAGTATTAGGCTGAGGGTGCCAATACTTTTGTCCGGCCCATTTTTGGAGTTTTGTGTAAAATGATCAATGATTTGACTTTTTTTTTCATTCTCTTTTGTGTTTTTTCATTGCAAGCAAAATAAATGAAGATATTATTACCAAAGCATTTGTGATTGCAATCATTTTCAGGAAGAAATTGAGTATTATCTGACAGAATTGCAGGGGTGCCAATACTTTTGGCCAGCACTGTATCTATCTGCAGGGCTGGGGTGATATGTGGGTTCTGGTGTCAGATTGCCACAGACCTTCAATTGAAGACCAATCCTGGGGATAAGTCATCACTTAAGTCTCAAATAAACCCTTTCTGTAAGGAACCTTTACTTTCTAGAAAGTAGAAATATCAAAAGTTATGTGAACTAGTATTTTGGGATGGGATGTTGAACTGGGGATTTATTCGGACCTGGGTAGGAATTTCTAATACAGGGCAGCTGGCATCCAGCTTATGGATCAATATGGCAGGTTTTGCTAATATATAAAAGTATTTCAGCTTAAAGCTTTTCACATCTGGCTTTATGTTCCCTTCAAGAATGTTCACCTATGATCTAATTACTTAGAACCCACCAAGTCTAGAAACCTTGTGTGAAAGATCCTCAGTGCACCAACACCGCATTGGCCCACACCTGAGTCTTCTTTCATAAAAAACCACACTCACTGCCAGTGAGTGCCGCGTTCACAAGATAAATACAAGACAAGCTTTCTAAATTTTATATATTTACTAACCCCTAAATGGGTCGGTATTAACATCTAACACATGCAGTTCAGAACAGATATGTAGATATATACAAGCATTAACAGTTACTAGTTACAAGATACAGTGCAATGAAATAAAAGGGCATAAAAGTGAAATAGTTACTTTACCACGCATCTCCTTGATGTGGTTCTATAGTCCAACACTCACACATGCTCTGGCATGTGTGAATAACCCAATGGAGGCTTCTTAGCATGTGGCATCAACACAACAATCCAGCCTGCATGCTCATCACAGTATTCCAATAGTCTCTCACAGTGGAAGTCTGTCTGTAATCTCCTGTAGTCAGTCTGTAAAAACTCTGCATTCTCCTGTAGTCTGTGATGGTCTGTAATAACTCTCCCACTGGCCTCTTACCTCATCTTTTATACCCTTGATGACACCACCCAGAATGAGGTCATCAACAACAGCAAGTCTGATTGATTAACGCACTCAAGTCACGATTCTTTGTATGGAGATGAGACCAAGTGAAATGATACAATGTTATCAACCATGTCTGATCTACTAGCTCAGGCTGACCAATGCATGTTTGTTTGATCACTCAGGGCTGTGTAGGAATACAATAGAGCTTTTCTGGGATGGATACAAAGCCCCATTGTTACAGTGTTGCCCTACTGATAACATACATCTAGGATTAGAGCTGCGCACATTATGAATAAATGGAAGTAAGAGAGAGGTACGCTATCCAGAGATCAAAATACAGCTTTGAGTTATAGTCATATTTAAGCAGAATCATCACACCTCCCCCTTTAGATGGGGCTTGTAGGAAGTAGGGGCCTGTGCCCCTCTTCTGAGAGCACCTCTGCCGCTTCAGCTTCTCAGGCTCTGGCCCCAAGGCTTCCTCACCTCCCCCCGGGGTCCCAGCAGACTCGGGCCTTGTCAGACTCTGAGGGTGGTTGAGCGCCACGCGCCTTCAATATGTCCAGACTAGGGTCAGCTTGGACAGCATCTCTGAACTCTTAGCTGGAGTGAGACAAAAGAGAGGTGCATGTTACATAGCTGCCGGACCCTTCTGGCTCTCTAGTCTGACTAGGGACACTTCTAAGGCTCAGGCCCTGAGCCACGTACACTTGGCTACCTCCTGCCTGTTCTGGGTCTGCTTTCTGAGTACTGGCATCCTGTGGAGCCACACTCATGACCCCAGGTCTTTGGGATAACAGTTTAGAGACCCCATCCCGGCGGTCTCTCAGGGTCTCTCTCACATTAGCCACTAGTTGGAGAGTTCTAGGGGATTCTGCACCTCCCCCCTTTGCTTCCAAACCTAGGGGCACCTCTGGTTCTGGCACAGGTATGTTTGGACCCTGTCCTCCCTCCCAGACGCCTTGCCCCTTTGGGCCTACATCCTGTTCCTCCGGTACTTGGGTGGGTGATGGTGAAACCTTGGGCAAATGACTGAGATCATGCTTCCCCAAACCATCCCCCCACAATACATTGACAGGTAATGCATTTGACATACCCCCTTCTTGGATCACACCTCCGGTACCCCATGCCATCTGCACTTGGGCCATGGGCACTCCTGGAATAGAACTGGACAGAAGAGACGTGTATGTCTCATACCGGCCGGACTCCTCCGGCTTCAAGGGAGTGAGGCTAGTCATGGCGGTCTCAGCACCGACTCCAGGTGGTGTAGGCAACGGTTCAAGGGTCGGAACGCCTTCCACCCTTGTAGCACTCTGGCTGCGGGATAACACCGCACTACCAGCAGTCCGTCCCTCACCTGGATCGGCCATGAGATCCCCATAGCCTACCTGACCACCTGGCACATGGCCAGCAGTTGGGTCCTTATCGGATGCACTGGGCAAAATAGTAGAAGTCGCTTCCAGTGACTCAGAAGAGCTACCCTGTACACTTTCACAACAAGCATTGGCAATTACATTGACAGTACCTTCATTAGCAATTGTTAATTCACACCGGGCCTCAATAAGATCTGCAGTAGACATATTAACAAGCTGGGAGGGAGACGCCCCCGCAGATGTGGGTGTGTCTACAGACAAGGTCTCATTGGTTCCTAGCACGGGGGGGTGAACAAAGCATCAATAACATTTTTGCTGAGCTGGGTTGCAGGAAGCTCATTTGCATCTTCCCTGCTCTCAGCTGAAGGCAACTCATTAGCATTTACATTGACTGCCATGGGAAGTATCTCAGAGAGGGGGTTACGGGCCCTCTCTGCAGATATGACAGACACATTATCAACATTAATCATAGACAGTTTATCACAGTAAATTGGGTTGCTCCCCACCCCATATTGGGACATCATAGGTCCTAAATCAGTTCCCAACAGTACATTAGCAGGCAAATCAGTCAATAGTCCCACAGTCCGCATTCCTTTTCCTGCACCCCAGTCCAGATACACAGATGGGCCACCTGCTGTGGCTTGGGAAGCAGGGAAGTTCTCAGGGCGGTTGGGGCACTCCTCCTTGAAATGTCCTGTCTGGTTACAGGCATGGCCCCGCCACACCTCCCCTTGTGGTTTGGGGAAGGTCACCCGGGCGCCCAGAGTTCTTGGGACAGGGGAGGGACCACCCGGGGCATAGTTTGTCTCACCCGACCTGACGACAGACGGCTGTGGTGAACTCCGGCCTGGCTTCTCCTTCCAACTTGAGGGTCTCTGCAGGGTTGTTGGAGTTTGCGCAGGAGCGGTTTGTGCCTGCTGGGAGAGCTCCATCCTTTTGAGCTCAAGCTAATACTGCCGTTCTCGTTCTGCTGCCTCATGATCAGCCTGCTGTTCTGCTGCTTCCTGGAAGCGGCACATCACCTGCAGGTATATGTTAGGATCCCTGGTGCCTATTTGCTGCAGGGCCGTTTGCTAGTATGAAGCCATTCCCCCAGCAAGGCTGGGGCTACTGGTCCCTCCTGGTGAAGTAATCCTTGGGACCGGGCTGCTTGCCGCACTTCCTGGCCTAGCCCCAAAATCAGGACTCTGCTCGATTCTCTGCATGGCTGTGGCTGCCTCCATTTCAGCCATACGCTCAGGATCTCCAAAAGCCTGGTTGTGCGGTTCTGGGGCTCTGCTTCTGAACCCACTAGCCATCCACTGTTATTTGCCAAATAAAAGATAGGATAGAATACAAAGAGTAAGGGAGGGGAACAGCACTGTATCAAACTTTCACTGTATCTTAATGCTTGTTTTAATACCGAGCTTGTCTCATAGGATTACTACAATCCCCAGCGTCTGAGGGATAAAGGTCCCCAACACACGCTGTTTATCTTAAGGATCCCACTACGCTGCCACCAATGTGAAAGATCCTCAGTACGCCAACACCGCATTGGCCCACACCTGAGTCTTCTTTCATAAAAAACCACACTCACCGCCAGTGAGTGCCGGGTTCACAAGATAAATACAAGACAAGCTTTCTAAATTTTATATATTTATTAACCCCTAAATGGGTCAGTATTAACATCTAACACATGCAGTTCAGAACAGATATGTAGATATATGCAAGCATTAACAGTTACTAATTACAAGATGCAGTGCAATGAAATAAAAGGGCATAAAAGTGAAATAGTTACTTTACCACGCATCTCCTTGATGTGGTTCTATAGTCCAACACTCACACATGCTCTGGCATGTGTGAATAACCCAGTGGAGGCTTCTTAGCATGTGGCATCAACACAACAATCCAGCCTACATGCTCATCACAGTATTCCAATAGTCTCTCACAGTGGAAGTCTGTCTGTAATCTCCTGTAGTCTGTCTGTAAAAACTCTGTATTCTCCTGTAGTCTGTGATGGTCTGTAATAACTCTCCCACTGGCCTCTTACCTCATCTTTTATACCCTTGATGACACCACCCAGAATGAGGTCATCAACAACAGCAAGTCTGATTGATTAACGCACTCAAGTCACGATTCTTTGTATGGAGATGAGACCAAGTGAAATGATACAATGTTATCAACCATGTCTGATCTACCAGCCCAGGCTGACCAATGCATGTTTGTTTGATCACTCAGGGCTGTGTAGGAATACAATAGAGCTTTTCTGGGATGGATACAAAGCCCCATTGTTACAGTGTTGCCCTACTGATAACATACATCTAGGATTAGAGCTGCGCACATTATGAATAAATGGAAGTAAGAGAAAGGTACGCTATCCAGAGATCAAAATACGGCTTCGAGTTATAGCCATATTTAAGCGGAATCATCACACCTTGGGTGAAGACTTGTTTTGGAGATATATTCGCCTAAATATTAGATAGCAATGCCTTGAAGAGAGACAGACTGGAGTTTAACTAAATAAACTTTCATCTGCTTTTATCCATCGGTTAGATCGATTATCTAATAAGTTTTATTACAGTTTACCGCTTGGCCTTGCTGTGTCTTTATCCAAACTTATCATGTATGTTACAATATGAAATGTCTCCCAATTAACTGCCCTTACTGTAAAGAACCCTTACCTATAAGCAGACACCACTTACAGGTTCGCATGGCTCACTCAGGCGTTGATTTTGAGGTGGATTCTGCCTCAAAATTGGAGCCAAATTCCATCCTGAATTTGCTTCTCATAGAATTCAATGAGCTGCTTAAAGAGGCCATGGCGTTCATGAGTGCTGCGGCCTCCTTCCTGTACCGATGATATCACGTTCATATGATTGCATGGTACAGCGGCAGCTCTGTCTCATTCAAGTAAATGGGGCAGAGCTGCAATACCAAACACAGCCCATATACACAATGTGTGGCATTGTGCTTGTATTCAGTGAAGAGGCCGCAGTGCGCTCCTTAACTCGTACATGTATATCCTGGTGCCCATGACTAACTATGGCGGCCATCTTTTAGGTACATAATGAACATGGCAGTGGTTACGACAGTTGATATAAACTGATGAGAGTAGTAGTACATATTTATTATACAGTATTGAACATTTACAAGTTACACTGAAAGCCGATCACTTAACTACAACACAAATTTCCTTACAAGGTTTTCTCACCATCGTTTTTGACGCCATGTCAGAACAGGTCATACATGTCTAAGTGGGGGAGGTCCTAAGAGGGTCGGACTCCAGTCTCCGCCCCGCAGGGCACATATGTGGTCTAATATTTACATCTTGGTGGGGAGACTGCTAAAATACTATGGCAAGAAAACCCCAATAATCCAACAACGCTGTACTTGTATGAGCCGTCTAACGCCTCACGCCTCTTATCTTATATACAGTCTCACAAGGGGGTTCGTCTTCTCCTCTGGTTACCCAGTAGTGTTGCCTGTGCCGGAGGATGATACAGTGAAGTAATCTTCTGAATAGATGACTTGGGCTCTCTTGTCTTTGTGGGATCCCTTGACACTGTTATGGAAGGCTGCAGAGAGGAGACATCATAGGTTTATTCTGCTCATTTGTCTACTTAAAGGGCATGTTCACATTTACAACCCAAGTTTATTGCTCAGATTTTTCCAAAATGGCAATATTAATAGTGTGGATTAGAAATTTCCTACCGTTATGCATACAGCTCCTTTACAGTCCTATCCGTCTCCCTGGTTACAGACTACAAACATACCCTGTGTGTAGTCTGATCAGACAGATAGACATGCAACACTACACCGCAACATGAAATGGCTGATAACAGGGAACAACAGACTGTATTGAACTGTAGGCAAGTTTAAGATGCAAAATGTATCAGATTTGGGAGACCTGTGAATGAGCGGTCACCCAATACTCACCGAGCTGACCCCACACGGACTTCTCTATGGCGGCATCCAGCATGGGCTGCTTCCGGGCTATGCTGACCTTCACCGAGATATCCTCAATCATTGTGTTATTAAGCTGGAAAAACCCAGAAAGAGAAATCAAGCGTGAGTACACCCAATGACTACCACTTATAGATGCACATTTCTTTATTTTTATTACAGAGCTCCAAATCCTCTGCAGTGAGAAAAGTTCTGTCTGTCTGTAGTCACCACTAGGTGGAGCTTAAGAGCATACTATATACTGTGTTATAACAGCATTCAATGTGTAAAATGTATGCAGTCAGCTCCTTTCCCCCCCCCAGTGGTGACTGCCGACAGCCAGAATTAAAGGGGTTTTCTGAAACTATTGATAATCTATCCTTAGGAGAGGTCATCAATATCAGATTAGTAGGGGGTCCAACTCACAACTCCAATTGACCAGAGACCACAGTGTTCAGGCAAGTGCTGCAGTCTCTTCACTGAATACCAAGCACAGCACCGTACACTGTATAATGGTTGTGTTTGGTATTGCAGCTCAGCCCCATTCACTTTATTAGGACTGAGCTGCAAACAGGGTACAGACAAATTAATGTGACATCACTGGCCTTTGAAACAAATCAGCACTTACTTGAGCATCTGCAGCTTCCACCAGCTGATCTGTGGGGGTCCCCACCAGATACTGATGATCTATCCTAAGGCCAGGCCATCAATATTTCACTCCTGGAAAAACCCCATTAACACTTTCTCTGCAGGGGATTTACAGCTCTGTAGAAGCACAGTCTATCCTGCCCAGCTTCTTCTCTAGTGCACACCCAGTGAGTACAGACCCGTTGATAAATGGCGTCATAATCTTACCTCCTGGATTGCCTGGTCTGCCGATTCCATCTTCTCAAATGTGACAAACGCACAGCTGTACAGAAAAAAATACAAGGCCAGATTATTCCCACTCACTGATTCCACCCCTACCAAACATCCCGACGGCTTCTTACTTCCGTGGAGGATCAGTCGCAAGATCAATGATCTTCCCATACTTGGAGAAGGCATCGGTGAGCGTCTGCTTCTTCATGCCCACACCGTGAACATACACTGTGTTTCCTTTCCTGGGTGCACGACGTTCTGGGAAAGAATCTGACCCTGTGTATAGCAGGGACCAGAACATTACATATACCGTTACATACAAGACCCTCCTCTATAGCAGGGACCAGAACATTACATGTACCGTTACATACAAGACCCTCCTCTATAGCAGGGACTAGAACATTACATGTACCGTTACATACAAGACCCTCCTCTATAGCAGGGACCAGAACATTACATGTACCGTTACATACAAGACCCTCCTCTATAGCAGGGACCAGAACATTACATATACCGTTACATACAACACCCTCCTCTATAGCAGGGACCAGAACATTACATGTACCGTTACATACAACACCCTCCTCTATAGCAGGGACCAGAACATTACATGTACCGTTACATACAAGACCCTCCTCTATAGCAGGGACTAGAACATTACATGTACCGTTACATACAAGACCCTCCTCTATAGCAGGGACCAGAACATTACATGTACCGTTACATACAAGACCCTCCTCTATAGCAGGGACCAGAACATTACATATACCGCTACATACAACACCCCCCTCATAGCAGGGCTAGAACATTACATGTACCGTTACATACAAGACCCTCCTCTATAGCAGGGACCAGAACATTACATGTACCGTACTACACCAACAAACACATACAAGACCCTCCTCTATAGCAGGGACCAGAACATTACATGTACCGTTACATACAACACCCTCCTCTATAGCAGGGACCAGAACATTACATGTACCGTTACATACAACACCCTCCTCTATAGCAGGGACCAGAACATTACATGTACCGTTACATACAACACCCTCCTCTATAGCAGGGACCAGAACATTACATGTACCGTTACATACAACACCCTCCTCTATAGCAGGGACCAGAACATTACATGTACCGTTACATACAACACCCTCCTCTATAGCAGGGACCAGAACATTACATATACCGTTACATACAAGACCCTCCTCTATAGCAGGGACCAGAACATTACATGTACCGTTACATACAAGACCCTCCTCTATAGCAGGGACCAGAACATTACATGTACCGTTACATACAAGACCCTCCTCTATAGCAGGGACCAGAACATTACATGACCGTACATACAAGACCCTCCTCTATAGAGGGACTAGAACATTACATGTACCGTTACATACAAGACCCTCCTCTATAGCAGGGACTAGAACATTACATGTACCGTTACATACAAGACCCTCCTCTATAGCAGGGACCAGAACATTACATGTACCGTTACATACAAGACCCTCCCCTATAGCAGGGACAGAACATTACATGTACCGTTACATACAAGACCCTCCTCTATAGCAGGGACCAGAACATTACATGTACCGTTACATACAAGACCCTCCTCTATAGCAGGGACCAGAACATTACATGTACCGTTACATACAAGACCCTCCTCTATAGCAGGGACTAGAACATTACATGTACCGTTACATACAACACCCTCCTCTATAGCAGGGACTAGAACATTACATGTACCGTTACATACAACACCCTCCCTGAAGGGACTAGAACATTACATGTACCGTTACATACAAGACCCTCCTCTATAGCAGGGACCAGAACATTACATGTACCGTTACATACAACACCCTCCTCTATAGCAGGGACTAGAACATTACATGTACCGTTACATACAACACCCTCCTCTATAGCAGGGACCAGAACATTACATGTACCGTTACATACAGCGTCATACAAGACCCTCCTCTATAGCAGGGACCAGAACATTACATGTACCGTTACATACAAGACCCTCCTCTATAGCAGGGACCAGAACATTACATGTACCGTTACATACAAGACCCTCCTCTATAGCAGGGACCAGAACATTACATGTACCGTTACATACAACACCCTCCTCTATAGCAGGGACCAGAACATTACATGTACCGTTACATACAAGACCCTCCTCTATAGCAGGGACCAGAACATTACATGTACCGTTACATACAACACCCTCCTCTATAGCAGGGACCAGAACATTACATGTACCGTTACATACAACACCCTCCTCTATAGCAGGGACCAGAACATTACATGTACCGTTACATACAACACCCTCCTCTATAGCAGGGACTAGAACATTACATGTACCGTTACATACAAGACCCTCCTCTATAGCAGGGACCAGAACATTACATGTACCGTTACATACAAGACCCTCCTCTATAGCAGGGACCAGAACATTACATGTACCGTTACATACAACACCCTCCTCTATAGCAGGGACCAGAACACCCTACATCAACACCCTCCTCATAGCAGGGACCAGAACATCCCTACAAGACCCTCCTCTATAGCAGGGACCAGAACATTACATGTACCGTTACATACAAGACCCTCCTCTATAGCAGGGACTAGAACATTACATATACCGTTACATACAAGACCCTCCTCTATAGCAGGGACCAGAACATTACATGTACCGTTACATACAACACCCTCCTCTATAGCAGGGACCAGAACATTACATGTACCGTTACATACAACACCCTCCTCTATAGCAGGGACCAGAACATTACATGTACCGTTACATACAACACCCTCCTCTATAGCAGGGACTAGAACATTACATGTACCGTTACATACAACACCCTCCTCTATAGCAGGGACTAGAACATTACATATACCGTTACATACAACACCCTCCTCTATAGCAGGGACCAGAACATTACATGTACCGTTACATACAACACCCTCCTCTATAGCAGGGACTAGAACATTACATATACCGTTACATACAAGACCCTCCTCTATAGCAGGGACCAGAACATTACATGTACCGTTACATACAAGACCCTCCTCTATAGCAGGGACCAGAACATTACATGTACCGTTACATACAAGACCCTCCTCTATAGCAGGGACTAGAACATTACATATACCGTTACATACAAGACCCTCCTCTATAGCAGGGACCAGAACATTACATGTACCGTTACATACAACACCCTCCTCTATAGCAGGGACCAGAACATTACATGTACCGTTACATACAACACCCTCCTCTATAGAAGGGACTAGAACATTACATGTACCGTTACATACAACACCCTCCTCTATAGCAGGGACTAGAACATTACATATACCGTTACATACAAGACCCTCCTCTATAGCAGGGACCAGAACATTACATGTACCGTTACATACAACACCCTCCTCTATAGCAGGGACCAGAACATTACATATACCATTACATACAAGACCCTCCTCTATAGCAGGGACCAGAACATTACATGTACCGTTACATACAACACCCTCCTCTATAGCAGGGACCAGAACATTACATGTACCGTCATACAACACCCTCCTCTATAGCAGGGACTAGAACATTACATGTACCGTTACATACAACACCCTCCTCTATAGCAGGGACTAGAACATTACATGTACCGTTACATACAAGACCCTCCTCTATAGCAGGGACCAGAACATTACATATACCGTTACATACAAGACCCTCCTCTATCTCACCACCTAGTAAATTACATGCGGCTATACTGAGGATCAGTGGTCACTGACCATTGTATGTCCTCCATTCTGTGTGGTACAGATTATCTCCACACGAGAGTCATAACCTATGAGATTAGATAAAGACGGCTTCTTTCTTCTAAAAACAGCACCATGCTCATACACTGGCTGTGACTGGTATTGCAGCTTAGACCAATTCACTTGAATGAAGTAGAGCAGCAATAACAGGCACAGTAGAAAGTAGTGCTGTTCCTGGAAAAACAGCAGCCATATTGTTCTAACCTCACATATGTTATAATTTGAGCATCAGATTGTTAGCTCCTAGGGTCAGGGGCTGATATAATCACCATCGGTGTGAGTATACGCACTCCTGTGGAAGCCTTCTCTGTCTCGTTCCCTCTCTCGATCTCTATCACTTCGGTCCCTTTCCCTGTCTCTTTCCCGTTCGCGGTCTCGTTCTCTCCCACGGTCTCTTTCGAAAGGCTCCCGCTCTCCTCCTCCACGTCGTCCTTCTCGGTCGCTCTCTCGCTCCTCTGCCTCTCTCTCGGGGTCTCGCATGCGCTCACTAGAGCTGACAAAACTGAGAAGGGAAGGAGAAATCGATCAATAAGACTTCATGCACACAACCGATTGTGCAGGCCAAGAGGGTGGGGGGAGATGCTTCAGATCCGTTCCGATTTTGCGGAGCAGGATAGGACCTGCTCCATAATTATCGGAACGAGATGGAGCATCAGACCTGTGTGCATGAGGCCTCAGGGGACAGGAAGGTCAGAGGACACCAATGGAGGAGACTTACCTCTCATACAGAGACTTCCTTTGGTTGCGCCTTGAACTCTGGAGATAGAAGAGTGAAGCCATGTTATGAGCAGATGTCTCGGATTTGACAGTTTCTACAGCCCAAGATATCTCCACACAGCGTTTACCTCATTTGGGTCCTCATCCACAGAGACGCTGCGCTGGAAAGGCTGGAAAGTGGGTGCTGGGCCCTTATCGGGGTCCTAAAGGCAAGAATGTGAGGGGTCAGCACAGCTCAAACAACTGGCCACTATAAGGCACTGGGTGGTCCAATATAGACATCACCTTCAGTTTGCCCTCTAGTGTTCGAGAGCGTTTGAATCCACTGTTTTTAGTCCCGGATTTAATGGCGCTGATGGCTCCGGTCTTCACCAGCATCTTTGCTTGTTCTGTGGCTGTGGCGGTGTCCACTGCTGGTTGGTCTGATAAAGCTGGAAGAAAAGACACAAACCGTTATATACAGTGGTTAATAGCGCCACTCTTGTGCGTGGGCTGTGCCAAGTATTGCAGCTCAACCTAATTAAAGTAAATGTTGCAGTACCAGGCATAGCCTTTGGAGGAGAGTGGTGCTATTTCTGGAATTAAAAAAATCAGGCCCATTATATAACATAGATCAGAACCATCCATGACATTGTAACAGTAAGTATATGAGAAGGACTTACATCTCTTGATGCCAGCCTGGCTTGTCTGATTGGTGGAGGTCTGCTTCTTCAGAGCCAGTAAGGCTTTTTTCTGTATGGGACAAGCATTGAAAAGCGTTAAGGAAAAGACCCTACAGAGGATTAAAGGGGTTGTCCAGAACTAGGCTGCGTTCTTCACCACTTACCTACAGGTTGTTTGTGGTATTGCAACTCATCCCTATTCATTGTAAAGGAGCTGAGTTATGTCCTGTATGGCAGAACACAACGCATAGACAGGTGTAGCGCTATTTCTAGCCATGTTTTTTCAGTCCTGGTCAACCTTTATGAACCAAACATGGGCTAAGTTCTGTATGTTCTAATGACAGCGGCCCCGATAATAATCCAGAATAAATCAATTAATGTGCAGGTTGGTCAGACCAGGGTGACCACACGTAGCTTGTCTTTTATGCAGCTCCGGACACCCCTAACCCAAACAATCCAGTCCTTGTTTCTTGGCACTGGCCCAGAATGTCTAGTGTCCATCCTACTGGAGCAATGCCAATGGATCTCTCCATGAAAGATACAGATCTGTACTAGTCATGTGATAATGACACAGCTGCACAGCTCGTCACATTGACAGTACAGATATCAGAGCTGCGCTGTAACTATCACATGACCAGAAGAGATTTATATCTTCTGAAAGTAAACTAGAAAGGCTAGGATTTAAGGACAGCAAGCAGAGGTCCGGAAAACCATCAAGAACTGATAAAGTATAATGTACATTACTGAGCTAGCGAATAATATTATCTGAAACTCCATTGTGAAGGGGTTATCCAGGGATACTTTCTTTCCAAGGGTTCTGTTTGGGCCAAACCTGAGGCACCTGATACCGCGCCGCATGTACCGAACCAGCAACTAGCCCCCGACTGATTCTGTCTAATTCCACCTCTTCTGTGTGTAATATTAAAGCCACCCCCAATACAGGTTATTATTACTTGTGAACATGACAAGTCAGAACCAGCCTGGAACACTGAGGTTCGACCCAAATATCACCTGGGATAAGCATTTATACAGTCCCTGGAGAATTCCTTTAAGTACCCCAAAGCCTCCCCCTCCCTTTTTTAAGCAAACCTTCTTTTTAAGTTTGGCAAATTTCCTCTGTAGAGCTTCCTCTTCTTCTGTCAACATAGGGGGCAACGAAACCATGGTGAGTGGGGGGAGCGGACACCTAAAAAGAAGGAGAGGAGTTTACAGACAGCTACACACAAAGCACCAGTTTGCGTTCTATTTACAGATTTGAAGGGTTTGTCCAAATGAATGTTTATGAGAGATATCGCTATTACATAATCCATATTGCTATAACATTAACACAGACGGAGGTGAAACATCTGGGACTCCACTGACCCTGCCAGCTAGGAGACAAAATACATGGCTACTTCACCAGCCACCCGCTATATAGGGAATGCAATTCAAGATCCCTGTGCAGGTCATAAGACATACCGCCAAACCAGCACCGCATACTGAGGATCCTGGGGGTGTGGTAGTGAGATCCTGAAGATCAAAAAGCCATGACAGACACAATATGCATCACTTGTAACTGTAGGAAAAGAATTTGTAACTTTCTAACAACCTTAGACTATATACACAGGAACGCGCGCAGCATGGGAAAACCGCACAGATGGCATATGGATAATATCCGTGTGCCAACTGTGCCCGCCATGGACCCATTCATTTCATGTAGTGAGCCCGGGCTGCAAAAAGGGACAAGAATAGCGCCTGTCCTGAGTTTTGGCCTCATTGTCCCCATATGGACCGGTGATAAAACACAGTCATGTGTACGGGACCATCGAAAATAACAGGTCAGTGTCCTAGCACAGAGACAATGCACACAATTGTGTACACGGAGCCTTAGTGTGTCAATTCCTCACCGCTCTTACATCACCGCTTGCTGTCAGTGAGTAGAAATGTTGTTTATTTGGAAATCCCGTCCAGCTGACACAGGGGCAGGGTTCGTCACAGTGAATCAGTGCCGCACTGTAACAAGTCGTGTACCTGCGTCAGCGTATAACGTTTTCACCCTTTGGATGTGAAGGTGTCCATTCACTGACACAAGCTGAGATCCTGAAAATGGTGAAAAACCAATACACAAAGCATATAAGAAAGTTCAGAACTTCTCATCTTACAATGATCATACTTAATTACTATAAAACTGTCTTAATGGGAAAAGAAAGCAGCTAAAATAAGTCATATAATGTATTCAGGGGCTCTCAGAGTAACCTAGCCCCCCAAAGACCCCCGAAATATCACTCCACACATTGCACTGTAAGCCACCTACAGAAACATCGCACACCAGCCGGAGACCGTTATAATGAGCCAAATAAACGCAAATTCACAATAAAAAACCGCAAAATCTGAAGTATTTACCTCTGCTGCTAAACGTCCGTCGCACTTTTAATACGTCACCGTCAGTTTTCCGGCGACTGCCATCCAGTGGTGTCGCGCTTGCCAACCAGTGACGTCAGTCGTGTCTGTCAACCAATCACAGCTGTACGCTAGTCAAACGTTTCCGCCCCAGTAGGTGATATTCGGTCATGTGACTAATATCGCACCCGCCACACTTTGAAATATCTGACCAATCAGCGGGCGGATGGGAGCGGCTGGGCGCGCAGCTTGTCACCGGTTGTTCCTCCTGGTAGTAGTTTAGCGCCTCTGGGCAGCAGCTTGGGAAGGTTATGAGAATATAGCACTGTGCACAGCTGCTCTGCTGTAAATGCAGTATGTCCATCTTATAGCACCATTTTGAGGGTTGCTTAGTAACAGTGTAATAACCCCCACTTTTATAGGCATCATATGGCCACCCTAAAATCCATCCTTCATCTTTCCTTCCAGAGCCCCATTGTGATGTCACTATGGCCCTACTAACGTGAAAATACTACATTATGATGTCACATGACGTGACAATGCCCAATTGTGATGTCAAAATGACCTCATTGTCCTTGAGTTCGTGCCATCCCCCTTCCCCCTTCCCAGCCCTCCTACCCCAACTAACTGTTTGTATCTTATTATTTTTGGGAAAAAAAAATATTTTAATAAAAATAAAGTTTAATAAATAAAAATGACTCATTGTCATGCAATAATGGCCGAACTGTGATGTCACAATGAACTATTAGGATGTCAGAGGCACAAGTAGATATCACAATGACCCATTATGATGTCACATAGCCCAACTGTGATGTCACAGTGTCACCTTATGATGTGACACAGACCCATTGCGAAGTCACAATAGTCCCATTGTGATATAACAGTGTTGTAAGGTCACAATGGCCCTATTGGAATTCTCAATGCTACACTGTGATGTCACAGTGACTCATAGTGATGACATAATGCCCCATTGTGACGTCACAGTGACCCACTTTGATATCAGTTTCCTTTTGTGATGTCACAATGCCTGATTATGAAGTTCCAGAATCCCACGGTCATGTCACAGACCCCTATGCTGAGGCTCTCTCAGCCACTCCTGCAGTACAGACCTTACACCTGGACCCTCTCCTGGTCCGTCCCGATCAGCCCTCTGGTCCCTATACATTGAGCCACGTGCTTAGGACTTATCTGGGCAAAACAAACCTTTACAATACAATAAGATGAATCAGAAATGTGGTTTATGTAAGAAACAACAAAGGACAAAAATAAAATAAGATTCTTTTTCTGCCTATCTGGGTGTTCTTGGTACTTGGTTAGAGACGATTTTCTATATATTTTTGTCCTTTTATTATTGTTTAAAACAGAAAAAGTAAAGATTTTGTACTGAAATGCTTTAACCCATAGAGCGCTGCATGGAGGTCGAGAACAGCAGAGCCACAAGGCCAGTTATAAGGCTACGAGAACATACAGAGACATAATACAGGAGCATCTCAATAAATTAGAACATCTTTGATACATTTATTTCTTTCAGTAATTAAATTAATAAAGTGACCTCCTATATTTTCTAGATTCTTTACACACAGAATTGTGTTTTATTTCTGTAAATGTTGATTATGGATTACAGGTAATGAAAACCACAATCTAAGAAAATGAGAATATTGTAAGAAAGTTCAGTATTGTAAATTCAGTGTCACCTGCCAAGGTTTCCTAAGCCTGTAAATGGTCCCTCAGTCTGGTTCAGTAGGACACACAATCATGGAAGACGCTGATTATGGATTGTATTACTGAATTACTGACATGAATGAACGTTTCAAAGATATTCTCATTTATTGAGATGCATCTGTATTACAGGGGGTTTCAGGGCTAAAAATATTGATGAAGATGATATTTGGGGAGGCTTCACCTCTGTCACTGTCTGGAGGTTCTATACATAGGAAGACGAGACATAGGCTAATAGCATAGAGCGCCGACTGCAGTTTGAACACTGATACTGCAGAAAGTTTATCATAGCAACGTGACAGTCTTATCGTCAGATTGTATCTTGTGCATATTGAGACACCTCGGGATATATTTAGTTAGGAGAGTGGACACCTCTGTAGCCTGCCGGCGGGCACCCAGTTCTCCACCTGCACAGCACACACATCATCCTAGACCTAGAGCCATAGCAAAGAGAATTTTGGGGAGAGTTCCTCCCTAGGAGAGGTTTGTGTGGCGTCTAGATTGACCACTGTTCTGAGTCTGAAAAGTTTTCCCTTTTATCAGACGTTACTGGAGATTTAACAAGTATGTCCCAGCCTTACAGGTGCAATGTTTGACCATCTTACTAGGAAAACCCCCTTGTCCATCTGCCCTAGTAGGTGTTACAAGTGAATGGGCTTACACCCCTTTGTACCACCAATTGCACACACAAATCTCACACAATACGGTGTAAGGTCTTCACATTGCACAGATGTTTTCAAACCGCAGTGTCTCGGGGACTATTCATGTGTCCATAATTTTTCACGGACTCTGTAAATGCCTCATCAAAAAATAGGGCATGTCCTATCATCTGCTTTTCATCACAGTCATGTGGCTATAGCCTAAGTGACATATTAAATCTCCCCCAAAGCCATGGATTTTGGCGAGGGCTCAGGACCCAGCACACTCCTGTATATGGCTTTTCTCTGGTATTGCGCCATTCAGTTGACTAGGAGAGGTATCAGACACAGCCTATGGACATTGGGGGAAATCTAACTTGGCATAGATGGGTGGAAATATGGTGCTCGGCTCTTTCTTGCACCAAAGATGTGCCACATTGTTCCTTCTGTGCACCACTCACCACTTTATACAAGTGGTAACCAAGGCAGGCTGCAATGGGGAGGCCTCGGCCTGACAAGGTTACTACAATTCATGCCGGAAAGCTGGTGTGAATTATACCTGAAACCTACGCCAGTTCCTGACGACTGTAGGTTTCTATTATGGTGCACAGGAGTGCCCTGAATTATTAAGAGGCTGGAACCGGTCCTACACCAGTCAGGTAATTTAATAAAGGCTGCCATACAGAACACCAGTCTTAATAGCAGTCTTGATAGCAAACAGATAACAGATCCCTCTGTCACGCACCACAACTTTCCAGATTGTTTTTTGACCTGTTGTAAATAACTTCTATACTTAGATTGCAATTTTTTTTAAGGACTCTAAAATGCTTTGAAAACCATGTGTATAAAAATCTGTGAATTTTCATTTCTTGTATAACACCATGTCTGATGAAGGGAGCGAGTACTCCTGAAAGCTTACTTATAAATATACTCAGTTAGCCTCTAAAAGGTATCGCCTGATTTCTTCACTCTTCCACTACTTTCAATGGCTAACACGGTACAACATTATACTACTATCAACTTGAAAGATACCAAAATGTACCGCAAAAGAATGGAACTGAAAAACCGGCTTAAGAAACTTGCACAACTCAACAGCGACATCTTCTTCTTAACAAAATGCAAAAAGGATAGACTCATCCCAAAAGGCTTCAATTTATGTAACCCAACCCGGAACACCTACAACAGCCGATATGCAGAACAACTATGTATTCGGACATCTGAAAGGCTGCGGAACAATATGATAAAAATTTCCTATAACAACAAAAAAAGAACACAGGAGGAGATACAGGCCCTGAAATCATCATTGGCTAATGACACAGAGGAAATGAAGGCCAGACTCCACACATACTACTGGAAACTTCAGGATATGCTTATTAACAACAAAAAGAAAAAGCTCCACAGACTGAGACAAAAAGGCCTCATTACTACAACCGCAAGTACTAGCCCAGCTCAGCAAAGCTGTGTTGTGAATCTTTCCTCTTATGAGCCAAGCAAACACGAAATGTCAGTTCTCTCCAAAGGTCTGTCCTTCTGCCCCTCAGCACGCACTGACCATATCCAACTCTGCAATGATATGGAGGAGTTTTTCATAAAAATTAGATTAAGGGAATATTTTTATGACAAAGACCTTCCATACAGCAGCGACTCTGAGATGGAACAGCCCATAAGGAATCCTACCAAAAAATCTACCTGGACCCCACGCCCTGGAGCTAATGCAGCACTGGATAAATATATTGACTGTTTCAGAAGCAAAGTAAAATCAGAAATCCTGGAGAAACAAAAGAAACAGGCGCATAACCTAACCCTGCAGGAACAGAAGACTATTACTTCACTGAAAGAAAATCAGGATATAATAATAAAACCAGCTGACAAAGGGGGCGCAATAGTCATAATGAACACCTCAGATGTCAAATCCCATCCATTACTCCAAACTTGGAAGTGATCCCACAGAGGCCTATATGAAAGAACTAAAGAGTATGATCAAGAAGTTTCCAGTCCAGATCCAGAATCAGGTAAAAGGACTTATCCCACAAGATCCCAGGCCGGGCTACTTCTATATGCTCCCAAAGATACACAAAGATGGCAACCCTGGGAGGCCTATCATTTCTGGCATTGGGACACTGACAGAAAACATCTCAGGTTGGGTGGAAAATCTCCTAAAACCCCTTGTCAGGGATACTCCAAGCTATATCCAGGACACCACTGACCTTCTTAACAAACTGAATGCCCTGGGCCCTCTACCTGAGGGGACCATTTTGGCCACCATGGATGTGGAATCCCTGTATACCAACATTCCCCACAAGGATGGAGTTGCAGCATGTCGGGTACACCTGGCAAAACAAAACCTCCCAACAGAACCAGTAACGCAGCTCATACAATTCATCCTTAGCCACAACCATTTTACCTTTGGAGAGGATCTATATCTACAGCGAATGGGAACTTCAATGGGGATCAGATGTGCACCCCAGTATGCAAATCTCTTTATGGCAGAAATGGAAGGAACATATTTATCAACATGCACCACCAAACCTATGATTTACCTCCGTTATATCGATGATATCCTTGTCATCTGGACTGCAGGTGAGGAGGCCCTACTTCAGTTCCATAATGACTTCAATGACTTTCACCCGACCATCAACCTTAAACTTAGCTATTCAGGGAGAGAAATTCACTTTCTGGATACCACAATATACATTAAAGACCACCGACTACTCACATCGATATACCACAAACCCACAGACAGAACGGCCTACCTGAGAAACGACAGCTTCCACCCCAAGCACACAAGACAATCTATAATCTACACCCAGGCTATACGATACAATCGTATTTGCTCCGACAAAACAGACCTGGACAAGCACCTCCTGGATCTGAGGATGAAATTTCTCAGATTGGGATACAAACCAAAAGTAACAGACAACCAATTGAACAAAGCGGCAGCCATTAACAGAGACAGTCTGCTCACATATAGAGAGACCCAGAAAGATGTCCGAGTGCCCCTAGTAGTCACCTACAACCCACAGCTGGAGATCCTACGAAGGATTGCCAAGGAGCTCCAATCTGTGCTACATAGGAACAACAGACTCAAGGACATATTTCCAGTCCCCCCTCTCCTTTCCTTTCGACAACCACCAAACCTGAGGCGTATTATCGTCCGGAGTGCCCTGAAGGCCCCAACTGAAAATGGCACCTCACCTTGCCTACATAAAAGGTGCATGACCTGCAAGCACATCCACACTGCTGACAGTGTACCTATCCCACAGTCACAACAGGTGCACAGAATTAGGGGGACATTCTCCTGCAGGTCTTCCAATGTGGTGTACCTCATAATGTGTGTGCAATGTCCCACCACAGGCCTCTATGTGGGGGAAACAGGGCAGAGACTCAGTCAACGAATGAACTCACACAGATCCACTATTAATAACAGCAGAACAGATCTCCCAGTGGCCGCACATTTCTCCGGAGAAAACCACTCTACTGAAGATTTGCGGGTTGTGGTTTTAATGGGACAGTTTAAGACGCAGGAGAAAAGGAAACAATGGGAGTACAAATTTATGCAAAAATTTAAAACTCTGCAATTTGGACTTAATATTCATGCCAGCTTCATGTCACACTATGTATGAACTGTGAGGGTCACAAATCACCACCTGATAGCAAACAGATAACAGATCCCTCTGTCACGCACCACAACTTTCCAGATTGTTTTTTGTCCTGTTGTAAATAACTTCTCTACTTAGATTGCATTTTGTTTTGGTTTTTTTAAGGACTCTAAAATCCTTTGAAGACCATGTGTATAAAAATCTGTGAATTTTCAGTTCTTGTATAACACCATGTCTGATGAAGGGAGCGAGTACTCCTGAAAGCTTACTTATAAATATACTCGTAGCCTCTAAAAGGTATCGCCTGATTTCTTCACTCTTCCATTAATAAATCAGCCTCATTGTCTTTGATGGAAACCTGTCCCAGTCAGTGGCCCTTAGGGACCTCAGTGCCAGTTTATACTCACAGACCCCCCCATTTTCTCCTTGCTCCTTCACAATGTTACAAAGCACCAACCGAGACCATAAACTGGTTTATTTCATGTATTACTGTAATTTACAGCAATAAGGACCTGGCTGAAGCGGCCTGAGCGCCGGTAACTACATGTCGCAGCAGTTACCACATAATCTCTAGCAGATATGACCGTCTTTGCTTCCCACCCGATCCCATCGTCCAACTGAAGAAGAGGGGGGCGCCTCCCCCCAATACTGTTCTGGGGGCAAACCTCATAGAGGTTAAACGACAGCCCTGAACCACAGAAGTCATATCGGTGGAAGTGCGGTCAGGCATTTTCTACATAGTCTTCATGTATGTACTGCCTCATCTTCAGCCATGAAAGCCTCTGCCATGCTTACTGCTCCTGCCCTAAATCAGTGTAGAAAAAAAAGAGGGCATGGTTAGGAAAAAAAAGGACTGCAAAAATCAGTAAGGGCGTGTCTGACAACAAGCTACTGTGTCTGCTGATGTCTGACAACATGCAGTTTCCAATGACAAGCAGTAGAATTTTAATAGACGTCCCTACACGGATTCTGGCGCAGTTGGTATTTTTTCTCTAGCCCCCACCATTCTTGAGCAATGCATGTAGTTAGTTTTGGGGTCTGATATACGATCTAGACTCTCTAATAACAAATGGATGATGTCAGGCAAGAGTAGCAAGGGGGTCGTGGCTCAAAGCCCTGACACTAGCTCTGTCTCTGATTGGAGCTCTGAGTCACGCCTCCTTACTTCTCCCTGCCTGACATCACCCATTTGTTATTAGAGAGTCTAGAAAGTATATCAGACACCAAAACTAACAGCACTGATTGCTCAGGAATGGTGAGGGCTAGAGAAAAATTCCAACTGTGCCAGAATCAATGGACGGGAACCTATTAAAGGATGATAAGAACTAGAGTTGGTGAAGGGTCCTCTTTAAGGAATCCCCCCCCCCACATCCGTAATACAATGTTTAATATTAACCTAAAGGAAACACATCACTGTGTGTACAAGCTTGCAGCAAAGACTATATCCCTCTTGATAAGCTGTGAAGCGGCATCCATCTTGGCGCAAAGTGTGGCATCTCCGACCAGTCGAGCAGCAGAGCGCACGTCCCGGCAGGCTTCATCCAGACGCTGCACGCAACGCACAATGAGGCCTTCCTGGATGTCAGTCAGTGTCATAATCTCGGAGAAGGGCTGGAAATGGAAATGAATAATGTGAGGAGATCTAATTTATTATAATGTCATATGTAGAGCAGAGTATTGTGACCAGTGGGGCTCCGTAGCAAAATCTCAATTGTGAAAAGTATTAGATTTGTGCAAATTCACTAACAGCAAGCAGAGATCTTTAAAATGGTGCTGAATGAAGACATGTATATTAAAACATTGCAGAACTTTTCAGTATACGATTATATATACAGTATTTAACCCCCATTTTTACGATGCTGATGGTATATTGAGGAGAGGATCATTACCATGCCACGAGCCCATTCATACACGACCTCCGTCAGACCAAACTTGTACTGCGCAACAAAATCCTCTACAGATTCCTTTAGGCCGCACTCCCTCTGAATCAGTGCCAAACGTTCTGCCAACATCTTCACCTTCTTCACACCCTGTGGGTAAGATCAGAGACGGACTATATTTCTTATAACACTGTTATGCTACACATATACATAGAGAGAATCAGGAGAGAATACAGGACGTGGTTAGGAGTTCTAAGTAAATTCTTGTCATAGGGGCGATTATAGTAGTTATATTCTTGTCTAGGGGGGTTTTTTTTTGTTCCCCTCTTTTTCCCTCCCCCCCCCTATTAAGGGGCCAAGCAAGGCCCGAACCCCGAAGAGGGCACAGGGCCCCAAAACAACCATAGTAGTTATATTCTTGTACATAGGAGCAGTATTATAGTAGTTATATTCTTGTACATAGGGGCAGTATTATAGTAGTTATATTCTTGTACATAGGGGGCAGTATTATAGTAGTTATATTCTTGTACATAGGAGCAGTATTATAGTAGTTATATTCTTGTACATAGGGGCAGTATTATAGTAGTTATATTCTTGTACATAGGAGCAGTATTATAGTAGTTATATTCTTGTACATAGGGGGCAGTATTATAGTAGTTATATTCTTGTACATAGGAGCAGTATTATAGTAGTTATATTCTTGTACATAGGGGGCAGTATTATAATAGTTATATTCTTGTACATAGGAGCAGTATTATAGTAGTTATATTCTTGTATATAGGAGCAGTATTATAGTAGTTATATTCTTGTATATAGGAGCAGTATTATAGTAGTTATATTCTTGTACATAGGAGCAATATTATAGTAGTTATATTCTTGTACATAGGGGCAGTATTATAGTAGTTATATTCTTGTACATAGGGGCTGTATTATAGTAGTTATATTCTTGTACATAGGAGCAGTATTATAGTAGTTATATTCTTGTACATAGGGGGCAGTATTATAGTAGTTATATTCTTGTAATAGGGGGAGTTAAGTAGTTATATTCTGGTACATAGGAGGTAGTATTATAGTAGTTATATTCTTGTACATAGGGGCTGTATTATAGTAGTTATATTCTTGTACATAGGAGCAGTATTATAGTAGTTATATTCTTGTACATAGGGGCAGTATTATAGTAGTTATATTCTTGTACATAGGAGCAGTATTATAGTAGTTATATTCTTGTACATAGGGGGCAGTATTATAGTAGTTATATTCTTGTACATAGGAGCAGTATTATAGTAGTTATATTCTTGTACATAGGGGGCAGTATTATAATAGTTATATTCTTGTACATAGGAGCAGTATTATAGTAGTTATATTCTTGTATATAGGAGCAGTATTATAGTAGTTATATTCTTGTATATAGGAGCAGTATTATAGTAGTTATATTCTTGTACATAGGAGCAGTATTATAGTAGTTATATTCTTGTACATAGGGGCAGTATTATAGTAGTTATATTCTTGTACATAGGGGCTGTATTATAGTAGTTATATTCTTGTACATAGGAGCAGTATTATAGTAGTTATATTCTTGTACATAGGAGCAGTATTATAGTAGTTATATTCTTGTACATAGGGGGCAGTATTATAGTAGTTATATTCTGGTACATAGGAGGTAGTATTATAGTAGTTATATTCTTGTACATAGGGGCTGTATTATAGTAGTTATATTCTTGTACATAGGGGGCAGTATTATAGTAGTTATATTCTTGTACATAGGAGCAGTATTATAGTAGTTATATACTTGTACATAGGAGGTAGTATTATAGTAGTTATATTCTTGTACATAGGAGCAGTATTATAGTAGTTATATACTTGTACATAGGAGCAGTATTATAGTAGTTATATTCTTGTACATAGGGGCAGTATTATAGTAGTTATATTCTTGTACATAGGGGCAGTATTATAGTAGTTATATTCTTGTACATAGGGGCTGTATTATAGTAGTTATATTCTTGTACATAGGAGCAGTATTCTAGTAGTTATATTCTTGTACATAGGGGCAGTATTCTAGTAGTTATATTCTTGTACATAGGAGCAGTATTCTAGTAGTTATATTCTTGTACATAGGGGCAGTATTATAGTAGTTATATTCTTGTACATAGGGGCTGTATTATAGTAGTTATATTCTTGTACATAGGAGCAGTATTATAGTAGTTATATTCTTGTACATAGGAGCAGTATTATAGTAGTTATATTCTTGTACATAGGGGGCAGTATTATAGTAGTTATATTCTTGTACATAGGAGGTAGTATTATAGTAGTTATATTCTTGTACATAGGGGCTGTATTATAGTAGTTATATTCTTGTACATAGGAGCAGTATTATAGTAGTTATATTCTTGTACATAGGGGCAGTATTATAGTAGTTATATTCTTGTACATAGGAGCAGTATTATAGTAGTTATATTCTGGTACATAGGAGGTAGTATTATAGTAGTTATATTCTTGTACATAGGGGCTGTATTATAGTAGTTATATTCTTGTACATAGGGGCAGTATTCTAGTAGTTATATTCTTGTACATAGGGGCAGTATTATAGTAGTTATATTCTTGTACATAGGGGCTGTATTATAGTAGTTATATTCTTGTACATAGGAGCAGTATTCTAGTAGTTATATTCTTGTACATAGGGGCAGTATTCTAGTAGTTATATTCTTGTACATAGGAGCAGTATTATAGTAGTTACATGCTTGTACATAGGAGCAGTATTATAGTAGTTATATTCTTGTACATAGGAGCAGTATTATAGTAGTTATATTCTTGTACATAGGAGCAGTATTCTAGTAGTTATATTCTTGTACATAGGGGCAGTATTCTAGTAGTTATATTCTTGTACATAGGAGCAGTATTATAGTAGTTACATTCTTGTACATAGGGGCAGTATTATAGTAGTTATATTCTTGTACATAGGGGCTGTATTATAGTAGTTATATTCTTGTACATAGGAGCAGTATTATAGTAGTTATATTCTTGTACATAGGAGCAGTATTATAGTAGTTATATTCTTGTACATAGGGGGCAGTATTATAGTAGTTATATTCTGGTACATAGGAGGTAGTATTATAGTAGTTATATTCTTGTACATAGGGGCTGTATTATAGTAGTTATATTCTTGTACATAGGAGCATTATTATAGTAGTTATATTCTTGTACATAGGGGCAGTATTATAGTAGTTATATTCTTGTACATAGGAGCAGTATTATAGTAGTTATATTCTTGTACATAGGAGCAGTATTATAGTAAGTTATATTCTTGTACATAGGAGGCAGTATTATAGTAGTTATATTCTTGTACATAGGAGCAGTATTATAGTAGTTATATTCTTGTACATAGAAGGCAGTATTATAGTAGTTATATTCTTGTACATAGGGGCAGTATTATAGTAGTTATATTCTTGTACATAGGAGCAGTATTATAGTAGTTATATTCTTGTACATAGGGGGCAGTATTATAGTAGTTATATTCTTGTACATAGGAGCAGTATTATAGTAGTTATATACTTGTACATAGGAGGTAGTATTATAGTAGTTATATTCTTGTACATAGGAGCAGTATTATAGTAGTTATATACTTGTACATAGGAGCAGTATTATAGTAGTTATATTCTTGTACATAGGAGCAGTATTATAGTAGTTATATTCTTGTACATAGGGGCAGTATTATAGTAGTTATATTCTTGTACATAGGGGCTGTATTATAGTAGTTATATTCTTGTACATAGGAGCAGTATTATAGTAGTTATATTCTTGTACATAGGGGCAGTATTATAGTAGTTATATTCTTGTACATAGGGGCTGTATTATAGTAGTTATATTCTTGTACATAGGAGCAGTATTATAGTAGTTATATTCTTGTACATAGGAGCAGTATTATAGTAGTTATATTCTTGTACATAGGGGGCAGTATTATAGTAGTTATATTCTGGTACATAGGAGGTAATATTATAGTAGTTATATTCTTGTACATAGGGGCTGTATTATAGTAGTTATATTCTTGTACATAGGAGCAGTATTATAGTAGTTATATTCTTGTACATAGGGGCAGTATTATAGTAGTTATATTCTTGTACATAGGAGCAGTATTATAGTAGTTATATTCTGGTACATAGGAGGTAGTATTATAGTAGTTATATTCTTGTACATAGGGGCTGTATTATAGTAGTTATATTCTTGTACATAGGGGCAGTATTCTAGTAGTTATATTCTTGTACATAGGAGCAGTATTATAGTAGTTATATTCTTGTACATAGGGGCAGTATTATAGTAGTTATATTCTTGTACATAGGAGCAGTATTATAGTAGTTATATTCTTGTACATAGGGGCAGTATTATAGTAGTTATATTCTTGTACATAGGGGCTGTATTATAGTAGTTATATTCTTGTACATAGGAGCAGTATTATAGTAGTTATATTCTTGTACATAGGGGCAGTATTATAGTAGTTATATTCTTGTACATAGGGGCTGTATTATAGTAGTTATATTCTTGTACATAGGAGCAGTATTCTAGTAGTTATATTCTTGTACATAGGGGCAGTATTCTAGTAGTTATATTCTTGTACATAGGAGCAGTATTATAGTAGTTATATTCTTGTACATAGGGGCAGTATTATAGTAGTTATATTCTTGTACATAGGGGCTGTATTATAGTAGTTATATTCTTGTACATAGGAGCAGTATTATAGTAGTTATATTCTTGTACATAGGAGCAGTATTATAGTAGTTATATTCTTGTACATAGGGGGCAGTATTATAGTAGTTATATTCTGGTACATAGGAGGTAGTATTATAGTAGTTATATTCTTGTACATAGGGGCTGTATTATAGTAGTTATATTCTTGTACATAGGAGCAGTATTATAGTAGTTATATTCTTGTACATAGGGGCAGTATTATAGTAGTTATATTCTTGTACATAGGAGCAGTATTATAGTAGTTATATTCTGGTACATAGGAGGTAGTATTATAGTAGTTATATTCTTGTACATAGGGGCTGTATTATAGTAGTTATATTCTTGTACATAGGGGCAGTATTCTAGTAGTTATATTCTTGTACATAGGAGCAGTATTATAGTAGTTATATTCTTGTACATAGGGGCAGTATTATAGTAGTTATATTCTTGTACATAGGAGCAGTATTATAGTAGTTATATTCTGGTACATAGGAGGTAGTATTATAGTAGTTATATTCTTGTACATAGGGGCTGTATTATAGTAGTTATATTCTTGTACATAGGGGCAGTATTCTAGTAGTTATATTCTTGTACATAGGAGCAGTATTATAGTAGTTATATTCTTGTACATAGGAGTAGTATTATAGTAGTTATATTCTTGTACATAGGAGCAGTATTATAGTAGTTATATTCTTGTACATAGGAGGTAGTATTATAGTAGTTATATTCTTGTACATAGGAGCAGTATTATAGTAGTTATATTCTTGTACATAGGAGCAGTATTATAGTAGTTATATTCTTGTACATAGAAGCAGTATTATAGTAGTTATATTCTTGTACATAGGAGCAGTATTATAGTAGTTATATTCTTGTACATAGGAGGTAGTATTATAGTAGTTATATTCTTGTACATAGAAGCAGTATTATAGTAGTTATATTCTTGTACATAGGGGGGCAGTATTCTAGTAGTTATATTCTTGTACATAGGAGCAGTATTATAGTAGTTATATTCTTGTACATAGAAGCAGTATTATAGTAGTTATATTCTTGTACATAGGAGGCAGTATTATAGTAGTTATATTCTTGTACATAGGGGGCAGTATTCTAGTAGTTATATTCTTGTACATAGGAGCAGTATTATAGTAGTTATATTCTTGTACATAGGAGCAGTATTATAGTAGTTATATTCTTGTACATAGGAGCAGTATTCTAGTAGTTATATTCTTGTACATAGGAGTAGTATTATAGTAGTTATATTCTTGTACATAGGGGCAGTATTATAGTAGTTATATTCTTGTACATAGGGGGCAGTATTATAGTAGTTATATTCTTGTACATAGGAGCAGTATTATAGTAGTTATATTCTTGTACATAGGAGTAGTATTATAGTAGTTATATTCTTGTACATAGGAACAGTATTATAGTAGTTATATTCTTGTACATAGGAGCAGTATTATAGTAGTTATATTCTTGTACATAGGGGCAGTATTATAGTAGTTATATTCTTGTACATAGGAGTAGTATTATAGTAGTTATATTCTTGTACATAGGAGTAGTATTATAGTAGTTATATTCTTGTATATAGGGGGCAGTATTATAGTAGTTATATTCTTGTACATAGGAGCAGTATTATAGTAGTTATATGCTTGTACATAGAGGGTAGTATATGGTACATATTCGTATTATGGAAATGTTCTATAACACTACATAATATAATAAGATGATGGACAGTAAACACTTTCTTTAACTGGCAGACAGTGATGCAGGTTTATCTTATATATATGTCAGTTGTGGTCTTACTTCTTTTAATGTATCTGTCAGTCGTGGTTCACACTGTGTTTTATGCTGGAAGACAAGACAAGACAGTAGAGCAGCGATCTCCTCAGGGTTGAGAGGAGACAGTGCTCCATCCAGTACCAGCTCCGTAACCAACAATTCATGACTGCTAACTTCACAAGCCACGCGACCCTTCAGCTGTACGGCTCCGCCAACATCTATGTACTGTAGTGTGCGCAGGACCTGACATCACAGGAGGAAAGAGATGAGAACAAGCAAAGAGTCAACTGCAACATCTGGCACAGACACAGGACAGGACCTTGTGATCCCTCCACAGCCATCTCCACTGACTTACATCGATTCTTTGCTGGTACTCAGGTAGGAGACTCAATGACTGGTCAGAGGTCAGGAAGCGGAGACGATCCAGCTCGTCCATCACCTGCGATCTCTGCTCCATACGGAGATACTATAAGGAAAAAATAACCATGAAAAACAGGAGTAACAGAGGAAACAAGTATTTGATACGGTCAGTGATGACGTCACCTGCGACGTGAATCGAGGGCTGTTGGGACTGCTGAATCCTCTCAAGGCTCCTTCCTGTCTCTTCATTCTGCTGACCGCCTCCACCACCTCCAGCTCCTTCAGCTGCAGATCATTCACGGGGCACAGGGATGTCAGTGATCCAGGGGGCAGGTCCGCCAGCCGAGACAGCTCCTGCGTCACACCGGACACTGCGGGACCTGGAGGGTCATTTCTGCAAATGGAAGAAAAATTCATTTCGGTCATTAACCAAGAGATGGCCACAAAGTGGAGAAAATTTTTTCATAGTCGTCTAGCTGAGTGATAGTGACTCTCAGGCCAGTTACCTGAAACGGGGGGTTTGGCTCCTGGCGACGTCATCAAGAACTTTATCAGCATGGACCCTCAACGTCTTACTAGTTATCATGAAAATTTCTGAGGAGCGGAGTTTCAGCAGCTTGTAGTCACATGGTCCTGGAGAGGAAGCAGCAAAAAAATAACCGCTCGTTTAATACCATAGTCACTTGTCTCAGTCTCTTGATATACAGCACTGTGCAAAAAATATAGGCGTGGAAAAAATGTTGCAAAGTGTGAATGCTTTCAGAAATAGAAGGGTTAATAGTTTATCACTGTCAATTACCAAAATGAAAAGAGAAATGTAAATCCCATCAATATTCGGTGTGACCTTTGCCCTTTGGAGGAGGAGTCCTGGAAGTGATGATCCGGCCCCCACAGATATAGCCCTGATCTCATCATCATCCAGTCTGTCTGGGATGACATGAAGAGACAGAAGGATTGGAGCAAGCAACAACCACAGAAGATCTGTGCTTAGTTCTCCAAGATGGCGGCGGGAACAACCTCCCTGCCCAGTTCTGCCAAAACTGTCTGCAAGTACTGAGAAGAACTGATAGAAGGCAAAGAGCAAAGGTCACACCAAATATTGATGGGATTTACATTTCTCTTTTCTTCATTCACAAAAATTAACTTAACCCTTCTATTTCTGAAAGCATTCTTACAGCGCAGTATGTTTCCTGCCTAAAACTTTTGCACAGTGCTACATATTCATACTCAAGCTCTATATATCAGGAGCTGATGCAGCGCTATACAGTATCTGAAGCTAGCCACAGATGATAATCTTTTTACTTCTTCTTACCCTCCGGTCTGAAGACTTTGCCCATTAATAGATCATCTGGACATGGAGCCATCTTCTTCTCCCCGCGCTCCGCAGAGGCCGTCTTACCATCCTGCTTCTTCTCACACAGCACCAGTGTCGTGTAGACTCTATTGGTGGCATCTGAAGACACCTGGGGTATAAAAGACAATGAGTTGGGTACTCCACACAAGCTCCTGAGTCTTCTGTCAGATCCAGGTTGAGGCCTACCTGCAGGATGACACCCGGCACCCAGGGGTGATACTCGGTGCTGATGATGATGATCCGTCCCACGCTTAGACACTTCATGCCATTCATCGACTCTACCACCTTTTTCTGGATAAGAAGACATGTAGAGAACATAAGACAGAGTACGCCGAGCTCTTCAAGCTATCTGCTCAATGATATTTAACCACTTCATGACTGGGCCATTTTTTGGGTCAGTATATGGTTAAAGAACTCTCTGGGCAGCACCGATATCTTGTGCTACGCCTAGTAGAGGGCTATCCAGGGCAAAACATGACACAGGGGTTCCAAGAATACCAAAGAGCCATTCTGTGTTATCATGTTGGAGTATTTTTATTGTTAAGGAGGGGTCTGGGATGTAATCGCTCATCACTGCATAACTGCGGGGGGGACCGGGGGCATTAGTAGGACAAAGGGCCCCTTCATTGTCTATCTAAGCACAGTAGAATGTATATGGGTGTGACTGTGCCTGGTACTGCAGCCAAACTCACTTAGGCTGAGCTGCAGTACCAGTCACAGCCACACAATTCTATAGGGCGCTATGACAGGGCAGTACACTCCTTTTGTTTCCCAGACTGGTGGGTTCCTACTCCTCATACATTGATGTTCACCATGTCACAGATGTGTCCATCAGAGTACAAGGACTCACACAATGTCTTCTCTACTATATATAACTATAGTACCTGCAGCATCTCCCTGGTGCGGACCAGTTCCTGCACTGTCACAAAATAGTCATAGAGATCTGCAAGATCCCCGGAGCATTCAATGTCTCCCATGTCGCCCAGCATCTTGGTCAGGTCCTTTATACGTTGTTCATGGGCCTGCAAAATAAACACAGTTATTAACATGTAACTTGGTGCTGCAGCCCTCTAGTTATGTATGACTACAACTCCCAGTATGCCTTGGCATGTTTCTAATCAACAACAAAAAAAAAAAAAAAACAGAATTACAGATGCTCGCTCACCTTGCTATCTTTCTGGGTTCGGGCTTCAGCAAAACTCCTCTTCATCATGTCCTCCACCCTCAGAGCCTCAACCCGGAGGAGATTCAGGATCATGGAGTAAGTGAGGCGGAACTGGGACTGCAGCAGGGTGGGCTTCCCCTGGACGGGAGGAGGGCAATGGGGCACAATTAAGTTATAGAAGAGTACTAGATATAACAGATCCCAACCCTATAGATGTCTATAGAAGCTGCAGCTGTATTCTGCTCAGCCTTGTGTACTAGGGAGGGCTTAAAACATTTACAAAATATCTATCTATTTATTCACATATCTATCTAATCACAACTATCTATCTATCTATCTATCTATCATCTATTTCATATCTATCTCCTATCTATCTATCATCTATCTCATATCTATCTATCTATCTATCTATCTATCTATCTATCTATCTCATATCTATCTATCTATCTCATATCTATCTATCTCATATCTATCTATCTATCTATCTCATATCTATCTATCTATCTATCTATCTATCTCATATCTATCTATCTATCTCATATCTATCTATCTCATATCTATCTATCTATCTCATATCTATCTATTTATCTATCTATCTCCTATCTATCTATCTATCTATCTATCTCATATCTATCTATCTAGCTATCCATCTATCTCATATCTATCTATCATCTATTTCATATCTATCTATCTATCTATCTATCTCATATCTATCTCATATCTATCTATCTATCTATCTATCTCATATCTCATCTATCTATCTCTTATCTATCTATCTATCTATCTATCTATCTATCTATCTCATATCTATCTATCTATCCATCTATCTCATATCTATCTCTTCTATCTCATATCTATCTATCTATCTATCTATCTCATATCTATCTATCTATCTATCTATCTCATATCTATTTATCTATCTATCTCATATCTATCTATCTATCTATCTATCTATCATATCTATCTATCTATCTATCTATCTCCTATCTATCTATCTATCTATCTCATATCTATCTATCTATCTCATATCTATCTATCTATCTCATATCTATCTATCCATCTGTCCATCTATCTATCTATCTCATATCTATCTATCTATCTATCTATCTCATATCTATCTATCTATCTATCTATCTATCTATCTATCTATCTATCTATCTATCTATCTCATATCTATCTATCCATCTTCCATCTATCTATCTATCTCATATCTATCTATCTATCTATCTATCTATCTATCTATCTATCTATCTCATGTCTACACACGTGGACAAAATTGTTGGTACCCCTAGTTTAATGAAAGAAGAACCCACAATGGTCACAGAACTAACTTAAAAAAGTCAAACTACATGTTGACAAGCCACAAAGCTTCTGGGAGAATGTCCTATGGACAGATGAGACAAAAAACAAAATTTTTGGCAAGGCACATCAGCTCTATGTTCACAGAAGGAAAAATGAAGCATATCTTGAAAAGAACACTGTCCCTACTGTGACACATGGAGGAGGCTCTGTTATGTTCTGGGGCTGCTTTGCTGCATCTGGCACAAGGTGTCTTGAATCTGCGCAGGATACAATGAAATCTCAAGACTATCAAGGGATTCTAGAGAGAAATGTGCTGCCCAGTGTCAGAAAGCTTGCTCTCAGTCGTAGGTCATGGGTCTTGCAACAGGATAATGACCCAAAACACAGCTAAAAACACCAAAGAATGGCTAAGAGGAAAACATTGGACTATTCTGAAGTGGCCTTCTATGAGCCCTGACCTAAATCCTATTGAGCATCTTTGGAAGGAGCTGAAACATGCCGCCTGGAAAAGGCACCCTTCACACCCGAGACAACTGGAGCAGTTTGCTCATGAGGAGTGGCCAAAATCCCTGCTGAGAGGTGCAGAAGTCTCATTGACAGTTACAGGAATCGTTTGATTGCAGGGATTGCCTCAAAAGGTTGTGCAACAAAATATTAAGTTAAGGGAACCATCATTTCTGTCCAGGCCTGTTTCATGAGTTTTCTTTTTAAAAAAAAATTCTGTTGAAGCCTGGTTGGAAAGCAATGTCTGACTTTCATTTGTTCATTTTCATAGAATTTTTATATATTATTACTTTTGTCAGATTCAAGTTATTTCTGTGACCATTGTGGGGTTTTCTTTCATTAAACGAGGGAGGGGATCAACAATTTTGTCCACGTGTGTATCTATCTATCTCATATCTATCTATCTATCTATCTCCTATCTATCTATGTATCTATCTATCTATCTTTCTAACTATCTCATATCTATCTATCTATCTATCTATCTATCTATCTCATATCTATCTATCTATCTCCTATCTATCTATGTATCTATCTATCTATCTTTCTATCTATCTCATCATCTATCTATCTATCTATCTATCTATCTATCTATCTCATTCTATCTATCTATCTATCTATCTATCTATCTTTCTATCTATCTCATATCTATCTATCTATCTTTCTATCCATCTCTCACTGATTTGTTTCTCAGCCCTATGCCCATAACTCAGCCTTCTTTACTCCTCCACCTTCCTGTCCTCACCATCATCATCTTGTGCAGATCACTCATCTCGGGCACATCGGATTTACACAATATGATCACCATGCCGGTATTATCCAGCCCTCGTCGCCCGGCCCGTCCTGCCATCTGTATATATTCTCCTGTATGAGGAAACATTGGCTGTTACTGCACCACTTGTAGGAGTGAAGACAACCCCAGGGCTCCTCTCCATTATCCCCGTGTCAGTGAGTTATACCAGGAGGGGTTGCGTTACGTACCTGGAGTCAGGTCTCTGAAGTTGGTACCATCGTGTTTCCTGATAGAGTCAAACACCACAGTACGAGCCGGCATGTTAACCCCCATAGCAAACGTCTCTGTGGCAAACAGAATCTGAGGAACACAGAAAAAAATTCATTATCCTGCAAAAAAAATCATACAAACAATTGGAGCAGCACTGTTCCTCTGTTATTCCTCCTGAGAATTTATGAATAAATTGACAAATGGGTTTTACCATTCCCCTTTGAATTGGGATGACTCCCTGTGCATTAGGACACCATCCAGTTAGTGCAGCAGCTACAGAGGCACAGCCTATAGGAAAGAGAAATGGTAACACCCACTTGTCACTATAGTGTCACTTCCAGGAGGAACAACAGAGACACAACCTAATGCAAAGTTTATTTTATCGGAATTGCCTGTATTTACTAAAAACAGACACCGGGTCTTCTTTAAGACTGAAAATCCTCTGTAAGACTGTATGAATCTATTTCAGATCAAGGCATCAGATTTTGGCTTCTTGTTCCCACTGACCTTGACAAGTCCACGGCTGAATAACATCTCCACCACCTCCTTCAGGATGGGCAGGATGCCGCTGTGATGGATCCCGATCCCTCTCTTCAAGAGTTCCAGCATATGTAATACCTGCAGACATCATATATATAACTTTTACATCACTACACATGCTGGGCGTTGTAGTACCTCTGTACCGCCGGCCTGCACATCAGACAACCATGAACAGTACTTGCAGATATAGGAGACAGTACAAACCTGGGGAAGCTGGCGATCGCCCCCACGCAGCCGGCTTAGGCATTTGTTATAGTATGTCTGGATTTCGCTTCGTTCAGATGCCGTACACAAGTCAACGGTGGTCAGCGCCCCGGCGTTCTGCTCGCACCGAGAACGGGAGAACGTGAACACCACGACAGGTAGAGCATCCCGCTGCCGCAGAGAGTGAATGAGGGACAGCCAGGTGCCCTTATCCTGCAGGGGCAGAGGTGACCGTTAACCCTTTACCATAAAGATATATTATGGCACTGATCTTAGACCTACTGATTGTCACTTACATGTCCGGCTCCGCCTCCATGGGGGTGTCTGGCTCCAAATGTCTGGGAGTACTTTGAGGAACGCTCCTTTTTTGCTTCCACCGCTGCATAGTATCTGTAGAGGCAGACGGGTTTTTATTAAGATGCACATTAGGGGACTGTATTATGGGTAATTTCCTAATAGAAAACCTCATAACCAACCTAAGGAAACTGGTAAATAAAACCCCGCCCTGGAGGTGCCGGCAGTGACAAGAAACAGATTTGTTATTGAGTTTATTGGAAGCTCTGTCTTCACTAGGTCTAGTGGTGGCTGTGGGCGGGCTGAATATCAGCATTTAAAGGAATTGTCCGGGATTATATTTTTTTATGGCCTATCCTCGGGGGCCGACACCTGTCGGTGTGAGCTGTGTTGCAGTGGGAGAGGACCTTACCCAAGGCAGTAGGAGAGGACCTTACCCAGGACAGTAGGAGAGGACCTTACCCAGGACAGTAGGAGAGGACCTTACCCAGGGCAGTAGGAGAGGACCTTACCCAGGACAGTAGGAGAGGACCTTACCCTGGGCAGTCAGTGGGGGAGGACCTTACCCTGGGCAGTCAGTGGGGGAGGACCTTACCCAGGACAGTAGGAGAGGACCTTACCCAGGACAGTCAGTGGGGGAGGACCTTACCCAGGACAGTAGGAGAGGACCTTACCCAGGGCAGTAGGAGAGGACCTTACCCAGGACAGTAGGAGAGGACCTTACCCAGGACAGTAGGAGAGGATCTTACCCTGGGCAGTCAGTGGGGGAGGACCTTACCCTGGGCAGTCAGTGGGGGAGGACCTTACCCAGGACAGTAGGAGAGGACCTTACCCAGGACAGTAGGAGAGGACCTTACCCAGGGCAGTAGGAGAGGACCTTACCCAGGGCAGTAAAAGAGGACCTTACCCAGGACAGTAGGAGAGGACCTTACCCAGGACAGTAGGAGAGGACCTTACCCAGGGCAGTAGGAGAGGACCTTACCCAGGACAGTAGGAGAGGACCTTACCCTGGGCAGTCAGTGGGGGAGGACCTTACCCAGGACAGTAGGAGAGGATCTTACCCTGGGCAGTCAGTGGGGGAGGACCTTACCCTGGGCAGTCAGTGGGGGAGGACCTTACCCAGGACAGTAGGAGAGGACCTTACCCAGGACAGTAGGAGAGGACCTTACCCAGGGCAGTAGGAGAGGACCTTACCCAGGGCAGTAGGAGAGGACCTTACCCAGGACAGTAGGAGAGGACCTTACCCAGGACAGTAGGAGAGGACCTTACTCAGGGCAGTAGGAGAGGACCTTACCCAGGACAGTAGGAGAGGACCTTACCCTGGGCAGTCAGTGGGGGAGGACCTTACCCCGGGCAGTTGGGGAGTATCTTACCCCGGGAAGTGGGAAAGGATCTTACCCTGGGAAGTTGGAGAGGAACTTACCCTTTGGTCTGGAAGTTTCCAACGGCATCTAGCAACAGAAAGAATTGATTCTGTGTCTTCTGACTGTTTCCCGTGTACAGATAATGCTCCAATGGGACCGGCCTCTTGGTCGTACTGATTACGTAAATGTTCCTCTTCTTAATCCTCCTGTCAGATGTTATAATAAATTGTAGAAAACTATTAATAAAATCTTAAAATTCCTTAAATTGAGACAAAACATCAGTATTTTTCATCCAGCACCTTACAGGATATTCCAGGACTTAGATGAACTATCCATTGGAGAAGTCACTAGAGAATTCTGACATGGCCACGGCCAGCGGAATTGGTGCAGTGTACAGAGCCGAGCTCACTGGACATACACAGCTCTGTACACTGCATAAACACCAGCCCAGTTCCCGTTCAAGTGACAGCACATTGAGAACTGTGCAATGTTTATTACCCCAGTAATGGCTCAGGATCCCCCTGTGGTCTGCTTAAAGGGGTTTTCTAGGCAAACAGGAAAACCCAGGGAAGGCCGTGGTGGACTAAAAAGCTCCAGCGCTGGGTCCCCTGTACCTGATCAGGCCATAAGTGAAGCTGCTCAGGTGACTACTGCAACTATGTATTGGCCTCAGTGGTCATATGTAGGATACTGGTGATGTCACTGATAATACATCACCAGCACCCAACATGTGACCTCTGAAGCCACAGCAGTCACCTGAGAAGAACACAAAGCACCAGAGGTAGGTGAGAATCACTTGGTTTTTTTTTTTTTTTTTTTTTATTTCGTCCATCCTTGGGACTTCCAGTTTGCCTTAAAAACCCCTTTAAAATTAAAGGACAAGTCTGCAAAAACAACACTTTCAATTAAATGAAATAGAAGAACGGTTAGAATTTGTGGTGTTCATAAAGCCATATATAATATTACCACATATATAATACTACGACATATATATAATACTATCACATAAATATAATAGTACCACATATATATAACCAGATATATAATAATACCGCATATATAATATTACCATATATAAAATATTACCACATATATACTACGACATATATATGATACTACCGCATATATAATACTATCCATAAATATAATAGTACCACATATATATAACCAGATATATATTACCATATATATAATAATACCGCATATATATTACCATATATAAAATACTACCACATATATATAATACTATCACATATATATATAATATTACCACATATATAATACTACGACATATATATAATACTATCACATAAATATAATAGTACCACATATATATAACCAGATATATAATAATACCGCATATATAATATTACCATATATAAAATACTACCACATATATATAATACTATCACATATATATATAATATTACCACATATATAATACTACAACATATATATAATACTATCACATATATATAATAGTACCACATATATATATAACCATATATATATTACCAGATATATAATAATACCACATATATAATATTACCATATATAAAATATTACCGCATATATGAAGCGGACTCACCCAATCCAGTCTGCAAACTCCACGGTGTTGGGGACGGTGGCGCTCAGCAGAATGATATTCACATGTTCTGGCAGCATTATAAGAACCTCTTCCCATACTACACCGCGCTGGGAAGGTGAAGGGCATATACATAGGGTTAATAAGGATGTGAGGGGCACTTACCTCAGTATGATGATGATTTCTAATCACTTACCTCAACATCATTAATATAATGAACCTCATCAAAGATGACCCACTCCAAGTCCCGGATGACATCAGATCCATTGTACAGCATTGACCTGGGAAGATGAAGGGTAGCGGGTGACTGGGAGAAATAAAACCTCACATGTAGCTATAAATGTATATATGTCCATCACTATTAATATAGAGCCCCTCTACATGCAAAGTCACATAATTCTGTAAATACACTTCATTATCAGTATATACTCCAGAGCTGCATTCAGAATTCTGCAAATTTTACAGATGGAGAAGTTAAAAGTCAAAAACTGAAGTAACTTATGGTGGCCATACACATTAGACATCTGCCGGCAACAGCTATGTGTTCTGGAGCTCCTATAGACTGGTAGCAGTTATCTCCCTCAGTAACACATGATCAGCCATATCGAAATTCAACATGCCCAGTTATATTTTCCTCTGACATCCTTTAGTCTTAGAAAGGCAGAGAGGACGTGATGGCAGAGACAATAGAATACGTGACATACCTTAAGATCTCGGTGGTCATGATAAGACATGATGCCCCAGTGTACAGCTGGACGTCTCCAGTGATCAGACCGACGTCTCCGAATGTGATCTTGAAATCTCTGAATTTCTGATTGGACAAAGCCTTGATAGGAGAGGTGTATACAGTTCTAAGGAAGAAGAGATGTCAGCAGTTACAGCAAAAGGTCTACGTACTGTATAGGGGGCAGTATGGACACACCAGGGTCACTCCTAGATGTCTGCGCAGTATATATACAGACATACCCATAATATTCCACCTGCTAGCTGAGCTCTGCTGCATCTTACGCGTGTCTCTTAGATGTCTGCACTCACCTGGTCATGTGCTTGAGAGATAACGCTATAGCGTATTCAGCCACCACCGTCTTCCCAGCAGACGTGTGAGCAGCGACGAAGACCGAAGAACCGGCCTCCAGACACTGCACGGCCTTCTTCTGAAAGGTGTCCAGCTCAAAGGGATGCTGCAAGGGCAATCAATTGTAAAGGTGTTAGGTAGAAATTCAGCTTAAAGGGGTTTTCGGCCTTTTAAAGGGGTTGTTTGGGGATACAAAACTTTTCGCTACAATGTATAAATATGCCTATTGTATAGCTGATGGTCTCCCAGCACCCCAATTACTAACTATTCAGTGCCCACGCTCCCCTGCGGCTAGTTTGGCTCTCCATGACATCACAGGCTCAGCTCTACGCCCATAGAGTAGAGTGGAGGTGGTCATGTCACCAAGCGTTGGAGCGGCAGTAGGAGAGGCTCAAAAATGAGACTTCCAGCCCCCCTGCTGTGACTTGGGACCCTCTTATATACAGTAGATTTGCAGCCCCACACAACACCTTTAATATTCATGACCTGTCCTTAGAATAGGCTGTTCAATATCAAATTTCTGGGGGTCTGTCTCCCGCCACCCATTTAGCTGATTGAAGTGACTGCTTGCCCGAGTCCCGATCCCTCCTCACTGGATGTGTCGTCACATTCATCGGTCACATGAGCTGTTTGCGGCTCAGTCCTGTTCTGATGAATGGGACTGAGCTGCAATACCAAGCACAGCCACTATACAATGTGTGGCGCTGTGTCTGGTATTAAGTGGGGAGCCCTCAATGCTTGTCTAAAAGTCAAGGCCTCTTCAATCAGCTGATCAGCACGAAACCTGGGTGATGTGACCCATCCTAAGTCATCAATACCATCATCCAGGAAAACCCCTTTTAACTTCTGTTTACTGAAAAGTTCTGGAACAGGCAGCTCTGTAATCACACACCACAATGTATACCACATCTATATCCTACCTTAAAGGCCAGCTCTGGGATACGCTTATAGAAATCATCCACAGGGGAATGACTGTCCAGGGGGACGGCCCAATGCTCCTGGGGGGCTTCTGCTGGGGTTGGTGGTGCAGGAGGCGCTGCGCTGGAGACCGTCTGAGAGAGAAATTTAGGGTGGTAAAAAGTACTGGCAGTGATCCCCATATACAGTCTATACATCAAACCGCCTGTTTCTGCTGTAGTGCATTGTGGGATATGTAGTGTCCAAAATACAAACCATCAGAGATCAGCTAAGCAGAGTTATGAATGCTGCTCTGGAGTACGAGACACAGTAACTGTGGCATAATAAAGTACGATGTGCCTTGATACTATACAAGGACATATGACGGATCAGCGGACCCCAGGGCAGACTTTTTCCCATGATCCTCTTGTTACCTCCACCCCCAGTTCTTCCAGGCTGTTGCTCCTTGGCAGACTTTCTGTCTTTGTTCCCTTCTCCTTCTCTTTGGCTTTCTCATCCTCCTCATCTTCACTGGAATCTCCTAAGGTGAAATCCTCCAGAGATCCCAGCAAACTGGCAAAGGGGAGGATCCCCGGATGACGTGATCCATCTGTAGGATTGAATGGCATCTTATTAGATCATTCTACGTGGAAATGTGAGATCTTTCATTACTTATTGGTGAATCTAAGGCCGGAACGACAATTACAGTAACATCTGATATTTTATCATCACTACACAATAATCCCTTATTGTCCCCTTTCCATCCGATCCTGAGAAAGCTGGGTAACACTGGTATAGTAGCTGGCTTTGGAGGTGTATTTGTTGCCGCCAAAGCTTTCCCGGAATCAGATATAACTATGAAAAAGGCTGAAATAAAGGACTGTCTATGGGAAGGGCTATTAAAGGGATTTTCCAGACCCAAAGTGATTTTTAATACTGATGACCTATGCACAGGATAACTTGATACGTTGGGGTCTCAGACCTGGACCCCGCACACATCAGCTTTTCTAGCAGCCTCCAGGTGCCTGAAGCTGCTAGTGGATGGGCAGTACCGACAAGAGATGTGGAGATGCAATTCACTGGAACCACCACTATGCAGTGGACGGGGCTGCTGAGCCGCTCCTATTACATGTATATAGCGATGCTGCAGCACTCCTTGTCCACTGCAGCAGCTTCCAGCACTCAGAGGCTGCTGCAACAGCTGATCTGTACGGGGACTGGGTGTCCGACCCCAAAAGGTCACATATTGATGACTTATCCTGTGGCTAGGGCATCAGTATGAAAAATCAGTTTGGGGCCAGAATACCCCTTTAATATGGGGAATGCCTTTTTGCAATATAATGAAGCAGTAAGAGCAGATAGTTACCCAGCTGCTTGAAGTTCATTCCATGTTTCCACCCAGGGGGGCGCTTAGTAAATCTGCAAGAGACAAATACTCATCACTTTCCTTGTTCTGAAAATACTCATACAAGTAATACACAACTTAACATTTTTTCAGAAAATTGCCAGAAATCCAGATTTTTGTCAAAACCCCTTCTCAGAGTGAATACAGGACGTCCCAAAACCGGGATCTCTATCATTTATCCTAAAAAACAGCTACAAAAAGCGTCGTTGGAGGACCCAGCATGTCTATGCATTACATGGGCAGCCCACTGATTTTAATAGACACCACGTAATACTCCTTTTCCCCTGTGGAGGCACTGCAGAAAAACTAAACACTTGCTGCCAGGTTCTCCTGCAGCTCACAATTGTCAGGGGAAGACCCTGCCATCAGATGGCAACCCCTATAGAATCAGTAGGTTTAGAGATAGAGCTTGTCCAAAGGGGAACTTTCCTTTAAGGAGATATCTTAAAGGGGCGTTATGCAAATTACACCTATTCACTGTGTGATGAAGGGCTCTGAAACTACACCTTGTGCTTCAATTTCTTAACGATTCCAAGATCTCTGCTTTCTGCCATTGAACTTCAACTTACAGAAGCTGAAAATCTCTACAGATCCAATACTTGTCACAGCTGAGGGTTTGCTACAACTATACCCATCATAGACAATCCTCTGTAAGCTAAACACATAAGTAGAACAAATCCCTCTCCTGTTCTGGTAGTTTGTTACAATGTATCAGTGCAGTCCAGGATCCTTAGCTCACAGATGACTGTCTACACTGGATACAATTGTAACAAACCCTCAGTGAGTGATATTAGGTGTGTGCAGGTTTTCAGTCTCTGCAATGGACATCTGACAAGGCTCAGGCCTCTCCCTGCCTGAAATGGCTGATAACAGGGAGCAACAGATTGATATTTTCATCACCAATTGAATACAATCATGTCTATTACTGTCAGCGGCGCGCTGCCTCCTAGTGGTAAAAAAAAAATCAAGAGGGTAAAGGCAGGCCAGAGGTTGCACCTTTCTCAAAGTCCAGCGCCTCCTCCTCATCCCCTGCCGCCTTGATCTGTTCCAGAGTGGGTTCATCCATCCCCCCTGTGAAAGAGAGAGATGGTGTGAGGAGAACAACGGGCAAAATGGTAAAACTTACCTACATGTAGAAGAGAGGGGTATTGTGTTTCATAACTTACCTGGCCAGAAAGGGAAGTTGGAGGTGCTGCCCTTAACGGACTGTGACGGGGGCCCGGGAGGGCGGCGGAGAGAGAGTGAGTTCTGAGCGGAGAGACCACTGTGCCCGATGGTGACCTAACAAGCGAGGAGCGAGGGACGGATTTAGGAGAGAACAATCCATCAGATATGTATATAGTAAGCTTAGTAACATGTAAAGATTCTGAGTTACATCCTGTATTGTACTATGGAGCTACATTCACAATCCGTTTGGTTTCAGAGCTGAAATCTTCCAATATTTGAATTTAAAGTCCCCACCTTCTACTACAGCAGCTAAGATGTTGAGGTGACTACTACTGTACTACTGTTTTCAGTGGCAACCAGATTAGTGAGCACAGCTCTGGAGTATAATACAGGATGTAACTCAGGATCAGTACAGGATAAGTAATGTAATGTATGTACACAGTGACTGTACCAGCAGAATAGTGAGCGCAGCTCTGGAGTATAATACAGGATGTAACTCAGGATCAGTACAGGATAAGTAATGTAATGTATGTACACAGTGACTGCACCAGCAGAATAGTGAGTGCAGCTCTGGAGTATAATACAGGATGTAACTCAGGATCAGTACAGGATAAGTAATGTAATGTATGTACACAGTGACTGCACCAGCAGAATAGTGAGTGCAGCTCTGGAGTATAATACAGGATGTAACTCAGGATCAGTACAGGATAAGTAATGTAATGTATGTACACAGTGACTGCACCAGCAGAATAGTGAGCACAGCTCTGGAGTATAATACAGGATGTAACTCAGGATCAGTACAGGATAAGTAATGTAATATATGTACACAGTGACTGCACCAGCAGAATAGTGAGCGCAGCTCTGGGGTATAATACAGGATGTAACTCAGGATCAGGACAGGATAAGTAATGTAATGTATGTACACAGTGACTGCACCAGCAGAATAGTGAGCGCAGCTCTGGAGTATAATACAGGATGTAACTCAGGATCAGTACAGGATAAGTAATGTAATGTATGTACACAGTGACTGTACCAGCAGAATAGTGAGCGCAGCTCTGGAGTATAATACAGGATGTAACTCAGGATCAGTACAGGATATGTAATGTAATGTATGTACACAGTGACTGCACCAGCAGAATAGTGAGCGCAGCTCTGGAGTATAATACAGGATGTAACTAAGGATCAGTACAGGATATGTAATGTAATGTATGTACACAGTGACTGCACCAGCAGAATAGTGAGCGCAGCTCTGGAGTATAATACAGGATGTAACTCAGGATCAGTACAGGATAAGTAATGTAATGTATGTACACAGTGACTGCACCAGCAGAATAGTGAGCGCAGCTCTGGAGTATAATCCAGAATATAACTCAGGATCAGTACAGGATAAGTAATGTAATGTATGTACACAGTGACTGTACCAGCAGAATAGTGAGTGGAGCTCTGGAGTATAATACAGGATGTAACTCAGGATCAGGACAGGATAAGTAATGTAATGTATGTACACAGTGACTGTACCAGCAGAATAGTGAGCGCAGCTCTGGAGTATAATACAGGATGTAACTCAGGATCAGTACAGGATAAGTCATGTAATGTATGTACACAGTGACTGCACCAGCAGAATAGTGAGTGCAGCTCTGGAGTATAATACAGGATGTAACTCAGGATCAGTACAGGATAAGTAATGTAATGTATGTACACAGTGACTGCACCAGCAGAATAGTGAGTGCAGCTCTGGAGTATAATACAGGATGTAACTCAGGATCAGTACAGGATCAGTAATGTAATGTATGTACACAGTGACTGTACCAGCAGAATAGTGAGCGCAGCTCTGGAGTATAATACAGGATGTAACTCAGGATCAGTACAGGATATGTAATGTAATGTATGTACACAGTGACTGCACCAGCAGAATAGTGAGTGCAGCTCTGGAGTATAATACAGGATCTGTAATGTATTTATAGTATAAGAATTGACTTGTTCCATTATTGCTCATTCTTATAATACCTCACTGATCCCCCCGGAGTTCCCCCGTTGCTGCATTGCGTTCCATGCTGAGCTCTGTCTGTGGGGCACTGATCTCCAAATGATAAAGAGAACTGACATCCTTACTACGAGGAAAAGACCTGAGAGAATAATAGGATATATGGTTTGTAATGGACCTTCACATCTCGACCACTGGTGCTCCATGTATACTAATAAAGTACAGGACATTGGCCAACGTGCTCGGCAGGTGTCACTCACCTTTCGCTTCTATCAAAGTCATGGATAGAAAGCCATTCCGGGTCAGCAAGATATTTATCAACTACTTCATAGGACAGATCAACTTCATAAGGAGGTAACCCATGAGGAACCTGGAACAGAAAGACGGGGGACGTGGAGAGTTCAGGGCCATGTGACTCAGGATAAAAAGAAGCTTTTCTACAACTTGCTAACAGACTTTGTGTTTTCTCACATCTGAGGATTTGCTACATTTGTATCCATAGAGACATCAGCAGCACAGATTTCTCTCCTGTCCAGACAGTTTGCTACAATGTATCAGCGCAGGTTCACAGTCCAGGCTGTTTAGAGAATTGTTTGGACTGGATGTTTCATTTGAGGATGATTAAGATTTAATTCCATAAATTTGGAAAATCCCTTTAAGGGTATGTTCACACTTGCAGAAATGTATAATCTATGACATTCATCATTCTAATCCACAAACTGAAAAAACAGAAGCGTCCATCACTGCCTGCTATTTCCATTGGTATTTGGAGCAGATTTTGTGGCAGAATCCTCCTCAAAATCAGTATCGAATTCCTCCGTGTGAACCCTCCTAGAGGTCCTATGTGTGAATACTGGACTTACCGTGGATAAAGGAAAGGTGGAGCCTTTAGGGCTGGGGGCATCAGTGATCAGCTCCAATCTCCCAGCAATGCCGACTTCCAGTATAGAAAGTGGGAGATCCAGTGGATCCACAGAAGAGAGATCTGGAGATGAAAGTCACGTGATTAATACAAAAGGAGGAAATGATTAAACTGGTGCAAAGGAAAAATGGAGCAGCTGCTCATAGCAACCAACCAGGGGCAAGCTCTTATCTTTCAGGGACTCATCTACAGATGAAAGACGCAATCTCATTGGTTGCCACTTTTACTTTGCACTACTTGATAGATCTCCCTGTTATGTTTGTCAATCTCCATTTTGAAGGAGATTTCTTATCACAGATATCAACTGGAAATGGTAAAAATGGCCGACTGCTGGGTATTCAATTGGTATCTTCATAACCGTATAACTGCGGTACCCAAGGTGGACGTCCAATGGTAGAAGATGTCAACTATGACAAGAAACAAGTTGAGAGCTGCTACATTTGCACATACACTGCCACCGCTAAGGGTTTGTCAAAATGTTCCAAAAAAGAGAATGAATGGTGCTCGTACTACAAGTTCCAGAAAGTCTTCATAAGATCTTCCCACTGATAACCCGTATCCACAGGGAAGGGAATAAGTGTGTAATCTCGGAGTCCAGTGCCCCATGTTAATGGAGTGGTGGTGTCCATGTGTCACCGCTCCATTCACCTCTATGGGACGGATCGTACGCTGTGCCCAGTGATATGTGTCAGTCCTCTAGAGGTGAATGGAGCGGCGTTTACACATGTGCACCATGGGGTACTCAGGGTCCTATGTTCATGTGATCGGTGGGCAACCCAATGGTCAGATCCCACGTATGACCTTTCTTGTGGATAGGGGACAAGGGTTATTAGAGGAAAAGCCCTTTAATGGGGTTTTCTGGCCCCATAGGCATTTTTATACTGATGACCTATCTGCAGGATATGATCAGTATTTCATCTGTCGATATCAGATACCTTGACACCGCACAGATTTGCTGATCGGCTGCCTATGGGTGCTGAATGCTATAGCAGTGGACAAGGCCTGAAGCAGCTTAATAGGCACAAAACTGCAGCCCCGTCCACTGTACAGCACTGGTGCTGGGGAACTATTGGATCAGCGGATCTGTGTGGGGTCTGGGTGTCCCTCAGCGATCAGATACCCTATCCTCTGGACAGGTCATCAGTATCAAAAATGTATATGGGGCTGGAGAACTCCTTTAAAGGGCTTTTCCACTAATAACACTTATTCATGGGATAGGCCAAAAGTGGGATCTGACCACTGGACCCCCCACAAGATCACAAGAACGGGGGCCCTGAGTGTCCCGCATTAAAGGAACAGTTGTGTGTGTTTAATAGACATCGTGGGCAGATAGGACAACCTAAGACTTGTATTCCACAATAGATGGAGACCGTCAGAGGCTCCCAGGGCATGCTGACACTTGTAGTCCCACAAGACCCATGGATTATTGACGGTATGAGCGCTATGCTTGTCACCTTACCTAGTTTACTCATCGTACAGGTCGGCAGCTCATACGACACAAGGAAAGGTCTGCATCAGAGATCTGGACAATGCTGAGGATGGAAACACAAAGCACATCAGACAGTTGCAGAACTTTTCAATGTACCACTTTACCACCTATCCACAATCCGAAGTCCGGGCGTCTTCGGTAACCATGGTAACAAGAGTCTGAGTCCTGAATTAAAGGGGTATTCCAGCCATAGGATGCCGTAAATGCTAGATAGGTGGGCGTCCGACCGCCGGGACCCCACAACTGCCCATATACTTAACCGGTACAGCATGTTAACTCCTCCTGCTCCTCGCAGCCCTGGAATTGATGACCGGAAACCCCCTTTTCCTAGTGACTGGTGGGGTTTGCCCAGTAATAGGGCTCCGTACTACACCCCGCTAACTATAGCGCACAAGTCCTGGGTAGAAAGTACAATGGATCTGGTCTTTGGATTTCCTAAAACTACATTTAAGGACAATTGTATAATAATACCCCCTAATTCTATATGGCCACATATACAGTGCATTCATAGATTATAATATATATGACATAAGTATATACAAGAGCATATGTTCTCAGCCACAATGACGTCAGCAGTACAGTCATAGCCAGCAGACACTATGCAGAGTCAGTAGTAAGAGAAGTCATTGTCAGTTACCATTCAGATGCAGGGAGCTGCACTACAACAGCCAGCACTGTGCCTGTGTGTCACTGAGGAGGGGAAGCAACATGACAGACCGGACCCCTACGTCACTGGGAAAAAGAATACAAATGTTGTTATAATTGTCTCCGATGAAGCCATTTTTAAAAAGCTAGCTTACATTCGATTTTATATTTTTTTATCCACAGCAAAATGGCCGCCTCATAACCACCACATGAAACATATACTTTTTCCTCTGGTGACGGAACGGCAAAAATGAAAAGCAAACGCGATGGATGAATAGCGTGTCTACGTAGAGACGTCATGACGCAAATGGATGGCGGAAGTGAATTTCAGCCCTGTTTGTGTGTGTGTGGAATGTGGATCGCTGCCTAATGGTTGGCAGGACTGTATAGTGGTGGACTCGCTGCCTGCACTTTTTATATCTTTCATGCCTGATCTCCAATAATCTGAGAAATGTTGGATTGAGGGGACATTGTGTATGGGGGGAGCTCTGGATGACATTGTGTATGGGGGGAGCTCTGGATGACATTGTGTATGGGGGCGAGCTCTGGCTGACACTGTGTATGGGGGGAGCTCTGGATGACATTGTGTATGGGGGGGAGCTCTGGATGACATTGTGTATGGGGGAAGCTCTGGATGACATTGTGTATGGGGGAGCTCTGGATGACATTGTGTATGGGGGGAGCTCTGGATGACATTGTGTATGGGGGGAGCTCTGGATGACACTGTGTATGGGGGGAGCTCTGGATGACATTGTGTATGGGGGAGCTCTGGCTGACATTGTGTATGGGGGAGCTCTGGATGACATTGTGTATGGGGGAAGCTCTGGATGACATTGTGTATGGGGGAGCTCTGGATGACATTGTGTATGGGGGGAGCTCTGGATGACACTGTGTATGGGGGGAGCTCTGGATGACATTGTGTATGGGGAAGCTCTGGATGACATTGTGTATGGGGGAGCTCTGGATGACATTGTGTATGGGGGGAGCTCTGGATGACATTGTGTATGGGGGGAGCTCTGGATGACACTGTGTATGGGGGGAGCTCTGGATGACATTGTGTATGGGGGAGCTCTGGCTGACATTGTGTATGGGGGAGCTCTGGATGACATTGTGTATGGGGGAAGCTCTGGATGACATTGTGTATGGGGGAGCTCTGGATGACATTGTGTATGGGGGGAGCTCTGGATGACATTGTGTATGGGGGGAGCTCTGGATGACACTGTGTATGGGGGGAGCTCTGGATGACATTGTGTATGGGGGAGCTCTGGCTGACATTGTGTATGGGGGAGCTCTGGATGACATTGTGTATGGGGGAGCTCTGGCTGACACTGTGTATGGGGGGAGCTCTGGATGACATTGTGTATGGGGGAGCTCTGGATGACATTGTGTATGGGGGAGCTCTGGATGACGTTGTGTATGGGGGGGAGCTCTGGATGACATTGTGTATGGGGGGGAGCTCTGGATGACGTTGTGTATGGGGGCGAGCTCTGGCTGACACTGTGTATGGGGGCGAGCTCTGGCTGACACTGTGTATGGGGGCGAGCTCTGGCTGACACTGTGTATGGGGGGGGAGCTCTGGCTGACACTGTGTATGGGGGAGCTCTGGATGACATTGTGTATGGGGGAAGCTCTGGATGACGTTGTGTATGGGGGCGAGCTCTGGCTGACACTGTGTATGGGGGCGAGCTCTGGCTGACACTGTGTATGGGGGGAAGCTCTGGATGACATTGTGTATGGGGGAGCTCTGGATGACACTGTGTATGGGAGGAGCTCTGGATGACATTGTGTATGGGGGGAAGCTCTGGCTGACACTGTGTATGGGGGGAGCTCTGGATGACACTGTGTATGGGGGAGCTCTGGATGACATTGTGTATGGGGGGAGCTCTGGATGACGTTGTGTATGGGGGAGCTCTGGATGACACTGTGTATGGGGGGGAGCTCTGGATGACATTGTGTATGGGGGAGCTGTGGATGACATTGTGTATGGGGGCGAGCTCTGGCTGACACTGTGTATGGGGGGGAGCTCTGGATGACATTGTGTATGGGGGAGCTGTGGATGACATTGTGTATGGGGGAAGCTCTGGATGACATTGTGTATGGGGGAGCTGTGGATGACATTGTGTATGGGGGCGAGCTCTGGCTGACACTGTGTATGGGGGGAGCTCTGGATGACATTGTGTATGGGGGGAGCTCTGGATGACATTGTGTATGGGGGAGCTCTGGATGACATTGTGTATGGGGGGAGCTCTGGATGACATTGTGTATGGGGGAGCTCTGGATGACATTGTGTATGGGGGGAGCTCTGGATGACGTTGTGTATGGGGGGGAGCTCTGGATGACGTTGTGTATGGGGGCGAGCTCTGGCTGACACTGTGTATGGGGGGGGAGCTCTGGCTGACACTGTGTATGGGGGAGCTCTGGATGACATTGTGTATGGGGGGAGCTCTGGATGACATTGTGTATGGGGGCGAGCTCTGGGTGACACTGTGTATGGGGGGAGCTCTGGATGACATTGTGTATGGGGGGAGCTCTGGATGACATTGTGTATGGGGGAGCTCTGGATGACACTGTGTATGGGGGGAGCTCTGGATGACATTGTGTATGGGGGGAAGCTCTGGCTGACTGTGTATGGGGGGGAGCTCTGGATGACATTGTGTATGGGGGAGCTGTGGATAACATTGTGTATGGGGGAGCTCTGGCTGACACTGTGTATGGGGGGGAGCTCTGGATGACATTGTGTATGGGGGAGCTCTGGATGACATTGTGTATGGGGGGAGCTCTGGATGACACTGTGTATGGGGGCGAGCTCTGGCTGACACTGTGTACCATAGACATCACATGACTATGGACTGATTTTTATCCACTGAGAGTAATCAGAATGAATGGCAGCAAGCAGAGATCTAGAAAACTGTGAGGAATTGATACAGAAAGTATATTGGAAGATTGTACAATGTTTTATTATACAAACTATAACATTGGTCTGGAACTGGACGACCCCTTTGTTTAGATACATTCTAGTGGAAAGTAGGTTCCTCCTCTGCTGGATCTTTGTGGCCCTGTTGGGTCTTATTATGGTATCTGAGCCTCGGTCTGGAAGAATCCGATGATAGATACTACGTATTCGATTCACCAATGTCATTTGTACACTACAACATTTCTGTAGAAATTCTCTGACTGGTTTGTAGGTAAAGAACAAAAGCTAAAGAGGTTGGTTGTTGGCAGCATGTGTAGGGAACACGAGAGAGGTTGTGAGTCCAACTGAAATGCACGCCGTAAAACTGGGGCTACACCATGACATATGACAACCAAATATCCACCACCGCCGCCACCCCCTCTGAGGGTTATTAGCCCAGGACTACTTCAGTGTTACATGGATGTGGACATGGCGCTAGAGCCCACAGTCTGCTTCTGGCCACCAGGGCGGCGGAGTGGGTAGACCAAACCACTGACTCCGACTCATTTTCCACAGCTCAGCTCTGACTCCTCTATAAATGGCTGCCATGGTCAGAGAGACGGAGTAAAGATCGTCTAATCCATTATAATGCCAGTGACTGATTCCTATGGAAGTAAATATGTAACAAACTAGGTATTTAATTAATGATATAGTAATCATTGTAGAATGGAATTGAATAAAATTAGTCATTTTATTTTTCTGTAAGAGTCGCAAAGTTTTTCTAAGTCAGTGAAGACAAATGGGACTTTATAATAGGTTGAGACTTTATGATTAGAGATGAGCGAATTGATTCTGCAGAAGTGGAATTTGATCCGAATTTCAGGAAATCGTCAAATCTTCACAAATCCGAATTTCCTGATGCTTCGCGGTAACGAATATTTAGTAAGGACCTTTGTGACATCAGATGGTCACATGATATTCTCTAGTGATGTGATTGGTTCGGCGTGTCTTTACTTGTTAGAAGATCCTTCCACATGAATAAAAGTTGTCCGTGCTGAAGAGAGAGAGAGAGAGAAACATGGCCGTGGCTGCCCACCCCAGCTCCCTGCAGCCCGGAAATAACTGTTTATTCGCTGCGAAGTAATTCGGATCGAAGCAAATTTTTTTTTGAACTGCCGAATCAAACTTTTGAGAAATTCGCTCATCTCTATTTATGATGGCCAATGAATGACTAACCACAGCAGGATATCCTGAAATAAAGGGGTGAACCAAGTAAATCTCTATTTTCTATACAAGCAAGTTTTTGGATTAAAGGGATTTTCCCATGAATATAACTATATTTATACTTGTAGACAATTAGAGTTTTAAAGATTTTCTCTAACCATCTCAGTGGTGATAGACTCACAGTGTTTTGTCTTGATCACTTGCCAATGCATACAGCCATGAATGCAGGAAATTTCTATCGTCTGGTGCTTGTCAGAAACCAGCCATGATGTCCTTATTGGGCATAGGTGATCAGGCAGGGACACTACATGTATGAGAAGATAACCTGACCACAATAAGGACATCATGGCTGGTTATCAGGAGGACACTACATGTATGAGAAGATAACCCGACCACAATAAGGCTATCATAGCTGGTTATCAGGAGGACACTACATGTATGAGAAGATAACCTGACCACAATAAGGACATCATGGCTGGTTATCAGGAGGACACTACATGTATGAGAAGATAACCTGACCACAATAAGGACATCATGGCTGGTTATCAGGAGGACACTACATGTATGAGAAGATAACCCGACCACAATAAGGACATCATGGCTGGTTATCAGGAGGACACTGCATGTATGAGAAGATAACCTGACCACAATAAGGACATCATGGCTGGTTATCAGGAGGACACTACATGTATGAGAAGATAACCCGACCACAATAAGGACATCATGGCTGGTTATCAGGAGGGACACTGTATGTATGAGAAGATAACCTGACCACAATAAGGACATCATGGCTGGTTATCAGGAGAACACTACATGTATGAGAAGATAACCCGACCACAATAAGGATATCATGGCTGGTTATCAGGAGGGGACACTATATGTATGAGAAGATAACCTGACCACAATAAGGACGTCATGGCTGGTTATCAGGAGGGACACTACATGTATGAGAAGATAACCTGACCACAATAAGGACATCATGGCTGGTTATCAGGAGGGACACTACATGTATGAGAAGATAACCCGACCACAATAAGGACATCATGGCTGGTTATCAGGACACTACATGTATGAGAAGATAACCCGACCACAATAAGGACATCATTGCTGGTTATCAGGAGGGGACACTACATGTATGAGAAGATAACCTGACCACAATAAGGACATCATGGCTGGTTATCAGGAGGACACTACATGTATGAGAAGATAACCCGACCACAATAAGGACATCATGGCTGGTTATCAGGAGGACACTACATGTATGAGAAGATAACCGGACCACAATAAGGACATCATGGCTGGTTATCAGGAGGACACTACATGTATGAGAAGATAACCTGACCACAATAAGGACATCATGGCTGGTTATCAGGAGGGGACACTACATGTATGAGAAGATAACCTGACCACAATAAGGACATCATGGCTGGTTATCAGGAGGACACTACATGTATGAGAAGATAACCTGATCACAATAAGATCATCATGGCTGGTTATCAGGAGGACACTACATGTATGAGAAGATAACCCGACCACAATAAGGACATCATGGCTGGTTATCAGGAGGGACACTGTATGTATGAGAAGATAACCTGACCACAATAAGGACATCATGGCTGGTTATCAAGAGGACACTACATGTATGAGGAGATAACCTGACCACAATAAGGACATCATGGCTGGTTATCAGGAGGGACACTACATGTATGAGAAGATAACCCGACCGCAATAAGGACATCATGGCTGGTTATCAGGAGGACACTACATGTATGAGAAGATAACCTGACCACAATAAGGACATCATGGCTGGTTATCAGGAGGACACTACATGTATGAGAAGATAACCCGACCACAATAAGGACATCATGGCTGGTTATCAGGAGGACACTACATGTATGAGAAGATAACCTGACCACAATAAGGACATCATGGCTGGTTATCAGGAGGACACTACATGTATAAGAAGATAACCTGACCACAATAAGGACATCATAGCTGGTTATCAGGAGGACACTACATGTATGAGTTGATAATTCGACCATGATAAGGACATCATGACTGGGGTTCTGACAACACTAAAATGGTTACAGAAAATCTCCAAAACTCAGTAAAATTGTTAATTATTTATATTTGCAAAAAAGTTAAACTTTTAATTGTCTACAGATTTCTATTCAGTTATGTTCATGGGAAAATTTGTTTAAAATATAAAGTAGAAAATCAAATATTTCAGGAAAGATGGGTACAGGAGGACCATCTATAAAGGCAGGAGATAATAATCCCCATGTCCTCTCTTTTTACCATCATTTCTTTCATTTTTGTTTCTTCTCCTTTTGTTTCATATATTTGTTATTTTTTATGTGTCTTTGCTATGATTGTGGTAGTAGATAATGCTTGTTATATGTAATATATACAGTGCCTTGCGAAAGTATTTGGCCCCCTTGAACTTTTCAAACTTTTACCACATTTCAGGCTTCAAATATAAGGATATAAAATTTTAATTTTTTGGTGAAGAATCAACAACAAGTGGGACACAATCGTGAAGTGGAACGAAATTTTTTGGATATTTTAAACTTTTGCAAAAAATAAAAAAACTGAAAAGTGGGGCGTGCAAAATTATTCGGCCCCCTTAAGTTAATACTTTGTAGCGCTACTTTTTGCAGCGATTACAGCTGCAAGTCGCTTGGGGTATGTCTCTATCAGTTTTGCACATCGAGAGACTGAAATTCTTGCCCATTCTTCCTTGGAAAACAGCTGGAGCTCAGTGAGGTTGGATGGAGAGCGTTTGTGAACAGCAGTTTTCAGCTCTTTCCACAGATTCTTGATTGGATTCAGGTCTGGACTTTGACTTGGCCATTCTAACACCTGGATACGTTTATTTGTGAACCATTCCATTGTAGATTTTGCTTTATGTTTGGGATCATTGTCTTGTTGGAAGATAAATCTCCGTCCCAGTCTCAAGTCTTTTGCAGACTCCAACAGGTTTTCTTCCAGAATGGTCCTGTATTTGGCTCCATCCATCTTTCCATCAATTTTAACCATCTTCCCTGTCCCTGCTGAAGAAAAGCAGGCCCAAACCATGATGCTGCCCCCACCATGTGTGACAGTGGGGATGGTATGTTTAGGGTGATGAGCGGTGTTGCTTTCACACCAAACATATCGTTTTGCATTGTGGCCAAAAAGTTGGATTTTGGTTTCATCTGACCAGAGCACCTTCTTCTACATGTTTGGTGTGTCTCCCAGGTGGCTTGTGGCAAACTTTAAACGAGACTTTTTATGGATATCTTTGAGAAATGGCTTTCTTCTTGCCACTCTTCCATAAAGGCCAGATTTGTGCAGTGTACGACTGATTGTTGTCCTATGGACAGACTCTCCCACCTCAGCTGTAGATCTCTGCAGTTCATCCAGAGTGATCATGGGCCTCTTGGCTGCATCTCTGATCAGTCTTCTCCTTGTTTGAGATGAAAGTTTAGAGGGACGGCCGGGTCTTGGTAGATTTGCAGTGGTCTGATACTCCTTCCATTTCAATATGATCGCTTGCACAGTGCTCCTTGGGATGTTTAAAGTTTGGGAAATCTTTTTGTATCGAAATCCGGCTTTAAACTTCTCCACAACAGTATCACGGACCTGCCTGGTGTGTTCCTTGGTCTTCATGATGCTCTCTGCGCTTTAAACAGAACCCTGAGACTATCACAGAGCAGGTGCATTTATACGGAGACTTGATTACACACAGGTGGATTATATTTATCATCATCAGTCATTTAGGACAACATTGGATCATTCAGAGATCCTCACTGAACTTCTGGACTGAGTTTGCTGCACTGAAAGTAAAGGGGCCGAATAATATTGCACGCCCCACTTTTCAGTTTTTTATTTTTTACAAAAGTTTAAAATAACCAATAAATTTCGTTCCACTTCACAATTGTGTCCCACTTGTTGTTGATTCTTCACCAAAAAATTAAAATTTTATAACCTTATGTTTGAAGCCTGAAATGTGGCAAAAGGTTGAAAAGTTCAAGGGGGCCGAATACTTTCGCAAGGCACTGTATATTTGTAACATTGAAAAAAAATTATAAAAATTATTTATTGAAAAAAAAAAAACATAAGCTTTAGAGAGTCCACATCTCTGGTACAAGACTAACAGTCAGGTAAAGGGCCTCCAGTAACAATGTAGTCAGAGTGACTCGATGAACAGACTAAACAAAGCTGCCCTTTATGCATTATACAGAGTACCCCATATACTGTAGTGCCCTTTTCAAAATATTGCCAGCAGACTGCCCCACCAAAACAATAAAGCAGGCTGTCCCTATAAAATGCAGGAACAAGTAGAGGTACTGTATGTATGTGAGTTGCCTACAAGGAGGTCTTCCCTCTTTCTCAGAGTCTCCAGGACATTCCAGAAGAGTCGTCAGGTATGTTTAGAATGATGATATTAGATATTGCACCTTCCCTGCCCTCCACAACCCCCTTCCCCTATGTTACCATTATATACTTCACACTCTTCTGCCCCATCTTCTATTCATGCCTAATAATCCCATTGAATGAAATATGATGTTCTGGTAGCCCCAGCCTGTACGGCGGACACGAAGCAATGCAAACTAGTATTTCAAGCATATAGAAATGAATAGAATCTCCCATATCTCCTCCTCTCTGCAAACACCTGCTGTGAAACTGACCTGTGTAGTCTACAATTCCTAGGAATTCAGTTGTCCTTAACCCCGGCTATATACACAGCTCCAAACCCCTCAGTTCCCGGCAGGCAGAGTTCAATGACAGTAGTAGAAAGACAGAGGTCAGGGCAGGCAGCGACCAAGGAGACATGGTCAACTAACAAGATGGATCCATGCCAATAGCAGCAGGAATTATACACATTAGTAGGGGACCTTATGTCCAAAGTAATGGGTGATAGTCCCTTATAACACCTTGGAAGGGATATGGTCCTTAGGAGTGACCCCAGGTTCCCAATCAGGACATTTATGCTTCATTATTCATTTGTAGATTCCACTTAAAGTTTCCTCCATGTAAAATTCCTTCAGGATGCGGGGGTAATGTTACTACCTTTGCCTGGCTCAATTGTTGTGCCCCGGTGAGTGGCCACCGCTCTTCCCAATAGCTACATCTGGTTGCTTTTGGATTGTCTAACTGGTACCAGTTGTCTGACTCTTGGCTGTAGCCTTTGACTTCATTCCTGACTATGCTACTTCTGCGTCAGTATTATTGCCACCTGTTTGTGACTATTCTGAGAGTACAACCAGGGATGTACGCCCGATTTTCAAAAGGGGATGTCACCAGGAAGACAAACTCCAAACATAAGCATCTTACCGGATCTTTCCACAGATTCTATGGTTAATTCAGCCACAGAGCCCACGGTGCAAGACAAAAGAAAAAACTGAAACAGAAATTTTCTGACTCCACACTAGACAACTGACTTGTTCCGAGCAGGGCTCAAACCGAATATTCCAAATTGTTTGGTTTTTAACACCTTCACACAAAATGAGGTACATGTACATCATTAGGCGTTAGGGGCTGTATGGAGAAGGCTCAACTTATACATAGGGGACGCTAGCTGTGTTATATTTAACTACTTAGATTCCGCGGTAAAACGCGACTGCGGCATCTAAAGTGCGCAGTCACCATGAGCGTTGCCATTTTTAACGAACGTCGCCCTCCGGAACATCATCAGAGGGCTGAGATTGGTTGCTGTGACAGTGAGGAGCCTATTGAAGGCTCCCAGTCTTGTCATTACTATGGTTCTATTACACGCTACCATAGGCCATTGGCAGGGTGTAATAGAAGTCAATGGATTTTGCTATACTTCAATACATTAGTATTGCAGTTTACTGCATGGGTGATCAGAGCCCGCAGGTTCCTAGGGGTCTGAAAATAAAAGTAGAAAAAAATTAAAAAGTTATTAAAAGTTTAAAAAACACAAAAAATATAAAAAATTCAAATCCCCCCCATTTCCTAGATAATATATAAAAATAAATAAACACAAATACACAAACACTTCAGGTATCTCCACTCTCAAAAATGCCTGAATTATTAAAATATACAAATATTTATCATTCTGAATTTTTTTCCAGCTTCCCCATAAATAGCACAGGATGTTGAATGTTGTCATTGCAAAGTACAATTTGTTCTGCAAACAATAAGCCATCATGTGATTCTGTGAATTGAAAAAGATATGGCTCTTAGAATGTGGGGAGGAAAAAATCGAATATGCAAAAACAAAAATTGGCTCGGTCCTTAAGGTGTTAACAGATCCAAACATATGGCAATTCATTTTGTACAAACTAAAATGGCTGCCTTCCTATGCATTGAGCTGAGAAAATACAGATGACACACGTGTCTGTGAGTCACTGCGATGTTCTGGCATCATCTAATGTCATCTGACAGCCTCTCAGGCAATAGTCAGTGGTAGGTGGACACATTACAGTGCTGATATCATATAGAGCATATAAGGTGCTGCTGATGTCATATAGAGTATATAAAGTGCTGTAAGCTGGAACATGAGGCACTTCAGTGATGGTGGAAGTAGGGGATGGATGTGTTATTCATCACTGCATGATCCAAAGCAATTGCTCTGTTTTCTTCAGCAATACTGAGCACTTAGTGCAGCAAAGCTTGTAATACAGCTAGAGCAAAGGATCCTAGGAGTAGGAGAGCCAGAATAAAGTTTAGTCAGCTCTAATAAATTACAGACAGAATAGAGATAGAAATCATAGATATTAGTGAGGGAGAATATCTGTGGTGTGTGAGCCAGACTGCCACTACTCAGGTAGACATGTCCTGCAGTTCTATCATTTTATTCTATTCCTTATTGCCACTCATGTTGCCACAGCTTCCTCCAGCATTTTAAATGTTAAAATGCGAAAAAGCAAGTCTCAACGCATTGTATGGTTAATCTCAGGGTTTGTATCCACTGTGTTCCATTCATACATGTCAAATTCACTTCGACATAATTTCAGCTGTGTTTGCCTTAGAGAGCTAGAAATTAGATAGATAGGTTCCTAGGAGCCCTGACAGTGTTATACACTATGTATTATAGATAGGTTCCTAGGAGCTCTGACAGTGTTCTACACTATGTTTTATAGATAGGTTCCTAGGAGCCCTGACAGTGTTCTACACTATGTTTTATAGACAGGTTCCTAGGAGCCCTGACAGTGTTATACACTATGTATTATAGATAGGTTCCTAGGAGCTCTGACAGTGTTCTACACTATGTTTTATAGATAGGTTCCTAGGAGCCCTGACAGTGTTCTACACTATGTTTTATAGATAGGTTCCTAGGAGCCCTGACAGTGTTATGCACTTTGTTTTACAGATAGGTTCTTAGGAGCCCTGACAGTGTCATACACTATGTTTTATAGATAGGTTCCTAGGAGCCCTGACAGTGTTCTACACTATGTTTTATAGATAGGTTCCTAGGAGCCCTGACAGTGTTCTACACTATGTTTTATAGATAGGTTCCTAGGAGCCCTGACAGTGTTCTACACTATGTTTTATAGATAGGTTCCTAGGAGCCCTGACAGTGTTCTACACTATGTTTTATAGATAGGTTCCTAGGAGCCCTGACAGTGTTCTACACTATGTTTTATAGATAGGTTCCTAGGAGCCCTGACAGTGTTATGCACTTTGTTTTACAGATAGGTTCTTAGGAGCCCTGACAGTGTCATACACTATGTTTTATAGATAGGTTCCTAGGAGCCCTGACAGTGTTCTACACTATGTTTTATAGATAGGTTCCTAGGAGCCCTGACAGTGTTCTACACTATGTTTTATAGATAGGTTCCTAGGAGCCCTGACAGTGTCATACACTATGTTTTATAGATAGGTTCCTAGGAGCCCTGACAGTATTCTACACTATGTTTTATAGGTCGGTTCCTAGGAGCCCTGACAGTGCCATACACTATGTTTTATAGATAAGATCTTAGGAGCCCTGACAGTGTTCTATGCTATGTTTTACAGATAGGTTCCTAGGAGCCCTAATAGTATTCTACACTATGATTTATAGATAGGATCCTAGGAGCACTGACAGTTTTATACACTATGTTTTATAGATAGGTTCCTAGGAGCCCTGACAGTGTCATACACTATGTTTTATAGATAGGTTTCTAGGAGCCCTGACAGTGTTATACACTATGTTTTATAGATAGGTTCCTAGGAGCCCTGACAGTGTTCTACACTATGTTTTATAGATAGGTTCCTAGGAGCCCTGACAGTGTTCTACACTATGTTTTATAGATAGGTTCCTAGGAGCCCTGACAGTATTATACACTATGTTTTATAGATAGGTTCCTAGGAGCCCTGATGGTGTCATACACTATGTTTTATATGTCGGTTCCTAGGAGCCCTGACAGTGTTCTTCACTATGTGTTATAGATAGGTTCCTAGGAGCCCTGACAGTGTTATACACTATGTTTTATAGATAGGTTCCTAGAGGCCCTGACAGTGTTATACACTATGTGGTTCATACCAAACTTGTTCGACCGAAAACTAATCTGGACCTGAGCCACCCGAACCAGACACAAAACGAATCCTGAAAGGTTCACCCATCTCTAGTATTCAGATGTGATGGTATTTGGTATCATTATTGTGTTCTAAATCATAGCGTAGATCAGCATCAATTCTAGTAATTTATTTATATAAAAACAAGTTTTTTTGCACTTTATTGACTTGTTTTATTGCTATGTATAATTAATTGTAATTATTTAATTTTTATGTATTTATTTTGTATAATTGATCACTTCTGTTATATGCAGTATTTATTAATCTCATTATGTGCAGTCTTTTATTCACATATTATTTAATATATATTGGTATTTATTAATATTTACTGTATTCAGCATTGGGTCCCTGATTTTGGTGATTCCTTGTCCTTACTTAGCCTATGTATAATGTAGGACTGGACCATGACCAGAACATGCAGTGTTGCCGCTCCATTTCCCGGGAACTGAGTGATAAGATTGACAATGGATGTCTGATGTCATTGTTTTCATCTTTCATCAGCACAAGAGTGTGTGCTCTGTTGAAGGGGGCGGTTGCATCATGGTGGTGTCGCATCACAACACAATTCTCTGAGGTGGACTGATTCATTGCTCTGCCCTATATACCCCCATTTAGCTAGAATGTTGGTGCATTTAGCTTAGTACATCTGCCCTGATGTGGGCCTGGAGAGCACATGATGGGGCTTGCTCTGCTTTGAACTGTACTCCTGCTTGTCAGGACACGGTCATAGACACTACCTGCACCCGCCACTAAGGGGAGCCCAATGCCGACAGATTTCTACAGCTCTTATTGACTTTAGTACTTGCTGAATACGTTTATATATAGTTAGCAGGTCGGGTCAGAATTAGGGCATATTGCAGACACACTTAGCAGATTACATTATGAGTCTAGGTTCATTACCAAAATCCACATTGAGATTAAAACCAATAATGTGATCGATAATACAAATATCGCAGGGTGAACCTGCTTGTGCCAATAATCCTAGGGCAAGGACAGGCCACAAATAAGCCTAAAACAACCTTTCATCATAACATGTATAAAATATATTTGGTTAACTAAAAAAAAAAAACCTAGGTAGAGGATAGTTTTGCATTGATATATCAAGAATTCAGGATCAGCAAAGATTCTAGAGCTACATCTCATTGTCTTATGACAATTGTCTATTCTTGTGTCGGGTCGTCCCCTGTGATAATATCAGTAAGAATGAAGATAAAGAAACCATCAGTGGGTAGGTGAACCCCTAGGTAAAGCGTCATGATAACCTAGGTAAATGATCGGTTTACTGCTGCCCCCCATTAGACAGTTAATAAGGTTTCCAAAGGTACTATCTGTCCTCCGAGGAGCTCAATACCGGCTCTAAGAAGAGCGACCTCTTGGCCAAAGGGATCCCACCACAACCGTGATTCCCTAAAAGTCCAGGTTGCCAAGATCTTTCTACTGGATTGATAAGAACCTATTACCTGCTCAGGGAAGGAAAACTCTCTGAAAAGAGCGACCTCACAGCAATTCCAGACTTGTAGTAGCTAAACCCCTCTACAAAAAGCTGCTGAAACAAACTCTGCAACGCTACTCCTCAGACACTAAGCCCAGGGACATAGCTAGCAAAGACTGGGCCCCCCAGCAAACTTTTGACTTGGGCCCCCACCACACAGCATAGCCCCCCCTTTCCTGGCCTCCACACAGTATAACACCCCATTTACACACACTATAATGTCCCAAAGTGGCCTCCACACAGTATAATGTGTCATAGTGGCCCCTCCATACAGCATAATGTCCCATAGCGGCCCCTTCACACAGTATGATGTCCCATAGCGGCTCCCCCACACAGAATAATGCCCCATAGCGGCCCCGCCACATGGTATAATGTCCCATAGTGGCCCCTCTACACACTACAATGTCCGATAGCGGCCCCTCCACACAGAATAATGTCCCATAGTGGCTTCTCTACACAGTACAATGTCCCATAGCGGCCCCTCCACACAGTATTATGTCCCACAGTGGCCTTTGCACACAGTAAAATGTCCCATAGCAGCCCTTCCACACGGTATAATGTCCCACAGTGGTCCCTCTACACACTACAATGTCCCATAGCGGCCCCTCCACACAGTATTATGTCCCACAGTGGCCCCTCCACACAGTATAATGTCCCACAGTGGCCCCTGCATCCAGTATTATGTCCCACAGTGGCCTCTGCACATAGTATTATTTCCCATAATGGACAACCCACAAACTATTATTATACTCTGGAGTCTTTTCAGACCCCAGAGTATAATGATTGGAGGCCCAGGGGAGGTGACAAACATAAAACCAATGTTACTTACCCCTCCTGGGCTCCAGCGCACTCTGTGCTGCTTTCACCCCTCTTCAATGTTGGCACAGGTGTCACGTGGGCCAGGCGGCATCGCAACGCATAATGATACAGGCCTGGGCCATGTGACATCTGGGACATCACTAAAGAGGCCTGAAGGCTGCCTGGAGAATGCCGGAGCACAGGAGAGGTGAGTAACACTTTTTTATGTTCACTCACCTCCCCTGGGCCTCCGATCATTTTACTCCAGGGTCTGAAAAGACCTCAGAGTATAATAATAGCAGTATTTTTGGGGGTTCATCCAACAAATACTCTTGCCACGGGCCTGTGGCATCACAATCCCCACTCTTGCTCGCAGCCACATCTGTTTCCTTCCTTCCTTCTGGATTTCAAGGGGCCCCAGCAACATGATATAAGACACAGAAGGGGAAGTGGAGGCGGTCGTGAGCAGGAGCGGGGATCGGTAAGTGAATAGGGTCCATTACCTGCTGGGATTACTCCGGCAGGTAATGGCCTATTAAAATAAAAAAGAAAAGCATCAGGGAGCTGCTGGGCCCCCCGGCTGCTACCCTGGTACTTACGCCACTGACTAAGACGATTCATCAGGGACCAATAGAGAAGTGTACTGACATGCAGCATTTCGCATGATAGTGTCTGAGGAAACGCGTCAAGACTGTTTGAGCAGCTTTTAGGCTAAGGCTGCAGCGAAAAAGTGCTGTGGGAAAAACTGCAGCGGAAATGCATTTTATTTCCCACAGCACTTTTCACAGAAAGTCCGCAGAGGTTTCCTCTGCAGACTTTCTGCCTCTATTATACCAATAGGGAAACCGCCGGCATTTTCGTAGGTATAATTGACATGCTGCGATTTACAAAAATGCAACGTTTTTGAAACCGCTGCATTTCCGCTGCGGGTATTTTTCTGCAATGTGTGGATGGGAATCCCATTCACTTTGCAATGATTGTAAAACGGCGCGTTTTTTTTTTTTTTGCTGCAGCGTTTCTGCCACGTTGGGCTTCAGCCTTAGAGGGGTTTTGCTACTTCAAGTCTGGGATTTGACTTTTTAGAGCATTTTCCTTCCATTGCGACTCCTGATGCTTGACCAAAGATCTCTGTCACCCTGCAACTCCTTCACTAATGTGCAAGAAAGGAATCACATTGTGACCCCAGTGGGTGCTGGGACCGCAACTCTGGTCTTATAACCCCAGCCTGCAAAACTTTTAGGATTTCTGCAGTAAACTAGGAGGACTTTCCCCATGTCCTTGCATACAGAATATTTGATAACATCTCTTATCTCCAACTCTCTGCAAACACCTGTAGCGAAACCGACCTGTTTATTCAAAATTCGCAAGAATTCTCTTGTCCTCTAACCCTGCTATATACACAGCACCAATTCCCTCTACACGGCTCACATCCCGGGAGGAGAGGGGTGCAAGAGGACGACGGCCGGGCATGAGAGAGAGCGGACACAAGATGTTACCTCTAATACTACTCAGCTACATAGCATGTAAGGAGATGTTTATTGGTAGCTATAGATGGAGCAGTATCTATATGTCACATTATATCTATAGTATCTGTCAATGTTTAGCAGGACATTTGTAAATGGATCAAATCTGACGAAAAGGAGATTTTTTGTTGCAGATTTTGCTGCATTTTTTTGAGCCAAAGCCAAAAATGGCTACAAAAGGAATGGGAACTATATAGGATGTTCTAATACTTCTCCCTTCTGTTCAATCCACTCCTGGCCTTGGCTCAAAAAACCACAGCAAAATGTGCAACAAAAAAAGCTGTATTTCCACAAGGTGGGGCCTCGGCCTAAATCAAGATTCTGCTACATTATCATGTATATTGGGCAAAGAAATGGCCTCACAATTGTACAAATCTCTACCCAGTTACTTCTGATGTGTTTTCTTCTTTACCTCCGCCCTATTTCTTTTTAGTGTCTGTTGCTGCCCCTGGATGTGATCCTGATAAAATCGCCATTACTGGTGGAGAATATCGTCTAACCAATGGGACAAATATTGGCAGTAGAGTGAAGTACACCTGCCCCGAAGGAAAGTACCCGCACCCAGCCTACTCACAAGAGTGTCTCTCTGATGGTGAATGGTCATATGAGAATGTGAAGCCTGAATGCAGAGGTAAGTGACTGTACCTACTGAGCACTCACAAGATTTAGGGACATAGATTTAGGGGTAGAGGGCAGAGATAGCAGTTGCACCTGGGCACTATGCCACAAAGCTCCTATGCCACATACACTAACTAGAGATGGGTGAACCTCCCGATATTCGTTTAGTTTCGGGTTCGGATAGCTCGGGTCCCTGATTCATTTCAAATAGATTAAGTTTGTCTAGAACCAGAAGTGAAATTATTATAGGCACCACAGTATAATAGGTGGAGGACTGGGGGGGGTGTGAAAATTTTTTTAAAAAATTCATACTCACCTACCCTCACCTCTTTTGGGCTTCCTTGCGGCATCTGGTGCAGTCTGTCGATCTCCTTGGTAATGCATGCGCCTGGGAAGACCTCTTACACCTGTGATCGATGTCATGATGCTCGGCGTGACCATGTGATTGGGCCATAGTGGTGATGCACAACCAAACAATTTGAAATTTTCAGGTCAAACCCAGATCGGAATGAATCCGTTCGCCCATCTCTAAAAGTAACATGGGTATAATAATCACCCCAGTAGAATGGGCAAATCTCCCACCATATTATATGTCACCAGGGCAACTTATGTTCTGATCACATCAGTAAAGCGCATCTCATATCCACATCTCAAAAAGGGGTGTGTTATGCAACAAAATGACTTCTCTAAGAGGGGTGTGGTTGCACAGAAATTTTCTCCAACTACCAGATTTCAGCCAATGAAAGTTGGCAGCAGGTTCGGACTGGCCCACCATTGAACTGGTGAACCCCCCCCCCTGGTGTGCCCGGTGCCTTTAGGGAGCCCTACCGGACCCCCATTGCTTTTTAATAGGCAGTGGATGTCCGGTAATGGCCCCTATTAACTCACCACTCTTACTCGCAGCCTCCTCTTCCCTCTTCAGCCTCCAGGGAGCCCCTGTGCGCTGCACATTACGTCATCGCAACCTGATGTGCAGTGCACAAGGTCTATTGAAGGCTGATGAGGGATGAGGAAGCAGTGAGCAGGAGCGTGATAAGTGAGTGCAGCCAGGTTCTCTCCAGTTCTGCCTACACAATATAATTGCTCCATCACTGTCCCCCATACAGTATGGAGACCACTGAAGAGGCCACTCTATGTGGGGACCAGTGAACTGGCCATAAAAAAATTAGGCCCTGACAGGCCCTTTAAATAGGTTATCCATAAACTGCAGCAACCGGTGTGGCAGCCAGGGAGATGTACAATTTTTTTTTTTTTTTAAACTTTTTTTTATACTCACCTGTCTCCGGCTTGTTGCTCCCCACCTGCATCTGTTCAGTCTTATGGTGGCGCCTCATTTCTGGAAATCCTGTACCTCCTGTACCTAATTGGTCTTAGTGGTCACATGAGGCGCAGAACTCCCAGCAAGAAGGGAGACTGAATGGACACTGGCTGGTACCAGCACCCATAGTCACCATATTATTCTTATGTATTATTTGTTCCTGTCCCCCCCACAGCCTTCCAGTGCCCCAGTCCAGCCATGTTTGAAAACGGAAAGTTCTATCCTTGGAAAGACAAGTATGTAGTGGGAGACGTCTTATACTTTCAGTGCTGGGAAGGATTTCAGAGGGTTGGACCTGAAAGTCGCACCTGTCAGGCAAATGGAAAATGGAGCGGAGAAGAAACGAAATGTGATGATCTAGGTACAAATATGTCATAAAGTGTAAAATATGTAATAAAATACTATAATATGTAAAAACATCAAATATATAAAAAGTATATGTTAATAAAATAAATAGTGAAATGTACAATAAACACTGGACCTGTTCGGCAGACTTTAAAGGGGTTATCCGGGACTCATCTGTAGGATAGGTCATCAATTATTAAGCCTGGAAAACCCTTTAAAGGGATTGTAAGTGATTACAAAAACATGGCAGTTTTCTTCCACAAACAGTGCCATCCCTATCTATAGGTTGAAAGAGGTATTGCATCTCAGAACCATTCATTTAAATGGAGCTGAGCTGCAATACCAGACACAACCCAAGAACAGTTGTGGTGCTGTTTAAGGAAAAAAGTTGTTACTGCCCATGCAGGTGCAAAAATCTGTGTGCAGTGGATTACCCCTAATGGTATCTATTTAGAAAGTTTATTATTCATTGTGGTCATGCTCTGGATGATGGAAATGTAGTCCACTATTACATCTGACACAATTGTTGTCTGCGTCTGTCCTGCCATTTCCTTTACCCTTTAATAACCCCTTTGCTTTCCTTACATTATACCCCCACAGAGGGCGACTGTCTAAATCCTGGAGTTCCTGTTGGGGCTACAAAAGTAGGTTCGTCCTACAAGACCGGGGACAGAGTGACGTATGAATGCCAGCCTGGTCTGCAGCTGTTCGGCTCCAAGGAGAGAGAATGTATGAAGGATGGCCATTGGTCCGGAGCAGAACCGTCCTGCAGAAGTAAGATCATTCACATCAGAGTCTTACTGTAATAAGCTGCCATGCTCACTGGGGTGGAGACTGACGTTATAACATTATTATTGTCCGTTATTCACACACTACATTATAGTTACCCGGTTGGAACTTTTGGTTAATGTGATACAGTTGCATAAGATTAGGTTTGTGTTCAGTCCATATACTGCGTCTCTAGGTATGGCAGCATTATGTAGGTCACCAGGCACACTTAAAGTCATGTTTATTGCCTAAATTCACCTAAAATTAAAAAAATGGCAATTCCACAAAAGTTTTTTTCTCTTTATCTGTATCCAGTTCCTATGCAGGCTAATGTGTCTCCATGGTTACAGACTACAAACAAACCCTGTGTGTAGTCAGATCCTGTATCCTGTAAATTCCATCTGCTTCATCTTCTACTTTGTGTAGGGAGCCGAGGAAGTGCAACAATACATGAGTGCAGGGTCAGACAACACACAGGGTGTTCTTGTCGTCTGTAACCATGGAGACACATTGGTCTACATAGGAGCTGTGTACACAACATAGGATTGTACATTTGTTTTGTATTTACTTTAAAACACATTGGTAGCAAAAGTATACATACCCTCTAAGGACTGTAGAATAGAGAAAACAGAGCAGTTAACTGCTGGAGCAAATTTGCTTAGAAAGTCTGCACGGGAGAAAATAAATTAACTATGTGTTCTGTATACAGTAGATTATTAACATTTTGGGATTAGAATCCACAACAAAAGAAAAATGTGCAAGCATTGTTTATCCGAAACAGCGCTGTGTCTGGTATTGCAGCTTTTCCACACTCACTTGAGATGGGTTTTTATCTGCAGTACCATACACAGCCAATAGATAAAAGTGGTGCTGTTTTGTGGGAATAAAGCAGACCTTTTTTTCTTTAACCTCATACAGTCTATATAGTTACAAGTCTGAGATTTCTGATGTTAATGTAACACGTTCTTGTATTTTCTTCCCCAGACTGGTATGCGTATGATACCCCAAAGGAAGTGGCGGAGACTTTATCTGCCTCCCTTTCCGAAAAAAGTGAGTTGTCTGCCTCTTATAGAACAGAAGGTAAGAGAACAGTCAGTGACATGATCCCTACAATGCAGAATACCTATGTTATAGCAGAGGATGGACACAACACTACAGCCCTATGGCGGGGACTTATACCGCTGTCTGTATTCTGCTGTCTATAGGGCTGGCAGATAAGAGAATGAAAAACAAATGAGGCCAAAAAAATCAGAGCAAAAAGGGCCGGCTCCAGGGTCCAGTTATGGTTTAGAGATAGATTTCCTAAGAAGAGAAAGTTGATATTTGTTTCCATTGGACAAATATCCGCACAATCTATAAGGTTAGGGGAGGAGTAGATGAGATTACCTGAGGAGAACCGGAGAATATCTGGAATATCACAAACCTGGCAGGGCTCACCCGCTATCATGTGCAGTACTTACAAAGAATGTGTCTCCAATTTTTTATTAGGACATATATGTGAATACTGATCTGTCTCTTGGTGGGAAAGTTTCTCTCATCTTTTTCAGCAGATACTGATCGTAGAGTAATAATAGTGAATGCAGAAAGTCTCATGAACATCTTCATTATCATCGATGCTTCTAAAGGTGTAGGAGAGAAAAACTTCCAGACCACCAAGGAGGCCGGTATATTGTTCATAGAAAAGGTATGGAGAATATATATATACTCTTTAGGCTAGTCTATGCTGGGTACCCTGTGCGGTACTGTCCTTCATATGATGGAGTATACATAAAACTATACCATATACCGCCTGTATATCAGGGTAATTCAAGGGTGTGCCATAGGTTACAATATAAAATACCGACATACAGTTGTCTAAATAATAATGCTATATAATTCTGCTACCACCATACACTGTTTTTTCAATCTATAATTTGTTTTTCCTTTTCCCATTTTACTATCTTCTTCTAACCATTCTTATATGTTTACAATAGATAGATAGATATGAGATAGATAGATAAATATGAGATAGATAGATAGATAGATAGATAGATAGATAGATATGAGATAGATATGAGATAGATAGATAGATAGATATGAGTAGATAGATAGATAGATATGAGATAGATAGATAGATAGATAGATATGAGATAGATAGATAGATGATAGATATGAGATACATAGATAGATATGAGCTAGATAGATAGATATGAGAGATAGATAGATAGATAGATAGATAGATAGAAGAGATAGATAGATAGATATGAGAGCTAGATAGATAGATATGAGATAGATAGATATGAGATAGATAGATAGATATGAGAGATAGATAGATATGAGATAGATAGATAGATAGATAGATAGATAGATATGAGATAGATAGATAGATAGGAGATAGCTAGATAGCTAGATAGCTATTAGATAGATAGATAGATAGATATGAGATAGATAGATAGATAGATATGAGATAGATAGATAGGTATATATGAGATAGATAGATAGAAGATAGAGATAGATAGATAGATAGATAGATAGATAGATAGATATGAGCTAGATAGATAGATGATAGATATGAGATACATAGATAGATATGAGATAGATATGAGAGATAGATAGATAGATAGATAGATATGAGAGATAGATAGATAGATATGAGATAGATATGAGATAGATAGATATGAGAGATAGATAGATAGATATGAGATAGATAGATAGATAGATATGAGATAGATATGAGATAGATATGAGATAGATAGATAGATAGATAGATATGAGATAGAGAGATATGAGATAGATAGATAGATAGATATGAGATAGATAGATATTAGATAGATAGATATGAGATAAATAGATATGAGATAGATAGATAGATATGAGATAGATATGAGATAGATAGATATGAGATAGATAGATATGAGATAGATAGATAGATAGATATGAGATAGATATATATGAGATAGATATATAGATAGATAATAGATAGATAGATTTGAGATAGATAGATAGATAGATAGATATGAGATAGATAGATAGATAGATATGAGATAGATAGATAGATAGATAGATATGAGATACATAGATAGATAGATATGAGATACATAGATAGATATGAGGTAGATAGGTAGATAGATATGAGATAGATAGATAGATATGAGATACATAGATAGATAGATATGAAAGATGGATAGATAGATATGAGATAGATAGATAGATAGATATGAGATAGATAGATATGAGATAGATAGATAGGAGATAGATAGATAGATAGATATGAGAGATAGATAGACAGATATGAGATAGATAGATAGATAGATAGATAGATAGATAGATAGGAGATAGTAGTAGGATAGATAGATAGATTGAGATAGATAGATAGATAGATAGGAGATAGATAGATATGAGATAGATAGATAGATAGATATGAGATAGATAGATAGATAGATAGATAGATAGAGATAGATATGAGATAGATAGATAGATAGGAGATAGATAGATAGATAGATAGATAGGAGATAGATAGATATATAGATGAGATAGATAGATAGATAGATAGTGATAGATAGATAGGAGATAGATAGATAGATGAGATAGATAGATAGATATGAGATAGATAGATTAGATAGATATGAGATAGATAGATAGATAGATAGATATGAGATAGATAGATATGAGATAGATAGATAGATATGAGATAGATAGATAGATAGATATGAGATACATAGATAGATAGATAGATATGAGATAGATAGATATGAGATAGATAGATAGATATGAGGTAGATAGGTAGATAGATATGAGATACATAGATAGATAGATAGATAGATAGATATGAAAGATGGATAGATAGATATGAGATAGATAGATAGATATGAGATAGATAGATATGAGATAGATAGATAGGAGATAGATAGATAGATATGAGAGATAGATAGATAAAGATATGAGATAGATAGATATGAGATAGATAGATAGATAGATAGGAGATAGATAGATAGGAGATAGATAGATAGATAGATAGATGGATAGATAGATAGATAGATAGATAGGAGATAGATAGTAGGAGATAGATAGATATGAGATAGATAGATAGATAGATATGAGATAGATAGATAGATAGATATGAGATAGATATGAGATAGATAGATAGATAGGAGATAGATAAGATAGATAGATAGATAGATAGATAGATAGATGGAGATAGATAGATAGATAGATGAGATAGATAGATAGATAGATAGATAGGAGATAGATAGATAGATAGATGAGATAGATAGATAGATAGATAGATATGAGATAGATAGATTAGATAGATATGAGATAGATAGATAGATAGATATGAGATAGATAGATATGAGTAGATAGATAGATAGATAGATAGATATGAGATAGATAGATAGATAGATATGAGAGCTAGATAGATAGATATGAGATAGATAGATATGAGATAGATAGATAGATATGAGAGATAGATAGATAGATATGAGATAGATAGATAGATATGAGATAGATAGATAGGTAGATATGAGATAGATAGATAGATATGAGATAGATAGATAGATATGAGATAGATAGATAGATAGATAGATATGAGATAGATAGATATGAGCTAGATAGATAGATATGAGCTAGATAGATAGATGATAGATATGAGATACATAGATAGATATGAGATAGATAGATATGAGAGATAGATAGATAGATATGAGATAGATAGATAGATATGAGAGATAGATAGATAGATATGAGATAGATAGATAGATAGATAGGAGATAGATAAGATAGATAGATAGGAGATAGATAGATAGATAGATGAGTAGATAGATAGATAGATAGATAGATAGGAGATAGATAGATAGATAGATAGATAGATGAGATAGATAGATAGATAGATAGATAGATATGAGATAGATAGATAGATAGATATGAGATAGATAGATAGATAGATAGATAGAGATAGTAGATAGATAGATAGATAGATAGATAGATAGATAGATGAGATAGATAGATAGATAGATAGATAGATAGATAGATAGATAGATACCGTAGATAGGTTTGAATTGCCCCATGTCAGGGAAAAAAATTCCTTCCCGACTCCAAATCTGGCAACCAGTATAAAACCCTGGATCAAGTTGTCTTTACCAAAAACAAGTAAAAACCCATAGCCTGTAAAGTTTTTCCTTTGAAGAAAGACATCCAGGCTCTCTTTGAACTTGCACAATGAATCCGCCATCGCCACATATTGGGGCAGTGACGATATCCTACCTGCTCTTACTGTAGAGAATCCCCATCTATGATGTTGGTGAAATGTTCTTAGAGGATGTCTCCTTGTCATTGTCATCGGCCTAGAAGTAAAATGATTAAGGCAACAGAAATAAATCTTCATAATGCATTTTGCTTATCGACTCTGTGTATGGTGAATATTTGGTTCTATTGTGGTTGTATTATTTGATAACTATATATGTATATAAACCATTTAGTGTGCTTGGGAATACGCCACTATATTTTCACTATATATTTACAGATGGCGAGCTTTGACTTCATACCTGGCTATGACGTCATCTCGTTTGCTTCATCTGCAATACCCATTGTGCAGCTCTCGGATGATAAAAGCACGGACGCTGATGCGGTCATTGACAAGATAAACTCCTTTAAATATACAGGTAATGTAGTTGATGCCACAACCCTACAGTACAGGCATCTCCACTTGTAAGGTTGATGGAGGAATTTCATTGGTATGATACAGTATGTGCCTCCTGACCGCCACTCCCTGTCACACATGTGCAAATATACTGCAATACTATGTATGCATTGTATGCTAATGTCGTTGGCTGTAAGGGGAGAGCCAACGAGATCTATATTTTGTACTGGAATAATAAGAGAGAAGAGTTTTAATAAGAAAAAAAAATCTCTCTCTATATAATAATAATAATAATAATAATAATAATAATAATAATAATAATAATAAAATACATTACTGCCAGAGTCCCACAGATTGTAGCTGATCACTGGAGGTCCCAGCACTGAGGTACTTTATGATATTAGCAAGACATCCATCTAACAAATAGGGTTTGTAAAAAGTGGAGAATCCCTTTAATTATCCTTCTGGTCTTTATGGTCCCCAGAAACATTCAGCTTTGCAACCACTGCGGCATCTTAGTGGAGGGGTCTGCTGAGGACGGGAGTAGTAGTCGGTCCCAGATGGTATCACAGTGGCTGTAGATGGCTCTATCAAATATCCGACACTCCTCAGGGGCCGGTGCAATGAAGACGGGACCAGAACTTTGGTTGATGGTGGTAGTAGTTTCCCGCAGAGCACACCCTTTAGTAAGTCTCCTGACTGATGGGGGTTGGGGTGCCTTTGATAATGGTACAGAATTAAAGAGACAGTAGTAGACAACTCACGATCTATACCATAGTTTTCAGTAAGGCAGTTAAAACAGCCTTCCACCACTGGGCTGGAGCGGAGGCTTTAAGATGGTTTTCCCAGGGTTAGCTCTGGTTGTAGCAGTTCCTCTCTCTCAAAAGTGTGCTTTTACTCTTTCTTCTCTGAATCCAGAAATATACTTAATATTTCTCAGGCTGTGGGGTGCAGGTTTCAAAAAGGTTGCCAAGTCTGGCCTAAAACTTATAGGCTTAGTCACAAAGTTTGTCTTGCAGACAACTTCAACAATGAGCAGAGCTATAGCTCATCTCTGTCTTGGCTGCACAATAACACTAACCCTGGGTTGTAGCTGCCAGACTTGGGACAACCTAACCCATATACTCCAGCTTAGACTCAGAGAGGAGACACCGACATTTACCTTCCATCCATCCTCATTGGTATTGTCCAAAGTACAGCAAACAACGTGAAAGATATAACAAAGTGTAAAAATGCAGTTTAACCATAACTAACCCTTTTAGCTGTGTTCCACTGGGACACCGCACCACCTCCTTATGGAAATATACGAGGACAATGTCTATCACTTCTGATCTTCTTCTGGTCTTCAATCCTTTTTACAGATCATGGAGATAATCAGGGAAAGAATATTCGGGCTGCTTTGGCTGAAGTTCGCAAAATGTTGACTTTGCAAAATAGTAAAGATCCCAAAAAGTTTCTGGAAATGAGAAATGTTATCCTGCTGATGACAGGTGGTAAGTGTCAGGTCATGTTTGGTCCTTCAGATTATTTTTTATAGTTTTAGTCAGTACTTCGCTCTTCCACCATCTCAACTGTGATTATTTTTACCAGTGCTCCATGGTTGGACGGGACTACCAAAGTACAAGAAAATTCTCTGCTGGCCTCAGGCTCTGGCAGTATAAATGGTCCCATTTGGGGGTGATTTGGGAGACAATCACTCGACCACTAGTCTATTTCTTATGAAAGGGTTCACCAATGACCTACTAGATCTTATTGATTATAAGTAATGAAAACAAGATTGACATAACATGGAGGGTGAGTCCTCAGAATCACCTCCTGTGGGGACCAATGAAGTCCAGTCTAATATTCTTCTCCTAATCCTCCTTAAATTTGCAGCCAGTGCTGTATCCTTACCCTCACAGCCACACTTTATGTCACCATCATCACATTTATTGCCATCACGTCCTATTCACAACAACTGTCCTTCACCCTCCTTAGGAGAACATAACATGGGTGGAGACCCAATTGTGGAGATGAAGAAGATCAGAGAAGTTATGAACATCAGAAAGGACAACGATCAGGAAGATTATCTGGGTATGAAATATATATAGACTGTAAATGTAAAACATTGGTCCGGTTTCACATTCTACCATGTCATGGAAGTTGTCATAGCCTTTTATAGTAGTTCACGGCAGTGTTTCCTTTCTTTTATAGAAAGATTTCTCTCTAGCCTAAAAGTGACCATACATATTAGACTGGTAAAAATTTCCAATTTTGCCTGACAATTGTTTGAAAAAAATACAGGGAGTGACAACGCACAACAGTCGTCGGCTGACGTTTATCTACCAAGTATCCAGCAGGTTGGAAATTTCCAGCTCCTGGTTGTTCAAAAATTTATGTATTTGGCATGATTGACTGAATCTGGATGATTGTTTACCAATTTGCGTTGGCACAGAGCAATTTATTTTTAGTTTACTGCCCCCTCCCCACAGATTGGGCAGTTTAGTTGCCTCTGTTGGCGGTGCGGTCGTTCAAACATTTTTAGCAAATGTGAATGACCGGTCTTAGAGAAAAGCCCATCCAGTTTAGGAATTTTTAACCTGTGGTGGATATATCTGCAAAGACAGCTGTTATCATATATCTACCACATTGATATTCTATATCTACCATCGTCCCACAACCATAGGTGGACCCCACCACCACCTTCTTTCTCCACCTAAGATTTTGAGTTTGGAAAAGAGCTAACAACATTACAGCAGAAGGTAGAAATAACAACTTGTCCTATGGTGAGGACACACCACAGCCTCCTGTACATCTCCTCCATGTTCAGGAGGATATGATAACAATATAAATCAATAAAACAATATAATTTACATTCACAATGTTCTTCAGCATTTTACACACCATTACCTCTGATATGATCAATGACTTTTCTCCTATGCACAGATGTCTATGTCTTTGGCGTGGGAAATGATATCAACCATATTGAAATCAATGATCTTGCATCTAAGAAAGATCCCGAGAAGCATGTCTTCAAGATGAAGTGTGTAAATGATCTGAAGCAGGGCTTTGAAGAAATGTTAGGTAAGAAAAGTTATACCTCTTCCATCCCTATTGTTGTGATTCCATGATGACAATGTCCCAGCCTATGTGTATCTGCAAGAAGACCAAGCCTGTGGAGTAGGTCTGTGGTCTGCAGCACTGAAAGGACCACTGGTTGTGGGAATGGGAACATGTAAGTATAGTAATGGCTCGAGTAAACTCGAGGTCCTATAGACTTCATAATCAAGAAGATACAGACATGCATTGCAACCTCTTCTGTGAATGCCCGGGATGGGTGAGGCTTGTGGTAGAATAGGGACACCCAATAATTTTGGTTCTCTGGTTCCAGATTCTGGTTCCGGTTTCAGACATCCCCAGGTTCCTTGGTATTTTTGTCCTCTTGTTCTCCATACTTTGCTACAGCAGTGCAAATCCTTGTCCTGAGCCCTATGGCTACTCAACTGTCCTGGAGCAGGTTTTTTGCCCAAGTGCAGGAGGTCTAAGTCACCGATAGTATTTCCTTACAGGTCTTGCTAGTTATTTGTGATTCTGATTCTGTCCTTGGTTTGTCTTTGACTCATTTTTGTTTTATTTTTTTAGCCAGCGCCCTCGCTGACAGGGGCCAATTCTAGAATTTTTTTAAATATTATTACCTCTTATTTTTAGACGATGTAGAAGTTTTTCAGATGTGCGGACTTTCCAAAGCTCCATCTCCAGGTGAAGAAGGAGTAGAAGAAACGTATCCCTGGATTGCTAAAATTACCATCACTGTAAGTGGCCACCACCAAGCTCTTAAGAAGTTCATTTTGTTTAGAGTCAGTAAGGCTGAGTTCACATCTGTTGGAGACTCCATAGCAATGTCCGCCTGAAAATCAGTGGAGGAAAAAGTACTGCATGGAGGAGACTCCTCTGCTGGTTTCAGTCTTAAAACAACAGACACCCAACGAACCCCATAATAGTCAAAAGGGTTCGCCAGGCTCCCTGTGTGAAACTGACTTGCACCAAGTGTTGTTTTGGCAGCCCTAACTTCCCAGCAATGCATATGGAAGTGTGAAAAAGTTTTAGGCAGGTGTATAAAAAAAAATGCTCAAAAGTAAGAAAGTTTTATAGAAGTGTTAATAGTTTTCTTTTATCTCGATGAATATTCATGATGTTTGGCCCTCCACTTCGTTTCGGTTGGGATCTCCTCAGATATCAGAGATGAGTGCAGATCTCTGCTGCCTAAGATGTATAGTGAAAATAGCGATCAGGAAACCAGGCTTTCCCTGACCACTATCATAGTGCTCCAGGAACCCAGCCATCTCCAGCTGACCGCATGACCCCTATCCCTCCGGACTCGGTCATACCACCTGCAAAAGCCTACATCCACAGTAGATCTGTGCTTAGTTCTCCAAGATGGTGGGAACAACCTCCCTGCCGAGTTCTGCCAAAAACTGTCTGAAAGTACCGAGAAGAATTGATGAAAGGCAAAGGTCACCCCAAATATTGAGTGTACATTGCTTAGAGGGCCAACATATTACTTGGTGGGTCAGATGTGTTCATTGCAGCTTGAATCGTAAAGCTCTACATGAATTGTGTCAATAATTTGTCGGAAAGTTATTTGGGAAATTTATTAGCACTTCTTAGCATTCTTAATTTTAATGTTAATCACCTGTAAAATAAAAAACTGACCCCAAACCTCATGAAAAGTGCATTAAGTATTTTACCAGTGCCGTTTCAAAGAGGACCTTTCACCACTTCCACCAACTCTATCCTTCAATAGGCGCCATTTTTCTGATTCCAGCACAGTTGGAATTTTTTCTCTATCCCCCCACCATTCCTGAGCAATGATTGCTGTTAATTTCAGCACAATTATGCTCTCTACTGTCAGGTGGCCGGTCTCTGTCTTTCTTATCCAGCTCAGGACCACCTAGTTGACAGCAGAGAGCATAACTGTGCTGATACTAACAGCAATGATTGTTCGGGAATGGTGGGAGCTATAGAAAGAATTCCAAAAATTCCAACTGTGCTGGAATCAGTGGAGCGGAGCCTATTGAATAATGCAATGAATGCTCTTTAATCTCTTCCCACTGATGGCATTTTTTGATTTTTGTTTTTGACTCCACTCCTTCCAAACCCCATAGCTTTTTTATTTTTTCATTCTCAGAGCCATATGAGGGCTTAATGTTTGTGGGCAAAATTGTTCTTCATAATGGTACCATTTATTATTCTGTACAATGTACTGGGAAGCTGGAAAAAAATTCAGAACGGGGTGGAATTAGAAAAAAAGTACATTTGTGCGACTTTCTTACAGGCTTCATTTTTACGGCATTCACTGTGCAGCCAAAATGACCTGTCACCTGTACTCTGTTTCTGTACGATTCCGGGGATACCAAATTTATACAGTTCTATTTAGATTTTAACCCCTTAACAAAAATCCAAAACTTTTCAAAAACAAATTCTGACTCCCGTCACTTTTTTGTATTTCTGTGTACGGGGATGCATAGGGCATCTTATTTTTTGGGCCAGATGTACTTTTTAGTTATACCATTTTGAATGATGTCTATTGCTTTGATCGATTTTTATTAAAATTTTTAACAGAGGCGAAACAGCGAAAAAATGATGGTTTGGAACTTTTGATTTTTTTTTCCATTCCAGGTCCCGTCGATCGTACCAGAAATGGTGGCGCCCATGCGCAATATGGTGCCCATATTGAAGATGGAGGGGGGGTGCAGAAAGTGACGTCATTGCAGTTACTGCTGCAGTGACGTTGAGGGCGGCATAAGTGTCCCTGTTATAATTATTGAAGATGTGGGGGGGGGGGGGTCATAAAAGGCAACATAAGTGTTATTAAAAATGATGATGGTTGATCAACTGAATGTGGTATAACAATGCTAGTCGGCAGGATGGTAGATGGGTAATGCAATCATAAACTGAAGAACCATTATACTTATTGAAAATACGGGAGGAGGGGTCATAACAGGCAACATAAAGATTATATAAGGGGTTTTCCAATTTATTGAATGAATGTCCAAGTACTACAAAATGTGATAGAATAGCAAAATAAGTGTTTCTTAATAGTTTTAGCCCTGCCAATTCCCGCACAACGCTCCTGTCCTCCTCACCAGTATTTGCTATCTTGGGGGTACTCAGTGGGAACGTGGCATTTATTATCAAAGATTTAGAGGAACTGGTCTCAACCATACTATGTCAATTTTTTAGATTTTCTTCTTTGTTTTTATTAAAGCGCCCAGGTTCTGAAGAAAGATGTAAAGGATCAATTGTGAGCAAATCTTTTATCTTGACTGCCGCACACTGCTTCCATCTAGATGAAGAACTTCATTATATCACTGTCAGAGTTGGAGGTAAGTACTCTCATCAGATTCATTGAAGCTCCAGCTATGTCCAACTATCATGTTCTCTAGCAAAGATACAAGCATCTTGGAGACAACCTTACAGAAGCGAGACACACAGGACTATGTAGGTTTCTGTTGACTCTGTTGTCTACTATCTATTGTAGGTAGGTCATATAGAGTGAAGAACCTCCACCGACATGATAAGTACAACCCACTTGGCAATAAGGACAAGATGGTGCAGAAATCCTTTGATTATGATGTGGCGCTCATTGAACTGGGAGAGAGGATTCAGTTTTCCAGAAAAGTCAGGTAAAATAAGTGAAGATTACTTCTTGCACTTGTAGACATGAAGACCAAATCAGCAGTCACCAGAACTAGCAATGTTATAGGGCACAGGGATTGGCATTATTCTGTCTGGTACTGTATGTTGGCATTGTGTCTTGCATTGGTATGGGGCACAGTGGCCGAATATATACAGCAGTTGGCAGAGATTGGCGAACTGATCCCCAGCTGAATATTCTAAATTGTTTGGTTTTCAATAAAACTGAACAAATGCTGATGTTATCTCTGATGGAAAAAATGTCCGCTGCCAGGAGATACAGAAGAGATACGTGTAGGCTGTCAGTTGCACCACCTGACTGCAACTGACAGCCTCTTAGCCAATAGACATTGGTAGGTGGACACTTTACAGTGCTGAGGTTAAATATACCATATAAGATGCTGTAAGCTGGAGCACGAGACATTACAGTCATGGTGGAAATAGTGTAGGGTCTGTGATTCATCTCTGCATTATACAGAACAAACCTTACAATTGTAAGCAATAGGAAAATTTAGTCACATATAAGCAATTCCAGGCAGCTTAGTGATAGAAATCATGGATAGGAGTGAGGGAGCAGATCTGGGCTGCTGTATGCAGAATATGTAACCCCTCCTTGCTGCAGGAATTTTTCAATTTTCGATTTTCATTTTTAACGCCTTGTTTTTCAAACCTCATAACTTTTTTTTATTTTTCGGTTTACAGAGTTTAGGGCTTAATGTTTGTGGGACAAATTGTACTTCGGAATGGTAAAATTTAATCTTATGTATGATGTACTGGGAAGCTAGAAAAAATTCAGATTGAGGTGGAATTGGAGAAAAACTGTGTTTGTGCGACTTTCTTACAGTCTTTGTTTTTACACTGTGTTCACTGTGCAGCCAAAATATATTTTATGGCTTGGTACAATACTAAATACTAAATTTATATAGTTTTATTTAGGTTTTAACCCCTTAAAAAAATCCAAAACTTTGCATCAAAATTTTTTTTTCTTGGAGCTGCCATATTCTGACACCTTTAAATTTTTAATATTTTAGCATATGAGGATGCATAGGGCGTTGCTTTTGGCAGGGACGGATGTACTTTTTCGTAATACTATTATGGGAAATGTTTCTTGCTTTGATCGCTTTTTATTTAAATTTTTATCACAGGCGAAATAGCGAAAAAATGGCGGTTCGGCTCTTTTGATTTTTTTTTTTCCTGCTACACTACTAAAATATTTTAAGTTGTTTGTTTTCAGACACAGGGATACCTACTGTGTATGTGTTTAACATATTTTTTTTTACTTTTATATGTGTTCTAGGAAAAGGGGGTGATTTGAATTTCTTATTCTTTTTAAAAAAAATTTTTAACTGTAATTATTAGACCCCCCCTAGGGGTCTTGAACCCCAAGGGGTTTGATCACTAATGCTAAATGCTGGCAGTTCTATTACAAGCTGCATCTAGCAGACTATAATAGAACATGCCAGAAAAGCCTGAGAGCATTCAACAGACTCCTGCTGTCACGGCAGTGGATCACCGGATCTGGATCTTGTTCCAGGGACTTCCCAAAATGGCAGCGCCATTTGACCGAGGCTCTGGGGGTCTTAATGCTTGCAATCAGTGCAGGCAGAGATCTGGTGGCTATGGCGGCTGCTCAGCTTCTGAAGAAATACACACTTAAAATTAAATGATGTGATGTCTTGGCCATATTACTTGTCTTACTAGAACAAAGGGCAGAATTGTGGCGAAGTTCCTGAGACAATCCTACCAGTATGCCGAGCGTTGACCTCTACATGTTCTTCTGCTTAATTCATCAGCTAAGCCACTTCTCTTGTGGGATACACAGGGGTCGGGGGAGGGGGGGAGAATTATTGATTCCATTAGTTACTGGTTGTTTGTAGTCCTGGGAAACTTAAAGGGGTTGTCTAAAAATTGGTGTAACATAAAAAAAATTCATACTTACCTGTTCCCGGTGCTCCAGTGTCAGCCACTGCTGTCCGTTCAGGCACGTGCCGTGACTTTGCCAACAGAAGTTCCATACCCTATATGACCTAATCTGATTGGTCTCAGCAGTAGCAGTAACGGTCCTGTTGACGGGTCCTTTCCAACCGACACTGAGGCCAATCTGATTGGCCTCAGCGGTCACATGTGGTGCAGGAATTCTGGAAGCGAAGGCATAGTTTCATTTACCTTGACCCTTGGAAGGATCAAAAATCCACTGCAGGCCTTCTGGAAGAAAGATCATTTCCAGCAGGCTGTAGTGAATGGGATATAGACAACACAAAGCTAATAGAGGCCAGATAAATCCTAAAAATTGTATCTGTCTTGTTAGAGTTTATTTAGAAACAGTAAAATTGAATATAATTATATAGATGGCAAAAATAACACGTCTTGCTGTCCCTGCAGACCCATCTGTCTTCCATGTACAACAGGGACATCTTGGGCTTTAAAGCAACGAGGGAAATCTGTAACATGCAGCGATCACAGTGAGTGTTGGAGGGAAGGGTTAAACATGGAGGATTTGTGCACTTCCATCTATGTACATTGTTTTGTGTTAAAAGGAACCTGTCCCCAGGATTGACGCCCCTAAGTGAGCAGAAGGTCCTTATACTGCTGGAGTTTAGGGCCCAAACCTCTTAACCCAAATTCCTGTTTTGAAGATTTTGAAAGACCTTGAAGATTTTTATCTCATCTCTGACAGTGCCGGCGCACGTCTTACTTCATTGCGCATGCACAGTACAGCAAAGTGGAGTCTCCTTGGTTCCAGTTGTTCACTGTGCTTATGCCACAAGCAGATTAAATCTGGCATTTTAATATTTTAAAAATCGGAGCCACAGATGGACTGGAGTCACAAGATCTGGGGCATCGAAACCTGGTGATAGGTTCCTTTTAAGTTTTAAAAATCTGTTGTGATTATATTCATAATATTATTTTATAATAAAAAGCACCAAATCCTCTGCTTCTTTCACACAGTCATAGAGTTAAATAACACAAACCTGGCTGTCTCCGATTACCACTAGCATTAGCTTTAGCGCTTACTGAAAGCAGATTTATTATTGCACTCAAGGGGAATTATATAAATCTGTTTTCACTCAGCTCCCCCAAGTGGTAGATGGCTAGAGACTATTTTTGCAGTCCCTCCTACTGGTGGTTGGTTGAAGACTATCTCTACAGTCCCCCCTAGTGGTGGGTGGTTGAAGACTATCCCTACAGTCCCCCCTAGTGGCGGATGGTTGAAGAATATCTCTACAGTCCCCCCTAGTAGTGAGTGGTTGAAGACTAGCTCTACAGTCCCCCCTAGTTGCTGATGGTTGAAGACTATCTCTACAGTCCCCCCTAGTAGTGGGGGTTGAGCTCTCTACACCCCCCCCCCTTTTTAGCTCCCTCCCCCCCCTAGTAGTGAGTGGTTGAAGACTAGCTCTACAGTCCCCCCTAGTTGCTGATGGTTGAAGAGTATCTCTACAGTCCCCCCTAGTAGTGAGTGGTTGAAGACTAGCTCTACAGTCCCCCCTACTGGTGGGTATTTGAAGACTAGCTTTATAGTTCCCCTAGTGGTGGGTGGTTGAAGACTATCTCTACAGTCCAAGCGCCATTGTGTTTAATAGAAATATAGTTATTTGAGATATTGATAATGTAAACATTTATTGACCCCACAACTTTTTATATTTTTAGAAAAGACCCTACTCTCCTTACAATTGGTGAGGGCCATGTTTATTGCAGAGGAAAAAGAAAATGACTTGCAGCGGAAAGATGTGATCATAAAGCAAGGGAATAAGGTAAGGAAAGTGAAGAAGGAAAAAATGCTTAGGCAAAGTTCCCATGGTCATAATCCTGCAGTATGTTAGTGTCCATATTATGGCTGAAGCATGCGGACCCCTTTTAGGGGTGATTCAAGTTTGGTTTAGTAAAACCCAAGTTTACAGGGTGTCTCCTAAATAAAGATCCAGGCTGAGCTCAGAAAGAACTGACGGAATCATATAAATGATGATTGTTATACATTATTGAGCTTAGGTTACAGGCAAGTTGACCTGACATGACCTTCAAATTTTTGTGAGAACGTGGTACATCCTCTCTTTCTTAATCAAATATTATGCGAGTTGTACTAAGGGTTACAAATTTTAGAATTGGAACTGTAGTTTGATCTGGAATTGGAGAGAAGACCATTTTAAGGTCTCTATTTTTGGGGAAAGTCACTGATACACCAATGAACAGCCCATGTTCTTTACTGTATAAAGCACCAATTGTTTACCTGTATCTTTATGAGCTTTTAGCCTGGATCTCTTTTTAAGAGACAACTTGTATTTTCTGGGGTCTTTAAACAGATAATAAAATGGCCTGTATAACATCTATGTGAAATGTTACCGTTGAAAACATCAACACACTCTGCAAAAAACAAACCTTCTCACGGCTACATCAAGAGGAAATGTAAAATGTTATGGGTCTTTGGGTGAATCCATTGTCCCACCCAATAATGGTGGAAGGTCTACAAACCATGTCCTACGAGGAAAGGCTAAAAGAATTGGGACTGCTTAGTTTGCAGAAGAGAAGGCTAAGGGGAGACTTAATAGCGGTATTTAAATATCTGGAAGGTTGTCACAGTGCAGAGGGATCTACCCTTTTCTTATTAGCAGAAGGAATCACGAGAAGTAATGGGATGAAACTAAGGGGAAGGAGATTCAGATTAGACATTAGGAAAAACTTTCTAACAGTAAGGGTAGTGAGGGAGTGGAATAGGCTGCCACGGGAGGTGGTGAGTTCTTCATCAATTGAGATCTTCAAGCGGAAACTGGATAGGTATGTAGCTGGGATGAATTAGGAAATCCTGCTTTTGCAGGGGGTTGGACTTGATGGCCCTTGAGGTCCCTTCCAACTCAAACAAACAAACAAACAAACAATCTTAACACCATAAAAATAAAAATATATGAAATGAATAAAAATTTCGGAATTGCCTTGTTTTTCATTCCATTATAATACTTTATTTGTACCCTAAAATTGTGGCATTAAAAAAACCAACTTGACCTGTAAAAATAAAGACTTCATACCACTATGTCCATAGAAAAATAAAATAGTTGGGATACTTGGATGAGTACGAGAATGAAAAAAGCTGAAAAAAGTAGTGTCCTCAAGGCTCAAAATAGCTGCATCTTTAAGACAATAAGGCCACGTTGTGGAAACGCAGCTTTTTTTTTTTTGCTGCAAATTTTGCTGCTGTTTTTTGAGCCAAAGCCAGGAATGGATTGAGAAGAAGGTAGAACTATAAGAACTTCCTAGATATTTCCCCATTCTTTTTGTAGCCATTTTTGACTTTAGGTCAAAAAAACTGCAGCAAAATCTGCAAGAGAAAAAGCTGCGTTTCTGCAACGCGGGGCCTCAGCCTAAAGGGGCTTTCAGGATTAGAAGAACATGGCTGCCTCTTTCCAAAAACACCACCGGCCCTTTCCATCTATTCACTTCAGTGTAGATGAGCCACAATAACAGGCACAAGCGGTGGACAGGTGTAGTGAGGTTTGTGTTAGATGTTTGAGTTCAATCAAGACCTTGAAGCCTTGACAAATTCCCTTTCTACTCCACAGAGACTCGCTTGTCTAGAAGATGCCAAAAAGATTGAAAAACTTAAGAATATTCCAGATATTAAAGATCTCATAACTGACAATTTCTTCTGTACCGGGGGGAGAAAACCTCAGGTGGATCCACCAACCTGCAAAGGTAAGTCATCTGCAATGTCTAAGTCTTCATATGAACTCTTCATACAGTATGTGCAGTACCACCGCCCACTAGTAGTCCCTGCTTCTTACCCAAATGCTGTTGGGGCTGCGTCTCCAACTCCTTAGAGAGCTGCAAACCTGAAAACTGAGGGTGATGAGAGGTAAGAATCCACCTAGAGAACCAATTTAGGAAATGGCAGCTGGACTGGAGATGAGGGGTAGGTGGAGTGCCACTGTAGATAAGGTAGAAATAACATGTTTTCACTGTGTGACAGGCCTATGGCGACCAATTTTGAGGGTAGTGTCCGACCGAGGAAGTGAACCCTAATAAATATATAATATGTGAAGGGGTGGCCTGTCAGTCCTGCATGGAGATCTGCATATTATATGTGTAGGGAGGATGGGGTGGAGTTATACGGGGACTATATATTATAGATATGACTCCATTGTCTCTCAGGATCTTCTCCTCTGCTCTGTTAACAGCATTTAGTGATCTGCTTTACAGCATCTCATGGCCATAGGCAGCAATAATGTGGAGCCCACTCATTGATGTCTACGGGAGAGTTATCTAGACATGATTTGTGCAGGGAGGGGGAGGAGATACGCTGTGATATCAATTATTGTCAGTAGTGGATGCAATGATGGGTCACTAATGAGTGTTATCTATAGAGGTGATTTCTTCTATTGTAATCCTACCTGTGATGTGAATAAGATAATTGCTTCAAATAAAACTCCTACAGAATTGGCAAGTGTCAGTCTATGATTAGGCTTAGTGGACAGAGTAAAAATTGCAGAATATAGTACTTTTTTAAAATCTAGACAGTGAGAAGGAAAATGTTTTAAAAAAATCATCAAATATGCTTAAAATATGTTAAAATAAGCTTTAGGTGACACATTCCCTTGAAATACCTGCCACCAAGAGGGCTTGTCTATCACTCAGTGGCAATTCAAGGTAGAGCTTACTTTTGAAACTCAATTGTGAATTAAGGAAATACTGATCATTACTGGGATGAGGCCAAGTGTGACTACATGACCAAAGTGTAGCTGAATCGTCTTGCCTTCTTATTCCAGGTGATGGCGGAGGTCCTCTTATTGTGCCCTTCAAAAATCGCTACATTCAGGTAAGTCATATACAAGCTCATTTCTAATTTCATTACTAATGGAAAACCGAACTTTCCCTACATGCCTAGGGGTAGGCCCTGAAAATTAAGGAGCCACCAGGCATCTTCCTTTCCCTCTTCACGTGGTAACAAACCAAGCAGGACTCTTGCCTCTTTTCTCTTCTACAAATTGGTGCCACAGCTACTTCCTGTCGGCCATATTTACTACCATGGGTCACCCAAAGGCTCCTTTTCTCATCAATCTGGTGGTCAATCTCTCTGACATATCCGCCCTGTCATCCTTGACCCTACCCATTTCTGTACAGCTTGAAAAAAATCTGATATCAGTGACCAAATGTCTATTTGTATATATAGGGAAGTGTTGTCTAATGACCAGGTCCTCAGTGAGGGAGGAAGTAGCTAACTTTTCTTGGGTTTTAATAGAAATTAATATAGTCAGTAGCCTGGGACATCAATGTGTGAAGAAGAAGGTAAAGCATGAGAAACTGAACCTCTTTGCGACATGCAACATACTGTTATGTCAGGGCATTAGTATTGTAGTGTATGGTGCTAAAATAAAAAAAACAATGAAAAAATCATTTACAAAAACTATTAAAAATATTTTTAAAAAATGTAAAAAATATAATAATGCAAATTTTCCCTAAATCAGCTCCGTACACTAAAATATAAAAAAGTTTAGAATTTTGAATTTTTGCATATTGAATATGATATCACCTTGATCGTACCAACCCAAAGAATAAAGCATTCATATCATTTTTAACCCACGGTGAACACTGTAAAAATGAAACCCGTAGAAAAGTAGCACAATTGTGTTTTTTTCCAATTCCACTCCATTCTGATTTCTTTCCCAGCTTCCCAGTACAGAATATTAAATGGCACCATTATGAAATATGATTTGTCCCACAAACAATAAGCTCTCGTATGAAAAATAAAAAAGTTATGAGATTTCAAAGATGAAATTACAAAAATGGCAAGGTGCTGTTTTCTCGAAGGGTTAATATACAAATGCTAATGGGATCGCTTATATGGAAAGTGGTTGTCTGAAAATGTATAACTTTAAGCTCCTAGGCCGCAATGTAAAATCTGTATCTGCCATAATATGGTGGAGGGGCCTTCGGGCTGTGTCAGGCTTAAGATCCCCCTAATATGTAGTTATGTTATATTATTTACTCATTGTATATTTTGTGTATGGTTTTGGTGTTTTTGTCTGTACTGACTTCTCTTCTCCGTTACCACCTAGGTGGGAGTTATCAGCTGGGGGACCGTCAACAGCTGTTGGGGACCCAGAAGAAACTCCGACCCGGTGCCAGTGCTGTCTCGGGACTTCCATATTAATCTGTTCCACATCTTAGATTGGCTGAAGAATAAGTTGGGAGAAGAGTTGGAATTTTTTAACTAAATTTTCCAGACGATGGGGCTATACAAATAATCTGGGACCCCTCCAATGGCCAATAGACGTGTTCCCGTTGGGCTTGTGAATAAATGGAGCAAGAAAAGACAAGAGTTGTTGGTGTCGTGTGTGGGTCTGTGGGCAGAATGAGCGGTTGCAGATGAAATATAACAAGGTCTTTATTGTGTAGTTTCTTCTGTGTTATATTCAGATGTAAGTGAGCAATCATTAGGGTCACAGGACGGTGACAATATGGCTGCTCTGTTGTGGTCAAAGCAACACTCTCTCTGGCTTGTCTCCTCCTGGTCTGCTGCCCAGACACCAAACCCAGGAATTCACCCCAGTGGCATACACTCAGGGCCAGACTTGTCGTTTTGGGGGCCCCAAGCAGAATTATGTCTCTTTACCAAAACTGCCCCTTTTGAGGCTCAAAAATCCACCTTTATTGGCCACAACACAGTTTATTGCCAACTTTACTGGCTCCCGCAGTTTGTTACCCTCTTTTTTGGACCCCACACAGAATATTATCCCATTTTGGACCCACATAGTGACATATTAGGTCGTTACCTACAGGATTATTCCAGCAGATAGCGGTCGATATTTTACTCACCCTCCTCAGCACCTGACATAGCCTGCCTCCGTTTCAGACTCCATGGGATGCCGCACTGGTGTAAATATGTCATCACGCAGTGCAGCTTCCAGAAAGTACTCTGCTCAATGATCTGCTCAGTAAAGTTGCGTGAGCGTATAATACATCATACAACGCAGTGCAAGTATAACATGATTGGAAATGCGCGAACCTCATGAGATTTGTTTAGAATATTTGGCCCTCCAGTTCTTTTCGGGCCGATCTTGTTTGACACAACCAGAAGTGCTATAATTATAGTCTGGGGTCTGTTCGGACCCCAGTGTGTCATAGGTGGAGGCCCAGGGGAGGTGTGTAAACATAATAACCCATTAGACTCGACTTGCCTCACCTCTCCTAGTCATTCATTGGACCTATGATATATTGGGGCCATGTATCATAGGTCTATGAAGGTTCCCATCCCCAAGATTCACTATAATTCACTAAGAGACCCCCTGAAGGATATATGAGCCAGAGGCATATATTAACACTCTTATTTGGGTACTAGTCCACCTAGAGGTCTACATATGGTAAGTCTCAGATTTATAACAACAATATAATTACCCTTTAACCCCAATAATAAAAAAGGACCCCAAAGTACCCCGAAAAAGGTATGACCAATAATAACACTACTCAAATCCAAGAAAATATAACAAAAAATACCAAAATGAATGTACAGTGTATGTATATAAATTTCTTGAAAAATAATAATATAAAATTAAAGAGGCCATGACAAGTGAATCATGGGAGCATTCAGCTGGATTAGATGGTATGATCAATAACAATCAATAACAATAACATAACCAAAAATAATAAGAAAAAAATATAAATACACTCATCAGTGTATAATAATAGCACCGGGCCTCTGTGGAGCATATTATACTGTGTGGGGGCCACTGTGGGGAGCATATTGTACTGTGTGGGGGCCACTGTGGGGAGCATATTGTATTGTGTGGGGGTCACTGTGCGGAGCATATTATACTGTGTGGGGGCCACTGTGGGGAGCATATTGTACTGTTTGGGAGCCACTGTGGGGAGCATATTGTACTGTGTGGGGGCCACTATGGGGAGCATATTGTACTGTATGGGGGTCACTGTGCGGAGCATATTGTACTGTGTGGGAGCCACTGTGGGGAGCATATTGTACTGTGTGGGGGCCACTATGGGGAGCATATTGTACTGTGTGGGGGCCTCTGTGGGGAGCATATTGTACTGTGTGGGGGCCAAGCAGTGCAGGCACGTTAGGAGAAGAAAGCCTGCACCGCCCGTATGTGCTTCTATCACATGACTGGTGTGTCTCACATTAACATAGTTGTAGTGAAATTTGCCTGTTGCAAAACTATAACTCTCTACATGTTTGGACAGGTTGGGATGATGAGAGCTGTAGTTAGGCAACAGCTACAGAGCCACACAGGTTGTGCAAAACTGCTGTCCCCATACAAGAGTGTTGCACATTTAGTGGCCCTCCAGCAGCAGATCTCCGCCATAACAGTGTCAGCAGCAGATCCCTCCCATAATTTTTTTTTTCATATTTTCCTCATCTAAAACCTAGGTGCGTCTTATAGTCCGAAAAATACGGTATATGCCCTCTTGTGGCAAGACCCAATGTCTCATCAGACCACATCTGTAATCACATAACTGCAGGACGAGTCGAACTTTTTCTATAATGATGTATATTTATCGAGTGCTACCTTTTGGCCATTTTTTTTTTAGTTTGAGTCGTTCTAGAATCACGGGGATTCCGATTGTCGCCCTGGTAAAGACAAATATAGTAACCGATAGGCTTCAGATTTTTTTCCTCTAGCACCAGCGCAGAAAACACAATAAGTCAGACTGCAATGCTGGTTTATTAAAGACACCATATTTCTGTACAATACATATAAAATGTGCTTTAACCCTTAACACTCCATGATGTATATATCTATCATGAACAAGGGTCAGTAAGTTCTCTACGATCAGTTTCTATGTCATGGAGATTGCACAGATATTGCTACTATGAAAAAAAATAGATAAAAAATACACATAATAGGTTTCGCCGTGTCCATAATATCCTGAACTATAAAATCAATCACCTCTTTTAACCCTTATGGTGAACACTGTAATTAAATAAAATATAATAAAAAAAAGAAAGAAAGAACTGCTTTATTGGAGAGTCCTACCTGCAAAAAAAAAAAAATAAAAAAATAAAAAATTGCATGTGCCAAAGCAGGAAACCAATAAATATGCCACCTCAACCTGCAAAAAACAAGCCCCCATATGAGGCCCCAAGGAAGCCCAGCCCAACACTGTTCTCCTGATCCTCCTCAATTTTGCAGCCAGTGCCTCACCCTCGCACTTCATGTCACCTCCATCACATTCATTGCCATCATGTCCTTTTCACAACTGTATTTGACCCATTCATTTCTATGGGCCCGTACACATGCCTGTGCATTACACGCTTACGTGTGCGGGTCGACAGTCCGGGTCGCGAAATATAGTGCCTTTAATTCACGGCTGGCTGGCAGCAAACGGTCGTCTGCAACCAGCCTCAGGAAAACATAACATGGGTGGAGATCCAGTTGTGGATATAAAGAAGATCAGAAAAATTCTGGACATCAGGAGGGACAATGATCAGGAAGGTTATCCGGGTATGGAGTATATATGGTATATATTTGTGCCTCGCTAGACTGTTGTCTGAACTGTAAGGTTGGCGTCCCACATAGTGTAAACACCTCGATTTTGGAAAAAAAACGCTGTGTTTTACAGTACCTGCAAAGAGACTGGGATTCTGTCAAATGCCATCCACACATTGCTGAAACGAAATCCGCAGCATGTCAATTATACCTATGGAAACGCCGGCAGTTTCCCTATAGGTATAATAGAAGCAGAAACTCTGTTGAGGAAAACTCTGCGGACTTTCTCTGAAAAGCACTGCGGGAAAAATCGCGATGCATTTCCGCCTTGGTTTCTCCCGTAGTGCTTTTAGACTGCGGCCCACTACATGGGGCTTTAGCCTTAATGTAAATTATTGGTCAAGCTCCACATTTTACCACGTCATGGAAGTTGTCTCCGTCTTTGATAGTTTTTTATTGCAGTGTTTTGTTTTTTTAGACTTTAGATAAGGATAGGGATAGATTTCTCTCCAGCCTAAAGGTGCCCATTCATATTAGACTTTAGTTAGCCAAAATATCCGATTGTAGACACTTTGGCTGAGGATCATTTAAAAAAAATACCGTAAATGACAGCGCACAACAACCTTCGGCAAACTTTTGTCTACCAAAAATTATTCATTGTGAATAAAAGTGCATTGCAGGATTGGCTGAATTTCACAAATTGTTCGCATAGATTCAGGGCAATTTATTAATATTTATTTCTAAACTGCCCCCTGATAGGGCAGTTTTAGTTGCTTCTATGTATGACTGGTCTTAGAGAAAAGCCCATCTAGTCAAGGAAATGTTTACCCCTTAATGACCGATGTTCAGGGGCATATCTATAGGGGGTGCAGCGGTAGCGGCTACTACCAGATCCTTGACTCTGATTGGGACTCATAACACCTAAAAATAATCCACTTCTCTAAATAGCACAACATAATCAGGGTGGCTACACCCCATGGCACTGTATCTAATCTCCCTGGACATGGACAGAACAGAAAAATTGTTGAAAGGTTGCAACGCAGTATAGTCCGGATTGTGGATAAGCAGCCCCAATGAAGTCCCAATGAAAGTCAAGCTGTCCTGCAGGCTCAGGGGGCATCAGAAAAGAAAAGGACACAGGACCAACAGTCAAATATGGTGGAGGGTCAAAGATTTTTTGGGGTTGTTTTTCTGCCTCTGGCACTGGGTGCCTTGACTGCGTCCAAGGCTTCATGAAATCTGAAGATTACCAGATTACCAAAGGATTTTGGGTCTCAATGTAGGGCCCAGTGTCAGAAAGCTGGGTTTGCGTCCTAGGTCATGGGTCTTCCAGCAGGACAATGACCCCAAACATACTTCAAAAAGCCCCCGGAAATGGCTGGAAACAAAGCTCTGCAGAGTTCTGAAGTGGCAGCAATGAGTCCGGATCTAAATCCCATTGAAGACCTGTGGAGAGATCTTACAATTGCTGTTGGGAGAAGAGAAAGCGCCCCCCAAATATGAGAAACCTGGAGCAGTGTGCAAAAAAAGAGGGGTCCAAAATTCCAGTTGAGAGGTGTAAGAAGCTTGAGGATGTTTATAGAAAGCCATCGATTTCAGGTATTTTTTCCAAAGGGTGTGCAACCAAATATTAAGTTGAGAGTGCCAGTAATTTTGTCCGGCCCATTTTTGTTTTGCGTGAAATGATATCATTTTTGGCTTTTTTTTCTCTTTTTGGCTTGTTTTTTGTGTTGTTCTAATACACACAAAGGAAATAAACATGTGTAACTGCAATAATTTTCTGGGAGAAATACTTAATTTTCTGGAAAAATTTCAGGGGTGCCAACACTTACGACTTATGACTGTATGTAACATGTTTATACTGTGAAAACCACAGTAGCAGTTTTTTTAATCACACATGAAGTTCAATGTCTGAATACACCCTAATACAACCTGCGCAAAAAGACTCTGCTATATTCTGTATGTAACCAGCCGCTCCACAGACCCATTCCAGCAACTCAGAGGATCAGCAGGGTTAATTCAAGGTAAATTCATAGAATTGTGATAATACATTTATTGTATTGGTGCAGAAGATCCTATGTTGTTTTACATTATTCTGAAAGCTTTATTTTACAGTGTATAGGGTGCAGGCCATTGGAGGGGTCCCGGTTATTATTTGTTCCATTGTCTGGAAGATTAATTTAGGAATTCCAAATCAGCCAACTTTTCCTTTAGCCAGTCCAACATTTGGAAGAGGTGAGTCGTTCCAATAACCAATTGTCTGGAAGATTTAGTTCAAGAATTCTAACTCTTGCAGCATTTTCTTTAGCCAATCTGACGCACGAAACAAATCAGCATGGAAGTCCCGAGACAGCGCCGGCACCGGCTCAGGATTTCTTCTGGGTCCAGTACAGCTGTTGATTGTCCCCCAGCTGATAACACCCACCTAAAGGTCAAAGGAGAAGTCAGTACAAACAAAAACACCTAAGGGTGGGCTCACACTTTCGGCAGCACTCCGTCCGCCGCGAATCCGACCTAAATGTCGGAAAACTGGATAAGGAAAGGTTTGCGACGCTTTGCTTAAAAACCCATTCACTCGAATGGGATTTTAAAGCAATGCGCGGGTGTGCGCTTACACCCTCTGCACTGTGAAGCCGTTTTTTTTCATCAGACACAAAGTCCATAAGCGCACACCCGCGTATTGCTTTAAAAACCCATTCGAGTGAATGGGTTTTTAAGCAAAGCGTCGCAAACCTTTCCCTATCCAGTGCCTATCCAGTTTTCCGACATTTAGGTCGGATTCGTGGCGGACGGAGTGTCGGCGCAAGTGTGAACCCACCCTTAGGGAAGTGGATTCTAAAGCAATGGATGATGGATCCATGTATGGCTTCAGCTCAAAACAATGCAGCAAACAATGCCACAAAAAGACTGTGCCGACAGCCTTACCCTTACAAAAAAAACAGCAAAAGATACAAGTGTTATGTTCTTGAAGTATCCCATGTGATAGATGAAGACCACTCAGTGGTGACCCCAGGACACAGGAAAGAGCAGAAGATGCTATGGAAGAAGATCGGACACTGTGGCAAAGCCCCATATAGTTGAGGAAAGGAGAGTATGAGCTGTTTATTATTTTTCTGCACCTTCCAAAGGCCTCAGAATATTATATTCTGGGGAACCCGAAATGCTTGAAAGACTAATAAAACCAGTTCATTATGAGCAGGGTCGCTCATCATATTGCACTGGCTCAGAGGCTTCAAGTTACACCTCTGAAGACAACCACTTATCATCTCCCCATTAACATTTGTCTGTTAATGGGGCGTTTTTGGATTAATATCAGATTGTCAGGGGTCTGACACCCTGGACCCCCACAGATCATCTAATAAAAGCAGCAGAGGTGCTCTGGTGAGTTTCACTTGCACTTTGCAGGTTTTGTGATATCACATTCATCGGTCACATGGTCTGTGTGCAGCTCAGTCTCATTTAAATGAATGAGCTGCAATACCAAGCATGGCCACTATACCATTTATGGTGCTCTGACAAGGTAAGTAGTGAAAAGGCCGCATCTAAATGCCGTCTTCCCTTCGAACAGCTGATCGGTGGGGTGCAACCGATAAGATATTGATGAGCTATCCTAAGGATAGGACATTAGTATCTTAGTCCTAGAAAACCCTATGTCTTAGGCTACATTCACATGATTGTGAAGTGTAAAAGCCATGAAAAACAGATGAAACATCCACAAACTGGTACAAAGGATATTAAATCTACCGCAAAACTGGAGTCTGAGCACAAACATACTGTAGATCTGGCTCTTGGCTTGGCTGCTTCACGAAGGTTAGGTTTCTCATTAATACGCCATTACATCTTATTGGAGTACTGTAGTCAATGTCTCAGTTGACGGAACGTGAAAATCCAGTCAAAAATCCAAGAACTGCTACAGTGTATGACAGCCACTTACCTGAATGTAGCGTTGTCTGAAGCGCACGATAAGAGGACCTCCGGCGTCAGCTGGGATAGGAAGACAAGACGACTATGATGAGTTTAGATCATATAATTGTACTCGGCACCATCCTAAAATGTGGTGGGAAAGCCACCCTAGGCTAAGTTCACATCAGTGGATGAAAATGTCCGGCACACACAACTTTTTTATCAGACAATTTCAGTTTATAAACATCAGACGCCTGATGGATCCCATTATAGTTGGGCTCTGTATTGTAACAGCCCGTCTGTCCATTGTTCTGGTCCTTTGGTGGACCAGGACAACAGACTGCCGGATGCAGGTGTGAACATACTGGTCGGTGGTGGTATTGGACATACTGTATGAAAAGTTACTTAAAGTTTGAGGACGACTTACCTCTGCAGGTTTGTGGATCCACCTCAGGTTTATCCCTCCAGTACATAAGAAGTTGTCAGTGATGAGATCTTTAATATTTGGAATATCCTGAAATTTTTCTATCTTTTTGGTATCGTCTAGACAGGCGAGTCTCTGTGGAGGAGAAAGGGATTTTGTGAATGTACAAGGTCTTGGTTGTTCTGATATTGACCCCTTCAGAAAGCAGCTACTTTGGGCATTAAGACATTACACGGCAATTTTGCTTTTTCACCCTTGACTTATGAAAGCCTTAAATATTTATTTCTCTGTTGTTGTAGCCATATGAGGGCTTGTTTTTTGTGGAAGAAGTTGCCTTTTTTATGTTTAACTACTTTTGAACATGAAAAATGTTTTGTACTAGGTGTACTAATAGGACAGATGCCGAGCGGCCATATCAATCCATCGCACCCCACAATCGTTTTGCCGGGGCAAAGGGGGACTAATTTCACGGAGGGGTAACAGAGGGAGCCAGTATCCCTCTATCACACCTGGGGTAAATGATCAGAGTTCTGTCTGATCCTGACTGTTGTAGCATAGATCCACATATAATGTACAGTAGATGTTACCAAGGGGTTAAAGTGAATGTCCAACTTTTATCATAATGTAGATTTTAGGTCCAAAATTCAGTGTTGATTAATTTTGTAATATTTTCTTCATAGTTTAATATTTCTTTATTTTGCATAGATAAGGAGGCGCTGCAGCAATATTACCATCTACGACTTGTTCTAAATATAAATCCTCATGCCGAGGTGAGTCAGATTTTTAAAAATTTTTTTAACAATATAAAAAAATAAAGTATAAAATCTCAAATCAAACCCTTTCCGTCAACTGGAAATAAAAATAAATAAAGTGAAACAAACACATTAGTCGTTTCCACATTCCGAAATGCCCAAACTACAAATATAAAAATATTATACCCATACGGTGAACCCTGTACCGGGAAAGAAAATCAAAATGACCGAACTGCATTATTTTGCGATCCCCCAAAAAATTGAATAAAAAAACATCAAAACATCAGACAAGTCCTAAAGTTGTATAAATACAATGTAGATTTGGCCCCACAAAATAAAAACAAAAAAAAAACCCACATCTTATACAGTTCTGTACACAGAAATATAAAAAAAAAGTTACGGGAGTCACAATACGGCAACCCCAAGAATTTTTTTTATTTTTTAAAGTTTTGGATTGTTATTATAAATTTAATATCGCTGTAATCATACCGAAAAGTTTGGCTGAAGTCAAAACCCAAAAGAAAATGGTGAAAATGCAGTTTTTTTGAGCTTCCCAGTATATTGTACGGAATATTAAATGGCATCACCATGAAGTACAACTTGTCCCACAAAATATAAGCCCTCATACAAAAATGTATGTCTTTTGGAAGGTGGGAATAATGTCATTATTCCTCATTGTCCGTACCTTATTCCCGCGCTTTATGAGCACATCCTTCCGTTCATATTGCCTCTCCCTTTCCTCTGCAACAAACATGGCCTTCACCAGTTCTGCGGAGAGCAGCGTCTTCTCTGCAATATATAAAATGTTATGGGATCAAGAACTTTTACATTTTCCTTATCTCCATGGCACTTGGACTGTAGACCTGGTGATCCTGTCTCCGGCCTCCAACCACTAAGAAGCATTGATGGAAAACAGATTTATGTAACCTCCATTGATAACATTTTTATATGGATCATCCCTTTTTATCAAAGCCCCATCCCCTTTGATAAGGCGCTTTACACGGAACAGAGATGGACATGTAGCGCCCCTTTTTGTGACATGGACACAATGTGCCGTCATGCCCCTTTCTTGTGATGTGACCAGCACATAAAACACCCATATCATATACTGTATATCATGATTGACAGAGCAGCATATGCGGGAGAATTTTGCCAGGCCTGAGAGATTTACCCACTTGAGGTCATCCCTTTTTGCAGGAGCTTCCTGGATATTTCGGGAGAGGGTTGTCCAGGATTTCTTTTTTTAATTATAGCCTATCCCTATGATAGGTCATAAATATATGATAAGTGGAAGGCAGACAGCTGGCCCCACATGGATCAGCTGTTTGGGGCTGCGTCCAATGGGTTCAGAGCTGCAGTAACGGCGCCCGGCCACTATACAGGACATGGAGCCATCTGCTTCCTGCTCTGTGCACTGTATAGTACATGGACCAGGGCAACTGATCCATGCAGGGCCTGTTGTCGGTCCCTCAAGATCACATTCTAAGGTTAGGCCATAAATAAATAAAATCCTGATAAGACTTTTTTGTATTCCTTCCCAGAATTCTTAGCAGGACATGTATAGTCTAATAAGTCCCTGTACCAGTCTCTCCCTAATGTGAGACATTACCCCTTCAGACCTAAACACAAAATGGTGAACATACACTGAATGGCCAATTTATTAGAGACCCCCGCGTTTTTATGATTGGATATCTCCTGTATGGACATTAGGCAAGGATCAGTTTCAGTGTGAATCTAAATTAGTATGAGAAAAATCAAGCAATCTGTGCGACTTGGAACAAGGCCTGGTCATCGGTGCTAGACCAGCCAGGGCCAGGATTTCATACACTGCCATCTTACGTATCGATGTGGAGATTATACCGAGAATGGTTGGATCAAGAAAAACATTCATAGAAAGGGGATCCTATGGATGGAAACAACTTGTCAACAAAAGGAGTCAGAGGAGGATGTCCAGAACTGTTGTGATTGATGTACATGTGGTGCACAGGCAAGCAAGAATACACAAGTGTCCAACTAACGTGACCAAACACACAACGCCTTGTTCCTTAGCATGGATGGAGTATAACATCAGACACCTACACAAGCGCCATCACTGTCTAAGGGAAACAGAAGGACAAGACTCCAGGGGGCAAAAGATCAAAAATTGTATCACTGAGCAGTGGAGAAATATGGCCTGGTCAGATGGATCCAGATTTCTGAGGCGCCATGCTGATAGGAGGGACAGAATTTGGCACAAGCAGCAGGAATCGATGAACCCTTCCTATCAAGTGAGAATAGTTCAGATTTTATGGGGAAAGGTTTTCTTGGCACACCCTGGATGCAGTACTGAAAGTAAAAAGAGCACCAATGTCCTACAAGATGGGGGTCTCTAAGAAAGTGGCCATTCAGTGTAGATAGAAGTACATAAATCCACCATGTTTAGTCCTTTCCTCCGACACTCACCATGATCGCTGCATGTCTCCGCTATCCCTCGTTGCTTTAAAGCCCAGGACGTCCCTGTTGTACATGGAAGACAGATGGGTGTGCAGGGACAAAATACAAAGCCCTTACTATCTTCTCTATAGTATAATGTTGTACCATGTTAGCCATAGAAAGTAATGGAAGAGTGAAGAAATCAGGTGATAACTTTTAGAGGCTGAGTATATTTGATGGTAAGCTTTCGAGAGTACTAGCTCTCTTCTTCAGACCTGTTGTTATACCGTATACCGTATACCACCATGTCTGAAGAAGAGAGCTCTCGAAAGCTAAAAATGAAATATACTCAGTTAGCCTCTAAAAGGTATTGCCTGATTTCTTCATTCTTCCACTGTCTTTTCTATAGAAATTTTTGCAATAGAGTGTATGGCTTTCTGGCAGCTTATTGACACTGTATCTGTAGATTTCTATTATATGACTATTTTTCACAATAATGGTGATATATTATTTATGAGGAGCAGAAAAGGCAGTTTTGGGACTTCCCCCAATGTCTCATGAAAGTCTCACCCCAGTGCCCCTATAGTCTCCCTATAACCATGCAAGCCACAGTGACTCATAACACATCCAGCCACAACCACAGTGCCCTATAACACTGCCAGGCCCAATACCCAAGAGCTAGTCATGGTGGACACAATTTGGCCACTATGTCAACAGCATGTTGTGGAAACACACCTTTTTTTTGTTATAGATTTTGTTGCGATAGGAAGCTTCTTATACTTCTATCTTTTACCTCAATCCACTCTTGGCTTTGGCTCAAAAAACTGCAGCAAAATCTGCAACAAAAAGTTGTGTTTCCCCATTGTGGGGCCTCAGCCTAAAAGTTTTATGTCCAATGTTACCCAGTGAGAAATCAGAAATCTTCACTTATTTTACCTGACTTTTCTGGAAAACTTAATCTTCTCTCCCAGTTCTATGAGAGCCAAATCATAATCAAAGGATTTCTCCACCTGCTTGTCCCGTTTGCCGAGAGGGTTGTACTTATCATGTCGGTGGAGGTTCTTCACTTTCAAAGTCCTATCTAAATAAAAGTAAGTAGGGTAAGCAGAAACCTACGTAGTCCTGTGTGCCTCACTTCTATAGGGTTGTCTCCAAAATGCTCTTATCCCGCTTAGAGAACATGATGGAGGTAGTAGTTGGACATAGTGGTCGTGTGAATGAATCTGATGATAGTACTTACCTCCAACTCTGACACTGATATAATGGAGTTTGTCATCTAGATAGAAGCAGTGAGCGGCAGTCAAGATAAAAGTTTTGCTCACAATTGAGCCTTTACATGTTTCTTCAGATCCTGGGCGCTTTAATTCGAGAAACAAATAAAACAAGTAAAAAACAAGCAAAAAAGTCTTTGCTGCCAAAAGGGCTGTGCACCTACCACGTACCACAGCTACTTTCATCTATGCAAGTTTTCTGGCATAGAGGGAATAGTAAGTCCCCCCATTGTGTGCCATTATTATAGATTAGACCCATCTGGCTGGTTGTCCGATCACTATTAATGCTGTCCTAATGTTAGTCAACAATTAGTAAATCTGCCCCTATGTGCTTTCTACAGCTACAGTGCAATCGAGGTATATTGCTTTCTGGCAGCTTACTGACACTGGTCTATCTGCTGCTCCCTGGCACTTAGACGATGGCTTTCTGATTGCGCCAATACTATTGAACCACAGTTTTCTGGTGCCTTTGACTGTCCAAGAGCTTGTTGTTCAACATCAACTTTCCAATAGCTGGCTGACATGATGACTGCAGCTTTATGACAGCTTACTGGCAGGATTTTTGTTAGTTTTCACTGTTCACCTAAAGTTTTATCCCAACATGGATCTATTTCTTTACAACAGTGTGTATTTCTAGTGTTCTCACTATGGACAACTTTGACTTTTTCTGGTCCTTTTTCTACTCTTGCGTTGTACGTCTATGGCTCTTTTGTGACACGGGACAGAAATGGACTTGTAGAGAAGCTGTCACCAGGTCTGAAAAGCCCAATAACGTATCTCATCTGTCACCCTGAGCAGGAGTGGTATTGGGGGTGCAACCTGGGAAGATGCCCAGGACCCCCACCTCCAAAAGGGCCCCAGGATCCACAACACCAGACCTTTAGACTGATGACTCGGATCAGGGGAGCCTTCCTTACAAGTGTATTGATGTACTATGGGCTGCCTAAGGGGGGCACATATTTATAAACAGGGGTTAGTCTTACTAAGTCCAAGGTAAACATTATTTATAAGGGGAGGGGGTATTTATAAGGAGACTCTATTGTTAATAAAGCTAGGGGAACTATTACCCACCTTAATAATGGTTCTCCCAGCCTTATTATTAATAGTTACTCCTTATAAATAGTCTATATATATATATATATATATATATATATATATATATATACATATATAGGCTGGGGGGGGGTAATAGTTAGTTAGGTTCTAGTAATAGGTAATAGTAGTAGATGTGTTAAATTTGATGTTATCGTTCTTACATTTATGCTACTATTCAAGTAATAGGAGTGGCACAGCAGGTAACACTGTGGTTTTTCTGGGGGCGGGGTTTCTGTATGCCATGTAATGCCACCACCCACTTGGCTAGTAGACCCTAATTTGCATAAACACTAACAAGGCTTATATCTTTGGAATGGCTGAACGGATTTAGATAAACAAAAAAAATTAAATGCTCAGGCTACATTCACATTATGTTTGTTGGAGACTCCGTCGCAGTGCCTGCCTAAAATTCGGCGGAGAAATAAGTCCTGCATGGAGGACTTTTTCCTCTGCTAGTTTCACTTTTAAAAGGACAGACACCCGATGGACCCCATTATAGCCAATGGGATCCATCAGACTCTGTGAGTTACCGCCGTTTTAGCAGTTCACCTCACCATTGTTTTAGTTCCCTGACGGACTTGAGCAATGGAGAGGCAACGCAACTGTGAACTTAGCGTCAGGGTGACAGTGCCGATCAGATGATGGTTGTCATTGGGCTTTTCAGACCTGGTGACTGGTTCCTCTAAGTTATAAAGTGCAAAGTGGCACATTTATACCCCATCAGGATTTTGGTGACGGCCACTTACATTGATGGTAATTTTAGCAATCCAGGGATACGTTTCTTCCGCTCCTTCTTCATCTTTAGATGGGTTTTTGGAAAGTCCGCACATATGAAGAACTTCTACCTCGTCTAATAGTAAGTGGTGACAATAAGTAAATACACAGAGGGAAAAATATGGTAGGTGCCCAAATCCCATCACTAGAGCCTGAACCCCAATAATCCCCATTACTGGCACATAAAGGAGAAGTTGGCATGCATACCTGTGACCCTGGTCAAAAAAGTCTATAGACCCCCAAATCCTCTAAACAGCCATTACTATAAGTGCATGTACCCCTTACAATATTGCTGTCCCGTCACCCAGTCTTCCTGCAGCTCCACACTGGCAGACACAATGACATCATCACATCGCACCAATAGGGAGGGACAGGTGTAATTTCTCTTACCTAACATTTCATCAAAGGCCTCCTTCATACGATCTACAGATTCCGTCTGGAAGACATGCTTCTCAGGATCTTTCTTGGATGCAATATCATTGATGTGCTCTTCCTGTATATCATCACCGAGGCCAAAGACATAGACATCTGTATATAGGAGAAAAATCAATAATTAAACCAATAATAGTGCTCGTGTAGGGGCCTTTAATAAGAGCAAAAACATACCTTTGTGGCCACAAACCGATGAAGCAATGCAGAGATAATCATCTTTTAATTGATAATACAAATCACTCAGTAAGTGCGCTGGGAGCAGGGCCTAATTTACCAGATTTGCCTACAGACAGCCATGATGCACATCCATAAAAATATGAGTATCTTTGCATTGCTAGTAAAATATGACCCCTAAGGACAGTTGTTTTACAAAAGGCCAGGAGGAAATCTCTATTAATCAATTCCCTACATTCCATGTACATGTGGGGTAAAAATCTGAAGGGTCAGCAACATGAAGCGCGGTGTAATAGGATGGCAGGGTGTAATAGGATACCTCACTCTATAAGACTGCCTTGATATTGAAAAGCTGAAAAAAATCCCATGAAGGTAGATTCATATCAACCGATATTACTGATAAATAGGGATGTGGAGATTTTGGAATGACTTGAAAATTGTTTAGATATGCTTGTGACCCTTCCCAACCTACAATACACTCATCTGATTTCCCCAATAATGACACTGGCACCAAGGCTGGAAGAAAATGTCACAGCGGCAATTCATTAATTTTACTCCATTACACAGAAAACATCCCCATATATATATATCAACCTTAAATAACATATAAGTAACATATAAATAACATATAAGTAACAGTTGTAAACCTCTAATTAGGTCTCGTATAGAAGGAGGGGTCCCTGAAGGCACCAACCCAAATCCACATCCGCAAGCCTCCGATTATTTACCCCCAGCCATAGTCCAGCTGGCCCAGGGGCACCAGCATCGGAGATCTAATTCCATCCTAGGCACCCTTGGGCGCAGGAATTTCCAAACCAGGCTGGTTACCAAACAAGCCTCCAAATACCCATACCACAAATTGGGTGGAAGTGATGCCTTACTCCTCCTCCCCCATTGATGACTAATTTTCTGTTTATGCCTCCAAAGACCCCTGACAGAAGCGGCTGTTCACGTATGGACGGCTGCTTCATTGAATTCTATGGGGTTACAACTCTCGGCTACCTCCGACAGTCCCATGGAGAATGAATGGTAATAGCAATGTTCGATCTGCTGCTCCAATCTGATGGGGGAATGTGACCCTTGTTATCAGTGGAGACCCCAGCGAATACACTGACCAATCAGCAAGCTACCTCCTATCCTGTGAATAAGTGGTAATTTGTTCTAACCCGGAATACCCCTTTAATAGATAAAATGTTTTCCCATGTCAACAACTTCTCTCCTATCCACAGGATTGGGGATAAGTTGCAGATCAGGGTCCACCGATGGGCTTTACTCCCCAGTTTGAATGGAGCAGTCGTCAGACAGGTGCGCCCCAACTACATTCATCTCAGTGGGAGCGCTGGCTACAGCAGAGCACTGGACTCCAGCTATCTTTGGCAGAACCATGGAGCAGGGATGGTATCAAACTTCAATGAATAGTGAACTTTGTAATTAATGTTTTATTTTTATAGAAAAATGCTTCTTTCTCTGATATTCTCCCTTCCCCTGCACTGATCACTGTATTTACCTCCATACTCCAGAGATAAGCTCTGGGCTATTGAAGTCTATGGAGAGAAGAGGTGAAGGAAGGAGAACAGACAGATAAGGAGACATGGCCATAGCTTAAAAGTGAAGGTTTCCTTACAGGGCTGGCTTATGTAGTGAAATATTATCCAGTTCTGTGGAGCGATTAGACCCCGACTTATCTCTGCGCTCTCTGCCTGCTTCTTCTCCTCTACCTCCCCTCTCCATAGACTTTACTGGGCTAAAACTATATCTGTGCATGGACGAATACAAGTCTTTCAGATAACTACAGTGACCATATATACCATATATATTCCATACCCAGATAATCTTCCCGATTGTTATCATTCCTGATGTCCAGAATTTCTCTGATCTTCTTCGCCTCCACAGTCGGGTCTCCACCCATGTTATGTTTTCCTAAGGGGGTGACAAACAGTTGCTGTAAATAGGACATGATAGCAAAGAATGTGATGGCGGTGACATGAAGTCCGGGGGTGAGGACACAGCACTGGCTGCAAATGTTAGAAGGATGATGAGAACAGTGTTGGAGTGGGGTAATTTGGTGCACTAGAGTAGATGATTTTGAGGGCTCACCCTTCATGGTGTGTCCATTTTGTTCCATCTGTTAGGTTATATATTAATCGTTCTATAAGAAATAGACTTTAGTTGCATGTGGTTGTCTCAAGTCATCTCCAAATGAGGTCATCTTGTGCTGGACCTTTAGGACGTATTATATTGTGGGGGCCTGGGCTCACCACAGTACCTTCTGATGGGTCAGTCCAACCCTGCCTGGGAATTTGTGGAGGAAGATGGGTCACGTACAAATAGAAGCACGGCTGAGATTATAGAAGGATCAAGCACTGATAAGCCAACTATAGTCTGATACTTGCCATCTGTCATCAGAAGGATAACATTTCTTGTTTCCATGACCTTTTTGGGGTCTCTCACACTTTGCAGAGACAACATATTGAAAACTTCTCTCAGACCACCCGGAGTATTTGTTCCTGTTTTATCTTCATGTTCTACAAAACAGATAAGATGAAGGTCAGAAAAACAAGAAGTAATACAGATGATCTACAGGCCCTTACCAAGCTAAATGTTTTTCGACTTCAGCCGTTGAAGTCCTGTTAAAAATTCCAACTTGTAAAGGGTTCCTTGCAGTAAGCGGACCACAAAGTGTCCCTAAGCTAGCACTCCTGATCAACTGCAATATGGGGAAAACCTGGAAGTAACGTCTATGTAATATAGGACAGGTCCTTCAGAGCGAGAGATGCTCTATGTAAGAAATCCCTACTCTGCAGAAAGTGACAGTCCTGAATCCACTCTGTTAAAGCAGTATTTGGGTTACAACAAGTCACCTCATATCCACAGAATAGGGGATTGATGGAGGTCTAACCATTGGGACCCCCACTGAGCATGAGAAATGGGGTCCCTTGTATTCAAATTAATGGAGCATTTGGCTATCCATTGACAGCCACTTCATTCAGTTTCTGCAGATAGATAGGTTAGTGTCAGCAGAGCCAGCATATCACCCAAGCCTCATAGATAGATAGGTTAGTGTCACCAGAACCAGCATATCACCCCAGCCCTGCAGATAGATAGGTTACTGTCACCAGAACCAGCATATCACCCCAGCCCTGCAGATAGATAGGTTAGTGTCACCAGAACCAGCATATCACCCCAGCCCTGCAGATAGATAGGTTAGTGTCACCAGAACCAGCATATCACCCCAGCCCTGCAGATAGATAGGTTACTGTCACCAGAACCAGCATATCACCCCAGCCCTGCAGATAGATAGGTGAGTGTCACCAGAACCAGCATATCACCCCAGCCCTGCAGATAGATAGGTTAGTGTCACCAGAACCAGCATATCACCCCAGCCCTGCAGATAGATAGGTTAGGGTCACTTGAATCAGACACTGTTTTCCCCATGTAAATTAGTGCATCTCCGTTGCTAATATATTTCTGTTTTCTTCAATATGCAAATGAGCTATATGGAGCAAGAAGGACCCTTCCCTTACCTCTTTGGAGCAACAGTAACGCTCTCAACGCCCCAAAGAGCCCATTTGCATTTTGACAAAAACAGCAATATCTCTGTAGTGCAGGCACTTTACCTGAATATTTAAAGTCCTTTATCTTCTCAATGACCGCATCAGCGTCCGTGCTGTCCTCATCCGAGAGCTGCACAATGGGTTTTACAAATGAAGCATACGAGATGATCCCATAGCGAGGGGTGAAGTCGAAACTGGCCATCTGTAAAGATAGTGATACAGAGAACCTCTAGAACCATAACTCAGTTTGAGAATTTGTACTGAAGCAGTATAAGAGGCAATATTGGTATTATTTAGTATAGTTTGGGCACTCCGTGCTGTTTTTTATTTGCATTGTATGTCTCTACTCCATAGTATATTTATTTTTGTGCATTATTATATAGAAATGTTATTTAGACAACTGTATGGCGGTGTATTATATTACAACTTATGGCACTACTACTTGAGAACCATCTTGGATACTGATAAATCAGTGCTATATATTTGATATAGGTTTCTATCACTACTAGAGATGAGCGAATCGAAGTTGCAGAAGTATAATTCAATCCGAATATCAAGAAATCTTCAATTCGCCTCGATTCCGGATTCCGATGCATCGAATCGCATTTTTTAATAAAATGGCTGCTGCACATGTTAGGACAAGGGGCAAGGAACTCTGGGAACGCGGGATCACCCACAATGCCAAGCGTGCAGCTAATCAGTAGCTAGCCGACCCTGTGATGTCACAGCCCTATAAAAACCCTCGGCCATTTTAGGTACAGTCATTTCACATTGCTCTTACTGTAGGGAAAAACGTCAGCAAGAGCTAGGGGAAGACTTAGAAAACAGATAGAAGTTCAGGAAGAGAGTATTACAAATGTAGGGAAAGTATAGGGAGGAATTGAAATAAGAATTTGGGGTGGTTGCAGCGTCATTAACAGCAATAATTTTAATATACATTGCAGCACTCACTGCCATTATTCTGCTGCTCATTATCATACCTGTGTCTTCAAGGTGGAACACAACAAGCCTTTTGCAGTGCAGTACAGCAAAAAAACAGTGAATTATCATCCACTAATATCTGCAGTTATCTGTTCTAACGCCTTTTTCAAGGCGTTTATTATAAGGGGCTTATTCTTTCTTATTCTGTTCTTTCAAAGCATAACATTACAAGCCATTTGTCAGTACCATTGTGCCAAAGAAAACTGAATTCTTATCCAGTTATCTCTGCAGTCATCTATTCTAACGCCTTTTTCAAGGCGTTTATTAGTGGGGAAAGACATAAGGGACATATTAGCCGTTATGTTCAGAGTATTAAATTACAGGCAATTTCTCAATACAGTAGTGGCAAAAATCAATAATTATTAGCCACTAATCTCTGCAGTTAGCTGTTATTCTAACACCTATTTAAAGATGTTTATTAGTGAGGAAACAAATAAGGGGCATATTCGCCGTTCTGTTCCAAGTATAAAATTACAGGCCATTTTCCAGTACAGTACTGCCAAAAAATCATAATTCTTATCCAGTAATCTCTGCCTTTATCACGCTTTTTTAAACGTGTTCATTAATGGGGAAACAAATAAGGACCATATTTGCCATTTTCTTCCCAGTATAAAATTAAAGGCCATTTCTCGATACAGTAGTGGCAAAAATCAATAATTCTTTGCCACTAATCTCTGCAGTTAGCTGTTATTCTAAAACTTATTTAAAGGTGTTTATTTGTGGGGAAACAAATAAGGGGCATATTCGCCGTTCTGTTCCAAGTATAAAATTACAGGCCATTTTGCAGTACAGAACTGACAAAAATCATAAATCTTATCCAGTAATCTCTGCCTTTATCACGCTTTTTTTAAAGGTGTTCATTAGTAGGGAAAGAAATAAGGGGCATATTCGCCATTCTCTTCAAAGTAGAAAATTACAGGCCTTATTGCCCTGTATTTATTTCCTCTGCAATTACGTTTTTTCATCTAACAGGCCATGCACAGGGGAAGGCCACAGGCCTAAATTTTTCTGGCGCAGGTATAGGTTGCAGCAGAGTAAGGGGGCATGGCAGCAGGGGTCACTTACAGAGGCCTGAGCTTCCAGTGTCAGCTAGTGGTCGTGTCTTGACTAGCAACCCAACGGCTGTAGAATGGTTGACTCGGTCTTCCACTTCATCCCAAGTCACATTGTTAGTTGGCATGGCCTGGGAGCAGGCCCTGTACCCTCAGGTGTCCTGAACCTACCTCTGTCCTTTTCTGTTCCCTCAGCTAGAGAAGTACTCCATGCTGTGGGCTCAGATGTACTATTCAGTGAGGAGGAGCTACTACAGGACAGTCAGCAGCTAGTGCCCAGCCAAGATCTGGAGGAGACATCCACTGCTTCCTCCGGTAGGCGGGCAAGTAGTGATGAGTAGAGTGGCATGGGAGCTGGTGTTGCGAGCGGTCAGGCTCCTGACTCAGAGACTGTTGAGGAGGACATCAGTGACCTGCAGACATTAGTGGATGACGATGTAGCCGATCACATTTGGGAGCCGGGTGACGAAGGGGCTTCATCGTCATCTGGAGAAGAGGGTGGCAGCTTTCTCCAAGACAACTTAAAATCGGAACCATGGCGATCGACAACGGGAAGAACATGGTGTCGGCGCTGCGTCAAGGAGGGTTGAGCCATGCGCCCTTCATGGTGCACGTGTTCAATCTGGTTGTCAAGCGTTTCCTTAAATGTTCCAACCATCTGCAACATCCTAAAAATGGCAATGAAACTTTGCATGCACTTCAGCCACTCGTACACCGCCAAGCACACCCTCCTTGAGCTGCAGCAGAATGGCCTCCCACAACATAGGCTGATATGCAATGTTTCCACCTGTTGGAATTCAACCCTCCATATGTTGGATCAACAATATAAACAGAGAAAAGCCATAAATGATTTCTTTGGACATTGGTGCACAAGCAATGTGTAGCCAAATGTGTGGAGAGGAGGAGCAGGAACAACCAGAACAGCAAGAGGGAGATGAGGACGAAGCAGATGACCCAAACACACCGTGGCAGTATGCAGTGGAGATGGATGCAGGGAGTCCCTTGGAGTCACTTGCGCAAATGACCCGATGCATGCTCAATTCCTTGCGCAGTGACAGTCGAATTGTCACCATTCGGCAGAGGGATGACTACTGGCTCTCCACCATGTTAGACCCTTACTATCGGGGAAAAATGTGGGCCTTTTTTACACCCACTGAGAGGGAGGACAAACTGAACTACTATAGAGACATGCTATGTAGCAATTTGGCTGCTGCCTATCTGCGCCATTGTCCATCCTCTTGTATGTCCGACTGGGGGGGGCCCTGAGCGCTCAACTTGCACTGGCATGGCAGCTGTGGGAGGGGGTCGGGGGTGGCAGGAGCAGTATCAGCTCCATCAGCAGCAGCCTGAGCCTAAAGTCGCTGATGAGCAGATTTCTTCATCCACATAGTGAAAAAGCTGCTCATCAGCAGACACAGAGCAGAACCTGAACCAGCAGGTGGTGGCATACTTAGAATGCACCCTGCCACCCGTAGTGGAAGATCCGCTGGACTACTGGGCAGCCAAACTGGATTTGTGGCTACAACTGGCAGAGTTTGCCCTGGAAAAGCTGTCCTGCCTGGCCAGTAGTGTAGCGGGTGTTTAGTGCGGCGGGGGCCATAGTTACCCCAAAGAAAACTCGCCTGTCCACCCAAAATGTGGAGAGACTGACCTTTGTGAAGATGAATCAGACATGGATCAGCCAGGATTCCCACCCACCAATGCCTGATGCAGAAGATTAAATGATCCATGCTGCCTCACCACATTTTGTCACCGGGTCACTGTATGGCCTCCTAAGGCTGCTGCTACCTCCACATTATATCACCTTGCCACTCTGTGGCCTACTCACACTGCTGCCACCTCCACTCTCTGCCACTGGGTGACTGTATGGCCTCCTCATGCTGCTTCCACCTCCTCACTCTGCCATTGGGTCACTGTATGGCCTCCTAAGGCTGTCGCTACCTCCACATTATATCACCTTGCCACTCTGTGGCCTACTCACACTGCTGCCACCTCCACTCTCTGCCACTGGGTGACTGTATGGCCTCCTCATGCTGCTGCCACCTCCTCATTCTGCCACTGGGTCACTGTATGGCCTCCTAAGGCTGTTGCTACCTCCACATTATATCACCTTGCCACTCTGTGGCCTACTCACGCTGCTGCCACTGGGTCACTTATGGCCTCCTCATGCTGCTGCCACTGGGTCACTGTATGGCCTCCTCATGCTGCTGGCACCTCCACATTATGTCGCCTTGCCACTCTTTAGACATCTATGTGGAATCAGCAGACGATGGTGTAAAAGGAGTGTGCTCTTTCATGTTGGGCCTCTGCATGGTTATTTCTACCTGGCACTAACATGGACCTGTAAGGTTTAGTTCACACTTGAGTTAGCTGGTCAGTTTTGGCCCCATGTGCATGTCATACTGGCTCACAGCATTGTTTCACTACCACAGTAGGCTCCCTCTACGTGTTACTGCAAGGCACAGTGTTCTTCACCACTATACAGGCTCTCTGAAGCCAGGAAATAGGTGTTTTTAACGCGATTCGCTGCGACTTAATCCGGATCTAAGCGAAATTTTTTGGAAATTCGAATCAAACTGCAGAATCAAACTTTTGAGAAATTCGCTCATCTCTAATCACAACGTATGATGGGAATTCAGCAGATGGTACCCCATAGAATCCTACCCAACATAAGACCATCCCAGCCTAGAGTAGCCTCATCGGACAGAGGCCATAACTCTATATGTTTACCGTACCTTGTCTATGAACACTACGCTGGCGTCCTTAGCAATATGGAAGTTGCTCTCTCCTACACTTTTAGAGGTATCAATGACAATGAAGATGTTCATGAGACCTTCTGTTGTCACTTTTATTGTAGGATCGGTAAGCCCTGGAGAGAAAAAGAGAGAAAATGTACCAAGAGACATATCAGTATCTGTATAGCTGATCTAATTTGATAGGCGATTGAGGGCCCCTTTGCCAAAACAGTGCAGGGGCCCCTAATTTGTTGAGGTTTATATCCTTATCCTAGAGCCCCTCCATCATGGCTGGTCAGGTCTTCATTCCACTTCAGTATATAGCAGTCATTGTAAGATACAGGTATCGGTATAGAAGTTCGTGACATGTCCTCTTATAGACAGCAGGAAGCGCTATTGTTTTTTACTTTCCTTTCTGTCCAGGATCTCCACCATATAAGTGCCGATCATCGGACAGTCATGAAACTGTAGCAAGTATACAAAATAATGTCTACCGACAAAACAATCCACTAGAGGAATTATGAAAGCTGTAGCCGTGCTTAGATACACCATCATATACTTGTTACGGCGCCCCCTGCTGTTCTTGGAGAACTAAGCACAGATCTTCTGTGGATGTTGCTTGCTCCAATCCGTCTGTCTCTTCATGTCACCCCAGACAGACCGGATGATGTAGAGATCAGGGCTATATCTGTGGGGGCCGGATCATCACTTCCAGGACTCCTCCTCCAAAGGGCAAAGGTCACACCAAATATTGATGGGTTTTACATTTCTCTTTCCTTTGCTTAATTCACTCTTACTTTGAAGCATTTTCCTTATCCTTTCTAAAAGTTTTGCACAGTACTACATACAGTTCTGCAGTAACTGTGCTTGGTCTTGTAGCTCGGCTCACTTGGTCACTCACTTCTAATAACTGAGCCAGCACTAAGTACAGGTTATCAATTTTAAGTCCTAGATAACCTCTTTAACCCGCTATAACATAGGTATTCTCCATTGTAGGGTTCATGTCATTGACTGTTCTTACCTTCTACTTTATCCGGATCAGACGATTCAATGGTTTCAGAAATGGAGGCAGAGAAAGTCTGCGCCACCTCCTGTGCAGTGTCATACGTGTACCAGACTGGGGAAGAAACAGACAGAAATCGTCACCTATAACATCCAGCAGGGATCTCTCACTATCACAACTAGATGGGATGTATGAGATTAGAAACTGGGACTGTTATCTCCATCCCCAGAAACAGCGCCACTCTTTTCTATTGGCCGTGCCTGATATTGCAGCTAAGCCAAGTGGACAGAGCTGCAGTACCAAACACAGCCAACTGTAGCACTGTTGCTGGAGTAATAATAGACCCTCTATTGCACCATTTTACAACATTTTTAAAGGGATACCATCCTCCAAAATGGGTAGAGGGTATATGCTACCCATTTCCTCTCTTTTGACTCTTGCCACTGTACTTGGAAATCCTTAAAGGCACGTACATTTATACATCCAATTTTTATTTCCCTAAGTAATATAAACAAATGTACAAATTGCAGCTATTACTTTTGTTTTATTCCAAAAATCGGATAACCCTTTTAAGAATGGGATTTGATTGATCTTACATCTGCAGGACGGTTCTGCTCCGGACCAACGCTTGTTCTCCATACATTTTCTCTCCTTGGAGCCGAACATCCGTAGCCCTCGCTCACATTCATATGTCACTGTGTCACCACTCTGGTAGGAATCACCTACTTTTGTTGCCCCAATAGGAATCCCTGGGTTTGGACAGTCGCCCACTGTGGGAAGGGGGGTTCATGTATGAAAAGTAGAAAAGTTATTAAGGAAATATATATTGCAAGAGGATAAAGAGAAGAATTGTATCAAAGTAGAATAGTCATAGGATAGAATAGAACGTAGATTAATTTCCACCATCCAAAGGACAACCACAATGGATAAAATATCCAATAAACCCCAATTTGTATATTTGCCTTTTCTAAACTGGTCACACGTTTTGTATTTCTCTTCCTAACATTCAGCAGGACCAGGATAGACAAGGACTAGGACAAAAATAGATCGAGGGTGGAATCACAAATTATAACGCAAATTGCATTTTCACCACTCATTAGCACAAATTGTGTAAAAAAAAAAAAAACAAAAAAAAACACAAAACACTGATGTGCAATGAACCCAAATGTGTGTGGGACCTTTTACTTTTGAAGGGCTTGCATAGATTTAGTTATATGACCATATCTGGGCAGGTTCTGGAACTGTAGAAGGACCTACACAGAGAAGGTCACATGGCCATAAATGTGCAGGTCCTCAAAACACTGAGTAGAACTCTACAGATAAGGTCACATGACCATAAATGTGCAGGTCCTCAAAACACTGAGTAGAGCTCTACAGATAAGCCGAGTGTGAGTTTAATTTCTCAAGTTTGCATTTATTTTGAGGTCTGATCTTGGTTTCTGTACCTTTCTGTGTGTCAGGTATGTGTTTATTCTGGGGTTCATATTTATTGAGGGGTCTGTATTTTTTAAGGTTACTGCATTTATTTAGGGAATGATTTGTCAGTGGTTCTGTATTCATTCTTGGGTCTGTATTTTGGAGGTCTGGTCTGAGGTCTGAATTTGTTTGAGAGTCTATAAGATACATGAACCACTTGTTAATAGAACACAGAAGGTTAGTGGTGTTTGGTGGCAATTCCATTGTAATTTGTGGACGTAGCCTAAAAATAATCATTTTGGCAGGTCAACTTTATACAACCCGTGCCAAAGCTGCCAGAAAACTGAGCGCTAAAAGGTGTTTTTCAGGGTTATAAAAACAGAAATAGCGCCACACTAATCCATGGTTGAGTCTGGTATTGCAGCTCAGCTCCATTTTGATAAATAGGGCTGAGCCGCCATGTTTTCTGATCCTGTACTGCTCTTTTACAGGTTACATTATATAAAAGCAGGTCCAGCATTTATTATACATTTTCTATTACTATATTATTAATTATACATCTATTATATTAGATATTTAACTCCTTTTATCGTATATAAAATTATTATTAATATAGATTTGACATTATTCGTACCATTATGATCACATTTCGTTTCTTCTCCGCTCCATTTACCATTTGCCTGGCAGGTCCGGTTTTTCGGTCCATGCATGTGAAATCCTCCCCAGCACTGAAATTGCAGGACGTCCCCCACAAAATATCTTGGTTGCCGGGGGTAGAACTCTCCACCTTCAAACTGGACTGGTCTGGGGCACTGCACAACTGGAGGGGGAATGGGAAGACATAAGACATGAGAATAATATGGCGAATATGGGCACAGGTACTAGTAGTGGGCACAAGTTATGGTACAGTAATGGAACCCAAAGCTTAAGCAGAAGGGTTAAGCCCAATATTGTCTAGTGACACAGTCATATATATTATACTCTCTATTGGTAGTAGCTTAAAGATCCTGGACCCCATAACACAATCTTTCCCACCATCCTCCCATGCGCCATTTATAATACTGGTGTCATCTTCTGTGACAGAGGAGCCTTCGAGCCCAAGCAGGTACCAAGGACTTAATGTGACCCCCTATGGCTATGCCCCTGATTATTGCCTATATATCTTGCCTGTGCTCAGTGGGTACAGTCACTTACCTCTACATTCAGCCTTCACTTTTTCATTCTTCCTTTGACCATTAGATTGGCACTGTCGTGAGTAGGCCGGGTGCGGGTACTTTCCTTCAGGACAGGTGTACTCCACCCTACTGCCAATATTTGTCCCATTGGTCAGACGATATTCACCCCGGCAATGGCTACTTTATCAGGGTCACATCCAGGGACAGCAACAGACACTAAAACCAAAAAGGGACAGAGGTAATGAAAAAATGCAAAAGCAGCAGAAGCAATGAATTAGTATGGACGGAGACATTGTTTGCCGAATATGCATAATAACACATTGGAAGCCTCAGCTACAGCTTGTATTATACTCCAGAGCTGCATTCATAGTTCTGAGCTCTCCGTGTTTCAAGCCTGTTTAGCATCTGCTTGCTGGGAAATGTATCCTACACACCAGGTACTGTACACTAATAATCTAATGGTATCATAGGAGCTAAGGTGCCAAAGGAGTGTCTGACAACAAACTTGTTGACAGTTTCCAATAGCCCACAGCAGATTTATAAATACAGCTCTGGAGTATAGTATAGACCAGTGTCAAGTACACTTCGTGAAAAATGTTCCAACCAAGTATCCCTAATGGGCACTGCTCCCAATCTCAGCCATCTGTCATCTGCATAATTCTCCTAGGATCTCTCCTGTTACTTACGTGCTATGTAGCTGAGTAGTATTAGAGGTAACATCTTGTGTCCGCTCTCTCTCATGCCCGGCCGTCGTCCTCTTGCACCCCTCTCCTCCCGGGATCTATACCGTGCAAAATGATTTGTTGCTGTGTATATAGCAGGGTTAGAGGACAAGAGAATTCCTGTAAGTTACAAAATAAACAGTTTCTCAATAAGTATTTACAGAGAGGAGTCGCCAAACCAAGTTACCCAATTCACTATATGCATGAACGTGGGAAATTCTTTACAGTCTTTACAGTCAGAGCAAAGTGGATGGGATTCTAGCGAATCCCATGCCCACTTTGCGGTAAAAATGAGGCGGACACGTGGCGATTTCCAAAACCGGCGCGGTTTTGGAAATCGCAGCATGTCAATTATACCTACGGAAACGCCGGCGGTTCCCCCATAGGTATAATTGAAACTAAGTCTGCAGAGGAAACCTCTGCAAACTTTCTGTCTAAAGCGCTGCGGGAAGAACTGTGATGCATTTGCGATGCGATGCGCTTTTTTGCTGCCGTACGCCACATGGGGCCTTAGCCTTTCAGAGTCTTTTTCTATGACTTTATAGATTTTATGTTGGCCAAAACAAATTTATATGCTCCGAAATTTATAGAACAAAACGCCACCTCTTCATATCCCAGGCCCCAGAGGTGGACCCCAGTAACTGCAGCAGACATGAAGATTTGCTGGGGTCTTGTTATGCATATCAGCATAGTGAAGGAACCACAAATTAGACAGTATTGGAGTCTTATATAATACTCCAATCTATAGAATGGCCATGACCAGGACACGCTTTGAAATTATCCTGAAAATTTGACACTATAATAATAATGCACAGTGCCCGCCCCAATAGATGAGTCTCTGATCAGTTTCAAAGGGAGGTTGAAATTCCGCCAATGGCTGCCCAGTAAGAGGGCACAGAACGGCATTAAGATGTACAAACTGTGCAAAAGCAGCTCAGGGTACACCTACAGGTTTAGGGTTTATGAAGGAAGGGGCACAAGAATTGAGCCCCAAGAATGCCCCCCAATCTTAGGAGTTAGTGGGAAAATAGTGTGGGATTTGCGACACCCACTGCTGGACCAGGGTTATCACCTCTATGTGGATAACTTCACCCCAGCATCCCAATCTTTAGGTGCCTCAGATCCAGAGGAACTGCAGCTTGTGGGACAGTGCTCAGGAATCAGAGAGGCTGCCCTAGGGTACAGATTGTGCAGCCCCTCAGAAGGGGTGAGAGTAGGGCCATCTGGAATGAGAACATGCTGTTGGCCAAGTATAAGGACAAGAGGGAAGTCCCCGTACTAACCACAAGTCATGGTAATGGCAGCACCCCTGTCCCTCTATGGGGTACTAGTACCCTTACCCCCAATCCAGACTGCATCCTGGCATACAGTAGGTACATGGGAAGGGTTGAACTATCTGACCAAGTCCTAAAGCCGTATAGTGCCAATAGGTACACAAGAGGGTGGTACAAAAAGATGGTCGTGCACATCATACAGATGGCGGTGTATAACGCTTACATGATATCATAATGTGTAGTCAGGAGAGGAACATTCCTTCAGCTTCAGGAGGAAGTTATCAGGACCGTGATATTTGGACCAAGAAGTGTCCGGCCCCAGTACTTCTTGAACTGAAGATGCTCGTACTGTATCAGGGCACTTTCCCAGTCAAGTCCCACAAACTTCAAAGAAAGGGAAGACCCAAAAAAGTTCAGAATCTTTTCCAAAAGGGGATAAGGAAAGACACCATTTATCAGTGTGACACCTGCCCCGAAAAACCTGGCCTGTGCATGAAGGATTGCATCAGACCGTACTACACATCCATGGATTATTCATGTTATAATTTATTTGCCCTGGTAAGTCACCTCCTTATACCGTCACATACTCTGCACAGATTTACCTTTCATCCTCTGTTATGCATCAATTTCTGGTGAAAAATATATTAATGTAATATTAGTGGGGTCCAAATGCTCGCTATACCTCTTGATATTTTTTGAAGGGATGTCATTTCCAGACTGAGGTCATGTGTTGGGGGTTTCCTGTTCTGGCACTTCGGGGGCTCAGCACATGCGACATAGTAACTAAAAACTGTTACAGCAAAGTCTGCCCTCCAAATATTGTTCTGTCCCACTGTGTGCTCATACAGCCCTTTCAAGACCCCTTCAGAACCGAACTGATCACTTGAGAAACGGGTTTTGGAAATATTCTTGAAAATTTGGAAAATTACTGCTTGACACGGAAGGGGGATTAACGTTTGATGGCAACTTAAAGCACAGATATGGTAAATTAAATGTATGAAGTAATTTGGGTAGTCTGACTATTTATATGAAAGGCATTCAATTTCAAAGTTTGAAAACTTTTTTTTTCAAAATTTCCTATTTTTTTCATAACTAAAGACAAAACATATCAACCAAAATTTACCACTGACATGAAGTACAATGTGTCACGAAAAAACAATCTCAGAATCACTTTGATAAGTTAAAGTGTCTCAAAGTTATTACCACAGAAAGTGACACGCGTCAAATTTGAAAATTGAGGTCGTGTCCTTAAAGCGGCTGTCGAGACAAATTTTTTTTTTTTAATTAAACCGGGGTAAAAAAACAAAAAAACAAACAAAAAAAAATACTCGCCTGTCCTCAGTGCTCCAGTATCTCCCAGTGCGGTCCTGCAGCTCCTTGTTGGAAGTCCCTGCTGCATGTGTTTTTTCTTTTTCTTCACCTGCCCTGATCTAATTAAAAAAAAATGAGCCTGGATAACCTCTTTAAGGTATTTTTAGACTGTGTCCTTAAGGAGTTAAACTTATCACGGGAGATCCGAGCGGGGTAGATTTTGCTCCCAGATCCCCTGGATGTTGTGAGTGCTATTTATTCATATATGTATGAATATGTATTTATTATTGTCTTAATAAATTTTTATATATTTTCTCATATTTTTGGATTTGGTATTATTTATGATGCTTTCTATCGCACCCATTAGTTTTTTCGGTTGGATATTTAGTTTATAGGTGCCTTGTTGATACATCTTTTTAAGGCCCTTTTTTACTTATTTTCAAGACTTGTATTACCTTGGTGCAAGTACTTGTATCTCGTGGATTTAAGAGCTATGTTAGTGGTGTTCATAATCGTCCAGTGCAGAGCAGGAAAGGGTTAAACTTCCATTGTCCAGGGCAGACATAAAAAATAAACTCGGAAATTAGGAATTGCCAAATTTATCATCTCAACTCCAGATGCTGGCATGTTGGGAACAAATTCATTTTTTTGAATATCTAATGAATGGATTTGATGCTAAATTTACAAATCTTTTTGAACTTCTGGAATTTGGAAATATGAATTGCGGAATTTATAGAAATCAACCCCCGTGTAAACTTATATCTGTTAGCTGGATGGAATTTAAGAGAATTTGGGGTTTCAAAAGCTCTCTCCAATGTACGCCTTTGTGGCAAAATATTAGGTTTCAGGAATTCAATAAAATCCCAGATATGTTTTTGGATGAAAAGGAGGGATAGTAGGGTGACATATATGTTTAAAGAGGGAAGAATATGTCAGTTTACTTGGTTACAGGAAAGATACGGAGTAGAGGATAAGTATGTTTTTCGGTATTATCAAGTCTTGGATGTGTTAAAAAAAAAAAAAAAAACACAGAATAAGAAGATATTTAACCCATTGGGGACAGAGCCTAAAAGTACCTTAAGGTACTGACATGTGTCACTTTATATGCCAATAACTTTGAAAAGCTTTAAATTACAAGTGATTTTGAGATTGTTTTTTCATGACACATTGTACTTCATGTTAGTGGTAAACACTAGTCAATATTTTTGTATTTATTTATAAAAAAAATAGCAAATTTGATGGAAATTTGCAAAAAATTGCAATTTGCAAAATGTGAAATGCTCTGCTTTTCAGACAGTCATGTCACCTAAATATATTAATAAACATTATCTACCATATCTCTGCTTTATATCGAAATCATCTTTTAATTGTCCTTTAATTTATTTTGGATGTTAGAAGGCTTACAAGTGTAACAGCGATTTTCCAGATTTACAAGAAAATTTCCTACATTAATTGTTTAGGGACCACTTCAGTTCTGAAGGGAATTATAAAGGTCTATACTGTATATTAGAAACCCCCCATAAATCACCCCATTTTCCAAACTGCAGTCCTCATATAATTCAAAACAGCATTTGGGAAGTTTGTTAACCTTTTACATATTTCACGGGAATTAAAACACTATGGAGGTGAAATTTAGACATTTTATTTTTTTTTCAATAATACAGTACATTCATTTAGCCCTAAAATTAACATATTTACAAGGGGTTAAAAGAGAAAAGGCATCTCAGTTTATAATGCAATTTAATTTCTCCCGAGCACAGAAATACCCCTAGAATAGTTTTCAGGTCTTCTTTGCAGAGCCCAAAGAGTACCAATACAATGGAAACGCTCCAATAGTGACTCCATTTTGGAAACTACACCCATTAAGGAATTTACCAAGGGGTATACTGAGCATTTTGACCCAACAGCCGTTTCACAGATTTTACTAACATTGGGATGCGTAAATGAAAAATTACTAAAACGTCACTTTATCCCCAAAGTTTTTATTTTCATAAGGAGAGGGATTAAAGGAGAAAAAGCCCCCCACAGTTTGTTAAACAATTGCTAATGAACACGGCAATACCCCATATGTAATCGTAATCTGCTGTATTGGTACATGGGGGGGTCAAAATGGAAAGAGCGATATTTGGTTTTTGGAGGGCAGATTTTGCTGGAATAGTCTTTGGGTGCCATGTCACATTTTCAGAGACCCTAAAGTACCAATACAATGGAAACCCCCAAAAAGTGACCCCATTTTGGAAACTACACCCCTCACAGAACATATCAAGGGGTATAGTGACATTTTGACCCTACAGCTGTTTCACAGATTTTATTAACATTGGAACATGAAAATTAAAAATTACTTTTTTTTTCCAGAAAAACAGTCCATTTAGCCCACAATTAAATAAAGGAGAAAAAGCTCCCCAAAGTTCATTACACAATTTCTCCTGAACGTGGCAATACCCCATATGTGGTTGTAATCTGCTGTATGGAATAGAAAGAGCGCTGTTTGGCTTTCGGAGGGCAGATTTTGCTGGAATAGTTTTCAGGTGCCATGTCGCATTTGCAGAGCCCCTAAAGTACCAGTACAATGAAAACCCCCCAAAAGTGACCCCATTTTAGAATCTACACCCTTCAAGGAATTTCTCAGGGGGTGTTATCATTTTGAGCCCAAAGTGCTTCCCAAAAAATAATGTACAAATTGAATTTTTTAAAGAAAATTACAATTTCAGTGCCATGTTGTGCCCACTTTGAGTCAGAGACATGCGCTCCTAAAACTTTTAAGTGTGTTATCCTGGGTATAAAAAAGTTCTATATGTGGGTGTAAAATGCTGCTTGGGCACACAGCAGGGCACAGAAGGGAAGGGGCACTGCACTTTTTAGCTTTTGGAGTACAGATTTAGAGGGACTTTCTGGACGCCATGTTGTTTTTGCAGAGCCCTGGAGGTGACAGTAAATTGGAATTCCCCAAGAAGTGATTTTGTAGGGGAAATTTTAGGGTCTCTGCAAGCGTGACATGGTGTCCAAAAACCAACAATCTAAATCTGTGCTCCAAAAGCACATAGTGCTCCTTCACAAGTTTATGCCCACATGTATGACACTGATGTACCCAGGATAACGTACTTAACAATGCCATATGTGGTATAAACTGCTGTTTGGGCTCAGAAGGGAAGGAGCGCTATTTTGATTTTTGGAGCACAGTTTGGATTTTGGACACCATGCCACTTTTGCAGAGCCACTGAATTGCCAGTAAAGTGGAATCCGCAGACTTGTCACCCCATTTTGGAAACTACACCACTGAAGAGATTCATCAAGTGGCATAGCGAGCATTTTTAACCCTTAAGTGTTGCATTAATTTAATTTCCAGAATTGAATGCACAGCTGATAATGAAAAGTGAAAATTGCAATTTTTCCAGAGATTCGCCATTTCAGTGCCCGATATGTTATGCACAGCTTGTGTCAGCAGACACACACTCCAAAAACTGCTAAGCGGGGATCCCGGGCACAACAGTTTTGGAGCGTTCATTTCTGATACAAGCCGGGCACAACATACTGTACACTGAAATGACGTATTCCTGGAAAAATTGCCATTTTCTACTTTCACTATAAACTGCGTATTCATTTCTGGAAAATAAATTATAGCAACACTTGGGGGTTATAAATGCTCACTGTACCCCTGAATAAATCCCTTCAGAGGTGTAGTTTCCAAAATGGGGTCACTTGACAGGGGATTCTACTTTGCTGGCAAAAGTGTCATAATCTTTCTTGGTGTATTATAAAAAACCCATTAATTCTGGTATTGCTTTTTACCTTTTAATTTTTTTTTGCCATGCAGTGTACAGCATAAGTAACATGTTACCTTTATTCTGTAGGTTGGTGCGATTATGGCGATACCTCATTTATATTGTTTTTTTATGCATTATTAAATTTTTCAGAGCAAAAAACATTTGGGGACATAAATGAATTATTTTTGCATTGCCATCTTCTGAGAGGCATAACATTTTTATTTTTTGATTGAAAGAGCTGGTTGAGGGCTTGTTTTTTGCAGGACAATCTGTGCTTTTTATTGGTACTGTTTTAGGGTACATATGACTTTGATCACTTTTTATAGCATATTTTGTAAGGCGAGATGGGGAAAAATCATTAATTCCTGCATTTTTTTCCCCTGACTTTCACTGTGCAGTTTAAATACTGTTTCAGTTTTATTGTAAAGGTTGTTACTGATAACCAAATAAATATTTTAGTATTTTTTATTAATTGTTAGGTTTTTTTAATGTAATTAATTTTATATAGGTAAGGGGCATTTTTGCAGCTTTATACAATTTACAATTTTATTAACATTATTTATTTACTTTTCCACTTTTTTTTTTTTTTTTTGACATTTTTTTGATGTTCTACTAGGGGACTTGAATGAGCGATGCTCTGATCATCGGTTCAGTACTATAAACTATTGCAGTGTATACAGGAAGTCAGCCATCTTGGCAGGATCAACCAGGTGTGTGGGCTCCTGGCAGCTCAGGGTCACTTCTCAGACTTCGGGCTGCTGAAAATGCGTATCAGCACCCCTGATCTCGCCACAGGGGTCCGATAGTGGACAGTATGACAGCGGAACATGTTAGATGCAGGGGGCTTAAAACCCCTGATCAGAGCTTGCCTCCGACTGGGCGGTAATGGAGCAGAGTATTAGCTGTCACTTACAGCTTACACCCGCTGTTTATGCCACCTGCTCATATAGAGAGCGGACAGGTGACACAGGACATAATAGTATGTCATGGTTGTTAAGGCACTGGCAGCCAGGACGTACTATTACGTCCTGTGTCGGTAAACGGGTTAAGGTGGAGGAACGTACACTGATTGATAGCCTTTTGGGTTCTTGTGTTGGTAAAAAAGCACTTTTAACATCTTATAAGATTCTTAATAGGGCAGTCACTGGGGCATATTCTTTTTTGAGTATTAAGACTTAGGAAAAGGATGTAGGTGAATTAGACCCCAACTTGTGGAGCAAAATTAATCATAATTTGGGTTTAGCCTTGTGTAATAATTCTATAATGTTGCAATTTAATATAATTCATAGGCTTTATTCTAATATAGCGTATCCAAAAATTAGATTGAGAGATCAGGGATTATGCAACCGATGTGGGGCGGAAGATGCTGACTTTTTACATCTACAAATATTCAGAATTTATGGAATCGGATAAATGAGATTACTGAAGAGAAAATGGTATTATCAATCTCCTTCTCAACTGAGTTTATTACATTGTTCTTATGGTCTATTTCAAGGGGAGGATGAAAAAACAGGAGTTTGATTTCTACTTTCAAGACATTTCTATCTCTAAGGTATTAATAATGACGTTCTAAATGGCATTGAAGGTTCCCATCATTTCAGAATGGCTCAACCTGATTGGGAAAACCCAATAATTCAAGAAGATTTTGTATAAATATGGGCAGTGAAATTGTATAAGATGGTAGAGAAATGGTAGTAGTCCCCTCTTCCAATTTTGGGTTGTTGGAAATTCTTTTTTTTCTTTTTTTTGAATCCTATCTTACTCCTCAGAAGGGATTGGATGTGGGTGGAGGGGAGGTTTCTTTTGTTGGGGGGGCGGGGAGTTTGGACATAAGATGTTATTAAAGATTTTGATATAGTCGATAAACACATTTTTTTATCAAAAAAATTATGTATTATGTATGACTTATAATTAATTACAAAAAAAAATGTAACTTATATCGTCAATTCTTTCTATACCACAAACTCTAGCTTTGCATTCCGTAGCGTTCTATTGATCTATAAACAAGTTCAGCCCAGAAGTTGGGAGGTGGCTGTACAGAGTAAGGTATAGGTTCAGCCGGGTATCTGTAGCCAGAGCCTGTCCAGAGAGAATTGTGTAACTGTTTATAAACTGGAACCCCTCTGCTAGTTAACTGATCCTTAGAATAGGTTATCAATTGGTGGTTGTAATGTTCCCTGGTCACATCTCTGTATGCATCCCTGAGCCTGATGGTGGTTGGAGTGCCCTTGAGGGTGATAGCAGGAGACAGTGTTTTAGGGAGTGATAATTTACAGTTTTACTCATAGAAAACGAGTGAAGCAAACAGCAAAACTGTATCCACATGATGGAGGCACAATTCTTTGGAATTCGCAGTTGAGGCAGGATGAAGGTACTTCTCAAGGTCAGTAGTGTCACCCTAGTAGGGGCAATCTTCATCTCAATAGTGTACACTAAGTTTCTCTCCCTCACTCTTGCGCTCTCTCTCTCTCTCTCAAAACTTCAACAAAACGTCTCTGGGTGCAAATCCAAAAGGACTTCGTATATAACTAATATTTAGTCATTGTATTTATTATTCTATGTGGATAGGACTGATCTACGCTGGGACAACCCCTTTAATACCTAATGTGACAGCCTTAGATTGATGTGACCATCCCATTGAATGACACATTATATTCTGATTTCTCCAGCCTGTAAACCTCTAAGATAAACCAGGAGGAATTTCCCCACGTTCATGCATATAATAAATTTGGAAACTTGGTTTGGCTCCTCCTCTCTGTAAATACCTATTGAGAAACTGTATATCTTGTAATTCACGGGAATTCTGTTTTCCTCTAACCTGGCTATATATCAGAGGGTTGCAAGAGGACGACAGACGGACATGAGAGAGAGCGGGCACAAGATTTTACCTCTAATACTACTCAGCTACATAGCATGTAAGTAACAGGAGAGATCTTAGATTTATTGTATCTTACAGATGGAGCAGGTTTTATTGTAGCAAGAAATGCAATCTAGTGAGAGCAGATCTTGATCGAATTTCATGCCAGGTTACAATATATGTTATATCTGACAGTATGTTGAAATGGAGCTTCGCGTACACAAAGGAACCCTCCACCTGCAGATCCCCATTAAATGAGATCTGCCGCGATCTAGAAAATATCATTCAGCATCAAATGGTAACACAAAAACCTAACATTTTTGCAAATATTTTATTTTTAGCTTGCTCTTAAAATGATTTGTTGAGAGCGCATTAGGTGGATGTTTTGAAAGGGAACATAAAGATCAGGCAAGATGTCATCTCAGCCAGTGTAGCCCACTGGTGGATTCATCTGCCAGTCCAAGCCTGAGCTTATATAATCTGTATAAAAATGTTTAAATCTTATATGCATTCCTAGTTACAGTCTACACCAGTGGCTCTCATCCTGTGGTACGTGTACCCCAGCGGGTACTCCATGTAGTCTCAGGGGGTACGCTCCATGGCTGAGAACCAGTGCTCTGCAAATGATAGGTGGCTGAGATTGGGAGCAGTGCCCATTGGGGATACTCTGTTGGAACTTTTTTCATGAGGGGGTACTTGGCTTGACACTGGTCTATACTATACTCCAGAGCTGTATTTATAAACCTGCTGTGGGCTATTGGAAACTGTCAACAAGTTTGCTGTCAGACACTCCCTCACCTTAGCTCCTATGATACCATTAGATTATTAGTGTACAGTACCTGGTGTGTAGGATACATTTCCCAGCAAGCAGACGCTAAACAGGGTTGAAATATGAAGAGCGCAGAACTGTGAATGCAGCTCTGGAGTATAATACAAGCTGTAGCTGAGGCTTCCAATGTGTTATTATGCATATTCGGCAAACAATCTCCCCGTCCATACTAATTCATTGCTTCTGCTGCTTTTGCATGTTTTTCATTACCTGTTTTTGGTTTTAGTGTCTGTTGCTGCCCCTGGATGTGACCCTGATAAAGTAGCCATTGCCGGGGGTGAATATCGTCTGACCAATGGGACAAATATTGGCAGTAGGGTGGAGTACACCTGTCCTGAAGGAAAGTACCCGCACCCGGCCTACTCACGACAGTGCCAATCTAATGGTCAATGGAAGAATGAAAAAGTGAAGGCTGAATGTAGAGGTAAGTGACTGTACCCACTGACCACTGGCAAGATATATAGGCAATAATCGGGAGCATAGCCATAGGGGGTCACATTAGGACCTTGGTACCTGCAGGGGCTCGAAGGCTCCTCTGTCACAGAAGATGACACCAGTATTATAAATGGTGCATGGGAGTATGGTGAGAATTGTGTTATGGGGTCCAGGAGCTTTAAGCGACTACCAATAGAGAGTATAATATATATGACTGTGTCACTAAGCAATATTGGGCTTAACCCTTCTACTTAATCTTTGGGTTCCATTACTGTACCATAACTTGTGCCCACTACTAGTACCTGTGCCCATATTCACCATATTATTCTCATGTCTTATGTCTTCCCATTCCCCCTCCAGTTGTGCAGTGCCCCAGACCAGTCCAGTTTGAAGATGGAGAGTTCTACCCCAGGAATCCAAGATATTTTGTGGGGGACGTCCTGGAATTTGAGTGCTGGGGAGGATTTCACATGTATGGACTGAAAAACCGGACCTGTCAGGCAAATGGAAAATGGAGCGGAGAAGAAACGAAATGTGATGATAATGGTACGAATAATGTCAATATATATATATTAAAAATAATTTTATATATAATAGAAGGGGTTAAATATGTCATAAAATAATCTAACAATAGATGTATAATTAATAATATAGTAATAGGTGATAAAATGTACAATAAATGCTGGACCTGCTTTTATACAATGTAACCTGTAGAGGAACAGTACAGGATCAGGAAACATGGCGGCTCTGCCCTATTTATCAAAATGGAGCTGAGCTGCAACACCAGACTCAACCATGGATTAGTGTGGTGCTATTTCTGGAAAAAGCCTGTTTTTATAACACTGTAAAACACCTTTTAGCGCTCAGTTTTCTGGCAGCTTTGGCGCCGGTTGTATAAAGTTGGACTGCCAAAATGATTATTTTTAGAATATGCTCACAAATTACAATGGAAATTATCCCAAACACCACTAACCTTCTGTGTTCTATTAACAAGTGGTTTATGTATCTTATAGACTCTCAAACAAATTCAGACCTCAGACCAGACCTCCAAAATACAGACCCAAGAATGAATACAGAACCACAGACAAAACAGATTCCCTAAATAAATGCAGCCCCCTTAAAAATACAGACTCCTCAATAAATATAAACCCCAGATTAAGCACATACCTCAGAAACCAGAAAAATACAGAAACCAAGATCAGACCTCAAAAGAAATGCAAACTCCAGACATTAAACTCACACGCGGCTTATCTGTAGAGCTCTACTCACTGATTTGAGGACCTGCACATTTATGGCCATGTGACCTTATCTGTAGAGCTCTACTCACTGATTTGAGGACCTGCACATTTATGGTCATGTGACCTTATCTGTAGAGCTCTACTCACTGTTTTGAGGACCTGCACATTTATGGTCATGTGACCTTATCTGTGTAGATCCTTCTACAGTAAAACAACCTGCCCAGATATGGTCATAAAATTAAGTCTATGAAGGACCTTCAAAAGTAAAAGGCCCTGCACACATTCGGGTTCATTGCACATCAGTGTCATGTTGTTTTTATTTTTTTATACAATTTGTGCAAAAAGGCACTGAAAAGGCAATGTGTGTTATACTTGTGTCCCTATCCCCGATCGATTTTTACAAGGCCTTGTCCTAGTTCTTGTCTATCCTGGTCCTGCTGAATGTAATTTCCTTAATAACTTTTCTGCTTTTCATACATGAACCCCCTTCCCACAGTGGGCGACTGTCCAAACCCAGGGATTCCTATCGGGGCTAAAAAAGTAGGTGATTCCTACCAGAGTGGTGACACAGTGACATATGAATGCGAGCGAGGGCTGCGGATGTTCGGCTCCAAGGAGAGGATATGTATGAAGAACAAGCGTTGGTCCGGAGCAGAACCGTCCTGCAGATGTAAGATCAATCAAATCACATTCTTAAAGGGGTTATCTGATTTTTGGGGAAAAAAAAGTAATAGCAGCAAATGTGTTAAAGTAACAAAAGAAAACCTGAGCTCAGATTCCCTGGTGATCCAGCAAAGAAGTAAACCTTAGCTCAGTTGTGACACAAGCATGAAAATGTGCCAGTCATGCCCCTTTTTGAGGTGCCACGAATAATAGAAAGCTGCCCATGTCCGAGATTTTCGCCTGCCTCTTCTGGGAGTCCAGGAGGTCTACCTTTATTTCAGGAGCCTCCTGGACATTCCAGGGAAGTTGGCGAGTATAGTTTATGTTCAATCTATATATCCACAAGTATGACGCTCTTATGGAAGTAGCCTTGCACACTTAAAGGGTATGTACACGTTTGCAACCATGTTCACTTGCTTAAATTCATCTAAAAATAAAAACTTGGCAAAATGTTTTCTATGCGCTTCAGACCTACACACGTGGACAAAATTGTTGGTCCCCCTCGTTTAATGAAAGAAAAACCCACAATGGTCACAGAAATAACTTGAATCTGACAAAAGTAATAATATATAAAAATTCTATGAAAATGAACACATGAAAGTCAGACATTGCTTTCCAACCAGGCTTCAACAGAATTTTTTTAAAAAAGAAAACTCATGAAACAGGCCTGGACAGATATGATGGTTCCCTTAACTTAATATTTAGTTGCACAACCTTTTGAGGCAATCCCTGCAATCAAACGATTCCTGTAACTGTCAATGAGACTTCTGCACCTCTCAGCAGGGATTTTGGCCACTCCTCATGAGCAAACTGCTCCAGTTGTCTCGGGTTTGAAGGGTCCCTTTTCCAGACAGCATGTTTCAGATCCTTCCAAAGATGCTCAATAGGATTTAGGTCAGGGCTCATAGAAGGCCACTTCAGAATAGTCCAATGTTTTCCTCTTAGCCATTCTTGGGTGTTTTTAGCTGTGTTTTGGGTCATTATCCTGTTGCAAGACCCATGACCTGTGCCTGAGACCAAGCTTTCTGACACTGGGCAGCACATTTCTCTCTAGAATCCTGTGATATTCTTGAGATTTCATTGTACCCTGCACAGATTCAAGACACCCTGTGCCAGATGCAGCAAGGCAGCTCCAGAACATAACAGAGCCTCCTCCATGTTTCACAGTAGGGACAGTGTTCTTTTCAAGATATGCTTCATTTTTCTGTCTGTGAACATAGAGCTGATGTGCCTTGCCAAAAATTTTGATTTTTGTCTCATCTGTCCATAGGACATTCTCCCAGAAGCTTTGTGGCTTGTCAACATGTAGTTTGGCAAATTCCAGTCTGTCAGATTCAAGTTATTTCTGTGACCATTGTGGGTTTTTCTTTCATTAAACGAGGGGTACCAACAATTTTGTCCACGTGCATATATGTCTCCATGGAAAAACTCTCCAAACAAACTATATGTGTAGTCTGATCGTGCAGTCATGTTATTCTATATCATCTGCTTCCTGATGAAGTGATGTAAAACATGACTACAGGATCAGACAATAGGGTTTGTTTGTAGTCTGTAACCATAGAGACACATTGGTCTGCACAGGAGCTGTATACACACAATAATAGGTACATTTGTTGGTATTACTAAGGGCAATAAAAATTGGATGTATAAATGTACGTGCCTTTAAGGATTTCCAAGTACAGTGGCAAGAGTGGAAAGAGAGGAAATGGATAGCATATACCCTCTACCATTTTGGAGGGTGGTATCCCTTTAAAAAAGTTGTAAAATGGTGCAAAAAAGGGTCTATTATTTCTCCAGAAACAGTGCTACAGTTTTTTGTTGGCAGTGTTTGGTACTGCAGCTCCGTCCAACTTACTTGGCTTAGCTGCAATATCAGGCACGGCCAATAGAAAAGAGTGGCACTGTTTCTGGGGAAGGAAATAACAGACCCAGCTTTCTAATCTCATACATCCCATCTAGTTGTGATAGTGAGAGATCCCTGCTGGATGTTATAGTTGACGATTTCTGTCTTTTTCTTCCCCAGTCTGGTACACGTATGACACTGCACAGGAGGTGGCGCAGACTTTCTCTGCCTCCATTTCTGAAACCATTGAATCGTCTGATCCGGATAAAGTAGAAGGTAAGAACAGTCAATGGCATGAACCCTACAATGGAGAATACCTATGTTATAGCAGGAGGATGGACACAACACTACAGCCCTATGGAGGGGGAGTTATACCGCCGTCTGTATACTGTCTGGCACATTCTAGACTTAGGCTGGTAGATAGGAGGAAGCAAACAAGCCAAATATTTCACAATGAAACTCCAATGATCAGCTCTGACTAAGGTCCAGGATAAGATCAGAGTCAACTAAGCAGAACAAACAGGATCAGTTCCTAAGAAGAGAGAGTTAATGTTTGGTTTACATTGGTATAATGCCCTCTCTGTAAAAAAGGTCAGGGCAGGAGTAGATGAGATTTCCTGAGAAGTGCAGGTGTAAGAGCCCATATCTGGAATATAGATAATGGGGGGCTGGTGGGGGGTATTCACTTTACACAATCCAGAATATTTTGGTTCATGGTGGTGTAACAGTCCGAAACTTATTTGTTTCATCATCTTTTCTTTTTAAGCAATGGACTTTTTTATAACTTTTTTTTTATTTATACAGTAGACTTTTTTTTTATATTTTCAAATGAATATTAAATTAAAGAGGTTATCCGGGACATAAAAGTGATAACCTGTCCTTAGTGTTGGCCCAGTTATTAGAAGTGAGTGACCAAGAGAGTTGAGCTAAAATATACAAAGTATTAAAAAATGTATGTAGTATTGTGCAAAACTTTTAAGCAGGTTAGGGGAAATGCTTCAGAGTAAGAATGAATTAAGCGAAGAAAAGAGAAAGGTAAATCCCATCAATATTTGGTGTGACCTTTGCCCTTTGGAGGAGGAGTCCTGGAAGTGATGATCCGGCCCCCACAGATATAGCCCTGATCTCATCATCATCCAGTCTGTCTGGGATGACAAGAAGAGACAGAAGGATTGGAGCAAGCAACATCCACAGAAGATCTGTGCTTAGTTCTCCAAGATGGCGGGAACAACCTCCCTGCCCAGTTCTGTCAAATACTGTCTGCAAGGGTGCCCATAAGAACTAAGGTTCTCAGTATAAGACAAGCATGTACTGTCCCTCTCCATAGACTTGAAAGGTGATGGACAAAAGTATTAAATTACATTTCTCTCTTAGATCACATCACGTATATTTTGTATTAGAATACACAAAAAAAAAAAAAAATTCCTGTGTATATATATTGCTGATAACTACATTTTAGGGCGCCCCCTGGTGATCTTTTGATGCCCTCTCAGAATGACCACCTGAAGAAATCACTATTTGTGTGATGATTCTTACTGGTGACCTGCACAGTAGCAGAAATGGTCCCAATCTGTGTATAAGATGATATAAGTCAGTCTGACTGAGCTACTGAGCGTGTGTGACCACTAGTGCTGGACGAATTAGGAGGACATTCTAAGGAAATATGAAAAGAACAGCAGGGGGCGCCATAACAAGTATATGATAGTATATCTAATCACGGCTACAGCTTATAAAATTCCTCTAGTGGATTGCTTTGTCGGTAGACATTATTTTGTATACTTGCTACAGTTTCATGACTGTGCGAGGACCGGCACTTATATGGTGGAGATCCTGGACAGAACGGAAAATAATAAACAATAGCGCTACCTACTGTCTATAAGAGGACATGTCAGGAACTCCTATACTGATACCTGTAGCTTACAATGACTGCTATATGCTGAAGTGGAATGAACACCTGACCAGCCATGATGGAGGGGCTCTAGGATAAGGATATAAACCTCACCAAATTAGGGGCCCCTGCACTGTTTTGGCAAAAGAGCCCTCAATCGCCTATCAAATTAGGTCAGCTATACAGATACTGATATGTCTCTTGGTACATTTTCTCTCTTTTTCTCTCCAGGGCTGACCGATCGTACAATAAAAGTGACAACAGAAGGTCTCATGAACATCTTCATTGTCATTGATACCTCTAGAAGTGTAGGAGAGAGAAACTTCCGGATTGCTAAGGACGCCAGCGTAGTGTTCATAGAAAAGGTATGGTGAACATATAGAGTTATGGCCTCTGTCCTATGAGGCTACTCTAGGCTGGGATGTTCTTATATTGGATAAGACCTTGGGTGGTACCATCTGCTGAATTCCCCCTATATGGTTGTGATAGAAACCTATATCAAATATATAGCATTGATTTATCAGTATCTAAGATGGTGCTCAAATATTAGTGCCATAAGTTGTAATATAATTCACCACCATAGAGTTGTCTAAATCACACTGCTATATAATAATGCACAAAAATAAATATACTATGGAGTAGAGACATACAATGCAAATAAAAAACAGCACGGAGCGCTCAAACTATACTGAATAATACCAATATTACCTCTTATCCTGCTTTCAGTACAAATTCTCAAACTGAGTTACGGTTCTAGAGGTTCTCTGTATCACTATCTTTACAGATGGCCAGTTTCGACTTCACCCCTCGCTATGGGGTCATCTCGTATGCTTCATATGTAAAACCCATTGTGCAGCTCTCAGATGATAAAAGCACGGACGCTGAGGCGGTCATTGAGAAGATAAAGGACTTTAAATATTCAGGTAATGTAGTAACCGGTCACTTTGCTAGTGGTGAGGTTATATAATCACAGAACATCAGCCAGCCACTTAAAGGGAGCGTGTCAGCAGAACCAGCATATCACCCCAGCCCTGCAGATAGATAGGTTAGTGTCACCAGAACCAGCATATCACCCCAGCCCTGCAGATAGATAGGTTAGTGTCACCAGAACCAACGTATCACCCCAGCCCTGCAGATAGATAGGTTAGTGTCACCAGAACCAGCATATCACCCCAGCCCTGCAGATAGATAGGTTAGTGGCACCAGAACCAGCATATCACCCCAGCCCTGCAGATAGATAGGTTAGTGTCACCAGAACCAGCATATCCCCCCAGCCCTGCAGATAGATAGGTTAGTGTCACCAGAACCAGCATATCACCCCAGCCCTGCAGATACATAGGTTAGTGTCACCAGACCCAACATATTACCCCAACCCTGCAGATAGATAGGTTAGTGTCACCAGAACCAGCATATCACCCCAGTCCTGCAGATAGATAGGTTAGTGTCACCAGAACCAGCATATCACCCCAGTCCTGCAGATAGATAGGTTAGTGTCACCAGAACCAGCATATCACCCCAGCCCTGCAGATAGATAGGTTATGGTCACCAGATCCAGCATATCACCCCAGCCCTGCAGATAGATAGGTTATGGTCACCAGATCCAGCATATCACCCCAGCCCTGCAGATAGATAGGTTAGTGTCACCAGAACCAGCGTATCATCCCAGCCCTGAAGATAGATAGGTTATGGTCACCAGATCCAGCATATCACCCCAGCCCTGCAGATAGATAGGTTAGTGTCACCAGAACCAGCATATCACCCCAGCCCTGTAGATAGATAGGTTAGTGTCACCAGAACCAGCATATCACCCCAGCCCTGCAGATAGATAGGTTGGTGTCACCAGAACCAGCATATCACCCCAGCCCTGCAGATAGATAGGTTAGTGTCACCAGAACCAGCATATCACCCCAGCCCTGCAGATAGATAGGTTAGTGTCACCAGAACCAGCATATCACCCCAGCCCTGCAGATAGATAGGTTAGTGTCACCAGAACCAGCATATCACCCCAGCCCTGCAGATAGATAGGTTAGTGTCACCAGAACGAGCATATCCACCCAGCCCTGCAGATAGATAGGTTAGTGTCACCAGAACCAGCATATCACCCCAGCCCTGTAGATAGATAGGTTAGTGTCACCATAACCCAGCATATCACCCCAGCCCTGCAGATAGATAGGTTAGTATCACCAGACCCAACATATTACCCCAACCCTGCAGATAGATAGGTTAGTGTCACCAGAACCAGCATATCACCCCAGCCCTGCAGATAGATAGGTTAGTGTCACCAGAACCAGCATATCACCCCAGCCCTGCAGATAGATAGGTTAGTGTCACCAGACCCAGCATATCACCCCAGCCCTGCAGATAGATAGGTTAGTGTCACCAGAACCAGCGTATCACCCCAGCCCTGCAGATAGATAGGTTAGTGTCACCAGAACCAGAATATCACCCCAGACCTGCAGATAGATAGGTTAGGGTCACCAGAACCAGCATATATCTCTGCAGAGCTGGGGTGATAAGCTGGTTCTGGTGACAGACTCTATTTAAGTCTGCTTCATACAGCTGATCAGTGTCGGACCTCTGCCGGTCTTGAATTGATGGCCTATAGGTAATAATCACTTATTAAGCCTGTAAAACCTGTTTAATGTATGTAGAGGGGATAAGCAGTTATTGGACTCCTCTGTCAGCAGTGTATCTTCCATGTGAACAAAGGATTGAGCATGTTGAAATCCAGAATTATTGATCCTTCTTTCCCACAACATCTGCCATTGGGGCACCTTCAGCCTGTGAAGTTAATGGGGCTGACCACTGTAAAAAGGCCATTTCAAAACAATTTACCCCTTATCCACAGATTTTGCCACAACAAGGCAATAGTCTGGTATGAATGGAGCTGCAGGTCGACCATGCACACTACCAATCCATTCATTCTGTACAGGACTGCCAGAGGTAGCCGAGTATTGTACTTAGTGTTATAATGACCCACCAAAGTTTCAGAACCTTATGGTGGGCCCAGGCTGTAACATAATAATGGTCCAGCAGGAGACCCCAAAACTTAAAGGGTACTATGAGCTATTACCTAGGGGTTGTTGGAGGGTGGGCTTCAGAATCCTTTTATCTGGTGGACCTGACACTGACTGAATGGAGTGCCTGTGAATGGATAGCCAAACACTCCATTAATTTGGGTACAAGGAACCCCATTTCTCATGCTCAGTGGGGGTCCCAGTGGTTAGACCTCCACCAATCAGCAAGTTATCCCCTATTCTGTGGATATGAGGTGACTTGTTGTAACCCACATATTGTTTTAACAGAGAGGATTCAGGACAATCACCTCCTGCAGAGTAGGGATTGCTTACATTGAGCATCTCTCGCTCTGGAGGACCTGTCGTATATTACACAGATTATTAATTCCAGGTTTGCCTCATATTCCGTTGTTCACCAGGACCACCAGCATAGGGACACTTTGTGGTCCGCTTACTGCAAGGAACCCTTTACAAGTTGGGTCTTTTCAACAGGACTTCATTGGCTGAAGTCGAAAAACATTTAGCTTGGTAATGGCCTGTAGACCATCTGTATTACTTCTTGTTTTTCTGACCTTCATCTTATTTGTTTTCTAGAACATAAAGATAGAACGGGAACAAATACTCGGGGTGGTCTGAGAGAAGTTTTCAATATGTTGTCTCTGCAAAGTGTGAGAGACACCAAAAAGTTCATGGAGACAAGAAATGTTATCCTTGTGATGACAGATGGCAAGTATCAGGCTATAGTTGGCTTATCAGTGCTTGATCCTTCTATCATCTCAGCCATGCTTCTATTTGTACGTGACCCATCTTCCTCCACAATTTCCCAGGCAGGGTTGGACTGACCCATCAGAAGGTACTGTGGTGAGCCCAGGCCCCCACAATATAATACGTCCTAAAGGTCCAGCACAAGATGACCTCATTTGGAGATGACTTGAGACAATCACTTGCAACTAAAGTCTATTTCTTATAGAACGATGAATAAATAACCTATTCGATCTTACAGATGGTACAAAATGGACGCACCATGAAGGGCGAACTCTCAGAATCATCTACTCTGGTGCCCTAAATTACCCCAATCCAACACTGTTCTCATCATCCTTCTAACATTTGCAGCCAGTTCTGTGTCCTCACCCCCGGACTTCATGTCACCGCCATCACATTCATTGCCATCATGTCCTATTTACAGCAACTGTTTGTCATCCCTTTAGGAAAACATAACATGGGTGGAGACCCGACTGTGGAGGTGAAGAAGATCATAGAAATTCTGGACATCAGGAATGATAACAATCGGGAAGATTATCTGGGTATGGAATATATATGGTATATATGGTCACTGTGGTTTTTTGTTAAAGGGCACCTAAACTTTTATTAATATTTTATATTTAATAAATCCTCAGTGCAGGTGATAATAGTGAGCTTTGTAATATATCTTATTAAAGAAAAATGCTTCTATCTCTTGTTGTTCATCTCCCTCTTCTCTGCAGCGATCTGTGTATCAGAAAGCACTGAGACTCGTCCATTCACAGAGATAGTTTTAGCCCAGTAAAGTCTATGGAGGGAGGAGGTAGAGGAGAAGCAGGCAGAGAGATAAGTCGGGGTCTAATCGCTCCACATTACTGGATTATATTTCATATATTTCATATGTGAACAGCTGCTCCTTTCATTTGGGGTTACAAGGGCTCTTGTTCTTTTGAGTGGTGGGATCTCAGCTGTCGGACCTCCACAGATCAGCAATTTACCTAACAGCTTATCCTGAAAAGTCAAAGGAAACAACAGATAAGTCCTATATCTTCAATTATTTGAGCAACTAGTGGTTCAACTCCCATAGAGAACAAAAGAGGTGACAGAGCACTCCTGTCCGGGGGTGTATTTATACAGAGGTAGCAATCGCTACTGAGCCCTGGAGACTGAGGGGGGGTCCAACGGCCTCTCTACAACATAAGAAGACACCGGTATTATAGATACCACATGGTAAGTGGGGGGTGCCATTACAAATTTTGCATTAGGGCCCAAAAGCTTTGATCCCCTACTGGTTGGAAAGGTCTCTGACCAATCCCCATTTACCACTATACATCAACCTGACGAAATTTATAAAGGTGAGCCCAAAGCTCACTTACCGTAAATGAGCCCATTTTGTCATATCGAAGGCTTTGACCAGGTCTAGCGATAATGTTGTCCTGTTGTAGGGGATGTCGGGCTACAGATAAATGTTCGAGAACAATCTTCTTATATTACCCAAAATGGATTTTCTTTGCAAAAACTTATATTTTTTTACCAATTAATCAAATGGGGAGTCAACCCAGGGGAGCCGGGAGGTAACGTTTTTGCCAAAATCATCACATCCGTATTGATATTGGTTAGTAATCTACCTTCATGGCATTTTTTCAGTTTTTCAATATAATTCTATGAGGCTTTTCAATACCTTATAGAATGAGGTATCCTATTAGACTCTGCTGTCCTATTACACCCCGCTTCATGCGGGTGTTCCTTCAGGCTTCCACCATATGTGTACTGTGAATGTTAGGAATGGGTTAAGGGAGATTACCCCCTGGCTTTTTGTAAAACAATTGCCCCTAGAGGTCATATTTTTCAATATATTCATATTTTACTAGCAATGCAGAGATAATCATCTTTCAATGGATATGCAGGACAGTTGAAAGTGCTCCAGCTCTCCCCTGGAATCTCTTCCCAATGCTGCCCTAATAGCTGTTGACATTTTCAGACAATTTCTGTATCATGACCGTCTGTAGGCAAATCTGGCTCCACCCCCAGTGCACTTACACAGTAATTTGCATATCTGTTAAAAGATGATTATCTCTGCATTGCTTCATCGACTTGTAGCCATAAAAGTTAAAAAGTCCCTGCACTGCACTCTTATTATTTTAGGGGGCATTTTGACTCCCTTTAATGATTTTTCTCCTATATACAGATGTCTATGTCTTTGGCCTTGGTTATGATATACAGGAAGAACACATCAATGATCTTGCATCCAAGAAAGATCAAGAGAAGCATGTCTTCAAGATGGAATCTGTAGATCATATGAAGGAGGCCTTTGATGAAATGTTAGGTAAGAAAATTTACACCTGTCCCTCCCTATTGGTGTGATGTGATGACGTCATTGTGCCCGCCAGTGTGGAGCTACAGGAAGACTGGGGGATGGGACACCAATATTGTAAGGGGTGCATGCATGTATAGTATTGGCTGTTATAGGGCTTTGGGGGTTTATAGACTTATGTGACAAAGGTCACAGGTATGCACACCAACCTCTTCTTTATCTGTCAGTGATGGGATTTGGGCACCCTCCATATTTTTCCCTCTGTGTATTTACTTCTTATCACCACTTTCTATTAGATGATGTAGAAGTTCTTCAGATGTGCGGACTTTCCAAAGACACATTTAGAGATGAAGGAGAGGAAGTAATGTATCCCTGGATTGCTAAAATTACCATCACTGTAAGTGGCCACCACCAAGCTCCTGATGGGATGTAAATGTGCCACTTTGCACTTCATAACCTAGAGGACCAGTTACCAGGTCTGAAAAGCCCAGTGACAACCCTTCACCTGATTGGGACTGTCACCCTGACGCTAGGTTCACAATAGCATTACATCTCCATTGCTCGGATCCATCAGGGAAGTAGAACAATGGTGAGGTGAACTGCTAAAACAGCGATAACACATGGAGTCCAACGCACGCTATTGACTATAAAGCTGAAACCGGCGGAGGAAAAAGTCCTCTGTGCAGGGCTTTTTCCTTTGCTAATTTTTAGATAGGTAGCAGCAGATAGACCAGTGTCAGTAAGCTGCCAGAAAGCAATATACCTCAATTGCACTGTAGCTGTAGAAAGCACATAGGGGCAGATTTACTAATGGTGACTAACATTAGGACAGCATAAATGGTAATAGATTAGGCCCATCTCACCAGTTGTCCTATCATAATGGCACACAGTGTGGGGGGGCTTACTATTCCTTCGATGCCAGAAAACTGGTATAGATAGAAGTAGTTGTGGTGCGTGGTTGGTGCACAGCCCTTTTGGTGCCAAAGATCTTTCTTCGCATCACTCACCGCTATTTACAGAAGAGAACAGAGCAGGGCAGAGACCAAGGAGGGCCATGGCGGGGATTCCTAAGCCCAAAAAATGACCATAACTCATACCAGAAAAGTGACTGTTGTAGATGTCCATCCTGGTATATGGGAGATATTGAGAAGCTGGAACCTCTTAATAATTTATAAGCTTCTCACGCCGGGGGGGGGGGGGACGTGGGGATGGTTAACACTAATGAAGGTAATGCCAGTCTTACTAAATTCCTCCCACTGTAGAATCTGTACAATTTTGGCACAGATTAGACTCAGTTATCTACTTTAGGCCACCTCTTGGGTGGTTTAACCTACCCCAGTACATTGTCCCATTAAAATGGATACATTTTTAATTAGACAAGCCCTTTTATGAGGAAGCCCCAAACCTCTGGCCTTGTGCAAATTGATAATAAACTGATTTGTGCCAAAATTCTACCAAAACCAAAATAAAACCAGTAAATCTCCTCCGCAGTGTTCCGTACACATGACGCATCAGCCGTAGGGTATATGTATTGTTAGAGCTGGTACCAACCGCGCTGTTTAATACTTGTTTTATTTGTTTCTCGAAATAAAGCGCCCAGAATCTCAAGAAACATGTAAAGGATCAATTGTGAGCAAAACTTTTATCTTGACTGCCGCTCACTGCTTCCATCTATATGAAGAACTCCATTATATCAGTGTCAGAGTTGGAGGTAAGTACTCTCATCAGATTCATTCACACGACAGCTGTGTCCAACTACAACCTCCATCATGTTCTCTAAGTAAGATGCAAGCATTTTGGAGACAACCCTATAGAATTGAGGAACACAGGACTATGTAGGTTTCTCCTTACCCTACTTATCTTTATTGTAGACAGGTCAATGAAAGCGAAGAACTTCTACCAACATGATAAGTACAACCCACTCGGCAAACGGGACAAGCAGGTGGAGAAATTCTTAGATTATGATGTGGCTCTCATAGAACTGCAAGAGAAGATTCAGTTTTCTAGAAACGTCAGGTAAAATAAGTGAAGATTTCTGATTTCTCACCGGGTAACCTTGGACATAAACATTTTAGGCTGAGGCCCCACGTTGCGGAACCACAGCTTTTTTGTTGCAGATTTTGCTGTGTTTTTTTGAGCCAACGTCAGGAGTGGATTGAGGTAAGAGGTAGAAGTATAAAAACTTCCTATATATTTCCCATTCCTTTTGTAGCCATTCTTGGCTTTGACGCAAAAAAAGGCAACAAAATCTGCAACAAAAAAACCTGTGCTACCACAAAACGTGGGGCCTCATCCCTAATTGCTGTTGACATGATGGCCAAGTTGTGTCCACCATGACTAGCTCTTGGGTATTGGGCCTGGCAGTGTTATGGGGCACTGTGGTTGTGGCTGTTATGGAGGCACTGAGGCTGGATGTGTTATGAGTCACTGTGGCTTGCATGGTTATAGGGAGAGTATAGGGGCACTGGGGTGAGACTTTCATGAGACATTGGGGGAAGTCCCAAAACTGCCTCTTCTGCTCCTCATCAATAATATATCACCATTATTGAGAAAAATAGTCATATAATAGAAATCTGAAGAGACAGTGACAATAAGCTGCCAGTAAGCCATACTCTCTATTGCAAAAATAGCTGTAGAGAAGACAGTAAGGACTTTGCATTTTATTGTATCTGCCATATCTAACACGTCTTGCTGTCCCTGCAGACCCATCTGTCTTCCATGTACAACGGGGACGTCCTGGGCTTTAAAGCAACGAGGGAAATCTGTAACATGCAGCGATCATGGTGAGTTTGGAGGGAAGGACTAAACATGGAGGCTTTATGTACTTCTATCTACACTGAATGGTCACTTTATTAGAGACCCCCATGTAGTAGGACATTTGAGATCTTTTTACCTTCAGAACTGTACCCAGGGTGTGCCTTGTTCATAGTCACATAGATTACTTGATTCTTCTCATACTAATGTGGATTAACACGGAAACTGATCCTTGGAGAACTTGTTACTTGATTTTATGCTGAAGTCAAGGGTCACATGCCTAACGTCCAAACAGGAAACATCCAATCATGGAAAAGCGGGGGTCTCTAATAAATTGGCCATTCAGTGTATGTTCAACATTTTGTGTTTAGGTTGGAAGGGGTAATGTCTCTCATTAGGGAGAGACTTGTACAGGGACTTATTAGACCATGCATGTTCTGCTAAGAATTCTGGGTAAGGATTACAAATAAGACTTTTCGGGATTTTTGGGGGATTTTTTTTTACCTATGGCCTATCCTTCAGATGTGATCTTGGGGGGGGGGGAAACAACAGGCCCTGTATGGATCAGTTGTCCTGGTCCATGTACTATACAGTGCACAGAGCAGGAAGCAGATGGCTCCTTGTCCTGTATAGAGACCCCCATCTAGACCGGGCGCCGTTACTGCAGCTCTGCTTCCATTGGACGCAGCCCCAAATAGCTGATCCATGGGGGGCCAGATGTCTGTCTTCCACATGCTCAGATATTTATGTCCTATCATAGGGACAGGGCATAAATAAAAAAAAAAAATCCTGGAAAACCTTGTCCCAAAAAATCCAGGAGGCTTTTGTAAAAAGGGATGACCTCAAGTGGGCAAACCATTCAAGCCCACTGAAATATAGATAGTGTAAAAGTTCTCGATCCCATAACATTTTATATATTGCAGAGAAGATGCTGCTCTCCGCAGAACTGGTGAAGGCCATGTTTGTTGCAGAGGAAAGGGAGAGGCAATATGAACGGAAGGATGTGCTCATAAAGCGCGGGAATAAGGTACGGACTAAGATTTTTAACATTTTTTAAATGTATTCAATTTTACTTAAAATCTGTACTGATTTCCTGCATAGACATATGTTTTCAATCAAACACGCTAGCTACCTGCAGCTGACACTAGAGGGCGCTAGCGGCTTACACTGGACTGAATAACACAGCAAACTCTTGAGCTCCCTCTAGTTGCGGTGTTGGGTAAACAGAATTTCATTTTTAACCTTTTCCTGCCACAACCAGTTTTTTTAATTTTCCTTTTTTACTCCCTACCTTCCAAAAGCCCTAACTTTTTTATTTTTTTGATCATGTTGCTATATGAGGGCTTATTTTTTGTGGGGAAAATTGTACTTCATAATGATACCATTTAAAATTCTGTACAATGTACTGGGAAGATCCAAAAAAAAAAAGTCAGAATGGAGTGAATTAAGAAAAAAAAAACTGCATTTGCTCCATTTTCTTTTGGGTTATTTACTGTGCAGCCAAAATGACTCGTTAGCTATTTTCTGTGGGTTATTACTATTACGGCAATACCAAGTTTATATAGTTTTTGATGTTTTAAGGCCTTAATAAAAATCCAAAAAGTTTCAAAAATAAAAAAATCTTGTAGTTGTCCTATTACGACTCTATTTCTGTGCATGGAGTTTTGCAAGGTGTCTTTTTTTATGTCAGGTCAGATGTACTTTAGGCATTGTCTAAAGTTTTGAGCAATTTTTATTCAATATTTTGGGGTTTCGCAAAATACTGCAGTTCGGCCATTTCGATTTTTCTTTTCCGCTACTGGGTTCACCGTATGGGAAAAATATTTTTATATGTTTGGCTATTTTTGGATGTGAAGTTGTCTAACATGTTTGTTTTACTCGGTTTATTTTTATTTCCAAATGAGGGAAGGGTTTGATTTTAAATGGTATATATATATATATATATATTTATTTACATTTTTTAAAAATGTAAAAAAAAAATTTAAAACATTTGACTCTCCTCGGCCTGCACACCGTGTTGTATGCATGAGGATTTATATTTAGAACAAGTCCTTGATGGTAAAATTGCTGCCGCGCCTCCTTATCTGTGCATAATAATGAATTATTAAACTATGAAGAAAATATTACAAAATTAATCAACACTGAATTTTGATAAAAGTTGGATATTATATGTGGATCTATGCTACAACGGTCAGGATCAGACAGAACTCTGATCATTTACCCCAGGTGTGATAGAGGGATACTGGCTCCCTCTGTTACCCCCTCTATAAAATAAGTCCCCCTTTGCCCCGGCAAAACGATTGTGGGGTGTGATGGGTTAGTATGGCCACTGGGAGCCTAGAAATGACCTCCACATCTGTCACGTTAGTACACCTAGTACAAAACATTTTTTTAATGTTCAAAAGTAGTTAAACATAAAAAGGGTAGCTAGTCCTGGGAACGATTAGCTGTATGGAGCTACTCCTGGCACCTGTCCTATACACAATATAGTGCCGTCCCATATATAGTAGTCAAGCACCGGTACTGCAGCTCAACTTAAAATGAAGTCAGGGGGTGAGCTGCACTGACAGTGCCCGGACGCTATACAGGGGACAGAGATTTTTGCTTCCAGCCCTGTATTGTGTATAGGACAGGTGTCAGAAGTGGCTCTGTATAGATGATTGGTCTGGGGCCAAGCAGGTATTTATGGCCTATCCTAAGAATAGACCGTAAAAACCTTAACCCTACACAATCCCATTTATCATGTCATGCAACCCCCACCTGCCATTAAAAAAGCCACTTTTCCCACAAAAAACAAGCCCTCATATGGCTACAACAACAGATAAATAAAAAATTAAGGCTTTCATAAGTCAAAGGTAAAAAAAAAAAAAAAAAAAAACTACTGTGTCCAAAATAGCTGCTTTCTGAAGGGGTTAAGGGGTCAATATTAGTACAACCTAGACCTTGTACATTCACAAAATCCCTTTCTCCTCCACAGAGACTCGCCTGTCTAGAGGATACCAATAAGATAGAAAAATTCCAGAATATTCGAGATATTAAAGATCTCATCACTGACAACTTCTTATGTACTGGGGGGACAGAACCTGAGGTGGATCCACAAACCTGCAGAGGTAAGTTGTCTTCAAACTTTAAGTACGTTGTAACTTTCCATAACAACTTTTCATACAATATGTCCAACACCACCGACCAGTAGGCCCCGGGCTATGTTCACATCTGAGCAGGGCTGTCTATTGTCCTGGTTCATTGGAGGACCAGAATAAAGGACAGACGGGCTGTTACAATACAGAGCCCAATTATAATGGGATCTATCGGGTGTTTATAAACTGAAATTGTTTGATAAAAAAGTTGCGTGTGCCGGACATTTTCATCCACTGAAGTGAATTTAGCCTAAGGCGGCTTTTCCACCACATTTTTTAGTTTGAGACAAGGAATTGCTTTATTTGCTTTTATTGATTTTCCATCCTGCAAAAAAAGTACATTTTTTTCTACACATATGCAAACTGATGCAAATGGATCAATAGAATAGTTTTTTGTTGTTGCTGCAGTCAGCAAAAAACTGATCCCATGTCTGAAACAAAAAATATGGTGTGAAAGCAGCCTTATTCTCTTATTCTCTTATTCCCTTATTCCCTTATTCTCTTATTCCCTTATTCTCTTATTCTCTTATTCCCTTATTGTCTTATTGTCTTATTCTCTTATTCCCTTATTCCCTTATTCTCTTATTCTCTTATTCCCTTATTCCCTTATTCTCTTATTCCCTTATTCTCTTATTCTCTTATTCCCTTATTCCCTTATTCTCTTATTCTCTTATTCCCTTATTCCCTTATTCCCTTATTCTCTTATTCTCTTATTCCCTTATTCCCTTATTCTCTTATTCTCTTATTCTCTTATTCCCTTATTCTCTTATTCCCTTATTCTCTTATTCTCTTATTCCCTTATTCCTTTATTCTCTTATTCCCTTATTCTCGTATTCTCTTATTCCCTTATTCCCTTATTCTCTTATTCCCTTATTCTCTTATTCTCTTATTCCCTTATTCTCTTATTCCTTTATTCCCTTATTCTCTTATTTCCTTATTCTCTTATTTCTTTATTCCCTTCTCTTATTTTCTTGTTCCCTTATTCCATTATTCTCTTATTCCTTTATTCTCTTATTCTCTTATTCCCTTATTCTCTTATTCCCTTATTCTCTTATTCTCTTATTCCCTTATTCTCTTATTCCCTTATTCCCTTATTCTCTTATTCCCTTATTCTCTTATTCCCTTATTCCCTTATTCTCTTATCCCCTTATTCTCTTCTTCCCTTATTCTCTTATTCCCTTATTCTCTTATTTCCTTATTCTCTTATTCTCTTATTCCCTTATTCTCTTATTCCTTTATTCCCTTATTCTCTTATTTCCTTATTCTCTTATTTCTTTATTCCCTTCTCTTATTTTCTTGTTCCCTTATTCTCTTATTCTCTTATTCCTTTATTCTCTTATTCTCTTATTCCCTTATTCCCTTATTCTCTTATTCTCTTATTCCCTTATTCTCTTATTCCCTTATTCTCTTATTCCCTTATTCTCTTATTCCTTATTTCCTTATTCTCTTATTCCTTTATTCCCTTATTATCTTATTTCCTTATTCTCTTATTCCCTTATTCTCTTATTCCTTATTCTCTTATTCCTTTATTCTCTTATTCTCTTATTCCCTTATTCCCTTATTCTCTTATTCTCTTATTCCCTTATTCTCTTATTCCCTTATTCTCTTATTCCCTTATTCTCTTATTCCTTATTTCCTTATTCTCTTATTCCTTTATTCCCTTATTATCTTATTTCCTTATTCTCTTATTCCCTTATTCTCTTATTCCTTATTCTCTTATTCCTTTATTCCCTTATTCTCTTATTTCCTTATTCTCTTATTCCTTTATTCTCTTATTTTCTTATTCCCTTATTCTCTTATTCTCTTATTCCCTTATTCTTATTCTCCTGAGAGAGGGTTGCTGGACATACCAGCAGGACTAAGGCCAAATTCACACAATTGTGGAGAGAAATGACTGTGAAAAATGTACAAAATTGTCAGTTTTTTTCACGGCCATTTTGCATCTGTCTATGACCCGTTTCCCTCTTCCTGTGCCCTTCTTGCTACTTTTTATGAAAGTGGGTGGAGCAGGGCTGGGCCTCTGTAGGAAGGGGCAGGGGCACCTCAGCCCAACAAATTTACTATAAGGCAGAGGCCCTAGAAACGCAGCATTTTTTGTTGCAGATTTTGCTGCGTCTTTTTTAGGCCAAGCCAAGAATGGTATAGAGTATGGAAATGGAATAGGAAATATATAGGATGTTCTTATACTTCTACCTTCTGCTCAATCCACTCCTGGCTTTGGCTCAAAAAAACAGCAGCAAAATCTTCAACAAATAAAGCTGTTTTTCCGCAACGTGGGGCCTCAGCCTAATTCACACCAAAAACTGGTGTCAATTATTTAGGAAAGATTTCTATTCTATAGGAGTGCACCCGAATTAAGTCAGTCAGTCAGTGAGTACAGAACACCAGTCCCAATAAATTCTCTTAATGGCCATTTTTGACGGTGTGAATAAGGCCTAAGATGAAGTTCAGTTAGAAAAGGTGGCTGGTGGGGGCAGAATTACAAATTTCGAAAAAACCACACTATTGAAATAAACTTTCACTGTATGAGAGGCCCAATGTAACCAACGTAGAGGGATGAGAGAGATGAACCCTACTACAGATATATGGCTGGGTGGCCACTGGATCCTACATGGAGATCTGCATATATGTGGACAGAATGGGGTGGAGTTTTAGGTGGAGTATATATTATATATCACCTACTGACTTCTGGATTGTGATTGTGAACTGGGAAATACTAGATCATTATAGGAATGGTGTCTAGTACAATTATATGACCTAAGTTGTCTTGTCACAGGTGATAATGGAGGTCCTCTTATCGTGCCCTTCAAACAACGCTACATTCAGGTAAGTGGCTGTCATATACTGTAGCAGTTCATGGATTTTTTGACTGCTTCAAGTTCAGTCAATGAAGACATTGCACACAGTGCTCCAATAAGATGTAATGGTGGGAAACCTAACTTTCCTTTTCACATGTAATATATTTTAGCAAAAAAGACAGGTTTCATGCCTTGAAGGTGTGAACAGGTGCCATATTCATGTCTTATAGATGGATGTAACTACCAACCACTGAAGAGCCCTATGAGACCCCTTGTCTATGACCAGACCTGGTCAACTCTTGGCAACACATCATAGTAAACTGTTCACGTTGGCAGCCATATATGTGCTCCAGACGGACGTTTCCTGCCTTTGCTTTCTTGGATAAGGACTAACTATCAGTCAGCTACTTCCTGTCAGCCATATTTGCTCCAATGGTTCACTCAGAGATCTTTTTTTTCTCTGTGTTTCACAAAAACTTCCGGCAGGAGGTCTCAGGCTACATTCACATCTGCTCTGGGCGGTTTCCGCCTGAAACTCAGCAGATGAACAAGTCCTGTAAAGAGTACTTTTTCCTCCATCAGTTTCAGTTTTAAAACAATGTTATAGTCAATGGGGTAGTGTGAACCCAGCGTCAGTGAGACATCTCACCTATGACTGAATCCATACCTGTGTGATGTCAGTGACCAAATGACTAGGAAATAATCATTCTCAGATCTACAGTATGTTTGTACCAGTTTACAGATGTTTCATTCTTTTTTCACGGCTTTTACTATTCACAATCATGTGAATATAACCTAAGACATGAGAGATTTAAAAAGGTTTTCCAAGACTAAGATACTGATGGAAAAATAATAAGCAGCTTATACTCCCCTTTCCTCACCTCTCTGGGGCTCTGCCGCAGTGTCTGATGTTCTTCTACAGCATCTTCCGGTCTCTTGTGTGATGTCATGGGCCCTGGAGTCACCACTGAGGTCTGTTATTGGTCCTCAATGATCACATAGGATATGTTGATATCATGACACTTGTATCTTTTGCTGTTTTTTTGTAAGGGTAAGGCTGTCGGCACAGTCTTTTTGTGCTATGTTTTTGCTGCATTGTCTTGCGCTAAACCCATACATGGATCCATCATCCATTGCTTTTGTATCCACTTCTGGCTTTGGGTCAAAAAACTTCCACAAACAGACCTGTGTGACATCAGCCTTAGGTGATTTCATTTGTACTGACTTCTCCTTTGCCCTTTAGGTGGGTGTTATCAGCTGGGGGACAATCAACAGCTGTATTGGACCCAGAAGAAATCCTGGACCGGTGCCGGCGCTGTCTCGGGACTTCCATATTAGCCTCTTCCAAATGTTGGACTGGCTAAAGGGAAAATTGGCTGAATTGGAATTCCTGAATTAATCTTCCAGACATTGGACCAAATAATAATCGGAACCGCTCCCCCTCCAATGGCCTGCACCATATACACTGTAAAATATAGCTTTCAGAATAATGCAAAACAATATAGGATCTTCTGCACCAATACAATAAATGTATTATCACAATTCTATGAATTTACCTTGAATTAACCCTGTTGATCCTCTGAGTTGCTGGAAAGAGTCTGTGGAGCGGCTGGTTACATACAGAATATAGCAGGGTCTCTTTGTGCAGGTTGTATTGGGGTCTATTCAGACTTTGAACTTCATGTGTGATTATAAAAACAGCTTGCTGTAAAAACCGCTTTGAAAATCACAGCAAAACTGCACGCACTGGGACAGCAAAATGGCTTCATTCCAAGAACACCATATGTATGCTCGAGTAGAGGAGGAGGTCAAGGTTGAATACCCCCATGGCAGATGTTGCCACCAAGGAAGCTTACATTAGAGATCCGAAGAAGAGAAAGGAAAATTTGAGGGTGATCGACAATCTTGAGAGGAACATCACTAAGCAAGTAGTTACATATGGAGAGTGGAAAAATGGGTCAGGAGGACCAGGCAAGTAGCTGGGTAAATGCAGATGGGGGGGTGGTAGAAAGCAAAGTTAGTGATAATGCAAGGAAGTCAGTCTCATAAACGGCAGCCCTAGTGGACAGTGCTATACCCAATAGCCGGGAGGACAGTCCAGCTAGTAGTTGGGGAGGGGGAGTGGTAATGCCAGTCAAGTGAGTGGTTGTAGGGAATTCTTTCAAGACCACCTCAACTATTTCCCTGGGTTTGGCATTTGGTAGAACAAGTGGAGAGGGAGCGACTGGAGATGATCCAGCTGACATGGTCCATGGGGGAACAATTATTTATTAGGCTTACTTATATAGCACCATCATATTCTGCAGCGCTTCACAGACATTGTCAGTCACTGTCCCATATAGGACTCACAATCTACATTCCCTATCAGTATGTCTTCGGAGTGTGGGAGGAAACCCACGCAAACACGGGGAGAACTTACAAACTCCTTACAGATGTTGTCCTTGGCAGGATTCGAACCCAGGACTCCAGCGCTGCAAGGCTGCGGTGCTAACCACTGAGCCACCGTGCTGCCCTGGCAAACAATGACAAATCCATGATAAGAAATGAATTTTAGAAGGGTTTTCTGGGCCCTTAATGCATGTTTCATACTGATGACCTAGGATAAGTCATCAGTATCTGATCTTTACACCTCGTCCCCACACATATCAGCTGTTGCAGCAGACTCCAGGCTCTGAAAGCTTTTGCTGAGGACGTTGAGTAGAAGTAGCTCTGCTCCTATTCAGGTAATAGAAGCGGAGCCAGAGCTGCAGCCACTCCCCATCCACAGCAGAATGATCAGGGTCTGGGTGTTGGATTCCCACAGATCAAAGATACTGGTGACCTATCCTATGGTTAGGTCATCAGTATTAAACATGGTATAGGCAGTGGTGACCCTAGCCTCTTTGTTGCCTGAGACGGACTATAGAAAGACACTCTCACCCCCCCCAAAAAAATTGAGTTTCCATGCTACTAGCTTCACACACTGTTATCGTCGCACAATATACACAATCTTATAAAACAGTTTTTAAGAATTCTTCTTCCTGTATTACTTCAGTATCAGATCAACAACACGGCATTAACAATGAAAGTAACGTCACACATCTTCTGCTTGGTGGATGGACGAGCCCACGTGGCCCCCATTCTCTATAATAGGAGCCCCGCAGATAGCTGAGGACTGGACTTCGGGTATCTTTGACACTCCCATTAAAGTGAATGATAGCCACGCGGGTTCGTCCATCCATCAAGTGACACACCTATATATATGGCTGCGGTCAGGCTGAACTCCCACCTAGTGGGGGGAAAAAACCCAATTCTCAGGCTCAGTGGGGGTCTCAGCAGACAGACCCCCATCACTCAGGTATTTATCCTCTATCATTTAGGTGAATACAGGGCAGTAACATTCTGTGACTTACAGGTGACGTCTCTGACTAATCGGTCACGTTTCCCTTCTCTTCCCTCTGGACCGCCATGACCACTTCTTCCAGCTGTGACTTGTCTCTGTAAAGTTTACAACACAGACATCTTTGGCTCCTCAATTTTCCAGGCATCCAACCCACATTGTCCTCACCTACACAAAGCCCCCATCCTGCTGCTACCTCAATTATACAATATATGATATAACCCCCCATAATGAATAATACTCCCAAGTGCATCTTTATATTAATAATGTCCGTGTGTACGCTGTATAAATAGTGCCCCTTATTAATAATGCCCCAGGTGTTAACTAATTAAAAGGTTTTCCAGGTCATTAATAAACTAAATCAGTGGGGGCTCAAAAACCCAGGACCCCTACTGATCAGCTGTTTGAATGGTACCTGTGTAAGCGCCGTGACCCCCTTCTCTGTTTACATAGTGTCATTCATCTCATAGCGGCCATGTCATGTAACTACAGACTCGTCATATACACATCCATGTGACAAGGCTGGAATTATATCACATGATCACTATAAACAGACAGCTGCGCTAGGCAGCCTGTAATAGAAGTGAAAAGATTTCACAATAGCATTAGCATTACAGTGTATTGCGTAAGTTATCAGTCCCCCTATGGGGTATAAAAATAAAAGTTAAAAATGTAAAAAAAAAAAAATATTAAAAGTTAAAATCACCCCCCTTTCCCTAGATCTGATCTAAAAATAAATAATGTCAAACAAATCCACATTAGGAATCTCTGCTTTTTGAAAATGTCTAATCTACAAACTTCTAAAAAATTTTTCCCATACTGTGAACATCGTAGCTGGAAAAAAAGAGCCGCACTGCAGTTTTTTTTTGCAGTTTCGCCTTCCATAAAAATTAGAATAAAAAGTAATCAAAACATCAGTCATTCCCCAAAATGGTATAAATAAAAAGTACATCTGGCCCCGCAAAAAAAAAAAAAAACCTTGTGCAGTCCTATACATAGAAATATAAAGAGTTATGGGTGTCAGAATATTTATTTATTTTTTTTTGTTTAAAAGTCATGGATTTTTAAGGTGTTAAAATGTAAGAAAAACTATATAAATTTGGTATCGCCGTAATACAACCTTTTATAGTTTTACGGAAAATTAAATGGTACCATTACAAAGTACAATTTGTCCCGCAAAAATTAAGCCCTCATATGGCTGTATGGACTGAAAAATAAAAAAGTTATGGTTTTTGGATGGTGCAAGTAAAAAAAACAAAAATTAAAAATTGAAAAATGGCTGAGGCAGGAAGGGGTTAAAAAAAAAAAAAATAGAGAAACAAAATGCAGACCTATAATATGTGGAAAAACCATAATCATTCTGGACATAGGGTAATAAATATACAAAGCACACTTGGTGGTGTTAATACAGTATATATAGAGAACGTCTTGTCTAATATTTAACCCATTAGGTACACGAGTATTCAGAGTAAGAGTCCACAGTGTTTCTCTATTCAATAGTCTTCGCCTCTGACTGGTTTCAACATCCTTTCAATTCCAATGAAAGAGAAGCCACTACAATCTAAATCACGGACTGATGAAGTGTTTGGAGACCATAGAAATATTAACTGTGTCAGGGTTATTGGCATCGGATCAGTGCCGCCTAATCCTGACTTGTCACGGTCTTGTACTGCACCCTCTGGATTGTATTGGACATATTTTATATGTTGTTAAATAAATTACATTTTAGATTTCATCCTGTTCTATAAGGTCTAATCCTATAACAATATCAGTATATATTGCTTCAGAATGTTAACGATAAGGGCGTATTTTTGACTCTAAGGCTAAATGCACATGAATGTATTTATCTGAGGATGATATTGGGGTGCGATCTGCGCCCTTCAAACACCCAATTATTCTTGTAGTGAGTCTGGGCCACAAAACTGATGGAAATAGGAACTCTCCTGAGTTTTGCGCCAAGCTTACGGCCCTCTACACATACCCGTGATAATACAAAGGCGTGTTTATGGGGCCATAGGAAGTGTGATGGATGTTAAAAATGTGGCTAGCATACTGAAAAAACATATGGATGGGGCCTTAGTAGTAAGAAAAGCCACAGGATGTAATTCTATAAATAATTCTGAGATTTATCATTGGGTTTATCCTACAATAATTTCTTTCCATCTATTCAAGAAACAGGAATTGTTAGAAACCAGGTAGGATAATGCAGAGTTTTTAGATTTTTTTTTCACATTAGTCATGTGACATTATAGGTTTATATCATTTTATACCACTTAATCTAGAGTTGCATTGCTTAGCATACAAGCAAGTTCAGCCCAGAAGTTGGGAGGCGGCTGTACAGAGTAAGGTGTAGGTTCAGCCAGGTACCTGCAGCCAGAGTCTGTCCAGAGAGAATTGTGTAACTATTTATAAACTGGAACCCCTCTGCTAGTTAAAGGGGTGGTCTGGGATTAATTAATTGATGACCTATACTCAGAATGGGTCTTCAATTGAAAATCAGCGAGGGTCTGGCACCCGGTACCCCTACATATCAGCTGCTCGGCGCGACAGGCATTCCCTGAGCAAAACTATCACTTCACAAGCTATGTGATGTTACGTTCATCGATCACATGGCCTGTTCGCAGTTCAGTCACATTCAAGTCAATGGATTGAGCTGCGATATCAAGCATAGCCACTATACAAGGTGCGGCGCTGTGCTTGGTGTTCGGTGAAGAGGCCACAGAACTCATCCAAATGTGGTCCCTTCAAACATCTGATTGACAGGGTCCTGGGTGTCGGAGCCCTGCGGATCTTCAATTGATGGCCTATCCTAAGGTTTGCTCATTAATTATTAAACTCCTTAAGATGTACGGTTATCACAAAAAACTCTGTTCTGAAAGGAAAAGAACTGTCATTCGTAAGCAAAGAACTCTTTTGTTTTAGGCCACAGAATTTGTCCGTGCAACCCATGCGCCATTGACTTCCTAAAACATACGTTATGAAGGATGTCATATTACATCACTCTATAGCCATATTATTCAGCTACTGTATGGTGCTAATGGAGCAACCCAGTAAAGGAAGGCCAAGAGGTTGGGGGTAGTAGTAACCGTTGTCACGGTGACTGTATTCTCTACCAAACCCTCCAGCACTCTTTAAGGGCTGCTGCAGTGAAGAGATGGGTATTCACTTTGGTGGTTGTAATGATCCCCGGGCACATCTCTGTATTCATTCCTGAGCCTGCTGGTGGTTGGAGTGCCCTTGAGGGTGATAGCAGGAGACAGTGTTGTAGAAGTGATAATTTACAGTTTTACTCATAGAAAACAGGTGAAACAAACAGCAATACTTCATCCATATGATGGAGGAACAATTCTTTGGAACCTCCATTTGGCTGGAGCTGAGACTGGATGAAGGTATTCCCTGGAGTCAGTAGTGTCTCCCTTGTGGGGTCCCTGTCTGACCTGAAGCTCGGCTTCCAGCCTAATGGTTTGTTCCACTTAAAGTCACAGTGTATAACAGGCATAACGGTGTAAAAATTATTAAAGTGGTAGTAACAAATGAGTGCACATTTACATTAAACAATGTAATTAACCCATTCTTTTCCCAGTCCTCCCACTGGGATGCTTCGCTAATATTTAGTCATTGTATTTATTATTCTATGTGGATAGGACTGATCTACGCTGGGACAACCCCTTTAATACCTAATATGACAGCCTTAGCATGATGTTACCATCCCATTGAATGCCACATTATATTCTGAGATCTCCAGCCTGCAAACCTCTAAGATATCCTAGGAGGAATTTCCCCATGTTCATGCATATAGTGAATTAACTTGGTTTGGCGACTTCTGTCTGTAAATACCTATTGAGAAACTGTTTATTTTGTAATTGGAAGGAATTCTTTTGTTCTCTAACCTGCCTATATACACAGCAACAAATCCCTCTACACGGCTCAGATCCAAGGAGGAGAGGGTTGCAAGAGGACGACGGCCGGGCATGAGAGAGCGGGCACAAGATGTTACCTCTAATACTACTCAGCTACATAGCCTGCAAGTAACAGGAGAGATCCTAGGAGCATTACTGGAATTTACAGATGTAGCAGATCTTGATCGAATTCCATGCCAGGTCACAATATACGTTATGTATGACAGTATGTTGATATATAGCTGCACATTTGCAAATGAAGATATGACAAAAAGGAACCCTCTACCTGCAGATCTCTGTTATACAAGAGTATATTTCTTTAATCTGCCACAATTAGAAAATAGTAGTATAATGTTGTACTGTTAGCCATAGAAAGTAGTGGAAGAGTGAAGAAATCAGGCGATACCTTTTAGAGGATAACTGAGTATATTTGGTGAGCTTTCGAGAGTGCTAGCTCTCTTCTCCAGACATGGTGTAATACTAGAGAATGAAAATTCAGACTCTTTATACACACACAAGTCCGTACTTATATTGCACTATGTTATTCCAAGATCCTTTGAAGATCCATGTCTTGTGTGTGTGTGTGTGTATAAAGAGGGAATTTTCAGTTTCTAGTATTACACCATATCTGAAGAAGAGAGCTAGCACTCTCGAAAGCTCACCATCAAATATACTCAGTTATCCTCTAAAAGGTATCGCCTGATTTCTTTACACAATTAGAAAATATCATTCACCATCAAATGGTAACACACAAAAATATATTTTTGCCAATATTTTATTTTTAGCCTGCTTTTCAAATGATCTTGGTGAGGGGGTATAATAGTTATAACTACAGGGGGTGCGACCACAACAAGGACCAGAGGGAAAGGGGAGACGTTGCGGCTGCAAAGTCATCTGCGGATTATCAGCAGTCCCCTGGATTCCTCTGTCTTGCATATACAACACATATGTAATTTTCTAGTTAGCTGATTCTTAATGGCCGGCCTGCACAAGGAGGTAATTGGCTTAATACTGGTCTATACTATACTCCAGAGCTGTATTTATAAATCTGCTGTGGGCTATTGGAAACTCAACAAGTTTGTTGTCAGACACTCCCTTGGCACCTTAGCTCCTATGATACTATTAGATTAGTGTACAGTACCTGATGTGTAGGATACATTTCCCAGCAAGCAGGCACTAAACAGGCTTGAAATATGAAGAGCGCAGAACTATGAATGCAGCTCTGAAGTATAATACAAGCTGTAGCTGAGGCTTCCAAAGTGTTATTATGCCTATTGGGCAAACAATCTCTCTGTCCATACTAATTCATTGCTTCTGCTGCTTTTGCATGTTTTTCATTACCTCTGCCCCTTTTTGGTTTTAGTGTCTGTTGCTGCCCCTGGATGTGACCCTGATAAAGTAGCCATTGCCGGGGGTGAATATCGTCTGACCAATGGGACAAATATTGGCAGTAGGGTGGAGTACACCTGTCCTGAAGGAAAGTACCCGCACCCGGCCTACTCACGACAGTGCCAATCTAATGGTCAATGGAAGAATGAAAAAGTGAAGGCTGAATGTAGAGGTAAGTGACTGTACCTACTGACCACTGGCAAGATATATAGGCAATAATCAGGGGCATAGCCATAGGGGGTCACATTAGGACCTTAGTACCTGCAGGGGCTCGAAGGCTCCTCTGCCACAGAAGATGACACCAGTATTATAAATGGTGCATGGGAGATTGGGGGAAAGATTGTATTATGGGGTCCAGGAGTTTTAAGTGACTACCAATAGAGAATATAATGTATATGACTATCACTAAGCAATATTGGGCTTAACCCTTCTACTTAAGCTTTGGGTTCCATTACTGTACCATAACTTGTGCCCACTACTAGTACCTGTGCCCATATTCACAATATTATTCTCATGTCTTATGTCTTCCCATTCCCTCTCCAGTTGTGCAGTGCCCCAGACCAGTCCAGTTTGAAGATGGAGAGTTCTACCCCCGGAAACCAAGATATTTTGTGGGGGACGTCCTGCAATTTCAGTGCTGGGGAGGATTTCACATGCATGGACCGAAAAACCGAACCTGTCAGGCAAATGGAAAATGGAGCGGAGAAGAAACGAAATGTGATCATAATGGTACGAATAATGTCAAATATATATTAAAAATATTTTTATATATAATAGAAGGGGTTAAATATGTCATAAAATAATCTAACAATAGATGTATAATTAATAATATAGTAATAGGTGATAAAAAGTACAATAAGTGCTGGACCTGCTTTTATACAATGTAACCTGTACAGGAGCAGTACAGGATCAGGAAACATGGCGGCTCTGCCCTATTTATCAAAATGAGTTGGGCTGCAATACCAGGCTCTGTAAAACACCTTTTAACGCTCAGTTTGGCTATAGATTGCCAAACCAATTCATTCCAAGCTGGGTTCACATCGAGTATTCAAAATTGGGAATTCGTCTTGGACCAACTAAAATGGTTGGCCAGATTATAATAGGTGGAGACTCAGGAGAGGTTAGAAAAATAGAAAAAAAACATTTGTACTCCCCTTCCCACACCTCTTTTGGGCCTTTTCGTGGTGTCAGGTGTTCTCTTGGTGATGTCCTGCGCCCCAGGGTCATTAGTGAGGCCTGTGATTGGGCCACAGTGGTCACATGTGCACGCCAAGAGTCATAATGTCACTGAAGAGACGAGAAGACGAGAGAGAGCGCCACACACCGCTGAGGCCCAAAAGGGTATGGGAAGGTGAGTATGAATGGTTTTATTTTTTTCTGAAGAGACCCCAGAGTATAGTAACTTCACTAGTAATTTAATTTCATTTTTTTTTTTTTTTTTAACTTGTTTGACCAAAAATGAATCAGGGACCTAAGCCACCCGAACCTGAAACAAAATGAATCTTGGGAGGTTCACCCATATCTAAGCAGGGCTTGCCCAGAAATGGTTCACCTGATATGTCCAGATATGGTTACCATAGACATGGTAACCGTATCTATGCAAGATCTTCCACAGTAAAAGGTCCTGCACACATCTGGGTTCACTACACAAGAGTGTCGTGTTATTTTTTTTGACAAAACTTGTGTAAGAGTGCTGAAAATGCAATGTTATACTTGTGTCTCTACAATCAATCTTTTTTACAAGGTGGTGTCCTAGTCCTTGTCTACCCAGATCCTGCTGAGTGCAAGAAACAAAAAATACAAAACTTGTGACCAGTTTAGAAAGACAAATGTACAAAACCTGGTTTATAGGATATTTTATCCATTGTGGTTGTCCTCTGGATGGTGGAAAGGAATTCACGTTCTATTGTATTCTACCACTGTTCTTTGACAATTCTTCTCTCTCCTCTGCTGTCCTGCATTTGTTACTCCTTTGATACCTTTTCTGCTTTTCATACATGAACCCCTTCCCACAGTGGGTGACTGTCCAAACCCAGGGATTCCTATCGGGGCTACAAAAGTAGGTACTTCCTACCAGAGTGGTGACACAGTGACATATGAATGCGAGCGAGAGCTGCGGATGTTCGGCTCCAAGGAGAGAATATGTATGAAGAACAAGCGTTGGTCCGGAGCAGAACCGTCCTGCAGATGTAAGATCAATCAGATCCCATTCTTAAAGGGGTTATCCAACTTTTGGAAAAAAAAAAAGTAATAGCTGCAAATGTGTTAAAGTAACAAAGTAAACCTGAGCTCAGTTCTCGGATTCCCTGATGATCCAGCCCAGAAGCTCTGGCGGTCCCTTGGCCATTTACTAGTAGCCTGCATGTGACTGTCGCAGCCAGTTAGTAGCTCAGTGACAACAAACCATGCTTACTGGTTTCATGGCTCCCTCATGCCAGTAAGGGTTACTGTCGGAGAATGGAGAAGTAAGAATGGGGTTTTATATTATTATTATTATTATTATTATTATTTTTTTTTTTAACACATTTGCTGCTATTTTTTTTTTTACTTTTTCATTCCACAGTTCCTTTCCCATAATCCATTTATCCTATGTGACTGCTACTCTGTTGTAATTTTAGGCTAATGTGACACAGTCAGACATTTCTTAAAGATCTCCAAAAGACCACCCCCTTATCCAGACCAGATTTTCACTCCCACCATATATTATACATACTGGCCATACTGGAGTTGCTTGAGTTTAGCTTGATATCATTCTTGCCAACATTTGTTAGCAGTTGTTCAAGAGTTCCAGTGCGTTGGGGCAGTCTTGAAAGACCACCCCCATTTTGGGACATGCTGCAACCCCTTTTAGTGAGGTGTGCACAAAAATGTGCCAGTCGTGTCCCTTTTTGTGGTGCCATAAATAATAATGAGAAAGCTGCCCAGGCGTGAGCGATTTACCTGCTTTTCTGGGAGTCCGGGAGGTCTATCTTTATTTCAGGAGCCTCCTGGACATTTCGGGAGAGTTTAGTATAGTTTAGTATAGTTTATGTTCAATCTATATATCCACAGGTATGGCGCTCTTATGGGAGTAGCCTTGCACACTTAAAGGGAATCTACACATTTGCAATAATGATCACTTTCTCAAATGCATCATAAAAATAAAAACTTGGCAAAAAGTTTTCTCTGCAGCTTCAGACCTATGTGTCTCCATGGAAGCACGCTGCAAACAAACTTCATGTGTAGTAAAAAAAAAAAAAAAAGGTCTATTATTTCTCCAGAAACAGTGCTACAGTTGGCTGTGTTTGGTACTGCAGCTCTGTCCACTTGGCTTAGCTGCAATATCAGGCATGGCCAATAGAAAAGAGTGGCGCTGTTTCTGAGGAAGGAAATAACAGACCCAGCTTTCTAATCTCATACATCCCATGTAGTTGTGATAGTGAGATCCCTGCTGGATGTTATAGGTGACGATTTCTGTCTTTTTCTTCCCCAGTCTGGTACACGTATGACACTGCACAGGAGGTGGCGCAGACTTTCTCTGCCTCCATTTCTGAAACCATTGAATCGTCTGATCCGGATAAAGTAGAAGGTAAGAACAGTCAATGACATGAACCCTACAATGGAGAATACCTATGTTATAGCAGGAGGATGGACACAACACTACAGCCCTATGGCGGGGGACTTATACCGCCATCTGTATACTGTCTGATACATCATAGTCTTAGACTGGTAGATAGGATAATGCAAACAAGCCGAATATTTTTCAATGAAACTCCAATGATCAGGTTTGGCCAAGGTCCAGGATAAGATCAGAGTCAAATAAGCAGAACAAACAGGAGCAGTTCTTAAGAAGAGAGAGTTAATGTTTGGTTTACTTTAATGCCAGGAGTAAGAGCCTATATCTGAATTACAGAATAAGGGGATGGGGGAGGGGTATTAACTTTTCAGAGTCCAGAGAGTTTTCGGTTCATGGTGGTGTAACAGTTCGAAACTTTTTTTTTTTTTTTTTTCTCGTCACTTTTTTTCTTTTCAAGCAATGGGATTTTTTTTTTTTAGAACTTACTTATACAGTGTTGTACAGTTTTTTTTTTTGTTTTTTTTTAATTTGCAAATTAAGACTAAATTAAAGGGATTATCCGGGACTTTTAAATTGATAACCTGTCCTTAGATTATCAACTCAGGATCCATGGGGACTCGACACCCGGGAACCCCACAGCCCAGCTATTTGAAGTTAGTGACCAAGAGAATGGGCTGAGGTACAATACCAAGCCCCCACAGCACAGGTAATAACCCATGAGCTCAGGAGGAGCGGGCAGAGCAACCCAGGGAATTCACATGATCTTATCATGTGACTTATCCAGAACCCCCTGGTTCATCGAAAGCATTCCGTCTGATGATGAGCTATTAAAAAGAAAAAAAAATAGGCCCAGACAACCCCTTTAAGTATGAGGGGTCCGACCTCTGGCCCTTACACCCATTGCAGAGAATGAGAGGCTCTCGATACAGTACAACAAAGCATGTTCTGTCCCTCTCCATAGGCTTGAAAGGTGATGGTCAAAATAATTAATTACATTATATTACATTTCTCTCTTAGATCACACAACATATAGTTTGTATTAGAATCCATAAAAAAAAATGTTCCTGTGTAGAGATTGCCATTAATTACTTCTTAGGGCGCCCCCTGGTATTCTATTGATGCTCTCAGAATGTCCACCTGAGAAAAAAAAAAAATCACTATTAGTGTGCAAATTCTTACTGGTGTCCTGTACAATAGCAGAAATCGCCCCAACCTGTGTATAAGATGATGCAAGTCAGTCTGACGGAGCTACTGAGCATGTGTGACCACATTAGCAGGATATTTTGAGGAGATATGAAAAGAACAGCAGGGGGCGCCATAACAAGTATATGATGGTGTATCTAAGCACGGCTACAGCTTTCATAATTCCTCTAGTGGATTGTTTTGTCGGTAGACATTATTTTCTATACTTGCTACAGTTTCATGACTGTGCGAGGACCGGCACTTATCACTAGAAGTCCCAGAAATTTCGAGCTCCCCCTTGAAGTCCTAAAAGAGGGTCAAATGACCCTTAGTCCAAACAGACAACTCTGATGGCTCCAATTAGCATCCTTTCATTTGTAAATGTGGCCATTGTCTGAGGAATCTGCAGGGGGCAATTGTGTTGATCCACCTCAGGTCTTGTAAGAGAGTGTAAACAAAAGAATGTAAGATGCTCTTGAATGTGTCTGCCCATCCCCCAGCTGCATTGTTGTGCTGGGAATATGCATAAGGTTGCTAACACCTTAGCAAATTTGCATGCAGCCTTTTGTGCTGTGGGGGATGTGAAGGGACTGCTTCACCTATTTTGTTCACAAGAAACAAAATGCAGAGAAGGCGCACCATTCAACAGGCATTGGAACTGATCCTGAGCAACACCAACCCTTCTGACTCAGATGGAGAAGACATAGTCCTTCAACTGGATTCGGACTCTGAGCTGTCTTCAGGTTAGATTTTTTTCAAATTACCGATTTTTATTTCCTGACGATCTTTTTTATTTAGAACCAAAACAAAATGTTAATTTGAAATTATTTATCTTGCAGATGAGGAGACTCCTCCTCTACCAAAAAAGAGAGCTCGGTTGGCGAGTGAGCCGACAGAGACCGCAAAAGATGGCACAGTGTGGCGTGAAGTAGAAGTGGGGAAACGTCTCCATTTCACCCCAATAGAACCGTACCCTACAGATGGAGAGCCAAGTGCTAAGGCCAGACGAAGTGTCCGGAGTCGCCTTCAGAGCTTCCTCTGTTTTATCACTCTTGACATGCTTCGTAGCATTCAAGAATGGACTACTCAACATGCACGTCACACGGAGCAGGTGGATTGGTTCATGGGTCTCCCGGAACAAAAGGCATTTATTTCAGTCATTATCTTGCGGGGGGTGACCAAGGTTCCATCACTACATGACAGCTGGTCAGCAAACCTAGCAAACCCAAGGATCATTGCAACTATGACCCGAAACCGCTTCCAAGACATCATGAAACACCTACGCTTTGATGACATGTTCACACGCAGTGAGCGAGTGGAGACCGATAAGTTTGCTGCAATCTCTGATGTGTGGAGATCGTTTGTCACCAACTGCATCGCATCCTACAACCCTGGTCGACACATCACTATTGATGAACAGCTTTTCCCGTCAAAGACTCGCTGCTGTTTTCTGCAATACATTGCAACAAAACCAGACAAGTTTGGCATCAAGTTTTGGGTGGCTTGCGACTTGAAATCAAAGTACATCTGTAATGTCCTCCCATATCTTGGCAAGGACCCCAGTCGTCCCAGCGGGGAGAGACTGTCCGAAACTGTAGTGATGAGGCTGATGGAACCATTCATGGACAAGGGCAGAACTGTAACCACGGACAATTTCTTTACATCATTGTCACTTGCACAACGACTGCTTAGCCGGAAAACCACTATCCTCGGCACAGTCAACAAGAGTCTCCGGGAAATTCCTCAATCCGCTAGACAGATGGACCGCACTGAATTCACCACTCAGGTGTTTTCAACCACTGGTGCCACACTGACAGTGTATGCACCCAAACGAAAGAAGGCCGTCTACATTCTCAGCAGCATGCACAGCGTGGTTGAGACTGAGGATACCAACAAAAGGAAGCCAAACACGGTCACACAATACAACCACACAAAGTGCGGTGTGGATGTAATGGACCAAATGGTGCGGGAGTACAGCGTGCGTGCAGGAACACGGAGATGGCCAGTCGCCGTGTTCTACAACATGATTGACATGGCAGCACTGAATGCTCATGTTCTTTATCAGGCATGCACTGGGGTGCAGGAGAGACGGGTGGACTTCCTGGTTGAGCTTGCAAAAGAGTTAGGTGGCTCTCATGTGACTGAAAAGAAGGCATGCAAGGAGAAACTCCTTCGGCAACAACCTTCCACACCCAGCCCTGGCAAAAGGGCGAAGTGTCAGGTCAACCATCGATGCACGAACAATTGTGCAACTGAGAGATGTGTTGACTGCTACAAATACACGTGTGGCAAATGTACCAGGGACATACCCAGGCAGTGCCAGGTATGTTCCGACAGTGCAGACAGACTGCTGAGTAAGTGCTGAAATGCTAGTCACACAAGAAGGACATACCACTCACACACACACACGCAGCCCCCCACAGCAGCCTATTGTAAATATGTGTGGAATTGTTTTATTCCTTGTATTTTTTTTATTATTTTCATAACAAAAATAAAAAGCATAGAAACAAATAACAGTTGTTCTTTTGTATATTTACATTTTTGTATATTTAGATTCAAGTCAATGGGTGCAGAAAAAAAAAAAATAAAAATCGCAAAAGAATCGCAGTTACTGAGTGAGTCACACAAGAAGGACATGCCACTCACACACACACACATACTCACACACACACACACACACACACACACACACACACACACACACACACACACGCAGCCCCCCACAGCAGCCTATTGTAAATCCTGTGGTGTGACAGTAATGGCCTTAATTACAGAACAAAAGCGGTGATTATAGGTTGTTTGCTTAAATCCTTCAGGTCATTCGACCCGTCTCTGGGTTCCAAAGGTAGAAATGTTAAATGACCCCTCTCTGGGACTTCTAGTGTTATATGGAATGAAGATCTGACCAGGCATGATGGAGGGGCTCTAGGATAAGGATAATACAATAAACAAATTAGGGGCCCCATACATTGTTTTGGCAAAGGGGCCCTCAATCGCCTGTCATATTAGGTCAGCTATACAGATACTGATATGTCTCTTGGTACATTTTCTCTTTTTCTCTCCAGAGCTGACTGATCGTACAATAAAAGTGACAACAGAAGGTCTCATGAACATCTTCATTGTAATTGATGCCTCTAGAAGTGTAGGAGAGGAAAACTTCCGGACTGCTAAGGACGCCAGCGTAGTGTTCATAGAAAAGGTACAATGAACATATAGAGTTATGGCCTCTGTCCGATGAGGCTACTCTAGGCTGGGATGGTCTTATGTTGGATAGGATCTTGTGTGGTACCATCTGCTGAATTTCCACCATATGGTATGGTTGTGATAGAAACCTATACCAAATATATCCAAGATGGTGCTCAAATATTAGTGCCATGTTGTAATATGACATACTGCCATAGAGTTGTCTAAATAACACTGCTATATAATACTGCACAAAAATATACTATGGAGTAGAGACCTACAATGCGGTGCTCAAACTATACTGAATAATACCAATATTACCTCTTATCCTGCTTTCAGCACAAATTCTCAAACTGAGTTACGGTTCTAGAGGTTCTCTGTATCACTATCTTTACAGATGGCCAGTTTCGACTTCACCCCTCGCTATGGGGTCATCTCGTATGCTTCATTTGCAAAACCCATTATGCAGCTCTCGAATGATGAAAGCACGGACGCTGAGGCGGTCATTGACAAGATACATGCCTATCAATATTCAGGTAATGTAGTTCGTCACTTTGCTTCTTGTATAAGGTCACAGAGCATCAGACAGCCACTTAAAGGATCGTATCACCAGAACTGGCATATCAACCCAGCCTAGGTCATCAGTTATTAAACCTGGAAAACCCCTTTAACATACAGGGAGAATAAGCAGCTACTGGACACCTCTGGTGGCAGCTTATCTCCTATGAGAATAAAGGATTGAACATATTGAAATCCAACATTACTGATCCTTCTTACCCACAACATCCGCCATTGGGGAAGAATTAGGGTCAGCTGAGAGTAATCTAATGTTTGTGGACACCTTTAGTCTCTGAGGTTAATGTGGTTGTCCAATGTGGAAAACTCAGTTCAGAACAAGTTACCCCTTACTTACAGGAAAGGGGGTAATTTGCTGGTCGGTGGGGATTTTGTCGCCACATGGTCAAGGGTCCTGTATGAGTGGAGTGGCAGGTCGATCATGCACTGTTGAATGTAGCCAAGTACTGCGCTCATATTGGACTGGCCCACCAGGTATCAGAGGGTCCTCTCTTCGGCCCAGGGTCCAAGTCCAGCAGAAGACACTCCAATTTGTAGGGTATTATGTTTTATTTCCTAGGGGTTGGAGAGTGGGCCCCCAGAATAATTTTATCTGGTGGGCCCAAGGAATCTTAGATCGACAATGACTACATTCAGCTATGAGGTCATTCCCATAGAAGTGCATGGAGTGGCCAAACGTTACATTTATTTGGGTATAAGGGACCCCATTTCTCATGCTCGTTGGGGGTCCCAGTGGCTAAGCCTCCTCCAATCTGAAATGTGATTTGTTCTACCCAAATACTGCTTTAATAGAGGGGAGTTCTCTATTCAGGAGTCGGGATTGGTAAGAGTATCTGTCACCCCGGAGGACCTGTCCTGCTTTACACAGACATTTATTCCAGGTTTCCCACAAATTCCAGCTCACCTGCATAGGGACACTTGGTGGTCAGCTTACTGCCAGGAAACCTATACAAGACAGAACTTTAATTTCCCCTTTGGTCTTTTTGACAGGACTTCAGTGGCTGAAGCCGCAAAACATTTAGCTTTATGACAATAGTATGAAAGCTCCTGTAGACCATCTGTATTGCTTTTTGTTTTTCTGCTCTTCGTCTTGTTTTGTAGAACATGAAGGTAAAACAGGAACAAATACTCGGGGTGGTCTGAGAGAAGTTTTCAATATGTTGTCTCTGCAAAGTGTGAGAGATCCCAAAAAGTTCATGGAAACAAGAAATGTTATCCTACTGATGACAGATGGCAAGTATCAGGCTATAGTTGGCTTATCAGTGCTTGATCCTTCTACCATCTTAGCCGTGCTTCTATTTGTCAATGCTCCATCTTACTCCGCAAATTCCCAGCCAAGGGTGAACCAACTCTCCAGGGTACAAGAAGATAGTCTGGTGAGCTCAGGCTCTGACAAAATAATAGGCCCTAAAGAGCCCATTTGGAGATGACTGGAGACAATCACTTGCCCCTAGAGTCTATTTCGTATGGAAAGATTGAAAAATAACCTATTAGATCTTATGGATGATACGTCTAGTGTGTGTAATAAGAAGATGATGATAATAATAATACATTTTATTTATATAGCGCCAACATATTCCGCAGCACTGTACAATTTGTAGGGTTCAATTACTGACAAAAAAGATACATTACAAAGAAATAGTCAATTCACACACTGGGACTGAGGGCCCTGCTCGCAAGAGCTTACAATCTATGAGGTAGAGGAGGTGACACAGGAGGTAGCAGGGGCGGCATCGGAGGTAGCATTGCTTGTACAATGGTCAGACAATTCTGTAATAGAGGTTACTGTCATTACACATATATATAGCTGTATGAGTCGTCACCAGTCGTGTCCTTTAACGTGAAGATAGTGCCTGGATATATACTGTAAAGCTAGTCTGATACGGCATCATATCCTGTGAGGTAATGTTGAAGCATAAACAGAGGAGGGGACATTTTAGGGATTCTAACTACGGAAGGGTTTACATTAGGAGTTGTGATAGGCCTGTCTGAAAAGATATGTCTTTAGTTTACGCTTGAAGCTGTAGAAATTGGGGGTTAATCTGATAGTCCGGGATAGAGCATTCCAGAGAAGTGGTGCAACTCGGGAGAAGTCTTGTATACGAGCGTGAGAGTTTCTGATAATAGAGGATGTTAGTCTTAAGTCATTGAGTGAACGGAGAGTACGGGTTGGGCGATAGACAGAGATGAGGGAGGAAATGTAGGGAGGCGCAGCATTATGGAGAGCCTTGTGGATGAGGGGGATAAGTTTATATTGTATTCTGTATTGAATAGGCAGCCAATGTAGTGACCGGCACAGACCGGAGGCATCGCTGTAGCGTCTAGACTGATAGATGAGCCTGGCCGCCACATTCAGACTAGATTGTAGAGGGGAGAGTTTAGTAAGGGGAAGACCGATGGACAAGGAGGATGGGCCTTCAGAATCATCTACTCTGGTGCCCCAAGGAACCCCAGTCCTACACACTTCTCCTCATCCTTCTAAAAAAACTTGCATTGTTGAATTCCTCTGTCACACTTCATGTCACCACCATCACATTTATTGGCATCTTGACAGCAACTGTTTTTCAACCCCATAGGAAAACATAACATGGGTGGAGACCCGACTGAGGAAGTGAGAAAAATCCGAGAAATTCTGGACATCAAGAATGATAACAATCGGGAAGATTATCTGGGTATGGAATATATATGGTATATACTTCTATTGTCACAGTCTGAGTCTTTCACTGTAGCTTTTTTTTTTTTTGTTAAAGGACACTTAAATTGTCAAAAATCTTTTTATTTAGTAAATCAGCGCAGGTGATAATAGTAATGTATTTTAATAAAGAAAAATGCTTCTTTCTCTTATTCATCTCCCTCTTCTCTACAGTGATCTGTGTATCCGAAAGCATTGAGACTTGTACTCGTCCATACACAGATAATTTTAGCCTAAAGTCTATGGAGAGGGGAGGGAGAGGAGAAGAAGCAGGCAGAGAGCACAGAGATAAGTTGGGGTCTTATCGCTCCGCAAAACTGGATTATATTTCACTACATAACCCAGCCCTGTAAGGAAACCTTCACTTTCACGCTACGGCCAAGTCTCCTTATCTGTCTGCTCTCCTTCCTTCACCTCCTCTCTCTGTAGACTTCAATAGTTCGGAGTTTCTCTGTGTACAAACTGCTGGAGTAAGGAGGTGAAAAAAGTGATCAGTGCAGGGGAAGGGAAAGAAACAAGAGAAAGAAGCATTTTTCTATAAAATAAGACATATTACAAAGTTCTCTATTTATTGAAGTTTGATACCCTCCCTGCTCCATTCTTTTGAATGGTTCTGCCGAAGATAGCTGGAGTCCGTTGAAATTAAAGGGCGCACCTTTCTGACCACCACTCCATTCAGACTGGGGAGTAAAGCAGCCCCAAGCCTGTGAGGAGGGGAGAAGTTTGCTGAGGTGGGAAAAGCCCTTTAACTATTAAATATTCTGGTTAGATCCAATTTATTGCAATTAATCAAATGGGGAGTCAACATGGAGGAGATGCAAGCTAAAGTTTTTGCCAAAATCTTCACATCTCTATTAATCAGTAAAATTGGTTGAAATCTACATTCATGGCATTTTTTTCAGCTTTCCAATATCAAGACTGACAGTCTCATAGAATGAGCTATCCTATTACACCCTGCCGTCCTATTACACCCCGCTTCATGCTGCTGACCCTTCAGACTTCCACCATAGATGTACGGTGAATGTTGGAAATGGGTCAACAGAGATTTCCCCCTGGCCTTTTGTAAAAAAAAAAAAAAATTGCCCCTGGAGGTCACATTTTACTAGCAATGCAGAAATCATCGTATTTTTATGGATATGCAACATGGCTGGCTGTAGGCAAATCTGGTAAATCAGGCCCCGCCCCCAGTTCACTTACTGAGTGATTTGCATATCAATTAAAAGATGATTATCTCTGCATTGTTTTGTCATTTTATGGACATAAAGGTTTCTGCTCCTATTAAAGGCCCCTACATTGCACTATTATTAGTTTAGGGGGCATTTTGACTCCCTTTAATGATTTTTCTCCTATATACAGATGTCTATGTCTTTGGCCTTGGTGATGATATACATGAAGAGCACATCAATGATATTGCATCCAAGAAAGATCAAGAGAAGCATGTCTTCAAGACGGAATCTGTAGATCGTATGAAGGAGGCCTTTGATGAAATGTTAGGTAAGAGAATTTACACCTGTCCCTCCCTATTGGTGTGATGTGATGATGTCATTGTGTCTGCCAGTGTGGAGCTGCAGGAAGACTGGGTGACGGGACAGCAATATTGTAAGGGGTACATGCACTTATAGTAATGGCTATTTAGAGGATTTGGGGGTCTATAAGTGATGAGGGTCATGGGTAACCTCTCCTTTATATGCCTCTGATGGGGATTTGGGCACCTACCATATTTTTGCCCCTGTGCCATGTATACATGGGTTCTGCTGTTTTAACAAGTTTGCTTCTTCTTACTACTTTTAGACGAGGTAGAAGTTCTTCAGATGTGCGGACTTTCCAAAGATCCATCTAACGATGAAGGAGTGGAAGTAATGTTTCCCTGGATTGCTAAAATTACCATCACTGTAAGTGGCCACCGCCAAGCTCCTGATGGGGTATAAATGTGCCACTTTGCACTTCATAATTTAAAGATATGTCTCCAGGTCTCAAAAACCCAAATGACATCCATCATGTGATCGGCGCTGTCACCCTGAGCATTTTGGTATTTGGTTCATCTAAATCCATTCAGCCATTCCAAAGATATAAGTCCTGTTTATGCAAATGAGGGTATTCTAGCCAAGTGGGCAGTAACACTGCATGACATAAAGAGAAAAACCACAGTGGTACTGCCCACTTGGCAGTCCTGGAGACAAGTTCTTTAAGTCTGTCCCGTGTCACAAAACAGCCTTAGACATGCAACACACAAATAGAAATAGTGTCAGAAAAGTCAGATGAGCACAGTGAAGTCTCAAATGCACATTGTTGTATGAAATAGATTCATGTAGGTGCAAAACTTTAGTTAAACAGTGAAAACTAACAAAAAACCTGCCTAATGCCAGTAAGCTGTCATAAAGCCACAGTCATCACGTCAGCCAGCTATTGGAAAGTTGATGTTGAACAACAAGCTCTTGGAAAGTCAAAGGCACCAGAAAGCTGTGGTTCAATAGTATTGGTGCCATCAGAAAGCCATCGTCTAAGTGCCAGGTAGCAGCAGATAGACCAGTGTCAGTAAGCTGCCAGAAAGCAATATACCTCGATTGCACTGTAGCTGTAGAAAGCTCATAGGGGCAGATTTCCTAATGATGACAGTATAAATGGTGATCGGACAACCAGCCAGATGTGTCTAATCTATAATAATGGGACACAATGGGGGGGGACTTACTATTCCCACTATGCCAGAAAACTGGTATAGCTGGAAGTAGCTGTGGTACGTGGTTGGTGCACAGCCCTTTTGGCGCAAAAGATCTTTCTGCCACATTGCTCACCAATGTTTATAGAAGTGGACAGAGCAGGGCAGAGACCAAGGACGGCCAGCTCAGGGATGCCTATGCCCAAAAAATGTCCCATAACTCACATCAGAAAAGTGACTAGTGTAGATGTCCATCCTGGTACATGGGAGGTATTGAGACGCTGGAACCTCTTAATAATTTAGGAGCTTCTCAGGAGGGGGGAGAGATGATTAAGACTGATGGCGGAAATACCAGTCTTACTAAATTCCTCCCACTGTCTGATAGATTCTGAACAATTTTGGCACAGATTAGACTCAGTTATCTTCTTTAGGCCTCCTCTTGGGTGGTTTATCCTACCCCAGTACATTGTCCCATTAAAATGGATAATTTTTAATTCAGCAAACCCTTTTATGAGGAAGCCCCAAACCGCTGGCCTTGTGCAAATTGACAATAAATTGATATGTGCAAAAATTCTGGTGCAATAAAACCAGTAAATCTCCTCCGCAGTGTTCCGTACACATGACGCATCAGCCGTAGGTTATATGTATTGTTAGAGCTGGTACCAACCGCGCTGTTTAATACTTGTTTTATTTGTTTCTCGAAATAAAGCGCCCAGGATCTCAAGAAACATGTAAAGGATCAATTGTGAGCAAAACTTTTATCTTGACTGCCGCTCACTGCTTCCATCTAGATGACGAACTCCATTATATCAATGTCAGAGTTGGAGGTAAGTACTCTCATCAGATTCATTCACACGACAGCTGTGTCCAACTACAACCTCCATCATGTTCTCTAAGCGGGATACGAGCATTTTGGAGACAACCCTATAGAATTGAGGAACACAGGACTATGTAGGTTTCTCCTTACCCTACTTATCTTTATTGTAGACAGGTCAATGAAAGCGAAGAACCTCTACCGACATGATAAGTACAACCCACTCGGCAAACGGGACAAGCAGGTGGAGAAATCCTTTGATTATGATGTGGCTCTCATAGAACTGGGAGAGAAGATTAAGTTTTCCAGAAAAGTCAGGTAAAATAAGTGAAGATTTCTGATTTCTCACCGGGTAACCTTGGACATAAACATTTTAGGCTGAGGCCCCACATTGTAGGAACGCAGCTTTTTTCTGTTGCAGATTTTGCTGCGGATTTTGAGCCAAAGCCTGGAATGGATTGAGCAGAAGGGAGAAGTATAAGAACTTCCGATATATTTGCCATTCCTTTTGTAGACAGTCTTGGCTTTGGCTCAAAAAACTGCAGCAAAATCTGCATAAAAAAAAAAGCTGGGTTTCCGCAATGTGGGGCGTCAGCCATAATTGCTGTTGACATGATGGCCAAGTTGTGTCCACCATGACTAGCTCTTGGGTATTGGGCCTGGCAGTGTTATGGGGCACTTTGGTTGTGGCTGTTACGGAGGCACTGTGGCTTGCATGGTTATAGGGAGACTATAGGGGCACTGGGGTGAGACTTTCATGAGACATTGGGGAAGTTCCAAAACTGCCTCTTCTGCTCCTCATAAATAATATATCACCATTATTGTGAAAAATAGTCATATAATAGAAATCTGAAGATACAGTGGCAATAAGCTGCCAGAAAGCCATACTCTCTATTGTAAAAATAGCTGTAGAGAAGACAGTAAGGGCTTTGCATTTTATTGTATCTGCCATATCTAACACTTCTTGCTGTCCCTGCAGACCCATCTGTCTTCCATGTACAACGGGGACGTCCTGGGCTTTAAAGCAACGAGGGATAGCGGTGACATGCAGCGATCATGGTGAGTGTCGGAGGGAAAGACTGGTACAGGGACTTATTAGACCATACGTGCACTGCTAAGAATTCTGGGTAAGGAATGCAAATAAGACTTGTCGGGATCTTTTTTTATTTATGGGCTATCCTTCGGATGTGATCTTGGGGGGCCGACAACTGGCCCTGCATGGATTAGCGATCCTTGTCTGTGTACTATACAGTGCACAGAGCAGGAAGCAGATGGCTCCATGTCCTGTACAGTGGCCGGGCACTGTTACTGCAGCTATGATGCCATTGGACGCAGCCCCAAACAGCTGATTCAAGTGGGGCCAGCTGTCTATCCCCCCTTCCCCTCCCAACATTGATCAGATATTTATGACCTATGATAAGAATAGGCTATAAATAAAAAAAAAAAAATCCTGAAAAACCCTCTCCTGAAACATCTGGGAGGCTCCTGCAAAGAGTTGACCTCAAGTGGGTAAACCTCTAAGGCTCGGCAAAATGCTTCCACATATGCTGGGCTGTCAATCATAAAATAAAATCATAATATCAATCATACATGATATGGGTGCTTTATGTGCTGTACACATCACAAGAAAGGGGCATGACGGCACATTGTGTCCATGTCACAAAAAGGGGCGCTACATGTCCATCTCTGTTCTGTGTCAAGCCCCTTATCAAAGGGGATGGGGCTTTGATAAAAAGGGATGATCCATACAAAAATGTTGTCATGTTCAATGGAGGCTACATAAATCTGTTTTCCGTCAACGCTCCTTAGTGGTTGGTGGCCGGAGACAGGATCACCAGGTCTACAGTCCAAGTGCCACGGAGATAAGGAAAATGTAAAAGTTCTTGATCCCATAACATTTTATATATTGCAGAGAAGACGCTGCTCTCCGCAGAACTGGTGAAGGCCATGTTTGTTGCAGAGGAAAGGGAGAGGCAATATGAACGGAAGGATGTGCTCATAAAGCGCGGGAATAAGGTACGGACAATGAGGAATAATGACATTGTGTCTTGGGCTGATTTCCCATGGACATAACACTGCTGTAGCTTAGGATCTATATTATGGCTGAAGATGTGGACCCTGATCTGTGCAGTCTTATTTTACAGTCACGTGAAACCAAAGTATTTTTGAGATTTTTTTTTTTTTTTTTTTCCAATCAAACACGCTAGCTACCTTCAGCTGACACTAGAGGGCGCTTACACCGGACTCAATAATACAGCAAACTCTTGAGCTCCCTCTAGTTGCAGTGTCGGGTAGACAGAATTTCATCATTAACCTCTTCTTGCCATGGCCATTTTTCATTTTTTTTTAATTTCCTTTTTAACTCCCCACCTCCAAAAGCTATACAATATTTATTTTTTTTTATCACAAAGCTGTATGAGGGATTATTTTTTGTGGTGCAAAAAATTACTTCATAATGGTACCATTTAATATTCTGCACAATGTACTGGGAAGCTCCAAAAAAAAAAAAAAAAAAAAAAATTTCTTTTGGGTTTTGTTTTTATAGTGTTTACTGTGCAGCCAAAATGTTAGCTATTTTCTGTGGGTCGGTATGATTATGGTAATTCCAAACTTATATAGTATATGGAAAAAATTCTTGGCGTGGTCATATTGCATTATGTGCCATTAAAAAAGACATTTTTCCACAAAAAAACAAGCCCTCATATGGCTACAACAGAGAAATAAAAAGTTAAGGCTTTCATAAGTCAAGGGTGAAAAGACAAAATTGCCGTGTCCTTAATGCCCAAAATAGCTGCTTTTTGAAGGGGTCACTATCAGTACAACCAAGACCTTGTACATTCACAAAATCCCTTTTTCCTCCACAGAGACTCGCCTGTCTAGATCATACCAAAAAGATAGAAAAATTCAAGGATATTCCATATATTAAAGATCTCATCACTGACAACTTCTTATGTACTGGAGGGATAGAACCTGAGGTGGATCCACAAACCTGCAAAAGTAAGTCGTCTTCAAACTTTTAAGTAATTTCCATAACTCTTCATACAGTATGTCCAATACCACCACCAACCAGTAGGTCCTGGGCTAAGCTTACACCTGCATCGGGGCTGTCTGTTGTCCTGGTCCATCGGGGGACCAGAACAACAGACATAGGGGCTGTTACAATACAGAGCCCAACTGTAATAGGGTCCATTGGGTGTCTGTTTATATACACAAATTATCTGATGAAAAAGTTGTGCATGACAAAAAAAACAAACAAACTGATTCCCTGTCTGAAACAAAAAAATGTGGTGTGAAAGCAGCCTTAGCCTTGTCTTAGTCTCTTAGTCTTAGTCTCTTAGTCTTAGTCTCTTATTCCATACAGAGCTGCCTGGCAGGACAGAGGGGGATAAGTAAGAAGAGTCCACCCTGAGAGAGGGTTCTGGAAATGGCAGCAGGACTAAGGTCAAATTCACACAATTGTGGAGAGATATGGCCATGAAAAATTGATATTGTCAGTTTTTTCACGGCCAATTTGCATCTGTCTGGGACCAATTTCCCTCTTTCTGTGTCCTTCTTGCCACTTTTTATGAAAGTGGGTGGAGCAGGGCTGAGACCAATGTGGACTGGGGTAGGAACGCCTCAGCCCGACAAATTTACTATAAGACTAAGGCCCCACGTTGCAGAAACACAACTTTTTTTTTTTTGTTGCGGTTTTGTTGAGCTAAAGCAAAGAATGGCTTCAAATGGATTGGGAAATATATAGGAAGCTTCTTATACTTCTCGCTTCTACTCAATCCATATGCAAAATCTGCAACAAAAAAGCTGTGTTTCCGCAACGTGGGACCTCGGCCTAATTCACACCAAAAAACTGGTGTTAGTTATTTAGGAAAGATTTCTATACTATAGGAGTGCACCCGAATTAAGTCAATCAGTCAGTGAGTACAGAACACCAGGCCTAATAAATTCTCTGTATGGCCTTTTTTGACGATGGTGTGAATAAGGCCTGAGATGAAGGGTAGTCAGAGTAGGAGGCTGCTGGGGGAAGAATTGGTAAAAACCACACTATTGAAATAGACTTTCACTGTATGAGAGGGATGAGAGTGAACCCTACTACAGAGATATGGCTCAGTGGCCACTGGACCCTACATGGAGATCTGTGTATATGTGGACAGGACAGGGTGGAGTTTTAGGTGGAGAATATATTATATATCACCTACTGAGTTCTGGATCGTGATTGTGAACTGGGAAATACTGGATCATTCTAGGAATGGTGTCTAGTACTATTATGTGACCAAAGTCGTCTTGTCTTATCACAGCTGACACCGGAGGTCCTCTTATCGTGCCCTTCAAACAACGCTACATTCAGGTAAGTGGCTGTCATATACTGAAGCAGTTCTTGGGTTTTTTGACTGGATTTGCTTCAGATTCAGTCAATTAAGACTTTGCACACTGCTCCAATAAGATGTAATGGTGGGAAATTTAACTTTCCTGAGGGAGCCAAGACTGCCACCATCTCAGGTAGGATGTGCCCACCATTTCCTCTTCACATGTAATATATATTAGGAAAAAAAACAGGGTTCATGCCTTGAAGGTGTGAACAGGTGCCATATTCATGTCTTATAGGTGGATGTAACTACCAACCACTAAGAGCCCTATGAGGCCCCTTGTCTGTGACCAGACCTGGTCAACTCTTGGAAACACATCATAGTAAACTGTTCATGTTGGCAGCCATATATGTGCTCCAGACGTTTCCTGCCTTTGCTTTCTAGGATAGGGAATAACTACAATGGGTCACTCCGAGTCTTTTTCTCTATATTTCACAAAAACTTCTGGCAGGAGGTCTCGGGCTACATTCACATCTGTGCCAGGCAGTGTCTGCCTGAAAATCAGCAAAGGAAAAAGTCCTGTAAAGAGTCCTTTTTTCCTCCGCCAGTTTCAGTTTTAAAACCACGTTATAGTCAGTGGGGCCCATCGGACTCTGCATTTTAGCAGTCTGTCTGTCTATTGTTCTAGTCCTCTGATGGACCAGAATAACGAAGAGGCAACGCTAGTGTGAACCCAGTGTCAGTGAAACATCTCACCTATGACTGAATCCATACCTGTGTGATGCCAGTGACCAAATGTCTAGGAAGTAGTTATTCTCAGATGCACAGACTTTTGTGGTAGATTTAATATCCTTTGTACCAGTTTACAGATGTTTCATCTGTTTTTCACAGCTTTTACTCTTCACAATTATGTGACTATAACCTAAGAAATGAGGGTTTTTCCAAGACTAAGATATTGATGTAAAATAATAAGCAGCTTATACTCCCCTTACCTCATCTCTCTGGGGCTCTGCCACAGTGTCTGATGTTCTTCTACAGTATCTTCTGGTCTCTTGTGTGATGTCATGGGCCCTGGAGTCACCACTGAGGTCTGTGATTGGTCCTCAATGGTCACATGGGATACGTAGACATCATGACACTTGTATCTTTTGCTGTTTTTTTTGGAAGGGTAAGGCTGTCGGCACAGTCTTTGTGCTAAGCTTTTGCTGCATTGTATTGAGCTAAACCCATACATGGATCCATCATCCATTGCTTTTTAATCCACTTCTGACTTTGTGTCAAAAAACTTCCACAAACAGATCTGTGTGACACCAGCCTCAGGGTGGGTTCACACCTGCGTTCCAGTCCGTCCGTTGCCAATCCAAGTGAAAATCTCGGCGAACGGGATTGGCATCGGATACAGACCGGTCAGCGACGCATTGGTTAAAAACCCATTCATTTGAATGGGTTTTTAAAGCAATGCGAGGGTGTCCGATTGCACCCTCTGCGCTGCGAAGCCGTTTTTTTTTCCTCGGATACAAAGTCCTGCGTGTCCGACTTTGTTTCCGACGAAAAAAAAGGATTCGCAGTGCAGAAGGTGCAATCGGACACCCTCGCATTGCTTTAAAAACCCATTCAAATGAATGGGTTTTTAACCAATGCGTTGCTGACCGGTCTGTATCCGATGCCAATCCCGTTCGCCGAGATTTTCACTCGGATTGGCAACGGACGGACTGGAACGCAAGTGTGAACCCACCCTTAGGTGTTTTTATTTGTACTGACTTCTCCTTTGCCCTTTAGGTGGGTGTTATCAGCTGGGGGACAATCAACAGCTGTACTGGACCCAGAAGAAATCCTGGACCGGTGCCGGCGCTGTCTCGGGACTTCCATATTAGCCTCTTCCAAATGTTGGACTGGCTAAAGGGAAAATTGGCTGAATTGGAATTCCTGAATTAATCTTCCAGACATTGGACCAAATAATAATCGGAACCGCTCCCCCTCCAATGGCCTGCACCATATACACTGTAAAATATAGCTTTCAGAATAATGCAAAACAATATAGGATCTTCTGCACCAATACAATAAATGTATTATCACAATTCTATGAATTTACCTTGAATTAACCCTGTTGATCCTCTGAGTTGCTGGAATGAGTCTGTGGAGCGGCTGGTTACATACAGAATATAGCAGGGTCTTTTTGCACAGCTTGTATTAGAGCGTATTCAGACATTAAACTTCATGTGTGATTAAAAAACTGCTCATTGTGGTTTTCACAGTATAAACATGTTATATAAATGTTTGACCTGTAAAAACCGCTTTGACAAACACAGCAAAACTGCACGCACTGGGAAGCAAAATCTCAGAGCAAAATGGCTTCATGGCATGAACACCATATGTATGCTCGAGTAGAGAAGTTGTTGCCACCTTTGCGGCAGATGTTGACCCCCAGGAAGCTTATATTAGAGATCTGAAGAAGAGAAAGGGAAATTTGAGGGTGACCGACAATCTTGAGAGGAACATCACTGAGCAAGTAGTTACATATGGAGGGTGGAAAAATGGGTCAGGAGGACCAGGCAAGTAGCTGGGTAAATGCAGATGGAGGGGTAGAAAGGGCTGCAAGAAACGGAGGGTCACTCCTGCTGCTGTGCTTCCAAGCAAAAGTTAGCAATTTGGTTAGAAGTCAAGGAAGTCAGTCTCAGAAATGGCAGCCCTAGTGGACAGTGCTATCCCCAATAGCCGGGAGAACAGCCCAGCTAGTATTTGGGGTGGGGGGTGGTAGTGCAGGTAGACCAAGACAAGTACCTGATTATTTAGTATAATCACAGCATATAACTTGTCAAGGGGTAGAGGGAACAATTGTAAAGTTGCCATTAAGTAAGCCCATGAAGCTTAACATGCACAATGCCAAATCTATTGTAACTCGTGTGTTGGTGAGTTCTGATAATCCTTTATAATTTGTAGGGATCTGATGTTTTAAGTGCTCTGTAGGCTTCCATAGACTTTTCTTCTGGTGTCCCACAAGTTTACTCCCCGATTCCAGAAGATACACTTTACCCACTGTTGACTTGAAGCCCTCTAAAGGAAACTGTCAGCGCCCAGAATCACCTGATTGGCTGCAAGATGTCCCTTCTTATTTATGGGCATCTTCCAGAACAGATGTGGGTACATTATCTGTCGCTCCTGTGACAGTCCACCTGAAACCTGGCATCTCTCCACCTTGTGTACAGCAGTATCCACTTAGTCAGTCCCAAGAGGAAGCCATAGCTACAGACTTGAAAGATCTGTTATATATAAAGGGCTAGTAATCCACATCAAGAGCTTTTTCAATATCCCACCGATGAAGAAAAAGACCCCAAAGCAGTAAATGACCTGAGAGCAGTAAATGCTGTAACTGTGATCAATACTTCTCAGGTGCCCGACCCATACTCCTTGCTTAATCAGGTACCTTTGTAGGCTACATGTTTGTGTCATTAGCCTGACAAATGTTTTTTTTCATAAGGACTGCGGTCTTATTTTGCTTTCTACTTTAGAGGGCAGTAGTATATTTGGGTTGTGTTACCACAAGGTGCCGCTAACTCCCCTGATATCTTTTCTATTGCTCTACAGTCTGTATTGCAGAGCTGGCACCCTACACACCCAGATATAGTACTCATACTATACACTGATGATCTTTAGTTGTGCTGTATTGACACATCAATGCAAGGATGAAACGCTATCTCTGCTAATATTCCTTGCAGACAATGGTTGCAATGTATCTAAGAAAAAGCTGCAACTGTGCCAATCCAGTGTTACCTCTCTAGGCCATTGTATTTCATCAGGTACAAAACATCTAACACCTGAAAGGATAGGGGCAATTCAAGAACACCCTGTACCTAATACTCCAAGGACATTGAGGGTGTTCCTAGGCCTAGTCAGTTACTGCCATGCTTGGATTATAACTCGCTCTGAATCCAAGCCTTTATATGATTGCTTGAAGTTGGAAAATGTTTGTCTTGCACCAGACGCATTACAAGCATCCCATCACCTCAAACAGACACTGATGTCAGCCCCAGCACTTGGCATACCAGATCACATACAACCTTTCACATTGTTTTGTAATGAATAGAGATGAGCGAATCGAAGCTGACGAAGTGGAATTCGATCTAAATTTCAGGAAATATTCTATTTGCATCGAATCCGGATTTCCTTGCGCTTCGTGGTAATGAATTGCATTTTTTAATTAAATGGCTGCTGCACGTTAGGACATGGGGCAAGAAACTCTGGGAATGCAGGATCACCCACAATACCATGCGTGCAGCCAATCAGCAGCCAGCCAGCCATGTGATGTCACAGCCCTTTAACCCCTTCGCAACCGCCCATGGCTTCAGGATTGGGTGTTAGCTGTAACTGACAGCTAACACCCTGCTCCATAACCCCCAGTCGGAGCACAACTCCTATCACGGGTTTTAACTGCGACATCCATGGGTTCCGCCATGCTACATGTTCCCCGTGGCGAGATCAGGGGATGCCAATATGCATCTTCTGCAGCCCGGGGTTTGGCCAGTGACCCCAGGATGCTAGTAGCCCCCAGTATCTGGTTGATCCTGCCCAGTAGTGAGAAAGTCAGCCTATGCATCTGCATAGGCTGATTTCCTCTATAGACTGCAATATATGTGTATTGCAGTCTATAGTGCTGAACCAGTGATCAGTGCATCGCTGGTTCAGGTCCTCTAGTGGGACATCACTAAAAACCACTGCAAGGCACAGTGTTCTACTCCACTATACAGACTCTCTGCAGCCAGGAAATAGCTGTTTGTTAACGCGATTCACTGCAAATTAATGCAGACCGAATCTAATCGTATTGGAAAATTCAGCAAAGCCCCTGCAATCTATAGAGCCACCAGTTGAGTTTGGATGCGTCTTCTATTCTCTTTTCACAAGTAGCATATATTGGGCAACAAAGTTATTTTTTTTATTAATACATGAAAAAAACTATATACATTTGGTAACCCCTATGACCGTACCAACTCGTACAATATATCTAACATGACATTTTTAACACATGCTGAAGAACACTGTAAAAGTGGCACCATAGTTGTTTTTTTTTCCATTCTGATTTTTTTTTCTGTCTTCTCAGTGCATTGTACAGAATATTAAATGGTGCCGTTATGAAGTACAATTTGTCTTGAAAAAAAAAGAAGCCCTAATATGACTCTCTGAACAGAAAAATAAAAAGTTATGGCTTTTGGACGGTGGGGAATAAAAAGCAAAAAACAAAAATGGAAAGTCGCTTTGTCCTCAAGGGTTTAATATACAAACAGTAATAGGGCAGATGGAAAGTGGTTGTCTTATTATATAACGGCTAGCTCTTGGACCCCAATGTAAAATCTGTACCAGGGCCCCCACCTGCCATGTATAATACTGGTGTCCTATAATATGGCGGAGGGGCCATCGGGCTGTGTCAGGCATTAGATCCCCGGCTGCACTGGCTAACATGTAGTTATATTATATTATTCACTCCTTGGTGTTTTTGTCTGTACTAACTTCTCTGTTTATTGAATTGCGGAAATTATAAGAATCGGCCAATATCTGTTAGCTGGATGGAATTTAAGAGAATTTTGGATTTCAAAAGTTTTCTCAAATATGTGCCCTTGTGGCAAAATATTAAGTACTAAGTATTGCAGTACATTGCACTGGGGATCTGAGATCCCAACTTCAAGTCCTCTTGTGGGACATGTAAAAAGTTTTTAAAAAAACAAACAAAAAACACATAGTAAAAACACACAAAAATGAGTAAACAAATAATAAAAAGTAAAAAAAAAATATAAAAAAAAAAATACATAACATAAACAAAAATAAATTAACAAACATGTTAGGTATCCCCATGTGCGTATAAGTCCCCACTATCGAAAAATAGCGTTATTTATCCCATATGCCATAAAAAGTAAATATACCGCAATGAGCAATTGAACGTATTTTGGTCACTTAGACTTCCCCAAAAAAATAACAAAAAGTGATCAGAAAGTCCTAAATACCAAACATTGGTACCAATAACAAGTACAACTTGTCCCGCAAATAAAGAGCCCTGACATATCTCCGTCAACTGTATAGTAAATAAGTTATAGGCGTCAGAATACGGTGACTCCAGAGAGCATTTTTTCCGTATACACTGAAGAACAAAAGGGTAACAATGAATTTCAGGCTCCATATCTCACATCCACTACAGCTTCGAATGTAAGAACACCATCATTTTATAGACAATCCTCTTGGCTATCTAATACATACATACATTTGACTATTTAGCATATGATTAGTTATGCAGATTCTTGTCATGTAACTGCATTGTTACTGTTTTGCTCCTAAAAATCCAATTTTTAATTTTTTATTATTTTGTAAATCCACCTTTTGGATTTTAACACTGCCTGAATCCTTCTGGGCCTGCTCTCGATCAGATTCTAGCATGTCTCAACTGAAATCTGATCCCAGGTCTCTTCTACACGTTCCCAATGTTGGTGCATACTGGTCGACTGACTTGGGTGCAAATACAACATTTTCTTTAACTCCACAAGTGTTCAATTGGGTTGAGGACTGGGGACTGTGGTGGCCAATCCAGCACCTCTACTTCATTGTCATTGAACCATTACTTTGCTAATCTTGATGTATGCTTCGGGTCATTGTCCTGCTGGAACACTATGTTGTCCTTTTCATACTCATAGTACTCGAGTGTACTTGTAGGATACTCACATATAGCTCAGCATTGAGACCACAATCGGTCCTGGTCAAGTATCCAACGCCTTTGGTTGTGAAACAACCCTATATCATCAGGCTTCCTCCATCAAACGTGACAGTTCCTTTAATGTCTTGATCCCTTAGCCTCCTTTTCCCTTGTTTCTTCCAGACCCATTTGCACCCATGAAAGTCCAGTCTATTGACCTTTGTCTTATCGCTTTATATCTTCTACTGTCCACTTTTTGCAAACTGGAACCGACATTTCTTTACCTTTTTTCAGGCAACAATTCCAGACTTGTGTAACGCACATCGCACGGGGCTTATCTGGACATCTGTGATCTCACTATTATTAAGCATACGAGCCACTTCTACTGTTTGTCGCGCCAGAACTGATAGACCTTGTGATGAGATGACTTGTTGACTCAGATATTTTGCCAGGACGTCCACCTCTTGGCTTTTGAATGGATGGACAGGCTTCATTTTGTTTTCATCCCACTGTCATGACACTCATATGATGCAGTTTGTCAATTTTTTTGGCTGAGAGACCACTATCGATGAGCTGTGCCCGTGCACAAAATGTCTGCAATACCCTGGTTGTGAGTACAGAACAAAAAGGGGTCCCTGTCTGACCTGAAGCTCGGCTTCCAGCCTAATGGTTTGTTCCACTTAAAGTCACAGTGTATAACAGGAAGGACTCTGCAGTGCTACACTAATATTTAGTTATTATATTTATTATTATATGTGGATAGGACTGATCTATGCTGGGACAACCCCTTTAATACCTAATGTGACAGCCTTAGCATGATGTAACTATCCCATTGAATGCCACATTATATTCTGAGATCTGCAGCCTGCAAACCTCTAAGATATACTAGGAGGAATTCCCCACGTTCATGCATATAGTGAATTGGGAAACTTGGTTTGGCGAATCCTCTCTGTAAATACTTATTGAGAAACTGTTTATTTTGTAACTTACAGGAATTCTCTTGTCCATTAACCCTGCTATATACACAGCCACAAATCCCTCTGCATGGTTCAGATCCCAAGAGGAGAGGGGTGCAAGAGGACGATTGCCAGGCATGAGAGAGCGGGCACAAGATGTTACCTCTAATACTACTCAGCTACATAGCACGTAAGTAACAGGAGAGATCTTAGATTTATTGTATCTTACAGATGGAGCAGGTTTTGCTGTAGCAAGAAATGCAATCTAGTGAGAGCAGATCTTGATCGAATTTCATGCCTGGTCACAATATACGTTATATCTGACTGTTTGTTGAAATGGAGCTTCGCGTACACAAAGGAACCCTCCACCTGCAGATCTCCATTAAATGAGATCTGACACAATCTACAAAATATCATTCAGCATCAAATGGTAACACAAAAAACTAACATTTTTGCTAATATTTTATTTTTAGCTTGCTCTTCAAATGATTTTGGAGAGGGGTGTAATAGCTATAACCACAGGGGGTGCGACCATGACAAAGACCAGAGGGAAAGGGGGGCCCTCACGGCCACAAAGTCATCTGCAGATTATCAGCAGTCCCCTGGAGTCCTCTGTCTTGCATGTACAACACACATGTACTTTTCTAGTTAGCTGATTCTTAATGGCCGGCCTGAACTATAGCAGGAATCACCTGTACAAGAGGACCCGAGGACAGGGCTGAGCTACTTGACATGTGTGACCACCAACAGGGGGCGCAATAGGTGGACGTTTTGTAGGGAGTGTAAAGAACAGACAAGATGTCATCTCAGCCAATGAATGTGTCTATATAATAATAAACTGAGTAACTCTACCCATTTTATTGTATGGACACACAGGCTGATTCAGGTACTGTATGCAGTACAACACGTGTGCCGTGCACTACCCTGCCTGGTGGATTCATCTGCTGCTCACCTGTAGGCCAGGCCAAGTCCGAGCTTATATAATCTGTATAAAAAATTGTAAATCTTATATGCATTCCTAGTTACAGTCTACACCAGTGCTTCTCATCCTGCGGGTACTCCATGTAGTCTCAGGGGATACACTCCCTAACTGAGAACCAGTGCTCTGCAAATGGTGGATGACTGAGCTTGGGAGCAGTGCCCAATGGAGGTACTTGGTTAGAACTTTTTTCACGAGGGGGTATTTGGCTTGACACTGTTGTGTGCAATTGGAAACTGTCAACAAGTTTGTTGTCAGACACTCCCTTGGCACCTTAGCTCCTATGATACTATTAGATTATTAGTGTACAGTGCCTGGTGTGTAGGATACATTTCCCAGCAAGCAAGCGCTAAACAGGGTTGAAATATGAAGAGCGCAGAACTGTGAATGCAGCTCTGGAGTATAATACAAGCTGTAGCTGAGGCTTCCAATGTGTTATTATGCCTATTGGGCAAACAATCTCCCCGTCCATACTAATTCATTGCTTCTGCTGCTTTTGCATGTTTTTCATTACCTCTGCCCCTTTTTGGTTTTAGTGTCTGTTGCTGTCCCTGGATGTGACCCTGATAAAGTAGCCATTGCCGGGGGTGAATATCGTCTGACCAATGGGACAAATATTGGCAGTAGGGTGGAGTACACCTGTCCTGAAGGAAAGTACCCGCACCCGGCCTACTCACGACAGTGCCAATCTAATGGTCAATGGAAGAATGAAAAAGTGAAGGCTGAATGTAGAGGTAAGTGACTGTATCCACTGGCAAGATATATAGGCAATAATCAGGGGCATAGCCATAGGGGGTCACATTAGGTCCTTGGTACCTGCAGGGGCTCGAAGGCTCCTCTGCCACAGAAGATGACACCAGTATTATAAATGGTGAATGGGAGGATGGTGGGAAAGATTGTGTTATGGGGTCCAGGAGCTTTAAGAGACTACCAATAGAGAGTATAATATATATGACTGTATCACTAAGTAATATTGGGCTTAACCCTTCTGCTTAAGCTTTGGGTTCCATTACTGTACCATAACTTGTGCCCACTACTAGTACCTGTGCCCATATTCACCATATTATTCTAATGTCTTATTTCTTCCCATTCCCCCTCCAGTTGTGCAGTGCCCCAGACCAGTCCAGTTTGAAGGTGGAGAGTTCTACCCCCGGCAACCAAGATATTTTGTGGGGGACGTCCTGCAATTTCAGTGCTGGGGAGGATTTCACATGTATGGACCGAAAAACCGGACCTGTCAGGCAAATGGAAAATGGAGCGGAGAAGAAACGAAATGTGATAATAATGGTACGAATAATGTCAAATATATATTAAAAATAATTTTAGATATAATAGAAGGTTTAGGTATATAATATAATAGATGTATAATTAATAATATAGTAATAGATGATAAAATGTACAATAAATGCTGGACTTGCCTTTCTGCAATGTAACCTGTAGAGGAGTAGTACAGGATCAGAAAACATGGCGGCTCTGCCCTATTTATCAAAATGGAGCTGAGCTGCAACACCAGACTCAACCATGGATTAGTATGGTGCTATTTCTGAAAAAAGCCTGTTTTTATAACCTGTTAGTGCCCAGTTTTCTGGCAGATTTGGCGCTGCCTGTATAAAGTTGGACTGCCCCAATGATTATTTTTAGAATTTGCCCACAAATTACATTGGAAATGCCCTCAAACACCACTAACCTTCTGTGTTCTATTAACAAGTGTTTCATGTATCTTATAGATTCGCAAACAAATTCAGACCTCAGACCAGACCCCAGAATGGATACAGAACCACAGACAAATCAGATTCCCTAAATAAATGCAGCCCTCTTAAAAATACAGACTCCTCAATAAATATGGACCCCAGATTAAGCACATACCTGACACACAGAAAAATACAGAAACCAAGATCAGACCTTAAAATAAATGCAAACTCCAGACATTAAACTCACACTCGGCTTATCTGTAGAGCTCTACTCAGTGTTTTGAGGACCTTCACATTTATGGTCATGTGACCTTATCTGTAGAGCTCTACTCAGTGTTTTGAGGACCTGCACATCGATGGTCATGTGACCTTATCTGTGTAGATCCTTCTACAGTAAAACAACCTGCCCAGATCTGGTCATATAACTAAGTTTATGCAGGTCCTTTAACAGTAAAAGGTCCCGCACACATTCGGGTTCATTGCACATCAGTCTCATGATTTCTTTTTTTACACAATTTGTGCAAAAGAGAGCTGAAAATACAATGTGAGTTATACTTGCGTCTTTACCCTCAATCTTTTTTTGCAAATGTACAAAATTGGGTTTATTTTATCCATTGTGGTTGTGCTCTTGATAGTGGAAATGAATCTATGATCTATTCTATCCTATGACTATTCTACTTTGACACAATTTTTTTTTTCTCCTCTTGCAATTTATATTTCCTTAATAACTTTTCTACTTTTCATACATGACCTTCCATCACAGTGACATCAGAGTTGTGACACAGTGACATATGAATGCGAGCGAGAGCTGCGGATGTTCGGCTCTAAGGAGAGAATATGTATGAAGAACAAGCGTTGGTCTGGAGCAGAACCGTCCTGCAGATGTAAGATCAATCAGATCACATTCTTAAAGGGGTTATCTGACTTTTGGAAAAAGAAAGACAACCTGAGCTCAGATTCCCTGGTGATCCAGCACAGAAGCTCTGGTGGTCCTTTAGTAATTTACTAGTCGCCAGCATGTGACTGTTGCAGCCGGTTAGTGGCACTGGGAAAAAATATCTCGTAGACATCCTTGGCTGGATGTGCATGCGCAGAGCTGATCGGAATAGAATCAAGATGGCCACCGGACATGCACAGAGCTGCTCGTGTAGGAATAGGATAAAGATTGCTGCCACGAGCGGCTCTGCGCATGTCCAGCAGCCATCTTGATTCTATTCCGAGCAGCTCTGCACATGCCTGGTGGCCATTTTGATTCTTTTACTACACGAGCTAGGAGGACCAGGACATCGCAGGGGGCGTGATGCAACGGCAAAGGTAGGAGTAGAATAGCCTTTCTAAAGGCTATTCCGACGTGTCCTTAGTTTAAAATGCAATTCAATACCACAAAGCGTGAGGAAATCCAGATTCGATGCGAATTGAAGATTTCCTGAAATTCGGATCGAATTCCATTTTGTCAGCTTCGATTCACTCATCTCTAGACACAAGCTTGAAAATGTGCCAGTCGTGCCCCTTTTTGAGGTGCCACGAATAATAGAAAGCCGCCCAGGTCCAAGAGATTCTCCTGCTCTTCTGGGAGTTTTGTTTGGTTTGTGATCAATCTATATATCCAAAATTATTACGCTCTTATGGGAGTAGCCTTGCACACTTAAAGGGTATGTACATATTTGAAATCATGTTCATTCGCGTAAATGCATCTACGTAAAAATAAAAACTTGGAAAAAGTTTTCTATGCAGCTTCAGACCTTTGTGTCTCCATGGAGACACGCTGCAAACAAACTATGTGTAGCCTAATCCGTCAGTCATGTTATTCTATATCATCTGCTTCCTCTTCTGTTGTCTGTGGGGGAAGATGAAGTGATATAAAATATGTCTACAGGATCAGACAATATGGTTTGTTTGTAGTCTGTAACCACGGAGACACATTGGTCTGCATAGGAGCTGTATACATACAATATGATATGTACATTTATTAGTATTACTTAACTCCCTTGCAGATGACCGTATGTCTGGTCAGTGTGCTATCCGGGTTTTTTCCAGATAGCACACTGACCCATTCATTTCTATGGGCCTGTACACATGACTGTGAATGACACGTCTGACAGTCCGGGCCGCAAAATATAGAACAGGTCCTATTCCTGTCCGATTTTGTGGCCCTGCTTCCGTGGCTCCTATTCATTTAATGAAAGGGGTTGCAGAAGCATGGCTGGTGCACGGGCGGCACACGGGTGACAACCGCGTGTCCCTCAGGCGCCACCCGTGCCATTCATTCACGGCAGCCGGTTAGCAACCGGCTTTAGGGAAATAAGAATTGGATGCATAAATGTACACACCTTTAAGGATTTTGGTACAGTGGCAAGAGTTTATTGACAAAATGTGCACAGGAAATAGGTAGCATATACCCTCTATCCATTTTGGAGGGTGGTATCACTTTAAAATAGTTGTAAAATAGTGCAAAAAATGGTCTATTATTTCTCCAGAAACAGTGCTACAGTTTTTTGTTGGCTGTGTTTGGTACTGCAGCTCTGTCCACTTGGCTTAGCTGCAATATCAGGCATGGCCAATAGAAAAGAGTGGCGCTGTTTCTGGGGAAGGAAATAACAGACCCAGCTTTCTTATCTCATACATCCCATGTAGTTGTGATAGTGAGAGATCCCTGCTGGATGTTATAGGTGACACATTCTGTCTGTTTCTTCCCCAGTCTGGTACACGTATGACACTGCACAGGAGGTGGTGCAGACTTTCTCTGCCTCCATTTCTGAAACCATTGAATCGTCTGATCCGGATAAAGTAGAAGGTAAGAACAGTCAATGACATGAACCCTACAATGGAGAAAACCTATGTTATAGCAGGAGGATGGACACAACACTACAGCCCTATGGCGGGGTAATAATGACATCTGTCTGTATATTGTCTGATACATTGTAGACATATAATACAAAAGAACCGAGCACATAACTATGTTAAAAATATATAAATAATCTTTATGAAATTATAAATATAAAAAGTTGTATATATATAGGACGGGTGAAAGACCCCAAAGAATGCACCCCCACAGAGGGGACCAATGCCTCCATTTCTGAAACCATTGAATCGTCTGATCCGGATAAAGTAGAAGGTAAGAACAGTCAATGACATGAACCCTACAATGGAGAATACCTATGTTATAGCAGGAGGATGGACACAACACTACAGCCCTATGGCGGGGTAATAATGACATCTGTCTGTATATTGTCTGATACATTGTAGACATATAATACAAAAGAACCGAGCACATAACTATGTTAAAAATATATAAATAATCTTTATGAAATTATAAATATAAAAAGTTGTATATATATAGGACGGGTGAAAGACCCCAAAGAATGCACCCCTACAGAGGGAACCAATGAATGGGCGTCTTTTCTCCCCTCTACAGATTTGACCTTGTTCTCTATGTGTTATATAAGTTACTACTCCTTGTCCTTGTTCACATTTCCTCTCTTGTACCGCTGGCACTTTGTGCTGCTTATGATTCTGCTATTATAGTAGTTGCTCTGGCACAGGTTTTGTTACTACTATATTGTATTTTCTGGTTCTCTCTGTAGGGGGGCATTCTTTGGGGTCTTTCACCCCTCCTTTATGTATACAACTTTTTACATTTCTAATTTCATAAAGATGACTTACTGTATATAGTTTAAACATAATTGTGTGCTCGGTTCTTTTGTATGATATCATGAATTATCTTAGCACACCACATTCTCATCGTGTTTATATAGCCCTTACCGTATATATATTATAGACTTAGGCTGGTAGATAGGAGGAAGCAAACAAGCCAAACATTTCACAATGAAACTCCAATGATCAGCTTTGACCAAGGTCCAGAATAAGATCAGAGTCAACTAAGCAGAACAAACAGGATCAGTTCCTAAGAAGAGAGAGTTAATGTTTGGTTTACATTGGTATAATGCCCTCTCTGTAAAAAAGGTCAGGGCAGGAGTAGATGAGATTTCCTGAGAAGTGCAGGTGTAAGAGCCCATATCTGGAATACAGAATAATGATGGGGGGCTGGTCGGGGGTATTCACTTTACACAGTCCAGAGTCTTTTGGTTCATGGTGGTGTAACAGTCCGAAACTTATTTGTTTCATCATCTTTTCTTTCCAAGCAATTGACTTTTTTAAATAACATTTTTATGGTCCTTTTTTATAGGTAAATTTTACAAAAATATATATATTTTTTATTTATACAGTATTTTTTTTTTTTTATTTGCAAATTAGCACTAAATTAATGAGGTTATCCGGGACATAAAATTGATAACCTGTTGTGATGATTCCACTTAAATATGGCTATAACTCAAAGCTGTATTTTGATCTCTGGGTATAGTATCTCCCTTCTTACTTGCATTTATTCATAATGTGCGCAGCTATAATCCTAGGTGTATTGCCAATAGTGGCCGGACTGGAACAATAGGGCTTTGTATCCATCCCAGCAGGGCTCCATTGAATTCCTACACATGCATTGTTCAGCCTGGGCTGTTGATCAGATATGGCTGATAACATTGTATCATTTCACTTGGTCTCAGCTCCATACAAAGAATCTGGACTTGAGTGCATTAATCAATCAGACTTTCCGTCGCCGGTGACCTCATTCTGGGAGGTGGCATAAAGGGTATATAAGATGAGGTAAGAGGTCAGTGGGAGGAGATTGTGCTGGGACTACAAGAGATTACAGACAGACTTCCACTGAGAGGAGACTATGACAGACCACTACTGGGATATACTGTGATGAGCATGCAGGCTGGATTGTTGTGTTGATGCCACATGCTAGGAGCCTCCACTGGTTATTCACACATACCAGAGCATGTGTGAGTGTTGGACTACAGAACCACATCAAGGACATGTGTGGTAAAGTAATCATTTCACCTTTATTCCCTTTTATTTTATTGCACTGTATCTTGTAACTAGTAACTGTTAATGCTTGTATATATCTACATATCTGTTCTGAACTATATATGTTAGATGTTAATACCGACCCATTTAGGGGTTAATAAATATATAAAATTTAGAAAGCTTGTCTTGTATTTATCTTGTGGACCCAGCACTCACTGGCGGTGAGTGTGGTTTTTTATGAAAGAAGACTCAGGTGTGGGCCAACGTGGTGTTGGCGCACTGAGGATCTTTCACACCTGTCCTTAGTGTTGGCCCAGTAGGTCAGGGAAAATGCTTCAAAGTTAGAATGAAATAAACGAAGATGAGAAATGTAAATCCCATCAATATTTGGTGTGACCTTTGCCCTGTGGAGGAGGAGTCCTGGAAGTGATGATCCGGCCCCCATAGATATAGCCCTGATCTCAACATCATCCAGTCTGTCTGGGATGACATGAAGAGACAGACGGATTGGAGCAAGCAACATCCACAGAAGATCTGTGCTTAGTTCTCCAAGATGGCAGCGGGAACAACCTCCCTGCCCAGTACTGCCAAAACCTGTCTGCAAGTACCAAGAAGAACTGATGGAAGGCAAAGGACAAAGGTCACACCAAATATTGATGGGATTAATCAATAATCAATAAAAATAAAATATTAACCCTTCTATTTCTGAAAGCATTCTTACTGTGCTGAATTTTTTTCACACCTGCTTAAAATTTTGCACAGATATATATATATATATATATATATATATATATATAATTTTTGTATATTTTACCGAATAGATAATGAAAGCCTCTGGGGGATGCACTTTATATATATATATATATATATATATATATATACAGTACAGACCAAAAGTTTGGACACACCTTCTCATTCCAAGAGTTTTCTGTATTTTCATGACTATAAAAATTGTAGATTCACACTGAAGGCAACAAAACTATGAATTAACACATGTGGAATTATATACTTAACAAAAAAGTGTGAAACAACTGAAAATATGCCTTATATTCTAGGTTCTTCAAAGTAGCCACCTTTTGCTTTGATTACTGCTTTGCACACTCTTGGCATTCTCTTGAGGAGCTTCAAGAGGTAGTCACCTGAAATGGTTTTCACTTCACAGGTGTGCCCTGTCAGGTTTAATAAGTGGGATTTCTTGCCTTATAAATGGGGTTGGGACCATCAGTTGTGTTGTTCAGAAGTCAGGTGGATACACAGCTGATAGTCCTACTGAATGGAGTGTTAGAATTTGTATTATGGCAAGAAAAAAGCAGCTAAGTAAAGAAAAACGAGTGGCCATCATTACTTTAAGAAATGAAGGTCAGTCAGTCCGAGAAATTGGGAAAACTTTGAAAGTGTCCCCAAGTGCAGTGGCCAAAACCATCAAGCGCTACAAAGAAACTGGCTCACATGAGGACCGCCCCAGGAAAGGCAGACCAAGAGTCACCTCTGCTGCAGAGGATAAGTTCATTCGAGTCACCAGCCTCAGAAATCGCAGGTTAACAGCAGCTCAGATTAGAGACCAGGTCAATGCCACACAGAGTTCTAGCAGCAGACACATCTCTACAACAACTGTTAAGAGGAGATTGTGTGCAGCAGGCCTTCATGGTAAAATAGCTGCTAGGAAACCACTGCTAAGGACAGGCAACAAGTACAAGAGACTTGTTTGGGCTAAAGAACACAAGGAATGGACATTAGACCTGTGGAAATCTGTGCTTTGGTCTGATGAGTCCAAATTTGAGATCTTTGGTTCCAACCACCGTGTCTTTGTGCGACACAGAAAAGGTGAACGAATGGACTCTACATGCCTGGTTCCCACCGTGAAGCATGGAGGAGGAGGTGTGATGGTGTGGGGGTGCTTTGCTGGTGACACTGTTGGGGATTTATTCAAAATTGAAGGAATACTGAACCAGCATGGTTACCACAGCATCTTGCAGCGGCATGCTATTCCATCCGGTTTGCGTTTAGTTGGACCATCATTTATTTTTCAACAGGACAATGACCCCAAACACACCTCCAGACTGTGTAAGGGCTATTTGACCAAGAAGGAGAGTGATGGGGTGCTACGCCAGATGACCTGGCCTCCACAGTCACCAGACCTGAACCCAATTGAGATGGTTTGGGGTGAGCTGGACCGCAGAGTGAAGGCAAAAGTGCCAACAAGTGCTAAGCATCTCTGGGAACTCCTTCAAGACTGTTGGAAGACCATTTCAGGTGACTATCTCTTGAAGCTCATCAAGAGAATGCCAAGAGTGTGCAAAGCAGTAATCAAAGCAAAAGGTGGCTACTTTGAAGAACCTAGAATATAAGACATATTTTCAGTTGTTATATAATTCCACATGTGTTAATTCATAGTTTTGATGCCTTCAGTGTGAATCTACAATTTTTATAGTCATGAAAATACAGAAAACTCTTAGAATGAGAAGGTGTGTCCAAACTTTTGGTCTGTACTGTATATACATTTTTTTATATATATATTTTAATACATAGTTTTTACTGTACCTGGACCACCTATAGAAATCCCAGTTATGCTCTATTCAGATCACGTTGTTTAGATCCAGTTAGCACATCTGATGTCTATGTTAATGCATGGCCATCCCTTAGCACACGTTTTTGCATCCATTTTTTGCATCCATTAAACAGATGTAAAAAAACATGATCTGAATAGAGTCTAGAGTGATAAACAGTCCTCTGTGGTGACTTTAGTCACTGGCAAAGTTGAACAGTTCAGCCATGTCAAGGGGTACCCAGCAGTCACATGATCATGGGTCCAATAGAGGCAGGGTCAGCCAATTACTAACTCATGTATGGAGCCAACATGGTGACCCCATAATCAGTGACCTACCAAACAGCTAGATTAGTTAAGTATGAGGGGTCCGATCTCTGGCCCTTACCCCCATTGCATGGAATGAGATGCTCGCGATACAGTACAACAGGGTGAGCATGTACTGTCCCTTTCCATAGGTGAACATTCTGAGGAAATATGAAAAGAACAGCAGGGGGCACCATGACAAGTATATGATGGTGTATCTAAGCACGGCTACAGCTTTCAAAATCCCTCTAGTGGATTGTTTTGTCGGTAGACATTATTTTGTATACTTGCTACAGTTTCATGACTGTGCGAGGACCGGCACTTATATGGTGGAGATCCTGGACAGAACGGAAAATAATAAACAATAGCGCTACCTACTGTCTATAAGAGGACATGTCAGGAACTCCTATACTGATACCTGTAGCTTACAATGACTGCTATATACTGAAGTGGAATGAAGACCTGACCAGCCATGATGGAGGGGCTCTAGGATAAGGATAAAAACCTCAACAAATTAGGGGCATCATACACTGTTTTGGCAAAAGGGCCCTCAATCGCCTCTCATATTAGGTCAGCTATACAGATACTGATATGTCTCTTGGTACATTTTCTCTCTTTTTCTCTCCAGGGCTGACCGATCGTAGAATAAAAGTGACAACAGAAGGTCTCATGAACATCTTCATTGTAATTGATACCTCTAGAAGTGTAGGAGAGAGAAACTTCCGGATTGCTAAGGACGCCAGCGTAGTGTTCATAGAAAAGGTACGGTGAACATACAGTACAGATTTTCAGTTGTTTCACACTTTTTTGTTAAGTATATAATTCCACATGTGTTAATTCATAGTTTTGATGCCTTCAGTGTGAATCTACAATTTTTATAGTCATGAAAATACAGAAAACTCTTGGAATGAGAAGGTGTGTCCAAACTTTTGGTCTGTACTGTATAGAGTTATGGCCTCTGTCCGATGAGGCTACTCTAGGCTGGGATGGTCTTATATTGGATAGGATCTTGTGGGGTGCCATCTGCTGAATCCCCCCATATGGTTAACATAGAAATCTATATCAAATATATAGTATAGTGATGGTAACTTCGGCTCGGCTGAATCATTTGGATCCGCTCTCCCGGACAGCTCATTATAAATTGATGCTGTCTACTATGTGTGGACAGTCACATCGCCATCCACTCCTCCTTTTACCATAATGCTTTTCTCCTGTCTGCTGATAGCCACAGGACATTACAATTAAGCTTAATGACCCATTCAGACATGGGGTAAGACCTCTAGGGGGTAGGGTTACTCACATATGGGGCGGGATTTGTGATGAAGCAGGCGGGGTTAAGTGAGCTTTCGGGCTCCCAGTCAAGAGCCAACGCCCGTCGATCCAGCTTCAAACAGCCGGCACATAGACTCGTTCACAAACGACTCATCATTAATATAGTACAGATTTATTAGTATCCAAGATGGTGTTCAAATTGTAGTGCCATAAATTGTAATATAATACACCGCCATACAGTTGTCTAAATAACACTGATATACTGCACAAAAATATACTATGGAGAATAGACATACAATGCAAATAAAAAAACAGCACGGAGCGCCCAAACTATACTGAATAATACCAATATTACCTCTTATCCTGCTTTCAGTACAAATTCTCAAACTGAGTTATGGTTCTAGAGGTTCTCTGTATCACTATCTTTACAGATGGCCAGTTTCGACTTCACCCCTTGCTATGGGGTCATCTCATATGCTTCATTTGTAAAACCAATTGTGCGGCTCTCGGATGACGACAGCACGGATGCTGATGCGGTCATTAAAAAGATATATGACTTTAAATATTCAGGTAATGTAGTTCATGTCCACTAACCTATCTATCTGCAGGACTGGGGTGATATGCTGGTTCGGGCCCCCCCGCGGGGGGGGGGGGGGGGGGGGGGGCCCTCTGGTGACACTAACCTATCTATCTGCAGGGCTGGGGTGATATGCTGGTTCTGGTGACACTAACCTATCTATCTGCAGGACTGGGGTGATATGCTGGGTCTGGTGACACTAACCTATCTATCTGCAGGGTTGGGGTGATATGCTGATTCTGGTGACACTAACCTATCTATCTGCAGGGCTGGGGTGATATGCTGGTTCTGGTGACACTAACCTATCTATCTGCAGGGCTGGGGTGATATGCTGGGTCTGGTGACACTAACCTATCTATCTGCAGGGTTGGGGTGATATGCTGATTCTGGTGACACCAACCTATCTATCTGCTGGGCTGGGGTGATATGCTGGGTCTGGTGACACTAACCTATCTATCTGCAGGGCTGGGGTGATATGCTGGTTCTGGTGCTACAGCAGAAGACACAAAAATTTTAATGGTACTGTGGTCAATTTCCTAAGGGTTGTTGGAGGATGAGCTCCAGAATCCTTTTATCTGGTGGGCCTGATACTGACTGGAGTAGCTGTGAATGGATAGCCAAACACTCCATTATTTGGGTACAAGGGACCCCATTTCTTATGCTCAGTGGGGGTCCCAGTGGTTAGATGTCCACCAATCAGCAAGTTATCCCCTATTCTGTGGATATGAGGTGACTTGTTGTAACTCACATACTGCTTTAACAGAGTGGATTCAGGACAATCACCTCCTGCAGAGTAGGGATTGCTTACACTGAGCATCTCTCGCTCTGGAGGACCTGTCCTATATTACACAGATTATTAATTCCAGGTTTGCCTCATATTCCGTTCTTCACCAGGACCACCAGCATAGGGACACTTTGTGGTCCGCTTACTGCAAGGAACCCTTTACAAGTTGGGTCTTTTCGACAGGACTTCATGACCGAAGTCGAAAAACATTTAGCTTGGTAAGGGCCTGTAGACCATCTGTATTACTTCTTGTTTTTCTGACCTTCATCTTATTTGTTTTCTAGAACATGAAGATAAAACAGGAACAAATACTCGGGGTGGTCTGAGAGAAGTTTTCTATATGTTGTCTCTGCAAAGTGTGAGAAACACCAAAAAGTTCACGGAGACAAGAAATGTTATCCTTGTGATGACAGATGGCAAGTATCAGGCTATAGTTGGCTTATCAGTGCTTGATCCTTCTATCATCTCAGCCGTGCTTCTATTTGTACATGACCCATCTTCCTCCACAAATTCCCAGGCAGGGTTGGACATCAGAAGGTACTGTGGTGAGCCCAGGCCCCCACAATATAATAGGTCCTAAAGGTCCAGCACAAGATGACCTCATTTGGAGATGACTTGAGACAACCACATGCAACTAAAGTCTATTTCTTATACAACGATTAGTAAATAACCTATTCGATCTTACAGATGGAACAAAATGAAGGGTGGGCCCTCAGAATGATCTACTTTGGTGCCCTAAATTACCCCAATCCAACACTGTTATCATCCTTCTAAAATTTGCAGCCAGTGCTGTGTCTTCACCCTCACTCTTCTTGTCACCACCATCACATTCATTGCCATCATGTCCTATTTACAGCAACTGTTTGTCATCCCTTTAGGAAAACATAACATGGGTGGAGACCCGACTGTGGAGGTGAAGAAGATCAGAGAAATTCTAAAAATCACCAATAATCAAAATCGGGAAGATTATCTGGGTATGGAATATATATGGTATATATTTGTATCTGGTTTCTATTGTCCCAGTCTTTTACAGTCTTTCCCTATAGTTTTTTTTTTTTTTTTATCTGAAAGCACTGAGACTCGTACTCGTCCATACACAGAGATAGTTTTATCCCAGTAAAGTCTATGGAAAGGGGAGGTAGAGGAGAAGAAACAGGCAGAGAACGCAGAGATAAATCGGGGTCTAATCTCTCCGCAGAACTGGATTATATTTCATGTCATAACCCAGCACTTTCAAGCTATAGCCATGTCTCCTTATCTTTCTGCTCTCCTTCCTTCATCTAAAATAAATTTAAATACAGTGATCAGTGCAGGGGAAAACGAGAGAAAGAAGCATTTTTCTATAAAATAAGACATATTACAAAGTTCACTATTCATTGAAGTTTGATACCATCCCTGCTCGATTCTTTTCAATGGTTCCCCCGAAGATAGCCGGAGTCCAGTGCTCTGCTATAGGCAGCGCTTCCATTGTAATGAATGTAATTGGGGCTCCCCTTTCTAACCATTGCTCCATTCAAACTGCGGAGTAAATCCCATCTGTGGACCCTCACTGATCTGCAACTTATCCCCAGTGGGAAAACATATGGGGAAAACCCTTTAACTATTAAAGGGGTATTCCAGTTAGAACAAATTACCACTTATCCATAGGATAGGAGATAGCTTGCTGATTGGTCAATGTTGTCCTGTTGTAGGGGATGTCGGGCTACAGATAAATGCTCAAGAACAATCTTTTTATATTAATTGAAGTGTATTTTCTTTGCATAAACATAATTTTTTCCCAATTAATCAAATGGGGAGTCAGCACAGAAGAGCCAGGGACTAAAATTTTGCCAGAATCATCACATCTCTATTGATCAGTAATATTGGTTGATATGAATCTACTTTCATGGCATTTTTTTAGCTTTTCAATATCAGAACTGTCTGTCTCATAGAATGAGGTATCCTATTACACCCTGCCATCATATTACACCCTGCTGTCCTATTACCTGCTTCATGCGGGTGTTCCTTCAGGCTTCCACCGTATGTGTACGGTGAATGTTAGGAATGGGTTAATGGAGATTACCCCCTGGCTTTTTGTAAAACAATTGCCCCTAGAGGTCATATTTTACTAGCAATGCAGAGATAATCATCTTTCAATGGATATGCAAGACAGCCGCAAGTGCTCCGGCTCTCCCTTGGAATCTCTTCCCAATGCTGCCCTAATAGCTGTTATTGACATTTTCAGACTTTCTGTATCACGACAATCTGTAGGCAAATCTGGCTCCGCCCCCAGTGCACTTACAGGGAGATTTGCATATTTGTTAAAAGACGATTACCTCTGAATTGCTTCATCAGTTTGTGGCCACAAAAGTTTATTTCTGCTCCTATAAAAGGCCCCTACGTTGCACTAGTATTGGTTTAGGGGGCATTTTGACTCCCTTTAATGATTTTTCTCCTATATACAGATATCTATGTCTTTGGCCTTGGTGATGATATACATGATTCTGAGAAGCATGTCTTCAAGATGGAATCTGCAGATCATATGAAGGAGGCCTTTGATGAAATGTTAGGTAAGAGAATTTACACCTGTCCCTCCCTATTGGTGCGATGTGATGATGTCATTATGTCTGCCAGTGTGGAGCTACAGGAAGACTGGGTGACGGGACACCAATATTGTAAGGGGTACATGTAAGTGTAGTAATGGCTGTTTAGAGGGTTTGGGGGGGTCTATAGACTTACATGACCAGGGTCACAGGTATGCACACCAACCTCTCCTTTATGTGCCAGTGATGGGGATCATTGGGGTGCAGACTCTAGTGATGGGATTTGGGAACTACCATATTTTTCCCTCTGTGTATTTACTTGTTATTACCACTTACTATTAGATGAAGCAGAAGTTCTTCAGATGTGCGGACTTTCCAAAGACCCATCTAAATATAAAGAAGGAGCGGAAGAAACGTATCCCTGGATTGCTAAAATTACAGTCACTGTAAGTGGCCACCGCCAAGCTCCTGATGGGGTATAAATGTGCCACTTTGCACTGTCACCCTGATGCTAGGTTGACGGTAGCATTGTCTCTCCATTGTTTGGGTCCGTGAGGGAATCAGAACAATGGTAAGGCAGAGAGCTAAAACAGCAGTAACACATGGAGTCCAACGGACCCCATTGGCTATAAAACTGAAACCACTGGAAGATTCAATCCTCCGTGAAGGACTGCCAGAAAGCAATATACCTCAATCGCACTGTAGCTGTAGAAAGCACATAAGGGCAGATTTACTAATGGTGATTAACATTTGGACAGCATAAATGGTGATCGGACAACCAGGCAGATGGGCCTAATCTATCATATTGGCATGTGGTTGGTGCACAGCCCTTTTGGCGCCAAAAATCTTTCTGCCACTTTGCTCGCCACTGTTTACAGGAGTGCACAGAGCAGGGCAGAGACCAAGGAGAGCCAGGGCGGGGATGGCTCAGCCCCCAAAATGTTCCATAACTCACATCAGAAAAGTGACTAGTGTAGATGTCCATCCTGGTATATGGGAGTTATTGAGAGGCTGGAACCTCTTAATAATTTGAGCTTCTTGCACCAGGGTGTGGGGGGTCACTGAGAAAGAATGATGGAGGAAATGCCAGTCTTAGTAAATTCCTCCCAATGTTTGATAGATTCTGTACAATTATGTCACACCTCTTGGGTGGTTTATCCTACCCCAGCACATTGTCCCATTAAAATGGCTAATTTTTTAATTCGCCAAGCCCTTTTATGAGGAAGCCCCAAACTTCTGGTCTTGTGCAAATCGATAATAAATTGATTTGTGCCAAAATTATGGCACAATAAAGCCAGTAAATCTCCTCTTCAGTGTTTCAGTGCTAGAAGACCGTACACATGATGGGGGGCACTGGGGTGGGACTTTCATGAGACATTGGGGAAGTCCCAAAACTGCCTCTTCTGCTCCTCATGAATGATATATCACCATTATTGTGAAAAATAGTCATATAATAGAAATCTGCAGATACAGTGACAATAGGCTGCCAAAAATGTAAAGAAGACAGTAAGGGCTTTGCATTTTATTGCATCTGTCATGTCTAACACGTATTGTTGTCCCTACAGACCCATCTGTCTTCCATGTACAACGGGGACGTCCTGGGCTTTAAAGCAACAAGGAATAGCGGTGACATGCAGCGATCATGGTGAGTTTGGAGGGAAGGACTAAACATGGTGGATTCATTTACTTCTATCTACACTGAATAGCCACTTTATTAGTGAACCCCATGCAACCAGGGTGTGCCAAGAAAACCTTTCCCCATAAAATCTGAACTATTCTCACTTGATAGGAAGGGTTCATCGATTCCTGCTGCTTGTGCTAAATACTGGCCCACCCTATCAGCATGGTGCCTCAGAAATCTGGATCCATCTAACCAGGCCATATTTCTCCACTGCTCAGTGATACAATTTTTGATCTTTTGCCCAATGGAGTCTTGTCCTTCTGTTTCCCTTAGACAGTGATGGCACTTGTGTAGGTGTCTGATGTTATAGTCCATCCGTGCTAAGGAACAAGGCGTTTGGATACGTTAGTTGAACACTAGTGTTTTTGCTTGCCCGTGCACCACATGTATATCACAACAGTTCCGGACATCCTCTCCTGACCATGCATGTCCTGCTAAGAATTCAGGGAAGGAATACAAATAAGACTTGTCAGGATTTTTTTTATTTATGGCCTTAGAATATGATCTTAGGAGGCCGATAGCAGGCCCTGCATGGATCAGCTGTCCTGGTCTATGTACTATACAGTGCACAGAGCAGGAAGCAGATGGCTCCATGTCCTGGAGACAGGATCACAAGGTCTACAGTCCAAATGTCATTGAGAAATGGAAAATGTAAAAGTTCTTGATCCCATAACATTTTATATATTGCAGAGAAGACGCTGCTCTCCGCAGAACTGGTGAAGGCCATGTTTGTTGCAGAGGAAAGGGATAAGCAATATGAACGGAAGGATGTGCTCATAAAGCGCGGGAATAAGGTACGGACAATGAGGAAAAATGACATTGTGTATTAGGCAGATTTCCCATGGACATAACACTGCTGTAGCTTAGGATCTATATTATGGCTGAAGATGCGGACCCTGATCTGTGCAGTCTTATTTTACAGTCACATGAAACCAGACGTAAAGTATTTTTGAGATTTTTAAAAAAAAAATTTAAAACGTAAATGTAACGTCTCTGCCTGTTCAGGTCTCGGCGCCACCCTCCGCTCGCATGCTGTGGCGAAGGAGGCGTGTTCGGTTTGATTCCTTGCGTAGGTTTCTTGTTGCTCAGTCTGAACATGGTCCTAGACTATGTAATGGATTTCTGGCCACACCCGTGTTCTGAGCATTTCTCTCTGGACTGCATAGAGTTAATCTCTTCCTGGCCTGTGTGATTAACAGCCTGTGTACCTATCAGGTCTGGGGCTGGGCCCAGACTTTCTATATACAGGATGTCACTTTCTCAGCAAGTCGCCGGTTATTGCATTGTCTTTGCCTGCTCTCCTTGTTATATCCCTTACTACTTTGTTACTTGATTCTCTGACCCTTTGGCTTGCCTTTTGACTATTCTCTTGGATTTTGACTTTGTACTGCATTGCTCGTTTGTTACCGACCCCTTGGCTTCCTGACCTCTCTTTTGTCGTTTGTTTTGTCTTGTCCTGTTCTGTGTGTCACTTACCCAGTAAAGGGCTTGTCTTCTAGTTGTCCTTTTACCGTTTAGGGTAACTGAGGCAATAGGAAGGGACAGTGGCTGGGGTGAGATTAGGGCTCACTTGTCTCTGTCCTTCCTCCCAGACTGCTGCAGTAGTGTCAGGGTATTGCTACGTTTGGCAAGACCCTTACAGTAAATGACATGTTAGCTATTTTTTGCAAGACGATACGATTACGGCCTTACCAAATGTATTTAATTTTTATGTTTAAACTCCTTAATAAATCCAAAATAGCTGCTTTCTGAAGGGGTTAAGGTGTCAATATCAGTACAACCAAGGTCTACACAAAACACTCACAAAATCCTTTTCTCCTCCACAGAGACTCGCCTGTCTAGACGATACCAAAAAGCTAGACAAATTCCGGAATATTCCAGATATTAAAGATCTGATCACTGTCAACTTCTTATGTACTGGAGGGATAGAACTTGAGGTGGAGCCACAAACCTGCAAAGGTAAGTCGTCTTCAAACTTTAAGTAACTTTCCATAACAACTTTTCATACAGTGTGTCCAATACCACCACCAGCCAGTAGGCCCTGGGCTATGTTCACACCTGCGCCATGCTGTCTGTTGTCCTGGTCCATCAGAGGACCAGGACAACAGACAGACGGGCTATTGCAATACAGAGCCCCACTAAAATGGCATCCATCAGGTGTCTGATGTTTATAAACTGAAATTGATGAAAAAGCTATGCGTGCAGGACTTTTTCATCCACTGATGTGAACTACCCACCACTTTTTTTTTGATTGAGAGGGAATTAGTTTTTTTTTTTTGCTTTAATGCAACAAAAATACAGATATGTTGATCCATTTGAATCAGTTTTTATGTATTTTTGTAAAAAAACAAAAACAAAAAAAAAAACGACTTTTTTACTGGATGGAAAAAGACCAGATGTCTTTGCTTTACCAACCCAAAAAAAAAAAAAAAAAAAAAAGCAGAGAACCGATTAGTTTTGTTGCTGCATTAAGCAAAAAAAAAAAAAAAATTCCCGGTCTGAAACAAAAAATTTGGTGTGAAAGCAGCCTTATTCTCGTATTCCCTTATTTCCTTATTCCCTTATTCTCTTATTCCCTTAATCTCTTATTCCCTTATTCCTTTATTCTCTTATTCTCTTATTCCCTTATTCTCTTATTCCCTTAGTTTTTTATTCCCTTATTCTCTTATTTTCTTATTCTCTTATTCTCTTATTCCCTTAATACCTTATTCCCTTATTCTCTTATTCTCTTATTCCCTTATTCTCTTATTTTATTATTCCCTTATTTTCTTATCCCCTTATCCCCTTATTCCCTTATTCTCTTATTCCCTTATTCTCTTAACCCCTTATTCTCTTATTCTCTTATTCCCTTATTCTCTTATCCCCTTATTCTCTTATTCCCTTATTCTCTTATTCCCTTATTCCTTTATTCTCTTATTTTCTTATTCCCTTATTCTCTTATTCCCTTATTCTCTTATTCCCTTATCTCCTTATTCCCTTATTCTTTTATTCCCTTATTCTCTTATCCCCTTATTCTCTTATCCCCTTATTCTCTTATCACCTTACTATCTTATTCTCTTATTCCCTTATTCTCTTATTCCCTTATTCTCTTATTCTCTTATTCCCTTATTTTCTCATTACCTTATTCCCTTATCCCCTTATTCCCTTATTCTCTTATTCCCTTATTCTCTTAACCCCCTATTCTCTTATTCTCTTATTCCCTTATTCTCTTATCCCCTTATTCTCTTATTCCCTTATTCTCTTATTCCCTTATTCCCTTATTCTCTTATTTTCTTATTCCCTTATTCTTTTATTCCCTTATTCTCTTATTCCCTTATTCTCTTATTTTCTTATTCCCTTATTTTCTTATTCCCTTATTATCTTATTCCCTTATTCTCTTATTCCCTTATTCTCTTATTCCCTTATTCTCTTATTTTCTTATCCCCTTATTCTCTTATTCCCTTATTCTCTTAACCCCTTATTCTCTTATTCCCTTATTTTTTTATCCCCTTATTCTCTTATCCCCTTATTCTCTTATTTTCTTATTCCCTTATTCTCTTATTCCCTTATTCTCTTAACCCCTTATTCTCTTATTCCCTTATTCTTATTCCCTTATTCTCTTATTCTCTTATTCCCTTATTCTCTTATCCCCTTATTCTCTTATTCCCTTATTCTCTTATTCTCTTATTCCCTTATTCCCTTATTCTCTTATTCCCTTATTCTCTTATTCCCTTATTCTCTTATTCTCATATTCCCTTATTCTCTTATTCCCTTATTCTCTTATTCCCTTATTCTCTTATTCTCTTATTCCCTTATTCTCTTATTCCCTTATTCTCTTATTCCCTTATTCTCTTATTCCCTTATCCCCTTATTCCCTTATTTTTTTATTCCCTTATTCTCTTATCCCCTTATTCTCTTATCCCCTTATTCTCTTATTCCCTTATTCTCTTATTCCCTTATTCTCTTATCCCCTTATTCTCTTATTCCCTTATGCTCTTATTCCCTTATTCTCTTATTCCCTTATTTTCTTATTGCCTTATTCCCTTATTTTCTTATTCCCTTATTCCCTTATTCCCTTATTCTCTTATTCCCTTATTCTCTTATTCCCTTATCCCCTTATTCCCTTATTCTTTTATTCCCTTATTCTCTTATCCCCTTATTCTCTTATTCCCTTATTCTCTTATCCCCTTATTCCCTTATTCTTTTATTCCCTTATTCTCTTATTCCCTTATTCTCTTATTCTCTTATTTTCTTATCCCCTTATTCCCGTATTCTCTTATTCCCTTATTCTCTTAACCCCTTATTGTCTTATTCCCTTATTCCCTTATTCTTTTATTCCCTTATTCTCTTATTCCCTTATTCTCTTATTTTCTTATCCCCTTATTCCCTTATTCTCTTATCCCCTTATTCTCTTATTCCCTTACTCTCTTATTCCCTTATTCTCTTATTCCCTTATTCTCTTATTCCCTTATTCTCTTATTCTCTCATTCCCTTATTCTCTTATTCCCTTATTCTCTTATTCCCTTATTCTCTTAAGCCCTTATTCTCTTATTCCCTTATTCTTTTATTCCCTTATTCTCTTATTCCCTTATTCTCTTATTTTCTTATCCCCTTATCCCCTTATTCCCTTATTCTCTTATTCCCTTATTCTCTTAACCCCTTATTCTCTTATTCTCTTATTCCCTTATTCTTATTCCCTTATTCTCTTATTCCCTTATTCTCTTATCCCCTTATTCTCTTATTCCCTTATTCTCTTATTCCCTTATTCCCTTATTCTCTTATTCCCTTATTCTCTTATTCCCTTATTCTCTTATTTTTTTATTCCCTTATTCTCATATTCCCTTATTCTCTTATTCCCTTATTCTCTTATTCCCTTATTCTCTTATCCCCTTATTCTCTTATTCCCTTATCCCCTTATTCTTTTATTCCCTTATTCTCTTATCCCCTTATTCTCTTATTCCCTTATTCTCTTATTCCCTTATTCTCTTATTCTCTTATTTTTTTATTCCCTTATTCTCATATTCCCTTATTCTCTTATTCTCTTATTCTCTTATTCCCTTATTCTCTTATTCTCTTATTCCCTTATTCTCTTATTCCCTTATTCTCTTATTCTCTTAATTTTTTATTCCCTTATCCCCTTTTTCCCTTATTCTTTTATTCCCTTATTATCTTATCCCCTTATTCTCTTATCCCCTTATTCTCTTATCCCCTTATTCCCTTATTCTCTTATTCCCTTATTCTCTTATTCCCTTATCCCCTTATTCCCTTATTCTCTTATTCCCTTATTCTCTTAAGCCCTTATTCTCTTATTCCCTTATTCTTTTATTCCCTTATTCTCTTATTCCCTTATTCTCTTATTTTCTTATCCCCTTATCCCCTTATTCCCTTATTCTCTTATTCCCTTATTCTCTTAACCCCGGATTCTCTTATTCTCTTATTCCCTTATTCTTATTCCCTTATTCTCTTATTCCCTTATTCTCTTATCCCCTTATTCTCTTATTCCCTTATTCTCTTATTTCCTTATTCCCTTATTCTCTTATTCCCTTATTTTCTTATTCTCTTATTTTTTTATTCCCTTATTCTCATATTCCCTTATTCTCTTATTCCCTTATTCTCTTATTCCCTTATTCTCTTATTCCCTTATCCCCTTATTCCCTTATTCTTTTATTCCCTTATTCTCTTATCCCCTTATTCTCTTATCCCCTTATTCCGTTATTCTCTTATTCCCTTATTCTCTTATTCTTTTATTCCCTTATTCTCTTATCCCCTTATTCTCTTATCCCCTTATTCTCTTATCCCCTTATTCCCTTATTCTCTTATTCCCTTATTCTCTTATTCCCTTATTTTCTTATTGCCTTATTCCCTTATTTTCTTATTCCCTTATTCTCTTATTCCCTTATTCTATTATTCCCTTATTCTCTTATTCCCTTATTCTCTTATTCCCTTATTCCCTTATCCCCTTATTCCCTTATTCTTTTATTCCCTTATTCTCTTATCCCCTTATTCTCTTATCCCCTTATTCTCTTATTCTCTTATTCCCTTATTCCCTTATTCTTTTATTCCCTTATTCTCTTATTCCCTTATTCTCTTATTCTCTTATTTTCTTATTCCCTTATTTTCTTATTCCCTTATTCTCTTATCCCCTTATTCTCTTATTCCCTTATTCCCTTATTCTTTTATTCCCTTATTCTCTTATTCCCTTATTCTCTTATTCTCTTATTTTCTTATTCCCTTATTTTCTTATTCCCTTATTCTCTTATCCCCTTATTCTCTTATTCCCGTATTCTCTTATTCCTTATCCCCTTATTCCCTTATTCTCTTATTCCCTTATTCTCTTAACCCCTTATTCTCTTATTCCCTTATTCTCTTATTCCCTTATTTTCTTATTCCCTTATTCTCTTATTCCCTTATTTTCTTATTCCCTTATTCTCTTTTTCCCTTATTTTCTTATTCCCTTATTCTCTTATTCCCTTATTCCCTTATTCTCTTATTCTCTTATTCCCTTATTCTCTTATTCTCTTATCCCCTTATTCTCTTATTCCCTTATTCTCTTATCCCCTTATTCTCTTATTCCCTTATTCTCTTATTCCTTTATTCTCTTATTCCTTTATTCCCTTATTCTCTTATTCCCTTATTCTCTTATTCTCTTATTTTCTTATTCTCTTATCCCCATATTCCCATATTCCCTTATTCTTTTATTCCCTTATTCTCTTATTCCCCTATTCTCTTATTTTCTTATTCCCATATTTTCTTATTCCCTTATCCCCTTATTCTCTTATTCCCTTATTCTCTTAACCCCTTATTCTCTTATTCCCTTATTCTCTTAACCCCTTATTCTCTTATTCTCTTATTCCCTTATTCTTATTCCCTTATTCTCTTATTCCCTTATCCCCGTATTCCCTTATTCTCTTTTTCCCTTATTCTCTTAGCTCCTTATTCTCTTATTCCCTTATTCTCTTATTCCCTTATTCTCTTATTCCCTTATTTTCTTATTCCCTTATTCTCTTTTTCCCTTATTTTCTTATTCCCTTATTCTCTTATTCCCTTATTTTCTAATTCCCTTATTCTCTTTTTCCCTTATTTTCTTATTCTCTTATTTTCTTATTCTCTTATTCCCTTATACTCTTATCACCTTATTCTCTTATTCCCTTATTCTCTTATTCCCTTATTCTCTTATTCTCTTATTCCCTTATTTTCTTATTCTCTTATTTTCTTATTCCCTTATTCTCTTATTCCCTTATTCCCTACAGAGCTGGCTTGCAGGATAGAGGGAGATAAGTAAGAAGAGACCACCCTGAGAGAGGGTTGCTGGAAATAGCAGCAGGACTAAGGCAAAATTCACACAATTATGGAGAGAAATAGCCATGAAAAATGGACAAAATTGTCATTTTTTTTCACGCCCATTTTGCATCTATCTGGGACCTGTTTCCCTCTTTCAGTGCCCTATTTGCCACTTCTTATGAAAGTAGGTGGAGCAGAGACCGGTGTGGGCCGGGACTGGGACACCTTAGCCCAATAAATTTGTTATAACTCATGAAAGAAAACTGGTGTCAGTTATTTAGGAAAGATTTCTATTCTACAGGATTGTACCCAAATTATTCAGAAGCCGGAGCTAGTGCAGTTAGTGCCAGTCTGTGAGTACAGAACAACAGGCCTAATAAATTCTCTTTATCACCATTTTTGATGTTGGTGTGAATAAGGCCTAAGATGAAGGGTAGTCACAGTAGGCGGCTGGTGGGGGCAGAAATACAGATTGGTAAAAACCACACTATTGAAATAGACTTTCAATGTATGAGAGGCCTAATGTAACCAATGTAGAGGGATGAGAGTGAATCCTACTACAGAGATATGGCTGGATGGCCACTGGACCCTACATGGAGATCTGTGTATATGTGGACAGGATGGAATGCAGTATATATTATATATCACCTACTGACTTCTGGATCATGATTGTGAACTGGGAAATACTGGATCATTATAGGAATGGTGTCTAGTACAATTATATGACCAAAGTCATCTTGTCTCCATATCACAGGCGACGGCGGAGGTCCTCTTATCGTGCCCTTCAAGCAATGCTACATTCAGGTAAGTGGCTGTCATATACTGTAGCAGTTCTTGTTTTTTGTACTGGATTTTCTTCACATTCAGTCAATTGAGACATTGTCCACAGTGCCACCATTTCAGGTTGGATGTGCCCACCATTTCCTATCCACATGTAATACAAATTAGCAAGAAAGACAGGGTTCATGTCTAAAAAGTGTGAACAGGTGCCATATTCATGTCTTATAGGTGATTGTAACTACCAACCACTGAAGACTCCTATGAGGCCACTTGTCTATGACCAGACATCAGACTTAGGTGTTTTTATTTGTACTGACTTCTCCTTTGCCTTTCAGGTGGGTGTTATCAGCTGGGGGACAATCAACACCTGTAGTGGAACCAGAACAAATCCTGGACCGGTACCGGCGCTGTCTCGGGACTTCCATACTGACCTTTTCCGAATGTTGGACTGGCTAAAGAAAAAATTGGTTGATTTGGAATTCCTGAATTAATCTTCCAGACATTGGAACAAATAATATCCAGGACCCCTCCAATGGCCTGCACCATATACACTGTAAAATATAGCTTTCAGAATAATGTAAAACAACATAGGATCTTCTGCACCAATACAATAAATGTATTAATTTACCTTGAATTAACCCTGTTGATCCTCTGAGTTGCTGGAATGAGTCTGTGGAGCGGCTGGTTACATACAGAATATAGCAGGGTCTTTTTCCAAAGCTTGAATTAGAGCATATTCAGACATTGAACTTCATGTGTGATTAAAAAACTGCTCGTTGTGGTTTTCACAGTATAAACATGTTATATAAATGTTTCACTTGTAAAAACCGCTTTGAAAAACACAGCAAAACTGCACGCACTGGGAAGAAAAATCTCAGAGCAAAATGGCTTCATGCCAAGAACACCATATGTATGCTCGAGTAGAGGAGGAGGTCAAGGTTGAATACCCCTGTGGCAGATGTTGCCACTCAGTAAGCTTACATTAGAGATCTGAAGAAGAGAGAGGAAAATTTGAAGGTGACCGACAATCTTGAGAGGAACATCACTAAGCAAGTAGTTAGATATGGAGGGTGGAAAAATGGGTCAGGAGGACCAGACAAGTAGCTGGGTAAATGCAAATGGAGGAAGTGGGTAGAAAGGGCTGCAAGAAATGGAGGGTCACTCCTGCTGCTGTGCTTCCAAGCAAAGTTAGTCATTTGGTGATAATACAAGGAAGTCAGTCTCAGTAATGGCAGCCCTAGTGGACAGTGCTATCCCCAATAGCCGGGAGGACAGTCCTGAAACTAACTGAGGGGTCGAAACTCACGAATATTCAATGAAACGAATGTCGTGAGGTACACCCATCGCTGGTCAACAGGTTATTCACAACACACTAAGCCAACTTTTCATTGGGGTCTGGACTATTTCCTGTATATAATCTGGACCTGAATGGAAGGGGTCTGCCGTGCAGGAAAAAGAATTCTAGTCGGAGTGGTGGAGTATTTACACTACAGTTGTGGAGGGAGGACAAGGAAGAAAATAAATCAGTAGATGGGATGGAGTAGTGTCTGACTCTATTGGTGGGTGGAGAAGTGACCTTTGATGGTGGATAAGGAGATTCATGTGTTACAACCACTGAAGATAGTTGTGCCTACACAATCTCAAGAAATCACATGACTGAAGTTGAATGTCAAAAACTGGAGGCAACTTTTAGTGTGTGCTCACATATGCCAGAAGTTCAAGAAGAAAAATTCTGGAGGCAATAGTGGATAAAGACTGTGAGGGTCATGAGCATAACTAAATGCTCATGAAACCTTGTGCAAAAGCTCAATTTGGGCCCACTCTGCAACTTCTTCTAAGCATCAACCATGTCCCATCAGTACATTTTAGCAGTGTTTACAATTCCCTTTCCTTCTGTGTCTGAGCCCAAATCTGTTCACAACATGTCCATGTGTAAGCCGTGACAGGGGTGGGCTCCCCAGAATACAGCGACGTCACAGACAAGAAGGACGACTCAATACCACTTCAGCTAAAACGGACTTTACTAAGACCTCGGTAAAAGAACCACACAGAATTTCACACACACGCGACTGGATAGCTGAGACCCCTGTGCTGCATAACCTGGTAGGCTCTATATGTCCAAACTACCTCACTATAGTTTGCCTACTAACATTCCCATCTAGGATGGCCATCCGAAATACCTATGAATACCTCTGATCAAGCAGGAAGAATTTGTGTGTAAATCTGGCTTACCAGTGATGCAGCATGGGGGATAATAAACGTATAGGAAACTCTAAACCCAGACCTCTCTGTTCCCCCTAGTGAATAACAGAAGCCAGTCCTGAGCAAGTGGTACCAGGCAATTTGATGGACTTGGTATAACTCAGAAATGCACAGGATCCTCTGAGGATAGGTTGCAACAAGAAACGATTAAGAATCCGGAGTCCTTAATAATGCAAATAACAATTAACTGAGGATACTGTCTTTAACTGATAGCAACAGGCCGAACTAAGTGTCAATGAAAGGTGCTAACACCCTAGTGCTATGCTTTGGCGCCAAAGCTAACTGTTAACTGTAGGCCACCGCTGCGCGTCAGACCTGAGCTCAGGCTTACTGACCCGGGTCGTGGACCTGTCCGGCTGGAATAGCCGCACCTGTTGCTAATGACGCGGGGTCTCCTCCACTGCGAGCGGCACCGCCTCTGGACTGTCATAAGTTCAGTCGCAGCTCCCAATGAGGCACCTCATGAGGCCCGGCTTTTGTCGCTCCCCAGCGGCGCTCTCTTGCGCGATCTTCTCCCATCTAGGGTGAGGAGTGTAGAAGAGGTTGTCTCTGTTCACCCAGCACTATTCTTGGTGCCAGCAGAAAGTTTTCCAGCGTGGGTGGCGACAGATCCTATTCCAGCATCTCTGCCTTGCTATGAGACTAATTACTAAGATGGCCACATCAGAGCTTCCTGTGTAACACTTCCTCCTACCAACAAGTCCCTAACAAAAATTGTGTAGGGAGCAGCAGGGGGGAAACAGCGGCTTCTTGTGGCTGAATGGCAATACTCCATTGTACTCATTCAGAATATAGAGGTGTGTGGTTTCCATCATTCACAACACCTGTTGTTGCCCCCCATATAGTAATCATGCAGTTTCTGTGCCACAGCCTCTCTCCACAGAATCCCTCCTTGACTATATGCTGCTGACCAATTGCTACTTTTGCCATTAAAGGGTTTTTTCCTTTCTGAAAGTGGAAGGTTGTATAGGAAAAATCTTCTCACTCCAGAGGGCAGGGGAAATAAATTTACAATGCAGAGCCAGCCATCAAAGGAAATCTGGAAGAAGATCAAAGGGGATTTGGGGTGTAATCTATATATCCTGCAACACTGCGGAGGAGATGGTAGATCAGCTACAGCTGCTCTGGGAGTAGTAGCTGGATAGTGATTGGGATCCAGGCTCAGCTTTATCTGCAAAGGAGAGAAAACTGATTATCTCGCAGGATAATTTTATGGAACGGTTTGTAGAAGATCCTTCTAGAAGCAATTCCAGTAGATCTGGTGAGTTGTAAAACTGTAGAGCTTTTCCAAAATATATATTTAATTACATTCTACATAAACTGTAAAAAAAAGAGCAAAAATTTTGGACAAATTAATTAATATTAATCTCAAAGTTGGCTCTACTTAAGGATATAGATTGTGAGTAGGTACTATCAGATCAATACACAGAAGATAAGATGGAGAACTTTATGTTTCGTTAGTTATACTGAGTATACCTAAAACTAAACCTCAATGGCTTACACCTACTGGTCAAAATATAATAAATGACCAAAAAGGTCCTGTAAATCTCAGGGGTCTGATTTCATCTTTGGAAATTACAAAGCACTTACTGTAATAAAATTTGCAGTCACGATTGTTCCCCTTTTATGTGGAATCATCAAGGTCTGGAAGCAGGTTCAGAGTTTTTGATAGGTGGCAGCACATTCTTGAAGTTTAGAAACGTGTTCCTTAAAGTTGTCACAGCAGATTCCACATTGTGGCCAGAATTTTTTTGTCTGGATTGCTCACTTTATATTTGGAAAAGTCTAGGTCTGGAAGCAGGTTCAGAGTCCAGTAGACAAGAGAAAATATCATTGGATTGTGTTTATGGAAACAAAGAATAGTTGAATCACAGTCTGGGCTCAGGTAAGGGGCAACTTTTTGCAAAATGAGATAGCACAGGAACCATAAACTAGGCTAGTGCAGGTAGCATGATAATCCGGCAAGCAGGAATCCTCAAAGTCTGGTTTATATTGGAGATTCGAGGACAGGACTAATGAAACGGAGGAGCATCAAATTGCTGGAACTCTGGACTCCATTTCGATGTTTATGTGTTGTTTGAATGTCTGTATATCTAAGAAGACCCCAAGTCATAAATCATCATGATTTGTGAAATTGTGTGCCATGTCCAAGAAGAAGAGACTACAGTATATCTTCCGAATAACACAACTAGTAAGTTTAACCTTTACACCACCCCATTGAATCACCAATGTAGAAATGAGGGAGGCAATAAAAAAAAATTGTATGCTTCTTCAGGATCATCACTTGTGATGAGTTCTCTTTTACCCGCCAGTTTCATTTCATTCAACTTGTTTGGTACGAACAGAAAGTGCTATACTCTGTGGTCCACTCAGACCTGAGGGTATAATAAGAAAATGCCAAGGAGAGGTAAGGAAACATTATAAACACTCATACCCAACCTCCCTCACCACTTCTGGGCCCCAAAGCTCCATTGTGGTCCTCTTCTTTTGTTTCTTGAGCTCTTCCAGTCTCCTTGGTGTTGTCACAGGCCCTGACCCAGAGAAACCGCTGAGACCTGTGATTGGACCTCAGTGGACATGTGGGGTGTGTCCTCATCATGTCACTTTGATGCAAGCATCATAACATTGGCATGCCCAATGTCACTCCTGAGGCCTAATTGCAGGCCTCAGCATTCCCCTGGGGCCAGTGTCATCACCCAGGAAGCCAGAAGATGACTGAAAAAGATTGCAGGCACTGCAAGGAGGCAAGGGAAGGGAAGGTGAGTATCATTGTTTATTATTATTGTTCACCTCCCATGGGTGTATGCTTATTATACTCTGAGGTCTGAAAAGAACATGAGAGTTTTTTGGAAAATTTGGAATGAACCTAGTTCACTTATTGGTACTTTGGTAGGCCAGTCCTACTCTGTGTATATAAATCATGTGACTTTATACTACAATAGACAGCTGTAGTCAGGCCTATTAGTCGCAGCTCTCCTGTGTACAGAACAGTAAGAGATAAGTAATGCAGAATGCCTAACCACTAACCTAAGACTGTGAAGACTAGCCATAGCAAGCAAATTTTGGATAACATCTGTCACCAGACCCAGCAAATCACCCCAGCCCTGCAGATAGATAGGTTAGTGTCACCAGGACCAACATATCACCCCAGCACTTCAGATAGATAGGTTAGTGTCACCAGAACCAGCATATCACCCCAGCACTTCAGATAGATAGGTTAGTGTCACCAGAACCAGCATATCACCCCAGCCCTGCAGATAGATAGGTTAGTGTCACCAGAGCCAGCATATCACCCCAGCCCTGCAGATAGATAGGTTAGTGTCACCAGACCCCAGTATATCACCCCAGCCCTGCAGATAGATAGGTTAGTGTCACCAGAGCCAGCATATCACCCCAGCCCTGCAGATAGATAGGTTAGTGTCACCAGAACCAGCATATCACCCCAGCCCTACAGATAGATAGGTTAGTGTCACCAGAGCCAGCATATCACCCCAGCCCTGCATATAGATAGGTTAGTATCACCAGAACCAGCATATCACCCCAGCCCTGCAGATAGATAGGTTAATGTCACCAAAACCAGCATATCACCCCAGCCCTGCAGATAGATAGGTTAATGTCACCAGAACCAGGATATCACCCCAGCCCTGCAGATAGATAGGTTAGTGTCACCAGAACCAGCATATCACCCCAGTCCTGCAGATAGATAGGTTAGTGTCACCAGAACCAGTATATCACCCCAGCCCTGCAGATAGATAGGTTAGTGTCACCAGAACCAGCATATCACCCCAGTCCTACAGATAGATAGGTTAATGTCACCAGAACCAGCATATCACCCCAGCCCTGCAGATAGATAGGTTACTGTCTCCAGAATCAGCATATCACCCCAGCCCTGCAAATAGATAGGTTAGTGTCACCAGAACCAGCATATCACCCCAGCCCTGCAGATAGATAGGTTAGTGTCACCAGAACCAGCATATCACCCCAGCCCTGCAGTTAGATAGGTTAGTGTCACCAGAACCAGCATATCACCCCAGCCCTGCAGTTAGATAGGTTAGTGTCACCAGAACCAGCATATCACCCCAGCCCTGCAGATAGATAGGTTAGGTGTTTTCTCAGTTTTTGTCAATATGCAAATGAGCTGCTTGAAGCAAAAAGGCCATTGCCACTTATTTGGAGGAATTGCAACGCCTCTGTTGCTCCAATGTGCTAATTTCCAAATTGAAAAAACCTTCATATTGAGTGGAGGCAGTGATTCACAAGGAGAAAACACAGTTTAATTCAGGTAGTGAATTCAACCTATCTGCAGAGCTGGGTTGATTTGCTGGGTTCCCTTTAATTCGCCTCCATACATCACCTTTCAGGTCTTACCATATCAGATACCAGGAGATCACTATGAGAAATAATACACTTTCAGCTCGAGCTCGCCAACGTCATGTGTACAGTGAAACATTTCTGTGGAAATTCTCTGGTTTGTAGATAAAGTGCAAAGACCAATGAGATAACGGAGTGGACAATGAGAGATTGTAATTCTGAAAATACACACATAATAGAACTGCTGCTAAACAAGGACATTTAATGACACCCCTTCTATATGACGGCAGTATGGATAGAGGGGGAGGTGTCAGGATATGTCATTTTCTGTGGTTCCATTTAATGTTTCTATGTAACAAACTGGAATTGCGGAGAAATCCTATGAGTCCTGCACTCCCCCCCCCCCCACACACAGATATATAGGTAAAGCCGTCAATAACTGTGCATGGGCAGCGGTGTAATCAGGACTCACAGGATTTCTATATGTACTGAGTGGTGTAAGCAAGACTAGCAGGCTAGGCTTCTATATGTACTTAGTGGTGGACAACAGAACTCTGGGGACAGGTGAGTATGATTTTTTTTTTTTTTTTTTTAACGTTACACTTCCCCAGCCTCCATAAGTTAAGATAAGATAATCCTTTAATAGCCCCACCATGGGGAAATTCAGTGTGTTACAGCAGCAAAGATAATACAAATACAAAAGCTCCAAGGTAGAGGCATTACAGTGACAGTAGGTACAGATAAAAAGGTAAAGGTAAACAAGTAGTAGAAGGGATATCACAACTTAAGATATTTCAGTTCTTTGTATGTAATGATCTCCGCTTAGGTCGGTGTTGGTTGTGCAGCCTGAACGCAGCGGGGAGGAAAGACTTCCGATCACGCTCCTTCTCACACCTAGGGTGGAGCAGTCGGTCACTGACAGTACTGCCCAGCGCAATCACAGTCTCATGCATGGGATGGGACTTCTTCTCCCGCATGGAGCTCACCACGGACAGTATCCTTCTGTCACCCACCACCTGCACTGGGTCCAGTGGGCTCCCCAGGACAGAGCTGGCCCTTCTAATCACATTGTCGAGTCTATTCCTATCCCTGGTTCATATACTGCTCCCCCAGCAGGCCACTCCGGAGAAGATGGCTGATGCCACTACCGAGTTGAAAAAGGCCATAAGAAGTGCCCCCCGGACTCCAAAGGCTCTCAGCTTCCTAAGCAGGTAGAGCCTGCTGTGGCCCTTCCTGTACAGGACCTCCATGTGATCTGCCCAGTCCAGCTTATTATTAAGGAGCAAACCCAGGTACTTATAGGTGTTGATTATCTCAATGCCCGTCCCCTGGATGTCCACTGGTTTTGGAGGGTATTTGCGCTTGCAAAAGTCCTAAGGGTTTGTCCAATTTCTGGACTACCTCTTTAATCTACAGTGGGCTCCACCATATGGTGGCTGCAGGTAGTCACTATGAAAGTGTCATTGCAATAAGGTAAAGCAGCTCATTCTGAATCCCCTCTATATATGAGCCCCATAGCCATATTGTACTAGACCTTACATTTCTTAGAAGTGCATTTGCCATATACAACACCCGTTTGATATATGTGCCCTGCGGAACCTCACCCTCATTAACCCATTGTGGTCTCATAACAGAGGTCATGGTCTGGAATTAATTAATACGATCCCTGTACCAAGGCCCAGCAGGAAATAGCTGAATGAAAAGACGGACACGGACAATCACAACCTTATTTCTTATCACAAGTTCGACAAATTTCTGGTGTGCTTAGGTGTCCCAAGAAACCCTAGTACTATCTCTACAACCACCTGACATCCTATCAGCCAATAGACAGTGGTAGGTGGACACCTTACAGTGCTGATGTCATGTACCATATATAAAATGCTGCAAAAGTCATCATGAGTTAGTTGCAGTAATGGCGGAGATAGGGAAGGATCTGTGATTCATCTCACTGCATCATACAAACCACAGTTCTGAAAAGCTTGCAAACAATAGTTGGAATAGGAGAATTTAGTCATATTCAAGCAATTGCACAGGCAGATTAGTGATAGGATTTGCCCATCTCTAGTTCCAACATGTCTCCTCACGCTACATCATGGCACAGCAGCATGTATAAGACTAATGAGACCAAATCTAGGATTTCATGCAAGATCCAAAGTACCAAGGTGCGGAGTAATCTGGAAAAGCAACCTAAAGAACATCCAGCAAACTCCATACAATGACCATCTGTAATCTAATAGATAATGACTAGTAGACTGTTCCTTATGGCTCCTGGGTCTGCTACATGTCTGCTACATGTCTACTCCTCTCCATGATCTTCCTGGGCCAGGCCACATCATCTCCTAGCACATGATTGTTATTATCAACATCATCACCAACTGTTTCTCCTACTTCTCCTCTTCTTGTAGCACTTACAAGTCATCAAAATTGGTTAATTTTTCTACAAAACCATTGGTTTTTGCAATATAACCATGGCCAAGCTCTTTTACTGAACTTGTTCAACCCCAAACAAATCTGGCACCCGAGCCACCTGACCATGAATCAAAACAAATCTTGAGAGATTCATCTGGAAGGCCACCTCCTCTGCTCTTGTATGTTTTTCTAATGTAAATAAGAAGGATGGTTCCTTGAGGTCATATAGAGACTATCTTACAAAAAAACTCTTATATGCCAAGCTGCTTATTTGAATGTCCAAAACCTTCTCTTTCATCTCTCTTCAAAGGTTCTAAAGAATCCTGAAAAACTGCAGTACTAAATTGGTCACAACATCCAGTAGGATTTAAGGACTTTAATTCTTCTGCTGGTGGCTCAGTTGAAGACAAGACATAAAGAAGTTTGTTGCTTCTTGTACAAAATGTTCAAGTCTTTGAGGTTAGTCCATCCAGGCATTCTCCAATATTTGCTTACCAAATGTTATGGGTTTTGTAATTAATCTACCCCAGCTCAGGCTTCACTAGCATCTGTGTGGTGTTGCATCGATTCTGTAACGTGGATGGTTTCTGCTCCTTAGTTGGAACATAATTTCTATAAGGAGATTTTTCATTTCCATGGTTTGCCGACCCTCATCACTTCAGGCTGTGGAGCACAATGTACCTACATTTCAGAGAACTCTTTGCAAATATCTGGCAATTTCTCTGAACTTTTTTTTATATCTTACCATCCACAGAGCAATGTTTCAACCAAGAGGGTCTACCAATATGAGGAGCAATTCTTCTGAATCCATTTTAGTGCTCTTTCTACTGGAAAATCTCCATTTAGGACATTAATTATAGAAGCAAGCCAAATCTATCTCTTCTATTCTTTTTGTAATCTTAGATGCCTGTTGTTGATGAAACCTTGACCTCTAAACATCTGGGCTTAGCAAGTACCTAACCATACACTGCACACAGTAAGTACAGGAGAATCTGTTCTATAATAACTGTCTCACTCTGTCACTCAGAAACAGTGAAAGGATCATAGGATTGTAAATAAATAATGTGAATAGACTACGTTGGTTGTGATAGACGGTCCCATTTTGTTCCAGCACCAGACTGCTGTCTCCAATCCCTGTTCAAGAATGTTCTGCTGATTATGAAGTTAATCAAATTCCGTATTGGATGAAGATACGTTGGAGACTATTTTATCTGATAGGAAGATAATTAGCTAAGAGGAAAGAAGCTGAATATCTAAAGAAAATATCAATCCAAGTATCCTCTTCATGGGATTATGCCATATAATCTCTTAATCCTGTATCCATAAAATAGGGGATGAAATGCTGACTGGTGGGGGTCCGACCACTGATCCCGACATAAAGAATGTAATGGTGGATGCAGATTGTGCGCCACTGCTCCATTTACTGCAACGGGAGCGATCAAAGTAGCCAAAATTCTCACGCACGCATTGAATTGAATGGAGCAAAGGCATTTTGCATCTATTGCAATATTTTGAGTGGTCACGTGAGGTGTATTGTCATCATGACACCAGTGATAGCTAACTTCACATGATCACTGGGGCCCAATCACAGACCTTACTCATCCCCTGGGGCACAAAAAAAAAAAAACAATTGAGTTTGGCGAAATACAAGATTTCTGGAAAATCTGTAATCCACCATTTGTTAGTAGTAGCAACTACAATTAGTATTGACGGTAACCATATTGGAGTTTTTTAATTTACCTCCATCATGGTCTTTGAATAAATATTCTATATGTGGTTTTGTATGTCTCTAGCTCTATTGAGAACACCCTTAAGCTTCTCGTCGGGTGAGTCTTTGTATAATATATCCTCCATCCTGACTACAAAAATGTCTTGCCCTGATGATTTCCCCTATGGGAAAGTTTTTAATGATGTGGGGTATATGACAACTAATGGCATGTAGGAGAGAGTTCCTCACAATAGACTTTCAGTATGGAAACATGATAAGAACTCTTGCTTCCTAAGAGATACAAATCCAAAAAAGAAAGCCTATATATGAGCGAAATCTAATAAATACAAAGTTTTCAGGATTGTCATTAAGACAAGAGACTAATTTTGGCTTGGATAAAGGCATGCGCTGTCCCCAGATCAGGAGCAGTGTTGGACTGGGCCACCAGAATACAAGAGGATCCTGTGGTGGGCCTGGGCTCTCACACAATAATGGTCCAACAGAAGACACCTAAATTTGAAGGGTACTATATGGTCTATTTCCTAGGGGTTGTTGGAGGGTGGGCCCCCAGAATCATTTTATCTGGTGGTCCCAAGGAACCTCAGTATGTCCCTGATCAGTGGCATGTAATGGCCGTACCAGTGAATGTCCCCTAGAAATGGATTATGACCAGAGTATATGGGGCAGTCCTCTCACCAACTCAAAATGTTGGTAAATTTTTAAAATTATTTTTTTATTTCTCAGCATTATAAATTTTGCGCCCATCTGCCCCTTGTACCATTGAATGAAATATTATGTTCTGAAACAAGGAAGAATTTCCCCATTTTTATTTATCTATCTGCCAAAACCTGTTGTGAAACCAAACTGTTTGTTTAATCATTTACAGGAATTCACTTGTCCTCTAACCTTGCTATATACACAGCAGCAAATCCTTCTGCATGGTTCAGATCCCGGGAGGAGAGGGGTGCAAGAGGACGACCACCGGGCATGAGAGAGAGCGGACACAAGATGTTACCTCTAATACTACTCAGCTACATAGCACGTAAGTAACAGGAGAGATCCTAGGAGAATTAATGGAATTTACAGATGGAGCAGATTTTATTGTAGCAAGAAATTAAATATATTGAGAGCAGATCTTGATCGAATTACATGCCAGGTGACAATATATGTTATAGCTGATAGAATCTGTCATTATTTAGCTGGACATTTCCAAATGGAGTTTATCCCACAAAAAAAAAGAATACTTTACCTGCATATCTCTATTAAATGTATAGTGAAATTGCTTTCTTTTGGTATTGGATAATCCACCAAAACCCCAAATTTTTATTGACCATTTACTTTGATCTTTCATTCTAAAGCAGCCACTCCTCCAAGAGAGTTTTATATAGATAGCAATAACCACCTGATAATACAGAATATTTGATAATCTGGTATTATAGATAAACAAATTGGTGAGAATAAAAGGGTTTTTACTGTACATGAAAACATTGGGGCAGATTTATTAAGACTGGATTCACACCTGCGTTCGGTCTCCATTTGGGGATTCTGTCGCCCATTGTGCTTGAAAAATGCGGAGAGAAAAGTCTATACCAGGTGCGCAAAAGCACACAGACACACAATCTTCATTAATAGGCTCCCTAATGATCCTGCTGCTGAGACCCACAGCAATTAACTGTCATGTAGTGTTACCGCCCACTTGACTAGTAGACCCTGGCTTCTTCCCCTCTCTCTATTTGTAACATATATGCACACATGCATATTTATGAGACAGTTTGGTGACATATCTGTCTAATGTATATGGTCAACTTATTTGTACATCTAGTCATGCATATTGGGCAAAAAATGGCCACCCTACAATATTATGTTTTTTTTTTTCTCATATTAACCACATTGTTTCTGCTGCATATCCTTCATTACCACCTACGTAGCACTGCAGCCTTGCAGTGCTAGAGTCCTGGGTTCGAATCCTGCCAAGGAGTTTGTATGTTCTCCCCATGTTTGTGTGGATTTCCTCTGGGTACTGCGGTTTCCTCCCACACCCCAAAGACATACTGATAGAGAATGTAGATTGTGAGCTCTATATGGGACAGTGACTGACAATGTCTGTAAAGCGCTGCGGAATATGATGGCGCTATATAAGTAAGCATAATAAAATAAAAAAAATAAATACCACTGCTCCTCTTTGGTTTTAGTGTCCGGTGCTGCCCCTGGATGTGATCCTGATAAAATTGCCATTGCTGGTGGAGAATATCGTCTTACTGATGGGACAAATATTGGCAGTAGGGTGGAGTACACCTGCCCTGAAAAAATGTACCCGCACCCGGCTTACTCACGAGAGTGCCAATCTAATGGTCAATGGACAAATGAAGAGAAGGCTGAATGCAGAGGTAAGTGACTGCACCTACTACTACTGGCAAAGTTTATAGGCAATAATCAGGAGCATACACAGGATTTTCCAAAGGAGGGAGTACTAGGGGTCCCTACATCCCAAACAGTATAGTGCCCCTAGGTCCCACACAATGTACTACCCTCCAGGTCCTACACAGTAAACTGCTCCCCAGTTTTCAAAAAGTATAGTCCACCAAAGCCCACACAGTATAGTGTCCCAAGTTCCCACACAATATAGTGCCCCCCAGCTGCTAAACAGTATAGTCCTCCCAGGTCTCACATAGTATAGTGCCTCTGGGTCCCATACAATATAGTGCCCCCCAGTTTTCACACAGTATAGACAGCCAGGTATTACCCAGAGACCCACACAGAATAGTGCTCCAGGTCCCACACAATATAGTGCTGCCTGGTCCCACACAATATAGAGCCCCCTGGTCCCACATAGAATAGTGTCCCCAAAGTCCCACACAGAATAATGCCCACAGAGTCCCACACAATATACTGCCACCAGGTCCTAGACAATACAGTGCCCCGAACACATACAGTACTGGGCTTGGGGAACGAGTGGTAAGTACAAGTCTTAATAATTCTTAAGACTCAGGACTTAGGCACAGAAGGGGAGTAGTGAGTACTGAGAATTGTACTCATCATTCTCTCCCCTACCCTGCCTGCAACAGATAAGTACCTCCATCATGGAAGCGGTCATTGGTTACCTGGCCATCGCTCTCTTGCATCATTCAGAAGAGCAGTAGCCTGTCAGGGTCAGCAAGTGGGCAGTTTTAACTGTGAAACTGCTCCTTTGTATACCCCTGAGAGACATAGATATAGTGGGTGTAAGAGGTACCAATCACACCCATATCTTGATGCCTGTAGGGGCTCAAAGGCTCCTCTGTCACATAAGGTGACACCAGTAATATAAATGGTACATGGTAGGTGGGGTGCACCTCTGACAATGAAGAGTATAATATATATCACTGTGTCACTTGTCAATGTTGGGTATGCCCACAGAGACTTCAAGGAAGGTTGACTTCTACTCAAAATTTGGGGTCCATTGATTTCTCTATCTAGGTTTTCTTTCACGTGGGGTAAAAGTTCAGTTCACTGCCCTAACTCTGTATCTAAATATAGTGGCTTCTTGGTGCCCCTGGATAACCAACATCTAGGACATCTGCTTTGGTCGATTCCTAGCAATACCATATTATTCTCATGTCTTATTTTTTCCCATTCTCCCTCCAGCTGTGCAGTGCCCCAGACCAGTCCAGTTTGATGGTGGAGAGGTCTACCCTCGGGAAGAAAAATATTTTGTGGGGGACGTCCTGCATTTCGAGTGCTGGGGAGGATATGAAATGTATGGACCAGAAAACCGCACATGTCAGGCAAATGGAAAATGGAGCGGAGAAGAAACGAAATGTGACGATAAAGGTACAAAAATACAGTGAAGGAAATAAGTATGTGATCCCTTGCTGATTTTGTAAGTTCGCCCACTGACAAAGACATGAACAGTCTATAGTTTTAAGGGTAGGTCCCTTCGCCAGGACATTAAAAATGGGTCGTGGCTGGGTCTTCCAGCAGGACAATGACCCAAAACATACAGCCAAGGCAACAAAGGAGGGGCTCAAAAAGATGCACATTAAGGTCATGGAGTGGCCTAGCCAGTCTCCAGACCTTAATCCCATAGAAAACTTATGGAGGGAGCTGAAGCTCCGAGTTGCCAAGTGACAGCCCCAAAATCTTAATGATTTAGAGATGATCTGCAAAGAGGAGTGGACCAAAATTCCTCCTGACATGTGCGCAAACCTCACCATCAACTACAAAACACGTCCGACTGCTGGGCTTGCCAACAAGGGTTTTGCCACCAAGTATTAAGTCTTGTTTGCCAGAGGGATCAAATACTTATTTCTCTCTGCCAAATGCAAATAATTTTATAAAAATTTATACAATGTAATTTTGTGGATTTTATTTTTGATATTCTATCTCTCACTGTTAAAATTAACCTACCCTTAAAATTATAGACTGTTCATGTCTTTTACAAAAATCAGCAAGGGATCAAATACTTTTTTTCCTTCACTGTATAATAAAATGTAAAATATGTAATAAAATATAAAATCTAAGGAAAGATTAAAAATATAAAAAATAATAGAAATGAAATACTACTAATAATAATAATAATAATAATAATAAAATAAAATAATGTAATATATTATAAAATGTAATAATATAATAATGTAATATATAATAAAATAAGTACTATATATGTTGGACCTGCTTCGCTTGTATTACATAAAGTAATATGAATATAATATAAATCTAGAAATTCCTCTGCTAGGTCCTATTCTTTTATTGTTTTACCTGTGTCAAGTGTCCAGTTCTGCCTGTGTAAAGACGGCCTCATAAATCATACTTGCCAACATTTGAGTTCTGCTACACAGGACAACGGTGTGTGCGAACAAGTCTACACACAATTGATGTGGCCCTGCCCCAATTTGAAGTATAACACACCCTGTTGGTGCATATCACTACACTTTTTGTAATTTGGACAAGCAAATGTGCTGTCAATATACCATTCTCGAGATGCGACTGGCACATAAAGTACCCATGTCAAATCTTAAATGATAGAGAGACTGGCAGATGGGGGAGCTCCTACGATTTGGCCATTCTTCCAGGAGTCTTGGAGGTCATCCCCCTTTTCAGAAGCCTCCTGAATGCGTAAAAAGGGAACATTTATGAATCCAGTACCTGATGTCCAGTAAATGCACACCCTCAGGCTCCAGCGCTGTCTGGTACCCCAGGCACTGGTAAACTAAATCATTATGCAGGAGAGTGCAGGGAACCTATTATATGGATAGCCCATTTGGAGTGGTGACATCAGGTTCCGAGAAGACGTGTGTTAAGTATTGCCCAAATTAAAAAAAAATATGCCCACCAATTACATTCTAATTAAGTAGTGTACAGTTGAAACCAGAAGTTTCCATACACTATATAAAAAGACACATATGGATGTTTTTCTTACTATCTGACATGGAATCAGAATAAACCTTTCCCGTTTTAGGTCAATGAGGATTACCAAAATTATTTATATTTGCCAAATGCCAGAATAATGAGAGAGAAAATTTTTTAAGGAATTTTTATTACTTTCTGCAAAGTCAAAAGTTTACATACACTAAGATTACTTTGCCGTTAAACAATTTGGGACAGCCCATATGATGATGTCATGTCTTTGGAAGCTTCTGATAGGTTTATTGGCAACATCTGCGTTAATTAGAGACACCTGTGGATGTATTTTAAGGGACATCTGAAACACACTGCTTCTTTGTATAACATCATGGGAAAGTCTAAAGAAATCAGCCAAGATATCAGGAAGATAATTGTGGACTTGCACAAGTCTGGTTCATCCTTGGGTGCAATTTCCAGATGTACAAACAATTATACGCAAGTACAAACAAGATGGGAATGTCCAGCCATCACACCGCTCAGGAAGGAGACAGGTTCTTTGTTCCAGAGATGAACGTGCTTTGGTACAAAATGTTCATATCAACTCAAGAACAAAAAGCAAAAGACCTTGTGAAGATGCTGAAATGAGTACTGTATCAACATGGGCTGGAATGCCACTCTGCCAGGAAGAAGCCATTACTCCAAAAGAAACAAAAAAAGACAGATTAATGTTTGTAAATGCCCACAGGAACAAAGTCCTTTAATTTTGGAGACTTGTCCTGTGGTCTAAAATTGAACTGTTTGGCCATAATGAACATCGTTATGTTTGGAGGAAAAAGAGAGAAGCTTGCAAGCCTGAGAACACCATCCCAAATGTGACACACAGGGTGGCAGCATCATGTTGTGGGGTTTGTAAATATTTGTAGCTCCATTTACTGGCATAAGAGGTCATGTGATCATGCCTGTGCAGGTCCTTCAATGGTAAAAGGTCCTGCACATATTTCCAATCATTGCACATCATCGATTAAATGCAATGTGCATAAAGTCCTATCTTTGCCCCCAATCTTTGTTGCAACATGGTGTCCTAGCCAGTTGCCTACCCTCTTCTACTCCTTACTCCAGCACCAGATATATTATCCTTTGTCGTCATGCTGTATCCTAATATATTTTAACAATTGTTTTCTCTTTTTACGGCCATTTTCAGTCTACTTTTTTAAACACTTTTCTTTTCATACATTAACCCCCACAGAGGGCGACTGTCCAAACCCAGGGATTCCCATTGGAGCTACAAAAGTAGGTGATTCCTACAAGATTGAGAACAAAGTGACATATGAATGCCAGGCTGGGCTGCGGATGTTCGGCTCTAAGCAGAGAGAATGTTTGGAGGGCAAGCATTGGTCCGGAGCAGAACCATCCTGCCGATGTAAGATCAATCAGATCAAAATGTACTGTAATAAACTGCCATGCTCACTGGGGTGGAGACTGCCATTATTCCACTTTTCCTTTCTCTAATCTATTTCTATCTCACAGTTACCCTGTTGGGATTTTAAGGTAAAGTTTTAGCATTGGACATGCTGTATGTCAATGACCTTGCAGGAGTCATTGGGGTGGAGCCATCTGGTGGAAGAGTCATGGAGGACAAACCCTTACCACCTCTAAAATTGCTTGATTGCCATCCCTGAGTTAAACCTCAAGCTCCTTTGTGCTGTTGTTGTCTAGATCTGGCGCATGCGCAGTGAAGCTGGGTTTACTTGTACTTGGCTTGTTGGTGCGCTGTGCACGCTTCACGAACCAGAAGAGGATGTCCAATGCAAGTACACCAATCTTCACTACACATGCACCAGATGCAGAAGACAGTGGCGCATGCGTAGGATATAGAATGGGCTTGAGATGACGTATACCACCATCAGAGACATCAATTAAGTCATTTTGGGCATGTCTAGGTCACCATGTCTTATCTGCAGAGCAACTCCACCTCAATGTCTCCAGCAAGGTACATAAAGGATGTGCTGTGTGCAGCTTCTTATTTGACATTTTGCACCTACTAATATTACATACATAGTGAACTTTAGAAAGCTAAAGAGCCACAGTATAAGCAAGTAGTGGTGGTTTTCCCACAAAAAAACACAGACAGGTTTCCCTTAAAGGATATTTTCACTTTTCTTTGTGTCTCCATGGTTACAGACTACAAAGAAACGTGTGTGTGGTCTGACCCTGTAAACACCTAGGTCTGTGTAGGAGTTGTATACAGATAATGGTAGATTGTAGAAATTCATTTGCATGCTTTGAAACAATAAAAATTGATTGCAAAAGTGTACATACCCTCTAAGGACTTTTAATATAGGAAATAGCAGATACAAATACAAATACAGCGACAAGAATTTGCTTACAAAATGTGCACAGGAGTCAAATAGCTTCCATATAGTATTTAACACTTTTGAGGTTGGATTTCTTCTAAACAGGTAGAAACTAATGGCTGTTTTTTTTCCCCCAGAAACAGTGCCACTCTACTTTACTGTCTGTGTCTGGTATTGCAGTCCCGCCCCACTTACCTAACAAGGGCCTAGGTGCAATACCAGGAATAGCCAATGGTAGCTGTGGTGCTATTTTTGGGGGGAAAAAGCAAAACCAATCCACTAATCTCATAAACCCCTTTTATTATGAAAGTGATTGTCTAAGGTCTTTTTCTTCCCCAGTCTGGTATACGTATGATACCCCAAAGGAGGTATCAGAAGTTTTCCTTTCCTCCCTGTCTGAAATGGTTGAATCATCTGACCTGGATAAAGTAGGTGACGGTAAGAGAACAGTCAATGACATGAACCCTACAATGGAGAATACCTATGTGATAGCAGGAGGATGGACACAACACTACAGCCCTATGGCGGGGAGTTATACCTCTGTCTGTATTCTGCTATCTTATTGCAGATAAGAGAATGCAAACAAACTAAATATTTCACAATGAAATTACATCGAACCAGGATAAAATAGTGAAGTCAAATGAGTAGAACAAACAGGATCGGGTCCAGGGTCCAGTTCTGTTTTAGTGCTAGGTTTCCTAAGCAGAGAGTTGATGTTTACATTGGGAAAATTCCCTTCCGGTAAATAAGGGCATTAGAGAGAAGATAAGATTTCCCGAGAAGTGCAGGAGGAGCCCTGAGAGGTGGTTGTCAAGGGGGGCACCAACAAGAAACAAAGTAAGGGCAGTGAACTAAACCTTTGCCCCCCGGTGCCTAGATGAGATTTGCCCCACCAGTCTCTTCTTTTTGCCTCCAGCAATGACGTTTTGATGCAGATCTACAATCACTGGTCATCACAAGTCTGTGTCGCAACGTCATCACTGAAAGTCAGGATATAGTTCTGACAAAATTCATTGCAGGGGACTTAAACCAAAAACTCTGGAGCCAGTGTCAGCAGATTTGCAACGCTGTGGCAGAGGGATGTCCTCCCATAATTGCCCCATTACAGAGATTGTCTTTAGTCAATGGCAGAGATTATCTGTGTCTGCTAAGACCCAACAACTCTTTCAGCAATTTAGGAAGATCCCGCAATGATCAGGGCAAAAACACAAGTGTGAATTATGATATAATATCATTTTTCTGATGGAGTCATTATACAAACATGCTCCTGTATCTAGATGTTTCTCTTGCATACTTGTTATAGCGCCCCCTATGTCAACTATACAGATATTGATAGGTCTATAAATTCTCTTTCTCTTTCTTTCCAGGAACAATCGGCCGTAGAATAAGAGTGTTGAAAAATGGTACTATGAACATCTTCATTATCATCGATTCCTCTAAAAGTGTAGGGGAAAAAAACTTTAAGACGGCTAAAGAAGCCAGTATAGTGTTCATAGACAAGGTATGAAGAACATATACATAGTTTTGACCTCATAAGGGTACTGTATGCAGGGATAGCCTTATATTTAATGGGCCCCTGTGCGGTAACTTCTGTTGGGCTCTTCCTCTAACTCCTATTCTGTGAAGGTAAAGAATGTACAAAAACTATACCATATACTGAATATCCATGGAATCCAGGATGGTGCCAAAATAAGTTATAACACTCGTCCATACAGCTGTCTATATAACAGTGTTATATAGTACTGCCACTACCATATACTGCAAAAATAATATACTGTACAGGGTAAGGGCACAAAATGCAAAAAAACAAAAACATACAGTGCTGAAATGATACTAAATAATACCTATATAGCCCCCTATACTGCTTTCACAATCCTTTATACAGTCATGAACATAAGTGTTGGCACCCCTGAAATTTTTCAAGAAAATTATTGCAGTTACACATGTTTATTTCCTTTGTGTGTTTTGGAACAACACAAAAAACAGAGGAAAAAAAGCCAGAAATGAAATAATTTCACTCAAATCTCTAAAAATGGGCCGGACAAAATTACTGGAACCTTCAACTTAATATTTGGTTGCACACCCTTAGGAAAAATAACTAAAATCAATGGCTTCCTGTAACCATCAGCAAGCTTCTTCCACCTCCCAGCTGGAATTTTGGACCCCTCTTCTTTTGCACACTGCTCCAGGTCTCTCATATTTGGGGGGCGCCTTCTCTTCTCCCAACAGCAGTTGTAAGATCTCTCCACAGGTATCCAATGGGATTTAGATCTGGACTCATTGTTGGCCACTTCAGAACTCTCCAATGCTTTGTTTCCATCCATTTCTGATGGCTTTTTGAAGTATGTTTGGGGTCATTGTCCTGCTGGAAGACCCATGACCCAGGATGAAAACCCAGCTTTCTGACACTGGGCCCTACATTGAGACCCAAAATCCTTTGGTAATCTTCAGATTTCATGATACCTTGCACACAGTCAAGACACCCAGTGCCAGAGGCAGCAAAACACCCCCAAAACATCTTTGAACCTCCACCATATTTGACTGTTGGTCCTGGTCCTTTTCTCTGTAGGCCTCATTCCGGTTTCGGTAAACAGTGGAATGATGTGCTTTACCAAAAAGCTCTTTCTTGGTCTCATCTGTTTACAAGATGTTTTCCGAGAAAGATTTTGAAATTTACTAAAGTAAATTTTGGCTGCAAACTGCAGTTTAGCTTTTTTATGTCTCTGTATCAGCAGAGGGGTCCTCCTGGGTCTCCTGCCATAGCGTTTCATTTCATACAAATGTGGACAGATAGTTGGCGTTGAAACTGATGCCCCCTGAGCCTGCAGGACAGCTTGAATTTCTTTGGAACGTGATTGGGGCTGCTTATCCACCATCCAGACTATCCTGTGTTAAAACCTTTTATCTGTGTTTCTCTTCTGTCCATGTCCAGGGAGATTAGCTACAGTGCCATGAGGTGTAAACTTCTTGATTATGTTGCGCACCGTGGACAAAGAAACATCAAGATCTCTGGAGATGGACTTGTAACCTTGAGAGTGTCGATATTTGTCCACAATATTGGTTCTCAAGTCCTCAGACAATTCTCTTCTCCTCTTTCTGTTCTTCATGCTTAGTGTGGCACACACAGACACACAATACAAAGACTGAGTCAACTTCTCTTCTTTTTATCTGGTTTCAGGTGTGATTTAAATATTGCCCACACCTGTTACTTGCCGCAGGTGAGTTTGAATGAGCATCAAATGCTTGAAACAAAATTATTTATCCACAATTTTGAAAAGGAGCCAACATTTTGGCCAGCCCATTTTTGGAGTTTTGTGTAAAATTATGTCCAGGTTGCCTTTTTTTTCTCAGTTTTTTTTTTGTGTTGTTCCAATGCACACAAAGGACAAAACATGTGTAACTGCAATCATTTTCTGGGAGAAATACTTCATTTTCTTGAAAAATTTCAGGTTGCCAACACTTACGGCCATGACTGTAAAGGACCCATGTCAAGTCTGAAATAGCATGAAGATCAAAGGGGTTATGCCATGAAAATTATTTATTCTCTATCCATAAGATAGAGAAGAAGTTGATGATTGGCGGGGATGCAGATGCACCCCACTCCATTCATTTTAATGGGAGTGACCGAGATAGTCGAATGACTTTGACTATTTCTGCTGGTGCCTTTGAAACAAATGGAGCGGGATATCCAATGGAAGTAAAACACCACCCATTCTCAGGATCGGTGGAGGTCTCAGAGGTCCGACCCCCGCCGATCAGGCGTAAAGAAAGGATGCAAAATTTTCTTGGCATGATCCCTGTAAAGGGATCTTTCAGGGGTTTCTAAACTGTCCAACACTATATTTGCAGTGCACTAATATGTCTTTCAGTCCCATTTAAGTTCAGTCCCATTTACGTGAATGAAACTGAGCTGAAGGCAAACACAGCCACAACTATATGTATGGCGCTGTGCTTGGGTAAACAATGAAGGCACTTCCTAACAGCTGATTGTCAGAATTGCCTGGAATTAACTAGAGTAAATCTGACCTCAAGAAAACATGTTTTAAGCTGCATTGCATTTATGGCGGTATGGATGGGGTACTGTAATATAATCGGACATTATGAGTAACATGACTGTTGTCCTTTAAATTTGTTTTATATGATCTGCTTATGATGGTCGTTACAGATGGCGAGCTTTGATTTCACCCCTCGCTATGCCGTCATCTCATATGCTTCATATGCAAAACCCATTATGCAGCTCTCGGATGATGACAGTGTGAAAGCTGATGTGGTCATTAACAAGATAGATGCCTTTCAATATTCAGGTAATGTAGCTCGTGTCACTTTTCCACTTACTTTACTTGTAGTATTAGTGGTGGGCCTGCTGGAAGGGAGACTCCGTCTCCTCCACCGCTTGTTCTCTATAGAATTTCTTGACTACGTCGCTTGGGAACATCAGCCATAGGTAAATTATATACAAGTACACTTTAGCATTAAGCAACATCTACACATATTTTCATATTATCAGTCTAGAGGCTCAAAACCAACAAACTTTCACCCTTCTGCCCTCCAGGATTAATGGAGAACATATTTACACACTCAATGTACATTGAGGGCCTCATGTCCAAAACTTATAGCCACAGGTCCAACTGCATCCTCACTCTCAGAGCCCCAGGAGACTGCTCTACCACTGGCTGCCCAAGGAGTCCTGACATGGCTCATACAGGCCCAACTAACTAACTCAGTCACACTAACTCTGTCACACTGACCTCGGAGCAACATCTAAGGAACAACACAACACACGCTACATGCTGGCCATAGATGTGCACCCCACTACACAGCCATCCATAAGAAACTTCCTCTTCCTATGAGGCTAACTACTCAGTCTCAGAGGTCTGACTCAGTTTGAGTCTAACCTACAGATGAAGCACAGTCCCTGAGCTGGCACTGGCACTAAACTCATCAGTCACCACTACATCTCGACAATGGAACTATGCACCTCAGAAGTCATTCACTAGACAAGTCGGCTGTTATCTAGTTGGCCACCATCTGTTTCCAGATCTGGAAAATTAGTCACCTAACATAGAGCCCCATTCTCACAGTCCTCATAAACACAGCGCCCTCTTACATGACTACACCATGCCAAGTAACCATCAACATGGCAGAGAACACACAGCATACCACTGTCTCTACACAGCTTGGTATTGCCCGGGGTTACTCCTTGAAGCTGTTTTCTTACTGTAAAATAGGAACTTTTAGACAACCCTTCTACTGCTGAAACCCTGAAACATTTAGCTTTGAAACCACCATATTATAGACATACCTGAAGACGATCTCTATTCCTTCTTGTTTTGTTGACCATTTGTATTGTTTTTTTTTGTTGCTTTGTAGAACATGAAGATAAACAGGGAACAAACACTCGGGGTGCTCTGATTGAAGTCCACAATATGCTGTCTCTGCAAAATCAGAGAGATCCCAACAAGTTCTTGGAAACGATGAATGTTATCTTGCTGATGACAGATGGCAAGTATCAGCTGGTACATCAGATGACTCCTCAATATTTTAGCCAGTACTTCGTTCTTCTACCAGCCATTCTGTTTCTTTTTGCTCTTGAACTCGCAGTCAGGGCTCCATCTTCCTCCACAGTGTGAACCAGCCCATCAGAATACTAGAAGGTACTCTGGTGGGCCAAGGCACTGATGATATAATAGACCTAAGAGTCCAGTAGAAGATGAGCCCATTGGTAGGTGACGTTGGAGACAATCACTTGCCAGTATGGTCTATCCAGAAGTAATTTATTCAATGTTATGGGTATGTGTATCTAATGATAACAAGATGGACATGAGATGGAGGGTGAGCCCTTAGAGTCATCTCCTCATAGGCCCCAAGGATCATGATCCAACACTATTCTCCTCTTCCTTCTCAAATTTGCAGCCAGTGCTTTATCCCCACCCTAAGAGCTCACACTTCACCACCATCACATTCTTTGCCATCATGTCTTTTTCACAACTGTTTGTCATCCCCTTAGGAAAACATAACATGGGTGGAGACCCAACTGTGGAGATGAAGAAGATCAGAGAAATTCTGAACATCAGGAAGGACACTGATCGGGAAGGTTTTCTGGGTATGGTATATGCTTGTGCCTCGTATCAATAGACTGATGTATAATGCATTAACATAAAGCATTGGTCCAACTCCAAACTTTTCCAGATGACAACCAAACTTTCATGGAATTTGTCTATCTGTTATAATATTTCACTATTATTGTTTTACAATTTAGTAGAAGATTTCTCTCTATCCTCCAGTCTATTCCCATAATGATGTGTGATGGATATGATCACAAAGATGGATGCTTTCCTATCACAATGATCTTGAATGTTTCCACTGTTATTTATTTTGCTTACTTGTATAGCGCTAGTTATTTAGCTTTCTTGTATAGCGCTTTACAGACATTGTCAGTCATTGCCCCATATAGGGCTCACAATCTACATTCCCTATCAGTATGTATTTGGATTGTGGGAGGAAACTCACGCAAACACAGGAGGAACATACAAACTCCTTGAAGATGTTGGCAGGATTTGAACCCAGGTCCCCAGCGCTGCAAGCCTGCAGTGCTTACCACTGAGCCACCATGCTGCCCACTGTTGCCACAAAATCATTGGCAGGAACACGCCAGTCCTTCTCCTACCACAACTGCCAGGATCAGGAAACAATCCCAGTAGTTAATCAGAGGAAGAGGGTTTACAGTGAAGTCCTCACAAATTTTGTATATTTCTCCTCTATACAGATGTCTATGTCTTTGGCCTGGGAGATGATATAAGTGAGAATGAAATCAATGATATTGCATCCAAGAAACCTCAAGAGAGGCATGTCTTCAAGATGGAATCTGTAGATCATATGAAGGAGGCCTTTGACGAAATGTTAGGTAAGACAATTTACACCTTGTCCCTCCCTATTGTTGTGAAACGATGATGTCATTGTGCCTGCCACTGAGGAGCTGCAGGAAGACTTAGTCACAGGCTGTGATAGGTGGGATGGAGGCACCACAAAATTGTTTACCCTGGGACCATCACCAACCATACTGTGGCCATGTATACATGGGTTCTGCTATGTATCAATTTTGCTTCTTCTTACTCTTTACTTTTAGATGAGGTAGAAGTTCTTCAGATGTGTGGACTTGCCAAAGAACCATCTAAAGATGAAGGAGTGGAAGTAATGTTTCCCTGGATTGCTAAAATTACCGTCACTGTAAGTGGCCATCACCAAGCTCTCAATGGGAAGTAGATGTACCATTTTGTACTTCACAATTTTAAAGGAATGTTTTGTCTATTTGCTAATATTTTGTAAACCAGGTAGTGAGAGCTGTCACTTTTTTAATCTGTTTTTATTTTCTGATTATAGATTTTCTTACTTTATTTTCTGTACATGATCATGGGGGCTTCCATCTTACCTGAGCTTCTCCTCTTCTTTGTTAACAGCTTTTAGCAACTTGTTTTACAGCATAGTTATGGCCATAGGCAGCAATAGTCTGGAGCCGGCTAACTGAGGTCTATGGGAGAGTTTTCTAGACATGCTCTGTGCAGAGAGGAGGAGGAGGAGATAAGTGGTGACATCCTCTATTGTCAGTAGTGGATGTAATGATGGGTTAGTGGTGTTATCTTCCATTGTAATCCTGTCTGTGATGTAAATGAAGTGACTGAGGCAAATAGAACTCCTAGGAAATTGGCAAGTGTCAATCTATGATTAGGCTTAAAGGCCAGAGTTAAAATTGCAGGATTTAATTTGTTTTTTAACCGGTTTGGACCGTCCATGGACTATATACGTCCAGGCGGTACTCTTAACTCTTAATTCTGCAAAGACGTATATATTAAAGATGGGCGAATCATTTCGTAGTAAGCCAGGTTCATTCCAAATTTTCCAAGTTGTACGGTTTTTAATGAAATTGAATAAATGGCAATTTTCTTCGGATGAACAAAAATAACCGGGCATAGCCACATCTGATAGCCTCTCAGCCAATAGATAGCGGTAGGTGGACCTTACAGTGCTGATATTATATGCAGTATAAAAGCTTGGACACTACTGATCAGCCTTTAGTTGCTGTAATGGTGGACATGCAAATAGATCTGTGATCCATCTCAATCCATCATAGCTAGGCTGTAGGTAGCACAGTATGGAAAATTCAGGAATTCCAGCACATAGTGCTAAAATTCAATAGAGATAGATAGGACAGGTGGGTGACTTGAATCTGTCCTGCTGCTTAAACAGATGTTAACCCTTTCATTGGCAATAATCTAATATTGACCAACAGAACTTGCAATAGAGCAGTTTCGCAAGTGGGCATATATAATATATATATATATATATATATATATATATATATATATATATATACACAGTAGTAGTAGTGCATCCTCTGCTGATGTAAAAAAAAAAAAGGAATCTCCATTATTTCAGCATATTTTTTGGTGTGTTCACCCAATATATAATCTAGCCTGCGCTAATCTTAAAAAATTTTTTTTAATTTCATGTATTTTTTTTCCGCTCTGGTCTGGTATCTGACCCATACACAGTGTGAAGGAGCATTGTTGTTAATCTGAACAAGTGCATACATGCACCCACAGTATGTGTGTAACACATCCTCCGCTAATGTATCTTGAAAGGTTCACCCATCTCTAGTATATATACACCTTCCAGTGTAAAGCAGCTGCACAAAACTGTGCAGCTGCAGAACCAGGGTGCTAACTGTTACTACAACCAGACCTCCCATAGAGATAGCGGCGTCGGTTTATTACTGTCCCTACCTTCCCGTTCGCTGTGTATGAAAAACCTGAAAATGTGGCCAAAACCAGGGAAAATGGCCCAGTCCTGAAGTGGTTAAATAAAAATAGTGACAAGTAAAATTATTAAAAATATCTTCAAAAATTTCTAAAAAAAAATATTTAAAAGCATATTTTTAAAAATAGTTCATTTTCTGGTAACATGGTCCCTTTAGGACCAAGGACTCTGTAACCATATAATTTACTCTTCTTTTATGTGTAAGAAAGTTGTCTTAATTGGGAGGCTAAGAACCTATTTCATAACACTTTTTAAAATTATTTTTTATTTTTATTAAAGCGCCCAGGTTCTGAAGAAAACTGTAAAGGATCAATTGTGAGCAAAACTTTTATCTTGACTGCCGCTCACTGCTTCCATCTAGATGACGAACTCCATTATATCAATGTCAGAGTTGGAGGTAAGTACTCTCATCAGATTCATTCACACGACCACTGTGTCCAACTACAACCTCCATCATGTTCTCTAAGCGGGATACGAGAATTTTGGAGACAACCGCAGTGAGGTTCACAGAACTACCTATGTTTATTCTTACCGAGTTCGTGTATCTTTATTGTAGACAGTGTATTGAAAGTGAAGGACCTCCACCGACATGATAAGTACGACCCCCTTGGCAAACGGGACAAGCAGGTGGAGAAATCCTTTGATTATGACTTTGCTCTCATTGAATTGCAAAATAAGATTGAGTTTTCCAGAAAAGTCAGGTAAAATAAGTGAAGATTACTTTTTGCACTTTTGAGTATAAACATTTCAAGTGATGTAGACATGATGACCAAATGATAGGGCACCATAGCCAGCTGTATTATAACTGGCATTGTTATGGGCGCACTGTGGTTGTGCCTGTTATAGAATTTGGCAGTGTTACAGTGGCATTCTGGCATAGCTATGCGCCACTATGGCTTGCACGGTTATATGGACAAACCTGTTGGCTGACTGTGTATAAGGACACCTCAAAGGATATACTCCACTCTCTCCATTATGCTCCTCATAACTGACCAAATGGCATTGTGACCATTTAATATTTTGTATATATATACCTATACCTTATTGTCTGTGAGCTTCCAATTCTTATGAACCCTTCTGAGGGGAAAGGGAAATGGCGGCTGAACAAGACTATATACACAGGCCTCATAGTGAGTGTGAAGTATTCTGAATGACCTCCCAGCAATCTGTTTAATTCATATATTTTAACAGGGCTTATAATTCAAATAGTTTTATCCAATGGGAATGGTGCCTTTGTGACATTGCTTCCAATCAGAATTGCCATAGTATATAATGCATACAGTGGGGAAAAAAAGTATTTAGTCGGCCACCAATTGTGCAAGTTCTCCCACTTAAAAAGATGAGGCCGGCCTGTAATTGTCATCATAGGTAGACCTCAACTATGAGAGACAAAATGAGAAAACATATCTAGAAAATCACATTGTCTGATTTTTTAAGAATTTATTTGCGAATTATGGTGGAAAATAAGTATTTGGTCACCTACAAACAAACAAGATTTCTGGCTGTCACAGACCTGTAACTTCTTCTTTAAGAGGCTCCTCTGTCCTCCACTCATTACCTGTAGTAATGGCTCCTGTGTGACATTGTTATCAGTATAAAAGACACCTGTCCACAACCTCAAACAGTCACACTCCAAACTCCACTATGGTGAAGACCAAAGAGCTGTGGAAGGACACCAGAAACAAAATTGTAGCCCTGCACCAGGCTGGGAAGACTGAATCTGCAATAGGCAAGCAGCTTGGTGTGAAGAAATCAACTGTGGGAGCAATAATTAGAAAATGGAAGACCTACAAGACCACTGATAATCTCCCTCCATCAGAGGCTCCACACAAGATCTCACCCCGTGGGGTCAAAATGATCTACAGAATGGTGAGCAAAAATTCCAGAACCACATGGGGGGACCTAGTGAATGACCTGCAGAAAGCTGGGACTAACGTAACAAAGGCTACCATCAGTAACACACTACGCCGCCAGGGACTCAGATCCTGCAGTGCCAGACGTGTCCCCCTGCTTAAGCCAGTACATATCCAGGCCCGTCTGAAGTTTGCTAGAGAGCATTTGGATGTTCCAGAAGAGTATTGGGAGAATGTCATATGGTCAGATGAAACCAAAGTAGAACTGTTTGGTAGAAACACAACTCGTGGTGTTTGGAGGAGAGTGAATGCTGAGTTGCATCCAAAGAACACCATACGTACTGTGAAGCATGGGGGGGCAACATCATGCTTTGGGGCTGTTTCTCTGCAAAGGGACCAGGACGACTGATCCGTGAACATGAAAGAATGAATGGGGCCATGTATCGTGAGATTTTGAGTGCAAACCTCCTTCCATCAGCAAAGGCATTGAAGATGAAACGTGGCTGGGTCTTTCAGCATGACAATGATCCCAAGCACACCGCCAGGGCAATGAAGGAGTGGCTTCGTAAAAAGCATGTCAAGGTCCTGGAGTGGCCTAGCCAGTCTCCAGATCTCAACCCTATAGAAAACCCTTGGAGGGAGTTGAAAGTCCGTGTTGCCCAGCGACAGCCCCAAAACATCCCTGCTCTAGAGGAGATCTGCATGGAGGAATGGGCCAACATACCAGCAACAGTGTGCGCCAACCTTGTGAAGACTTACAGAAAACGTTTGACCTCTGTCATTGCCAAAAAAGGATATAGAACAAAGTATTGAGATGAACTTTTGTTATTGACCAAATACTTATTTTCCACCATAATTTGCAAATAAATTCTTAAAAAAATCAGACAATGTGATTTTCTGGATTTGTTTTCTCATTTTGTCTCTCATAGTTGAGGTCTACCTATGATGACAATTACAGGTCGGCCTCATCTTTTTAAGTAGGAGAACTTGCACAATTGGTGGCGGACTAAATACTTTTTTTCCCCACTGTACATACATTTAAACGACTAGCATTTGAATTTTATGCATACATTAGGAATGTTTCCCTGTGTAGAAATAAATCTTGCTCAGACAAAGGAATATATATATTTTAATCAGTGGAAGAGTGAAGAAATCAGGCGATACCTTTTAGAGGCTAACTGAGTATATTTATAAGTAAGCTTTCAGGAGTACTCGCTCCCTTCATCAGACATGGTGTGATACAAGAACTGAAAATTAACAGATTTTTATACACATGGTTTTCAAAGCATTTTGGATTCTTTAAAAAAAATGCAATCTAAGTAGAGAAGTTATTTACAACAGGTCAAAAAAACAGTCTGGAAACTTGTGGTGCGTGACGGAGGGATCAGTAATTCTTGCTGTTATCTGTTTGCTATCAGGAGGTGATTTGTGACCCTCACAGGTCACACATAGTGTGATTTGAAGCTGGCATGAATATTGAGTTCAGTTCATGGTTCATGCATAGTGTGACATGAAGCTGGCATGAATATTAAGTCCAAATTGCAGAGTTTGAAATTTTTGCATAAATTTATACTCCCATTCTTTTCTTTTCTCCTGTGTCTTAAAATGTCCCATTAAAACCACAACCCGCAAATCTTCAATAGAGTGGTTTTCTCCGGAGAAATGTGCGGCCACTGGGAGATCGGTTCTGCTGTTATTAATGGTGGATCTGTGTGAGTTCATTCGTTGACTGAGTCTCTGCCCTGTTTCCCCCACATAGAGGCCTGTGGTGGGACATTGCACACACATTATGAGGTACACCACATTGGAAGACCTGCAGGAAAATGTCCCCCTAATTCTGTGCACCTGTTGTGACTGTGGGATAGGTACACTGTCAGCGGTGTGGATGTGCTTGCAGGTCATGCACCTTTTATGTAGGCAAGGTGAGGTGCCATTTTCAGTTGGGGCCTTCAGGGCACTCCGGACGATAATACGCCTCAGGTTTGGTGGTTGTCGAAAGGAAAGGAGAGGGGGGACTGGAAATATGTCCTTGAGCCTGTTGTCCCTATGTAGCACAGGTTGGAGCTCCTTGGCAATCCTTCGTAGGATCTCCAGCTGTGGGTTGTAGGTGACTACTAGGGGCACTCGGACATCTTTCTGGGTCTCTCTATATGTGAGCAGACTGTCTCTGTTAATGGCTGCCGCTTTGTTCAATTGGTTGTCTGTTACTTTTGGTTTGTATCCCAGTCTGAGAAATTTCATCCTCAGATCCAGGAGGTGCTTGTCCAGGTCTGTTTTGTCGGAGCAAATACGATTGTATCGTATAGCCTGGCTGTAGATTATAGATTGTCTTGTGTGCTTGGGGTGGAAGCTGTCGTTTCTCAGCTTCCACCCCAAGCACACAAGACAATCTATAATCTACAGCCAGGCTATACGATACAATCGTATTTGCTCCGACAAAACAGACCTGGACAAGCACCTCCTGGATCTGAGGATGAAATTTCTCAGACTGGGATACAAACCAAAAGTAACAGACAACCAATTGAACAAAGCGGCAGCCATTAACAGAGACAGTCTGCTCACATATAGAGAGACCCAGAAAGATGTCCGAGTGCCCCTAGTAGTCACCTACAACCCACAGCTGGAGATCCTACGAAGGATTGCCAAGGAGCTCCAACCTGTGCTACATAGGGACAACAGGCTCAAGGACATATTTCCAGTCCCCCCTCTCCTTTCCTTTCGACAACCACCAAACCTGAGGCGTATTATCGTCCGGAGTGCCCTGAAGGCCCCAACTGAAAATGGCACCTCACCTTGCCTACATAAAAGGTGCATGACCTGCAAGCACATCCACACCGCTGACAGTGTACCTATCCCACAGTCACAACAGGTGCACAGAATTAGGGGGACATTTTCCTGCAGGTCTTCCAATGTGGTGTACCTCATAATGTGTGTGCAATGTCCCACCACAGGCCTCTATGTGGGGGAAACAGGGCAGAGACTCAGTCAACGAATGAACTCACACAGATCCACCATTAATAACAGCAGAACCGATCTCCCAGTGGCCGCACATTTCTCCGGAGAAAACCACTCTATTGAAGATTTGCGGGTTGTGGTTTTAATGGGACATTTTAAGACACAGGAGAAAAGAAAAGAATGGGAGTATAAATTTATGCAAAAATTTCAAACTCTGCAATTTGGACTTAATATTCATGCCAGCTTCATGTCACACTATGCATGAACCATGAACTGAACTCAATATTCATGCCAGCTTCAAATCACACTATGTGTGACCTGTGAGGGTCACAAATCACCTCCTGATAGCAAACAGATAACAGCAAGAATTACTGATCCCTCCGTCACGCACCACAAGTTTCCAGACTGTTTTTTTGACCTGTTGTAAATAACTTCTCTACTTAGATTGCATTTTTTTTAAAGAATCCAAAATGCTTTGAAAACCATGTGTATAAAAATCTGTTAATTTTCAGTTCTTGTATCACACCATGTCTGATGAAGGGAGCGAGTACTCCTGAAAGCTTACTTATAAATATACTCAGTTAGCCTCTAAAAGGTATCGCCTGATTTCTTCACTCTTCCACTACTTTCAATGGCTAACACGGTACAACATTATACTACTATATTTTAATCTGGTCAGACTAAGAAAGTTTTGCATATGTTTTTTGACATTTTGTGACTGTGTACTGTGAGAAAGAGTCCTCATGTGGGCTCTTCCAGCCTCCTGGGTGACTCTCCCGGGGTCACTGCTGAGGCCTGTGATCAAGCTTCAGTGGTCACATGCAACACTGACGTCATGAGGCTACCTGCAAGGTCTTTTACCTCCTGGGTCTTTTTAATGAGACCCCAAAGTATAATAAGTTAATTTCTGGTTGACGGGTGATGAACTCCCAAAGTTTTGGGTTCAGGTCGAACCTGAAACTTTTGAAAAATTCGGATCAAATCTGGTTTGTAATAGTGAGCAGTTAAAGAAGTACCAAAGTGTCAAAAAAGTGGAATTCTATTTCAATATATACTTTATCTATACAACTATACCTTATCTAATACCATAGAGAACTCCCTATATATACAATACACAATCCTAGGTGGATTTCATTATAACTTATCCAACACAATAAACTATTACAATGTTATAGTTATACAAGGCCATAAAACTGGAGATAGACTGTGTCAATAAGCTGCCAGAAAGCCATATCTCTCTATGACAAAGATATAGTTATACTGTTCCAGAAAACTGCAGATAAACAGTCAGTGTTAGTATGCTGGCAGAAAGCCATATCTGTGTATTGCAAAGCCATAGATACATCGAAGAAACATGGAAGATTGATGGCTGAAAAGCACTACAGGGTCCATCTAGTCTGCCCTTATATTATTTCCATTTTACCTTAGGATAGACATATGCATATCCCAGTCTTGCTTACATTCACTTACTGTAGTTATCCAGCTATAATTTAGTTATACAGGGCAAGAAATCTGCAGATAAACAGTGTCAATAAGCTGCCAGAAAGCCAGGTGTCTCTATTGCAAAATCGAAGTAGATAAGACACGATGTACCTGAAGGTGCTATTACATGGACTGACCCAGCGGGCAATAAACAGGAGCAGAATCACTACTGTATGAGCATGAGCGGACCGTTCGTTCGCCTACAGTTTGCAGCACATTGCCAGGTTTACAGGTGTAGAAAAATAATGTTCTTTATAATTCTTACCCAAAAATAAAATATGGGTTATAGCAGGAGGACTCATAAAGTAGATACAGGAAAAATACAGAATAGTCGCATCAGTTGTCAGTGTCCGTGTGTGTCCTGAAGGTGTCATGTCTCAGTGTAGTAGTCTTTGTCTCAATCATATGACATTGTAACTTGTGATATTTAACAACATGTAGCAATGTGCTGCCGACAATCAAGCATCTTTTTATGTTGCAAACACCCAGCAAGCAACACACTGGTTAACATCTGTGCTGTATACACATGAGACAGTGATAACACAACACAAACACTTTCTAGTCTCCATGTCTGTTCTTAGTGAAAGCCTCCAGGAGGTTCCTCGACGCAATCAACGGGCAAATAAAGAGGACCTTTCTCCACCACTACCCATGTCAGCTGTGCATCATTCAATCAGCGCCGCTCCACTGATTCAGGCACAATTGTAATCTTTTCTCTAGCCCCCATCATTCCTGAGCAATCATTTTTGTCAGTTCCAGCATCCCAAATGCTAATCAGGTTCTGTAGTGTCAAATGGACGGAGAACATGATTAGCATATTGCATGCTAAGACTAACAGGAATGATTGCTCAGGAATGGTGGGGGCTAGAGAAAAGATTGCAATTGAATTGGAATCAGATGAGCCGAGCCTTGAAGGGTAGAAAGACTTGGAGCTTGTGGAGGAGGTGAAAGGTCCTCTTTAATCGTCTGACCTTTTCTAGGACTCCAGACTTTGGTAAATTTGGGTAGAAACACATGCACCAGATCCCAGTAATGGGTTGTAGTGCCGGCGCAGTAAAAATTTAGATTTGCCTTGCTAGAGTTTATTTAGACAGAGCAAAACTGAATGTAATGAATTAGATGCATAAATAAGACGTCTTGTTGTTCTTGCAGACCCATCTGTCTTCCATGTACGACGGGGACGTCCTGGGCTTTGAAGCAACGAGGGATAGCTGAAAAATGCATTGCTCATGGTGAGTGTGTAAGGTGGTGCAGGACACATGGGAAGGGTTAAATCCCTACCCTGACTTTGCAGTGTTTGTAGATTTAGTGCAGCACAATTTGGCGTAGTATACTTTATTTGTCATGTTGTATGATGTGATGGGATGCACTTGTACTATGTTGTGTGATGTGTTATATGCTCATGTCACTTTAATTGGTGCAGGTTATTTTGCGGCCATTGTTCTAGTACATTTTGGAAGCTGCACAAGAATTCCCTATAGGCGGGTTGTAGTTGCTCCTGTGAGTTACACTGAGAAGTTCTTACTTCCTCCGCTGTGTTGTGACTCACTGACGTCAGGCATTGTCCAGGTTACCCGGAGCAAGCGTAACATTTTTAAGGGCTGTTCCTGTGCTTTGGGGAAGTGAGCTGGCTTCCAAAATTCATACCTTCATTATTTTTCTGTCGATATAACCCTAATGAGGGCTTATTCTTTGTGTGACATGCTGTACCTTCAGTTGGCACCTGCAATTCTATCAATATTTTTTGTATTTTGTTTTTATGGCGTTTTCTCTGCATAAAAAATGACACGACGGCCTTGTCCTGCGGGTCCTTATAATTACCGCGATACCATATTTATGGCGGTTTTATTATGTTTGTATTCTAAAGTCTAGAACTTATTTACTGTTTTGTCGATGGAGCTATGTGAGGGCTCTTTTTTTGCAGGCGAGTTGTAGTTTTGATAGGTACAAATTTTTGGCATGTACAACTTTTTGATCACTTTTTATTGCAATGTTTAAGGGAGGTGAAGTGGCAAAAAGACATTAATTTTTCTTTTTACGGCGTTAACTATACATGATAATATATATATATATATATATATATATATATATATATTATTATGTTTATTTAGATTTATTTTATTTGCTTACAATATTTTTTATTTCTATTTTTTTTTTTTTATTATTATTTTTTCATAAAAAAATATTATTATTGTCCCACAAGGGCACTTGAACCTGGATCTTGAACTGAAACTGATCTGAACTTGAAACTAGATCCCCAGTTCTATTGCAATTTGCACATACACTCATGTGCAATAGGGAAAGGCAGGAAGCTACTGATTGGTCTCAAGGCTGCCAAGGCAACCCCTTGGATCCCATGATGCTGTGATTGCTACTGATCACGGGATCTGAGGGGTTAAGCCACTGGAGTCTGAGTACTTTCCAACTCCGGTATCTAGTCCTGTGCCTTGCGGCATGACAATGCCATCCTATTATGGTGCTGAGTGTTAACTATATGCTTAGCTCGGCGAGCTAGTAAGGAGTTGTTAAGGAATGGGTTAAAACGGTTGTACCAAACTAGACACTTAGCACCTATGGGATAGGTAATAAGTGTCTAATCACTAGTGGTCTCAATATTTGAATTCCCACCGATCACAAGAATGGGGAACCCAAATTCCCAGTTTGAATGGAGTGACAGTCACTCAGATGGAGATAGCTGAGCGATGTACTCGCTTGTCTCCATTAGTTCCATAGGTTCCATTCAAAACTCCATTCAGACCCCCCGTTTTCGTGATCGGTGTGGTCCGAGCAGTGGGAACACCAGCTGTCAGACATTTATCACCAATAGGTGTCTAACTTAGGACACCCCAGAAGTATATAGGGAGGTATATAAATCAGTGTTTAGTGGTGGGTAGTGGGAGACAGGTCACTAGGTCACCAGTTCCAATGACACCTAGAAATGTAGAAATTTAGATCATGAAAAATGTAAAAGTTCTTGATCCCATAACATTTTATATATTCCAGAGAAGACGCTACTCTCTTCAGAATTGGTGAAGGCCATGTTTGTTGCAGAGGAAAGGGAGAAGCAATATGAACGGATGGATGTGCTCATAAAGCGCAGGAATAGGGTACGGACAATGAGGAATAATTACATTGTGTATTGGGCAAATTAATGTGACAGTGGCCTTCCAGTAGATGTCCACCATGTTGTTGCTTTTTTAATCTGATCAGTTCTACAGTTATACAGGCCTATAAATTAGGGTAGGCTAGCTAAATAGGCAGCAACATTGTGGTTTCTCGAGGGGCGGGGTCTCTGAATGTCATGCAGTGTTAACGCCCACTTGGCTAATAGATCCTACTTTGCATCAATATATAATGAAGGGCTTATATCTTTGGAATGGCATAAACATAAACAAAACACCAAAATCTTAGAGTGACAGCACCGATCAGATGATGGATGTCATTGGGCTCTTCAGACCTGGTGACAGGGTCTCTGTAAACCTATGTTTCTGCAGAGAATAGATTATTAAAAAGATATATTACAAAATGAATCAGCTCAGACCTTTGGACCTAAAAATAACATAAGGACGGAAGGTGGAGATCAATTTTAAATGGTTGTGGCATTATGGACACTTATCCCTTTTCCACCAGTGCTCCATTCACTTCTATGGGGCTGCGGGCGGTGTCGGAGACTACAGTCCCAACATAAGTAAATGGAGCGCCAGTCATGCAAGGACACTGTCAGATCATTCACTAGGAAGCTTTAGGGGAACTTCGTTCCTCTAAATTACTAGGGGACCCAGCATTCAGGCCTCTAGTGATCGGACTCTTATCCCCTGTCTTTTAGATAGGGGATAAGTGTCCATAACGGCACAACCCCTTTAAGGATGCAAGTTTTTTAGTACAACCAAGGGTTACCTTATTGCAATAACAACTGCCCTTCTCCTCCACAGAGGCTCGCCTGTCTAGACGATACCAAAAAATTAGATAAATACAAGGATATTCCAGACATCAAAGATCTGATCACTGACAACTTCTTATGTACTGGTGGGATAGAACCTGAGGTGGATCCACAAACCTGCAAAGGTACGTCATTCATGTTTATTTGTTATAAGTCAGAGACCAAGGGTGGTGAGGAGACATTATCTAATACTAGGCTTAGGTACCGAAAGGGCTTGTCCCACCATTCAATGGGGCAGCTTGAGGTAGAATTGGACTTTTTTCCTCCAGCTGAATCCAATGACTTACTGGGCCATTACTGGGATGGGACCTTATATGACTATATGACTAAAGCACATCTGAAGCTCTTTTCCTTCCTATTCCAGGTGACTCCGGAGGTCCTCTTATTGTGCAGTACAAACAGCGCTACATTCAGGTACGTCATGTAGTAGCTCGCCTCAGAGTGCCTCAGATTCTTGAGCTGAATTTCTTTTTATAATGGTGATTTAAACAAGTTTCAGCAAATTTAGCCCGCTAGTTCTTGTTGACCCTCAGGCCTGTTATCTTTGACTCAACCCATACCTGTAAGGTAAGTAGTGATGGGCAAACTTTGTAACGAACCCTGCTCATTGGTTCACTTACATCTAAGTGTAAGGTGGTGCAAATGCACACCTTAAATTGTTGGCTGTTCTCCCTTTGGTCCACACAAACATTTGCGTAGATAGGCAGGGGAGGCATTAAATAAGTTATTCTATTGCTGTTCACACTGAGGCCTGCTAGCCAAGCCATAGCACTGTGTGACATGACTTGGCTTGCTCTAGCCATTGTTACTGAGGTTGCGTTGCCATATGTACTGTCACAGGCCATTGTGGTTGTGTTCTGGGAGGTTTCTGGAAGTCAGATCACATGATGGCTGTTGGTATGACAATGCAAAATCTGTACCAGGGCTTTCCACCTACCATGTGCTTTCTATAATACTGTTCTTTTCTAATGTATCAGACAGGCCTTAGTCTTTCCTCTAATCCTATGATATACCCCTGGCTGTCTTCATAAGACAACCCCTTTAATGTTTATTCAGTGGTCTTACATTGAGTGTTACATTACTCACTCCTTATATCTTTATTTCTTGGTTTTTGTATGGTTTTGGTGTTGTTTGTCCTGACTCCTCTTCTCCTTTACTGTCTAGGTGGGTGTTATCAGCTGGGGGACAATCATCAGCTGTAATGGACCCAAAAGAAAACCTGAGCCGGTGCCAGCGCTATCTCGGGACTTCCATGCTAATGTGTTCCATGCGTCGGATTGGCTAAAGAAATTGCTGCAAGAGTTAGAATTCTTGAACTAAAGCTTCCAGACAAAGGAGCTATGCGAAATATGATTGTGGCCCATTCAGTGGCCCAAGCGATGGTTATACACACCATATATATATATATATATATATATATATACATTCATGGCCATAAGTGTGGGCACCCCTGAATTTTTTCCAGAAAAGTATTTCTCTGATAAAATTATTGCAATTATACCTGTTTAGTTATACACTTGTTCATTTCCTTTGTGTGTATTGGAACAAAACAAAAAAAACAGGGAAAAAAGCCAAAAATTTTATAATTTCACACAAAGCTCCAAAAATGAGCTGGTCAAAATTACTGGAACCCTCAACTTAATATTTGGTTGCACATCCTTTGGAAAAAATAACTGAAATCAATCACTTCCTATAACCATCAACAAGCTTCTTACACCTCTCAACTGGAATTTTGGACTCTTCTTCTTTTGCAGACGGCTCTAGGTCGCTCATATGTGATGGCCGCCTTCTCTTCTCCCAACAGCAAGTTTAAGATCTCTCCACAGGTGTTCAGTGGGATTTAGATCTGGATTGCTGCCACTTCAGAACTTTTCAGCATTTTGTTTCCATCCATTTCCGGGGGCTTTTTGAAGTATGTTTGGGGTCATTGTCCTGCTGGAAGACCCATGACCTAGGATGCAAACCCAACTTTCTGACGCTGACACTTTCTGGCAAAACATCTATGAACCTCCACCATGTGTGACTGTTGGTCCTGTGTTCTTTTCTTTGTAGGCCTCAGTCTGTTTTTGGTAAACAGTAGAATGATGTGCTTTACAAAAAATCTCTGTCTTGGTCTTATCTTTCCAAAAGATGTTTTCCCAGAAGTACTTTGGCTTAGTCGCGTACATTTTGGCAAACTGCAGTCTGTGTTAGTAGTGGGGTCCTCCTGGGTCTCCTGCCATAGCCTTTCATTTCATTCAGATGTGGATGGATAGTTGGCGCTGACACTGATGCCCCCTGAGCCTGCAGGACACCTGGAATTTCTTTGGAACGTGATTGGGACTACTTATCCTCCATCCAGACTATCCTGCGTTACAACCTTTCATCAATTTTTCTCTTCCGTCCATGTCCAGGGAGAATAGCTACAGTGCCATGGGTTGTAAACTTCTTGATTATGTTGCGCATTGTGGACAAAGGAACATCAAGATCTCTGGAGATGGACTTGTAACCTTGAGATTGTTGATATTTTTCCACAATTTTGGTTCTTAAGTCCTCAGACAGTTCTCTTCTCTTTCTGTTCTCCATGCTTAGTGTGGCACAATGCAAAGGTTGAGTCAACTTCTCTCCTTTTTATCTGGTTTCAGGTGTGATTTTTATATTGCCCACACCTGTTACTTACCACAGGTGAGTTTGAATGAGCATCACATTCCTGAAACAAAGTTATTTACCCATAATTTTGAAAAGTTGCCAACAATTTTGCCCGTCCCATTTTTGGAGTTTTGTGTGAAATTATGAAAACACTTATGGCCATGACTGTATACAGTATATGTGAGCTTTCACAAAATGATAATAATATGAACCACCACCAGTGCTAAATTTTACACAGAAATATAGGATTATCTACTCTAATACAACAAATGTACTACTGGAGTTTTATAAACATTATTTGTAGAATATTACCAGAGTGACCCCTTGACTTCCTGACGGTCACAATGAGCACAAACCAACAATATGAAAAATAGAGGAAAATGTAGAAAGTAAATTAGCCTCATGTTTAATAACTAGTGCAGACAGTAAAATCTCTTGGCAAGTTGTTGGCAGTTTATTTCTATTCACTGGATTGATACTGAGCTATAATTATCTGTGACATCACTGTGTGTAGTATCCCTATACTGTGACATCACTGTGTGCACATAATCCCTGCACTATGACATCACTGTGTGCATTGTCTGTACTGTGACATCACTGTGTACAGTACTTTATCCCTTTGTGTAAAAAACAAAATAATCGTACACTTTTCAAGTATTCAAGTGCTAGCCTGTGGTGCTTTACTTTGTCATGGTAACGTTGGACCCCATTACAAATTTTGTTATGGGGCCCCATGGTTACTTTTTACACCCCTGCTAAGACTTCTTCCTTTACTAGAAATGCAGAGATAATCAACTTTTTATGGATATGCAAGGCAGCTGCAAGTGCTTCGGCTCCCCTCTGGAATTGTTTCCCAATGCTGCCATTCAGCTGTGATTGACATTGTTACTCTCTTTTCGTGTCATGTGGGAAAATCTGTGGCTCAAATTCTCTGAGCCGGGTGCCTGAGAAATCGATATTGAACAAAGGAAAAATATGACTTCAAAGGCGTGTGGGTCATAACTCATGTTTCACAACCATTCATGTATCAAACTTGGAAGCCCGACCAGTCAGTAGCGTCAAGCATCTGGACCTTTAATATTAATAACCTCACCAAATGATGTATCTGTGGAAAGGATCATAATTTTATCTCCATGTTTGGTATGCCTGGACTTGTAAAAACATTTGGTATCACTTGCTAGCATATCATTACTATATGAGGTACCCACCCAGAGGTATGGCATATTACCGAAATAGGTCATATCTCCCTTGATGTGGCGCATGTAATTAGCCAGCCGCAGTCTCACATGGTAGGCTCTGAAAAGGGGGCTGGGTTAGGAACCCTTTTAAAAAGGATGGTGGACAGGATCCCCTTGGTCAGATACCTGGAGAGGCAATCATGCTTGCCATCTTCCTGTAAGCACTGTACATCTTGTGTATATTATTCTTAGAATTGAATAAGATTATCCTTGGTCCTAAAACATTCTCACATTTAGAAGAGAGAAAATACCACAGTGGTTGTTCAGATCCCTGATCCCTTTAACGCTATACATGAAGGGCACATCAATGAGATTGGCCCAAAAAAGATCTAGAGAGAAATGTCTTCAAGATGAAATTTATAGGTGAAATGAAGCAGGAGTTGAAAAAACAGGTAAGAGAATTTACACCAGTCTTTTCCTATTGTTGTGAGGTGATGATGTCATTGTGTCTGCCAGTGTGGAGCTGCTGGAAGACTGGGTAGCAGGGCACCAATATTACAATAGGTATATGCAATTATAGTAATGGTTGTTTTGAGGGGTTTGAGGGTCTATAGACTTAAGAGACAAGGGTTATAGGTATTTAAGCCAACATCTCTTTTATGTTTCAGTTATGGGAATCATTGGGCTACAGGTCCCAGAGATAAGATGAGGTTACCTACCATATTTTTGCAGATGTGCCTCCACTAGTATTAATTTGACCATGTATGTACGGGTTATGCTGTTTATCAAGTTTTAAATCCTTTTCCCTCTCCTTTGCCATAATTTTTATAAAGGTGACACATATGGTTGTATCGCAGGGGGCATTATACATTGTGTCCCCCATAAGGTCATAATAGACCGTTGAGGGGCATTTTAACATAACTTTTTTCATTTTTATTTTTTTTTTGGTGATTTCTAGAGATGAGCGAATCGAAGCTGACAAAGTGGGATTCGTTCCGAATTTCAGGAAATATTTGATTTGCATCAAATCCAGATTTCCTCATGCTTCGTGGTAACGAATCACATTTTTTCCTAAAATGACTGCTGCACATGTTAGGACAAGGGGCAAGGAACTCTGGGAACGCAGGAACACTCACAATGCCATGCGTGCAGCCAATCAGCAGCCAGCCCTGTGATGTCACAGCACTCTAAATACCCTCCGCCATCTTGGATTCAGGCATTTTCCAGTGTACTTAGTGCAGGGAGAGATGTGAGCAGGCGCTAGGTAAAGTGGTAGAAAAAAGTTGAAAACTGATATTTTGCTCAATCGAAGTTCAGGGAAAGAGCATTAGAAGTGTAGGGAAAGGATAGGGAGGGATTTATACAGAGTATTGAAGCAGAACAGGGTTCATTTGGGGTGTTTGCAGCCTGGGTAATAGGAACAATCCTACTACAACTTGCTGCACTGACATTATACTGCTGCTCATTGCAGGTTTGCGTACTGACACAGTATTGTTTCACTACCACAGTAGGCTCCCTATGCGTGTTACTGCAAGGCACAGCGTTCTACACCACTATACAGGCTCTCTGCAGCCAGGAAATAGCTGTTTTTTAATGGGATTCGCCGCAAATTAATTCGGATCGAATCGGTTTGGAAAATTCGTCGAAACGGCCGAGTCAACTTTTTGAAAAATTCACTCATCTCTAGTGATTTCCCCTGTAACTGAGGCAGATGCATTAGCACCAGTTAACGGAGGAATGCATTCTCCTATATAGTGTAGAGCAGATCTGAGTCCTTATACTGTACTTGGCCCCTAGTCATGTGACCACAGGGCCAGAAGTGGAGCTACACCATGGCGGCTCCCATAGCTGTGCACTCAGTGATCGGGAAGGCAGGGATGGTAGTAACCGGACCGCTAAAGTAGCAGACACATATGGAGCCCGACGGACCCCATTAACTTTAATCATGTCTGTAGGGTGTCCATTATTTTTTAACTGACTGCGTTGCATGAAAAATTAGTGTGTACAGGACTTTTTCGTCTGGCAATTTACTGATGGCAAGCAACAGTATACTACAGAGGTTTGGAACCCTAAACCCCAGCTGCTTAATGGCAAGGTAGCACTTTAATGGGCCCAAACACCGTCACAGGTCCCATTAAAAAATTCGATAGCACTTAGAGTAATAAAATCTGCAGTCACGATTGTTCACCTTATATGTGGAATCATCAAGGTCAGGAAGCAAGTTCAGAGTTCTTGATAGGTGGCAGGAAATTCTTGAAGCAGATTCCACATCATGGCCGGATTATTTTTTTTCCGGATTACTCACCTGATATTTGGAAATTCAAGGTCTGGAAGCAGGTTTAGAGTCCAGTGGACAAGAGAAAAAAATATCATTGGATTGTATTTATTGAAGCAAGAATAGTCAAATAACAGTCCGGGCTCAGTTCACAGATAAACGGCAACTTTTTGTTGAATGAGACAGCACAGGAGCCATAAACTAGACTAGGACAGGAAGCATGATAATCCGAAAAGCAGGAATCCTCAAAGTCTGGCTTATATAGGAGATCCAGGCAAACCACACTATCAGGTATTCCATGTAATCTGAATACTTCCTGAATCATTGGTTCAGTAGATGGTTTCAAAGTAGCTATTGCTTAGTTGAAATAAAATGGGCCATCTCTGTGACACAGTCTACAACAAAAAGAATGGTATTCATAACTTTCAAGGTAAGTCAACTAAATATTTACAAACACTTGAGAAAATGGAGAAACTACACCAACAAAATCTGGAGAAATCGAGCTCACATGGAAAAATATAGCAAATGTAAAATAAATGTGTGTGTGGAGCACAAAACAAACATGAAGAACATGTAGTGTCCCTCCTGATAACCAGCCATGAGGTCCTTATTGTGGTCAGGTTATCTTCTCATACATGTAGTGTCCTCCTGATAACCAGCCATGATGTCCTTATTGTGGTCGGGTTATCTTCTCATACATGTAGTGTCCCTCCTGATAACCAGCCATGATGTCCTTATTGTGGTCGGGTTATCTTCTCATACATGTAGTGTTCCTCCTGATAACCAGCCATGATGTCCTTATTGTGGTCGGGTTATCTTCTCATACATGTAGTGTCCTCCTGATAACCAGCCATGATGTCCTTATTGTGGTCAGGTTATCTTCTCATACATGTAGTGCCCTCCTGATAACCAGCCATGATGTCCTTATTGTGGTCGGGTTATCTTCTCATACATGTAGTGTTCCCTCCCGATACCCAGCCATGATGTCCTTATTGTGGTCGGGTTATCTTCTCATACATGTAGTGTTCCCTCCCGATAACCAGCCATGATGTCCTTATTGTGGTCAGGGTATCTTCTCATACATGTAGTGTCCCTCCTGATAACCAGCCATGAGGTCCTTATTGTGGTCAGGTTATCTTCTCATACATGTAGTGTCCTCCTGATAACCAGCCATGATGTCCTTATTGTGGTCGGGTTATCTTCTCATACATGTAGTGTCCCTCCTGATAACCAGCCATGATGTCCTTATTGTGGTCGGGTTATCTTCTCATACATGTAGTGTCCTCCTGATAACCAGCCATGATGTCCTTATTGTGGTCAGGTTATCTTCTCATACATGTAGTGCCCTCCTGATAACCAGCCATGATGTCCTTATTGTGGTCGGGTTATCTTCTCATACATGTAGTGTCCTCCTGATAACCAGCCATGATGTCCTTATTGTGGTCAGGTTATCTTCTCATACATGTAGTGTCCTCCTGATAACCAGCCATGATGTCCTTATTGTGGTCAGGTTATCTTCTCATACATGTAGTGTCCTCCTGATAACCAGCCATGATGTCCTTATTGTGGTCAGGTTATCTTCTCATACATGTAGTGTCCTCCTGATAACCAGCCATGATGACCTTATTGTGGTCAGGTTATCTTCTCATACATGTAGTGTCCTCCTGATAACCAGCCATGATGTCCTTATTGTGGTCAGGTTATCTTCTCATACATGTAGTGTCCTCCTGATAACCAGCCATGATGTCCTTATTGTGGTCAGGTTATCTTCTCATACATGTAGTGTCCTCCTGATAACCAGCCATGATGTCCTTATTGTGGTCAGGTTATCTTCTCATACATGTAGTGTCCCCTCCTGATAACTAGCCATGATGTCCTTATTGTGGTCAGGTTATCTTCTCATACATGTAGTGTCCTCCTGATAACCAGCCATGATGTCCTTATTGTGGTCGGGTTATCTTCTCATACATGTAGTGTTCCTCCTGATAACCTGTCCACAAGAAATCATGGCTGGGTTTCTGACCATAGAAAATTCCCACATTCATGATCGTATCCATTGGCAACTGATCAAGACAAAAGACCACTAAAATGGTTAGAGAAAATATTTAAAACTCTTCAAAATATTTTATTATTTATATTTGAAAAAATGTTTAACTTTTAATTGTCTACAGATTTAAATATAGTTATGTTCATGGGCAAACCATTTTAAGTGGCCTTAAACCTGCCAATACGACTTTTCAGAGCACTGCGGGTACAGTCTGGTATGGGACTCCCATACAGGGTGCAGGGGGCGCTTGACTGTCTAAACACAGCTGGTATATTTCTCTAATGGATGGAATTGAAGAAATATCCAGAACAAAACAAGATCAACACTATACATTGGTTGAATGCTGATCCAGTGTGATAGCCTTTTGGGGCAGACTGGCTACTATCTTTGGATTCCTCATTTCTTGGACATATTTGGACATATGTTTTTGGGGTTTTTTCTACTATACTCATTATGTAACTATAATAAATGCAAACCAACAATAAGGGTGAAACTGAGAAAAATATTGTAATATTTTGCCTCATGCGCAAAAATTAGTCCAGGCAGTAGGTGACGGTATTACTGTGGTACTGTACAATGCTGGTGTGTAGCATTATTTTTGGATATTCTCTGTTACGAGGGTTATCAGCACTGAGCACCAATTGACAATATAATGCAATATGCGAATGCAAAATACATGGGGGAGGAAGCATCTCTACCACAATAATTTTTCCCCCATACAGCGTAATGGATATCAGCAGTATGTCCATGTTCACACAGGCAGATGCTCTGCCCATAATCTGGCATCTTATATGTGGTATTAAAGATTCATTCAGTTTCCCAAAGTGGAGTGACCTTCCGGACTCCTGGAATAGTGGGTAAACGTCCAGGGTTTGGCGGATGTAGGAACTCTCTGTCATTTTTCATGTGACATGGTCACTTCATGTGCTGGTCATGTCCGGGAAAAGGGTTGTGGACTGCACATTTGCTTGTCCATATCATAAAAAGGGGTGACACACACAGAAAGTGGGCCTCATAAAAGGGGTGTAGCCACGAAAGATAATGATTTCACATCCCCCTCTATTTATGAGCTTGTAGATACGGAATAAATACAATTTTTAGTGTGATAAAGGGAAAAACAGAAATTTTGTTGTCATCTTTAAATATTTTTCATGCCATGCTCAGCAAATAAATAATATGATGATGTTATTTTATGGTTTGTACAGCTATTACAATGACAAATTAAGTCTGGGTTCACATCTACGTTGGAGTCTCTGTAGGAGACTAACCCCTGTCTCTGCTCAGCACAAGGGAATTTGCACATTACATGTCCTGCCATTGACAGACAGCCATTGATAACTTTGTTTGCAGTGGTGTCATGAACGAGAAACCTGGACTGCTACAGACTGGAACTATATCGTCTTTAGCGACGAAATCCAGATTCTGTTTGGGGTCTGATGAGGCTTGAACTCAAGTTTGGGTGCCTTGTGGTGAGCACTTCAAGGCAGTGAACGCCTTTGCTGTGGAGCGACACACTGCCCCCTGCTGGTGCGATGATGTGGGGGTCATCACATAGGGCAGTCGGTCACCCCTAGTAGTGATACAAGGACACTAATAGCTCAGTGATATGTACAGGACATCCTGAAGCAACATGTGTTGCCTCTCATGGCAGGACGGACAACTGGAATCAGCAGGATATTGCTCGCTCCCACACATAGCAAGTGTTTCCTAAGAAAGTCTCCACCCGATTACAACACTTCCTTGTTCTGCCAGATTACCAGTTTTATTGACTATCAAACATTTATGGGACCAGTTGGAGCGCCATATTCAGCAACCTACAAGTATGCAAGATCTACAGGTATACAGGTACCTGTATACCTCCATGTCCTGCCGTATCTCATCTTGTATCCAGACTACAGGCCCAGCTGTAACATTTGTGGTAAATGTACTGCAGGATACCATACAGAACCTGTATACCTCCATGTCCTGCCGTATCTCATCTTGTATCCAGACTACAGGTCCAGCTGTAACATCTGTGGCAAATGTACTGCAGGATACCATACAGAACCTGTATACCTCCATGTCCTGCTGTATCTCATCTTGTATCCAGGCTACAGGCCCAGCTGTAACATCTATGGTAAATGTACTGCAGGATACCATACAGAACCTGTATACCTCCATGTCCTGCCGTATCTCATCTTGTATCCAGACTACAGGCCCAGCTGTAACATCCGTGGTAAATGTACTGCAGTATACCATACAGAGCCTGTATACCTCCATGTCCTGCCATATCTCATCTTGTATCCAGGCTACAGGCCCAGCTGTAACATCTGTGGTAAATGTACTGCAGGATACCATACAGAACCTGTATACCTCCATGTCCTGCCGTATCTCATCATGTATCCAGACTACAGGTCCAGCTGTAACATCTGTGGTAAATGTACTGCAGGATACCATACAGAGCCTGTATACCTCCATGTCCTGCCATATCTCATCTTGTATCCAGGCTACAGGCCTAGCTGTAACATCTGTGGTAAATGTACTGCAGGATACCATACAGAACCTGTATACCTCCATGTCCTGCCGTATCTCATCTTGTATCCAGACTACAGGCCCAGCTGTAACATCTGTGGTAAATGTACTGCAGGATACCATACAGATCCTGTATACCTCCATGTCCTGCTGCATCTCATCTTGTATCCAGACTACAGGCCCAGCTGTAACATCTGTGGTAAATGTACTGCAGGATACCATACAGAACCTGTATACCTCCATGTCCTGCCGTATCTCATCTTGTATCCAGGCTACAGGCCCAGCTGTAACATCTGTGGTAAATGTACTGCAGGATACCATACAGAGCCTGTATACCTCCATGTCCTGCCGTATCTCATCTTGTATCCAGACTACAGGCCCAGCTGTAACATCTGTGGTAAATGTACTGCAGGATACCATACAGAGCCTGTATACCTCCATGTCCTGCCGTATCTCATCTTGTATCCAGACTACAGGCCCAGCTGTAACATCTGTGGTAAATGTACTGCAGGATACCATACAGAACCTGTATACCTCCATGTCCTGCCGTATCTCATCTTGTATCCAGACTACAGGCCCAGCTGTAACATATGTGGTAAATGTACTGCAGGACACCATACAGATCCTGTATACCTCCATGTCCTGCTGTATCTCATCTTGTATCCAGACTACAGGCCCAGCTGTAACATCTGTGGTAAATGTACTGCAGGATACCATACAGAACCTGTATACCTCCATGTCCTGCCGTATCTCATCTTGTATCCAGACTACAGGCCCAGCTGTAACATCTGTGGTAAATGTACTGCAGGATACCATACAGAGCCTGTATACCTCCATGTCCTGCTGTATCTCATCTTGTATCCAGACTACAGGCCCAGCTGTAACATCTGTGGTAAATGTACTGCAGGATACCATACAGAGCCTGTATACCTCCATGTCCTGCCGTATCTCATCTTGTATCCAGGCTACAGGCCCAGCTGTAACATCTGTGGTAAATGTACTGCAGGATACCATACAGAGCCTGTATACCTCCATGTCCTGCCATATCTTATCTTGTATCCAGACTACAGGCCCGGCTGTAACATCTGTGGTAAATGTACTGCAGGATACCATACAGAGCCTGTATACCTCCATGTCCTGCCGTATCTCATCTTGTATCCAGACTACAGGCCCGGCTGTAACATCTGTGGTAAATGTACTGCAGGATACCATACAGAACCTGTATACCTCCATGTCCTGCCGTATCCTGTGTCTTGAAGATATTGGTGATTCTGAGAATTTTCCAAGACCTTTCTCAAGCACAACAGAAAAGTCTTTAATGGCATCCTACAGATAATGCATTTTCACATGGTGTATCCCTGTTTATTGAATGCCTAGAGGTTCAATTAGATTTGTGGGTGGTAAATCCAAAAAGATCTCGAGCGCTCAGAAGAATTTGAGGTTATTGGATAATTTATTGTGACCCCGGCTCATTAAAAAACTGTTTGCTCATCTCTAGGTTTAGCATGGGACACGAGGGGACAATATCAAATGTCTTGGGGCCTATAATATTCAACAACACTATATCTTGCTTTGACTATTGAACAATATGGAGAGAGATCAAAAATCAACAAGTCTACATATACAACAACGCACATACTAAATAATGGAGATTGCTTTTTTACAATGGTGGTCCCAGAGCCAATTAGTATTGTAGATTGAGGTACTTGAGGAAATTTATCAAACCACTGCAAAGCAAGTGTTGCCCATAGCAGCAGGCAAGAATGGCTGACTGGTAGAGATCCAACCACCGGGACCTTCACCAATCCCAATAACAAGGGTGCCCAGTCCTAGTGCATCCATGTAGTGGTCATGTCTGAAGGAAGAGCAGACAAAGCTCCCAGGCCAACAGGGTAGTGCCCAAGTCACTTAATATGTCTGAAAAGGTGACATGGCCAGCATCTTTAGTGCCCAAAAGGGGCCATGGTGATATACAAAATTTTCTCCCAGTCAACCTTAGCAATATGATACCAAGTATGGTGCTTACCCCTATATATATCCTTACAGGTTCTGATGTGCAGCAACCAAAGATATAAACGGATGCTCCAGGAGACATAGCCAGGCCCCCCAGCAAATGGATTAAGAGGTCATTTTCTCTGCAGAAAAATTGCACTTTGACACAAAAAATTTATGTTAACTAGGTCACTTACCAACCCTACAACAGCATATAGATGTTTTACAATATATTTTGTGAGGATACACTCCCTTTAAAATGTCTCAGATAAAAAACATTTTTAAGAAGCCAATAATTTTCAGTGTAATGAAGTTTATCCACAACAAAATGGCCACCAGACATACATCACATGATATGTACCTTTTCCTCTAGTAACTGAACAGTAGTGCAATGAATAGATTCCTCTTCTACACTAGACATTGATGCAACTGGATGGTGGAAATGAATTGTCGACCTGTATGGCACGTTGCCTAATGGTTGTCAGGGCTGATGGATACCAGATAAGTGGAGGAGGCTCTGCCTGTGCTCTCGTATCTCTGCTTTCTGATCTCCTGGAATCTGAGAAATGCTGGATTGGTGGGATTATTGTGGATGTTTATATGTCTGGAAACTCCAGCTAACCTTGGGTGCAATGGACGACACTGTATACGAGGGAATTATGGATGGCACTGTTTATGGGGACCCTCTGGTTGGCATTGTTTATGGGGTGATTCTTTCATTTATGGGGACTTCTATATTAATTTTCTGATGAAAGATTCCCTTTAACAGCTTTGCAGCTAAATAAAATATATTAAAAACTGTTCAAAATGAAATTCTAACATAAAAAGTGCATCAATCCAGTCCAATCCTGACACTGCGCAGGTCTCCACTGCCTGTCACTGGTAAATCAGAGTGATTGGCTAAAACATCAGGAAATGGGGACCTGGCAACGTTGGAATAAAACTGGCATGGGAACTGTGAAGGGAGCATCACGTTCTTTTTAGGTTTGAACCCCCATTTTTAACAGTTTGCAACTTATTTGTTAAAAGCCATATAAAAGGGTTATCCACTGTTTGCAAAATAAAGTAATAACAGCAACAATGTTAAAAAAAACTGTACTCAAATTTTTGAACCCCACCGATGCAGCGCAGAAGTTTTGGCAGTCTTCCTGATCCTCTGTTGGACCCTTTTAGTCCTATTGTGTCAGAACCTGGGCCCCCAGGAGAATCCTATAGTACGTTGGTGGGTCAGTCCTAACCCGTATATAAAGATCATGTGATTGTATACCACAATAAATCTACCCTCATAGTCAGCTCTATTAGTCGCATGTAGGTGACCTCTACATAGGCCGCATTCACACGACCAAGTATCACTTGGTCCATGTGTTTGCTGAATTTACCAGCCTGAACATAATGTCGGGAGAGGGACTAGCACTATAGTTATATATGGGAGTCCCTGCCATACTGTGACATACAGTCCGGTAGTGATTATTGTAGAGTACTAGGAGGCAGGGAATCCTATAGATAACTATAATGCTAGGAGTCCCTCTCCCAGCATACTGTTCAGGCTGGTAAATCCAGGAATGGAATGGTTTTCACAGATAAAACTCGGTAGTGTGAATGCGACCTTACAGATAAGTAATCTGAGACAGCCTGACAACTCCATACAAAGGACTGTGAAGATTAGCCATAACAACCAAACCAGATTTTTTTGGGTCTTTCTATCCATCACCTGCTTTATAAACCAAGATTTTATGTCAAAATTTTTTTAAATAATTTTTGATGATTTTTATATTAAAAACTAAATCCTACAATTTACACTCTGATAAGTAAGCGTAATAAAAGACTAACACTTGTCAATTCTGTAGTGGTTTTATTTACAGCAGTCACCTCATTTAGATCACAAACAAGACAGACAAAATTCCAAAAGAAAATAACACCTCTACAGATAACACCCATGGTGACCCATCAATACGTCCACTACTCACAATAGATGTCACAACTTATCTAATCCCCCCCCCACCCGGCACAGAGTATGTCTAGACAACTCTCCCATAGACCTCAATGAGTTGTCTGCAGAATATTGCTGCTTATGGACATGAGACTGCCGTAAAGCAGATCCCTAAATGCTGTTAACAGAGCAGAGGAGAAGCTCAGGCAAGATGGCCACCCCCTTAATCATGTACAGAAAATAGAATAAAAAATCTACAATCAGAAAATAAAAACAGATTAGAAAAAAGTCATAGAAATCTGATACTACATATTCAGCCCGGGTTCACCAATGTTATTCGTACAGTACATTTCTGTGGAAATTCTCTTCCTGGTTTGTAGGTAAAGAACAAAGGCCAGCGAGATAACAGAGCGCAAAATATGAGAGAGCAAGCTTGTAATTAAGTAAAAATATACATAATAAGACTGGGCTACAGAGGGACATTTGTCAATACCCCTCCTATCTGAGGGCAGTATAGGATAGAGGGGGAGGTGCTGAATTGGGCGATATATGGAGAGCATGGAGTGGGGCGCAGCTGTAGCGTAATGCGGCTTGACTTGGGGTGACGCAGTAGGGCTAGTAACAGGGGTTGTTTTGAGCAAAGGGGTCAGGGTATAAAGAGGGCTTCGGTGGGTAAGTGCGTCACAGCCCTGGGAAATTAGGTTAGTGAAATTTCCCACCTACTCACCTATGTTTTTTTTATGCTATCTGTTGCAAGGTGTCCCTGGATATCAAGGGTATGGGTGAAGGGTAACAGGGCTCCTTGGAGGCAGATCACACTGCCTAACTGGTGCACAAGATAAGGGCCCTGCAGTGAAGGCGGATTTGGAAGGCAAATTGGGGGCCTTTGGGCGTCTACAGGGCCTGGAAGAAGGAATGATTCAGGGTACCCTTGGGTCGGAGAGTGTGGCTGAGGGTAGTGATGATGGAATAATAGACATGACACAGGCTGATGATGGAGACTGCCCTCGAGGACCTCTTTGACCTCCAGTTGGTTAGCGGCCGAGGCTGTGATAATGTTGCACTTTATATTTCAAATTTTGTAATTGTAATTTTTGAAAAAGAAATGTTGAAATGTTATTTGTTTGTTATAATAGACATGGCCGTTACAGCCTTTAGTCACAGACGGGAATCGATGTATTTATTGGAAAGGGGGTATTATTCAAAATCCCTGCCCTATGGGAAGTCTTCCATCCTGGATGGTGTAAGCAGAACTCACAGGCATTATATATGTACTGGACAGTATAAGCAGGACTGACAGGCATTATATATGTAGTTGGCTATTATAAGCAGGACTGACAGGCTTTCTATATGTACTGGGCAGTATAAGTAGGACTGACAGGCATTATATACAGTGCCTTGTGAAAGTATTCGGCCCCCTTGAACTTTTCTACCTTTTGCCACATTTCAGGTTTCAAACATAAGGATATAAAATTTTAATTTTTTGGTGAAGAATCGACAAGTGGGACACAATCGTGAAGTGGAACGAAATTTATTGGTTATTTTACACTTTTGTAAAAAATAAAAAACTGAAAAGTGGGGCGTGCAATATTATTCGGCCCCCTTAAGTTAATACCTTGTAGCGCCACCTTTTGCTGCGATTACAGGTGCAAGTCGCTTGGGGTTTGTCTCTATCAGTTTTGCACATGGAGAGACTGAAATTCTTGCCCATTCTTCCTTGGAAAACAGCTGGAGCTCAGTGAGGTTGGATGGAGAGCGTTTGTGAACAGCAGTTTTCAGCTCTTTCCACAGATTCTCGATTGGATTCAGGTCTGGACTTTGACTTGGCCATTCTAACACCTGGATACGTTTATTTGTGAACCATTCCATTGTAGATTTTGCTTTATGTTTGGGATCATTGTCTTGTTGGAAGATAAATCTCCGTCCCAGTCTCAGGTCTTTTGCAGACTCCAACAGGTTTTCTTCCAGAATGGTCCTGTATTTGGCTCCATCCATCTTCCCATCAATTTTAACCATCTTCCCTGTCCCTGCTGAAGAAAAGCAGGCCCAAACCATGATGCTGCCACCACCATGTGTGACAGTGGGGATAGTGTGTTCAGGGTGATGAGCTGTGTTGCTTTTACGCCAAACATATCGTTTTGCATTGTGGCCAAAAAGTTGGATTTTGGTTTCATCTGACCAGAGCACCTTCTTCCACATGTTTGGTGTCTCCCACGAGACTTTTTATGGATATCTTTGAGAAATGGCTTTCTTCTTGCCACTCTTCCATAAAGGCCAGATTTGTGCAGTGTACGACTGATTGTTGTCCTATGGACAGACTCTCCCACCTCAGCTGTAGATCTCTGCAGTTCATCCAGAGTGATCATGGGCCTCTTGGCTGCATCTCTGATCAGTCTTCTCCTTGTTTGAGATGAAAGTTTAGAGGGACGGCCGGGTCTTGGTAGATTTGCAGTGGTCTGATACTCCTTCCATTTCAATATGATCGCTTGCACAGTGCTCCTTGGGATGTTTAAAGTTTGGGAAATCTTTTTGTATCCAAATCCGGCTTTAAACTTCTCCACAACAGTATCACGGACCTGCCTGGTGTGTTCCTTGGTCTTCATGATGCTTTCTGCGCTTTAAACAGAACCCTGAGACTATCACAGAGCAGGTGCATTTATACGGAGACTTGATTACACACAGGTGGATTATATTTATCATCATCAGTCATTTAGGACAACATTGGATCATTCAGAGATCCTCACTGAACTTCTGGAGTGAGTTTGCTGCACTGAAAGTAAAGGGGCCGAATAATATTGCACGCCCCACTTTTCAGTTTTTTATTTCTTCCAAAAGTTTAAAATAACCAATAAATTTCGTTCCACTTCACAATTGTGTCCCACTTGTTGTTGATTCTTCAGCAAAAAATTAAAATTTTATATCTTTATGTTTGAAGCCTGAAATGTGGCAAAAGGTTGAAAAGTTCAAGGAGGCCGAATACTTTCGCAAGGCACTGTATGTACTTGGATATTATAAGCAGGACTGACAGGCTTTCTATATGTACTGGACAGTATAAGCAGGACTGACAGGCATTATATATGTAGTTGGCTATTATAAGCAGGACTGACAGGCTTTCTATATGTACTGGGCAGTATAAGCAGGACTGACAGGCATTATATATGTAGTTGGCTATTATAAGGAGGACTCACAGGCTTTCTATATGTACTGGGCAGTATAAGCAGAACTCACAGGCATTATATATGTACTGGACAGTATAAGCAGAACTCACAGGCATTATATATGTACTGGACAGTATAAGCAGGACTCACAGGCTTTCTATATGTACTTCACAGTATAAGCAGCAGGACTCACACGATTCTCTGGGAATAGGCTTAAAGACTAAAAAATTTGTTTTGGTATCACTCAGGATCAGGGCATATACACTGATTTTTTTTAGTTTTTGTTTTTTAGTCTATTCCTGGAGAATCCCTTTAACAGGCTTGCTTACAAGGAAATACTAAACAAATAGGAAATTCAATATCCTCGTCTCCTTTATCCTTAGCTGCCCTCAGATAGGAGAGCTGATAAATCCATTGTGATAAGGCAGAAATACTATTTCAGGTCACCTGGATTAGATTACTGGAGGTTGGTTGTTAATCCAGAATATATACTAATTCCTATATTTGGTGTTGGGAATTATTTTCCCCTGAAGGCTAAAGCCCCACATTGTGGAAACGCAGCTTTTTTTGTTGCATTTTTTTGAGCCAAAGCCAAGAGTGGATTGAGCAGCAGGGAGAAGTATAAGATTTTCCTATATATTTCCCATTCCTTGTGTAGACTTTCTTGGCTTTGGCTCAAAAAACTGCAACAAAATCCGCAACGTGGGGCCTCAGCCTTAATGTGAACAGTGGGCAACTGCTGTACGTGATCTCGGCTGCCTTCATCTGGATCAACAGTGCGTGGAAAGGAACATATAGAACATCACCACTCTTGTCCCGCTCACCACATGTGCATGCTGTAATAACCAAACAGGATCCACTGGTGCGCTGGCAGTAGAGATGGGAGAACAGGTTCATAATGAGTCAGTTCTTTACGAGTTTTCCAAAAATTTCAGGTTCAGTCGAACACAAAATTTGGGGGATTCACCATCCATAAATCCATCCAAAGTGATTATTATATTCTGGGTTTTCTTGAGGGCCCAGATCATAAAAATCTGAGATCTGAAACAGTGTGTAAAAATATTTTTTAAAAATACTCATCCTCCAGTATTCCGGTCTCCTATGTGTTTTGGTAGAAGGTAACGCTGGAGGATGCCACAGCAGAGACCATGAAAGGTTTTTCTTATATTGTTACTGGGAAGAAGATCAGAATACCAGGAGGTGCCGCAGCAGAGCCCTGGGAAGAGTTTTTGTTTTTAATTTTTACCTGTTCGTATCAAGCAAGTTCTCTCTAAATGAATTTTCCTGGCCAACCTCGCAAATATTTGCAAAACAAATCTTGCAAGGTTCGCCTATCATTAGGCTGCGAGCACAAATACCAGGAACAAAGTCCGGCATACCTCTGATGTAACAAGAGCAGGGCGTTTATTTGAGGCCAGTAAAACCACATACAGACAGGCACATTGAGACTTTTCAGGCAAACATTGGCCCTGGTCATAGTATGACTAACACTAATGTTCTCCCATATATCTTCTTTAGCACACTGCTTACTCACCTTGATATCAGGATCTCCAGGGTCACTTGTCTTTGTTGCTGTTGACATTTCATCATCTATTTTGTTAACTTTTGGATATTTACATCCTGCAAAGATCATCCTGATACATGAAATGTACTGTAAAGCTCCCTCTATAACATGTAACACTTCTGTAGCTTTTAAAAACTTTTTACTGTTTTTCGCTTTTCGCTTTTGTGGAGAAGATAACATATTGCGATGTGACCTGGAAGCCATCAATAAGCTGCTGTTCACACATCGCACAATTCATATTATAGTATACAGTCAGTACAGAGGGGGGCTAAGTGCGTGTGGATTGCTATGGCTAGGGCTACATGGCAACTTGCTGTGTGATAAAAAGTTGCACCGAAGGACTTTTCTGTGACTTACTGTCATGCGACTTTTTTGAGAGTTGTGACTTGGCTGTACAGCTAAGGCTACACGGCAACATGTAGCGCGCGACAAAAAGTTGTCAACAAGTCATGCAAATAAGTGCGACTTACCGCAGTGAAACTTTTTTAGAGCCATGATTTGAAGTTTATGTAACTTGCGACCTATAACCAAAATCCAACAGGTTTGCATTTTCTGCGGCTGATTTGTCACATGATGTTGCGTGTAGCAATGCAACACCATAGAGATACATTGTAATACTTTTAATGCCGTTAAGGCTAAAGCTACTCAGCGACTTTGGCTGCAACTTCCATTGTGAATCTAAAGATCATTGTCGACCTGCGACTACATCACCAATGTAAACGAATGGAGTCACATTGCGAACCCAAGGTGCTGTGACTGCAACTTATAGAATACAGCAATGCTCAAACTTTTTCTAAGGCCCCACATTGAGGAAATGCGGCGTTTTTGCTGGCTGCAAAATGGTGGGTGTGTTGGCTGCAGGTAGGCCCTAGAAAAGCAGCTCATTCTGAATCCCCTCTTTATACGAGCCCCATAGTCATCGTGTATCAAACCTTAGATTGCTTAGCTCTGCATTATATATATATATATATGTGCCCTGCAGTCTCACATAAAGTAACTTCCATCACTGAAACTTGGGAGATTTCTGAGATTTCGATTGCACAAAAGGGAAGTCCATTAGAGGAAACTAGCAAAGAAATATCTTGTAAGCAAAGGAACCGGGAGGGAAGTTTTGGCAGCTGGTGAAAAAGCTCATGGTATTTATTCCGAAGAATGAAGAGAGGACCTCGCCCTCATTAACCCATTGTAGTCTCATTACACAGGTCATGGTCTGGAATTAATTAATACGAGCCCTGGCCCAAGGCCCAGCAGGAAATACCTGCATGAAAAGAAACGGACAATCACAACCTTATTTCTTACCAGCAGTTCCTGGTTTGCTTAGTTGCCCCGGGATACCCTCGTACCCACAGGGTCAGCTCACGCTATATCATAGCTTTGTATGTACAAGACTCTTGTAGTCCAAATCTGGGACTTTCTGCTTCCATTATACCTATAGGGAAACCTGCCACCATTTCCGTAGGTATAATTGACATGCTGCGATTTCCAAAACCACAACGGTTTTAAAAATTGCAGCATGTCCGCTGTGTGGTTCAGATTTGCTAGAATCCCATCCACTTTGCAGGGGCTGTAAAACACTGCATTATTTGCCGAGGCATTTCCGCCACTGCCAAAGCGCACCTTTTTGCGTATCTCTATAGAAATAGGGACTGTCTATAATAATTCCTAGTCCTTAAATAATGTGCACTTGTGCAAAAACATGCAAAAACGTAGCGGGCCGCAGCAAAAAGTGTTGCAGGAAAAAAACGAATCACGGTTTTTCCCGCATCCATTTTCCCAGAAAGTCCACAGAGGTTTCCTGTGATGACTTTCTGCTTCCATTATACCTATAGGGAAACCATCAGCGTTTCCGTAGGAATAATTGACATGCTACAATTTTCAAAACCGCGACAGTCTTAATGTTTGGAGATCAAGTAATATTGACTCTCATTTGCAGTGTGGGCGACTAATCTTGTGCACAACACACCATGGCTCACATTTGGTTACTGTTCAACCTCGTTGGGGTCTTATTATCACTATGGGAGCTTCACCCTTAATAGTGTAGATTTATTTTAATTATTTATATTGGCGCCATCATATTCCGCAGCACTTTTACAGACATTGTGGTCACTGTCGCATATAGGCCTCACAATCTACATTCCCTATCAGTATGTCTTTGGATTGTGGGAGGAAACCAGAGTACCCGGAGGAAACCCACACAAACATGGGTAGAAAATACAAACTCCTTGTAGATATTGTTCATGGTAGGATTTGAGTCCAGGACTCCAACGCTGCAAGGCTGCCAGATGCTGTAATCCCTGTTATACACTACACTGACAGATAATAGTTGGTCTGAAGGAGCAAAAAATCAGAAACCACCGATACTTTTGGCTAAATATTGTCCTGACTAGACACTTGGATCCATTGTTTCCACATCCCTAATGATTATAGGGGATATGGTGTGTCTACAGGACTCCTTGCTCAGCAGAGGGGAAACGATACTCTCCTCCGCTGACTGAACTTAATAAACCATCTAAGCCCAGCCGCTGGTGTCCTATTATTAGGAAAGCTATCACTGGGGTATAATAATCATACACCCAGTGAAAGCCTCTTCCGATCAAAATACTCGGCCGAAATTCTGTATCCAGCTGTTTCTAATTCATCTGGACCCATATCAAGCAGCATGGGTGTAATAGTGGCATACTCCATGTACAGTGCTGCTGCTGGGGGGGCTGTTATTGTTGCCCTGTTCTGCTATAGATTGCTATTAGAGCATAGATAATCCCTATCTCAACGCGTTTCTCCCTAATTATGGGTTCATCAGGAGAAGATACCCTGCAAAGGGTGAATCGCACATAGTGAAAATAAGACCCCAACCAGGGTGAGCCAGGGTATGTTGTGCACAAGATTAGTCACACACACTGCGAATGAGACTCAAGTGCACATCATTTAGGGACTAGGAATTATTATAGACAGTCCCTATTTCTATATAGATACGCTTTTAATAGAACAAATCAAGGTTAATTTTTATTGTTATTTGTTGATATATCTCCTTATCTTAGACCTATGGATATATACAGTATGTATGTATATACTGTATATATATGAAACTCTACACAATGGCCATTTGTAATCTAATAGACAATGACTAGTAGACTGTTCACTATGGCTCCAGGGTCTGCTTCATCTCCGGGCACTGCTGTACTGGGGCCAAGACCAACTGTAGTGGTGCGAAAGAGGAAGAGGAGCTATTTACTGTGGGGCACTTTGGCAGGTGCCATTGTAGGACACTACTGACTGTGATACTCACCTACCCCATTTCTCAGTTTGGGCAGCCCATCTCCCATACCATAAGGGCCTTTAACTGCTCAGGCCAGAAGTACAGGGACAATCACTGGTCTCAGTCTTGGTGGACACCTACCCCAGTTCTCATCTTGGGCGACCCATCTGCCATTTCCTGAACTGCAGGGGCTTAGGTGACCACTAATCACTGGCTTCAGTATTCACATGTGGGGTACCACTGATATATCAACAGTGACATCACTGGTACCCAAAATGTGACCACTGAGACCAGTGAACATGGGATGTACAGCCCAAACCAAAGACCGGGGTAAGTATCATTTCTTTTTTTTTTTTTAGCTCACCCCTGGTCTTCAATTACGCTGCGTTGGGGTTTCCGTTCTTCAGGTCCACTTGGGGACCCAAAAAAAGGAAACCCAATCTGCTTAAAAAGCGGTTACCCCCAGAAACCAGCAGATCCCATAGACTATAATGGGGTCCACCATGTTTCCACCCGGTTTACACATTTTTCAAGCAGAATGGGGAACGGAATCCCAAAAATGGTCACCCAATGACATTTCCTTCTTTGAACAAGGCAGCAAAGTAGAAAACCAGCAGAATAAAACATAAAAGCATAAAATATATATATATCAATAAAGATTTGATCACACTAGTGCTCCTGTGGGACACTACTCTAACTAGGGTGCAATTCACACAAGAAAATTACCGTCTTCTTGGCTGGAAACTGTCACACTTCGCTAGAGTAGAATGCAAAAAGAGAGACATGTAGGACATGCCACACAGTAAAACATACACAAGGTCAAGACGGAGATTGAGATCCATAAGTGACCTGTAAAACATATTCCACATCCAAAATTCTTCTGAGCCTCAAATTCTAATGTTGTGGCAATTGACACTAAGGTGAAAGGTTGCCTCACCGCTGAACACCAGCCTGTGAGTGAATTTGTCCTGCAAGTTATAGGGGTTTTGTCTCTGTTGGCCCTGACTGGTGTGACGGGTCTATTCTATGGCGCTGCGGGCGTTGCCAGAGATTATAGTCCCGACAGCCCCACAGAAGTATCCGGGTATATATTTTCTTTTAAAATTAAGCATGACTCCACCCAATTTCCCCTGGGGGTCATGGTTATGAAGTTTGAGGCGGAGCTTGTGAAATAAAACGGGGGTACGTGGGAGGAGCATCACCTTCTGCCAGTTATACATTGGCGAAAGGAACGCCCTCCCACCCTGCCCCCACGGTGGTTAATTTTTCGTTTTTCAATTTATTTTGTTTAATCATTTTTTACTGAGGTTTTTGAAAGTATGAACAAGAAAAGGCAAAGCCAAAACAAAGGCATCAAATAATGCAGTAGGGGCACGCAGGCCGCCCAATCGTAGAAAAGTCACAGAGGAACAATCAGGGTAAAGGACAATTTCAGTTTATTTTAGTTATCACAGCTGGGCGGAAGTCCATGCCCCGGTGATGAAGAGATGGTCCACATGCCCGCTGTTGGACGGCGGTTCGGCATTCGGGCGAAGGATCCGAAGGAAGGAAGAAGCAGGGCATGGAGATTTTGGTTGTATAAATAAATGCTGTGGCCAACCCCAGTTTACCCACAACTTAAGGTGTGTATGTGTTCATTTATGGTGGAAGGAATCATAGAGAATCAAGAGTTGGTGGTACATGTCCGAACAGTCTCTGCTGTTCTGTCAGCCATCTCCGGTCCGTAGCCTTCATGGAGCTGCAGGCGCGATGTAAGTGACGTCATTACATCGCACGTACAGCTCCGGGAGCAGAATAGTGAAGCAGGGGATGGATATCTCCCTGCTTCACCATTGTATTCAACTCATCGGCGTCCTCCGTACACAGATGAGTTGATATCAAAACATACCTCCTACCGACCGAAAGGGGCACAGGACCCGGAATCCGTGGCTCTCCCACTGCATTCGGTACAGTTGGGAGGTATGCAGTTCACTGCCTCTTCCAAAGTCTTTGGGCGGCCCGGACATTTCCCATGAGATAAGCCCCCAGTGGTTTTGGATTGCTTCACCACATAGAAATGCAGTTTCTATGTGGAGCAAATTTACCAAATTTATACTGAAAGTTTCACAACAGAACCTGCGAATTCCAACACTCAAAAAGCTTTTTCTTGCTTTGATATGTAGCTCTTGAATATTTAAAGCTGTGCTGTGATTGGTTGCTTTGGGCAGTGATTAGTTGCTATGGGTTGTGATTGGTTGCTATGGGCTACTGTAATTGGTTGCTATGTGCAGTGATTGGTTGCTATGGGTGCTGATTAGTTGCTATGGACTGTGATTGGTTGCTATGGGTGGTGATTAGTTACTATGGGCTGTGATTGGTTGCTATGGGCTACTGTAATTGATTGCCATGTGTTGTGATTGGCTGATATGAGCTGTGATTGGTTGCTATAGGGGGTGCAGAGGTAGCAATCACTACCGAGACTGTGAAGAAGACTCCAAGTATTATACATAGTACATGGTAAGTGGGGGCCGTATTACAGATTTTGCATTGGGGCCCAGGAGCTTTAAAATGTGCCTCTGGTTGCTATGGGTTATGATTGGTTGCTATGGGCCAGTTTTGCTTTCATTGTCAGTTACATTTATGGCTGCTTTTATCTACAGGCCGCTGCTTCTGCACTAACCTTTCATCCTGTATATGGGACGCTTCTCCCACCTTATCAAATAAATATTGGCAATTCTTTTTATTATTTGTTGATTTGCTACCATTATAAATTTTACGATCACATTGAATGAAATGTTATATTCTGATATCGCCAGCCTGCAGTAAACTAGGAGGAATTTCCCCATTTTCATGTATCTAGTGAATTGGGTAATATCCATCGGCTCCTCCTCTCTTTAAATACCTGTTGTGAAACCAAACTGTTTATTCCGTCATTTACAGGAATTCACTTGCCCTTAACCCCGGCTATATACACAGCAGCAAATCCTTCTGCAAGCTTCAGATCCAAGGAGGAGAGGGGTGCAAGAGGGCGACGGGACAGGCGTGAGAGAGAGCGGGCACAAGATGTTACCGCTAATACTACTCAGCTACATAGCATGTAAGTAACAGGGGAGATCTTAGGAGAATTACTGGAATTTACAGATGGAGCAGGTTTTACTGCGGCGTGATATCTTATCACAGAAGACAACAAAACCAATGAAAAGTCACTGCAAAAACTTTTTTCAATGACTTTTTATCATTTTTGTTGTCTTCTGTGATAAGATATCACGCCGCAGCAGTTTAACCCATTGCAGAAGTTCGTGTTAACTCTGCTACATCTGTATGTCATGTCTGGACATTTGCAAATGCAGCTAATCTGACAACTAGGAACACTCCACCTGCAGATCTCCATAAAAATTATAGTAAATGATGCACACACTCCGAAATCTCCCCACTGTCTTATTGCAGTTATATAAAACTGGACATAGGGAAAGCTAAACTTCGCTGTTTTTATTCGTTTCAGATGTTTTTTTTTCATACTGAGCCCACGTGTCGTGGAAACGCAGCTAAAAACTTCTGCGGAAAAAACATAGCACCAAAAACTGACCTCGCACATGAGTTTTTGCATTGCATTTTGCTCGTTTCGGCAGGGTTTCTGCAATGAATTGACACACTGCGGCAAGTCCGATACTTTCCTGTCTACATTTGCCCCAAAATTTATGGTGCACGACATTTGCAACACATTTATGAATAGTGTGCACCAAAAAGAACATAAAAATACGACAGGCTCGACACTTCTGAAAAATGTGCCCCAGAATGGGCGGGTTTAGAATCTGCGACACATTTATGAAACAAAAATGAACAAATATGGCGCAGATTTCCTGTGCAAGGTAGATCAAGTTAAAAATGGTGTAATGAATTTACAACAATTTACTTTGTACGCCATAAATTCTCGTCGTGTGCCACATATTTGTGTCCTCAATAAGAGAGAGGTGATTTGTGTCTCCTTATGTTATGTTAAGTATTGTAGGGTCTTTGATGTCTGCGCCAAATAGTCAATGGGGAAAAATATAGGTTATCCACTTTTCATAGGATAGGCGATACTTGCAGATCAGTGGGAGTCCGACTGCTCACACCCCAGTGACCAGGAGAACGGGGACCTAAGTATAGTGTCCAGCGCTCCCACTGAACTGAAAGCAGTGGTTTTCGTGCTGCCATCCAGTCAGTACGGGGTATAAAAGTCCCCCATTCTCCTGATCAGTGGCAGTTTGAGCAGTCTAACCCCCACTGATCTGCAAGTTATCCCCTATCCATAAGATAAGACTTGTGTTGTGTGAACATCCCTTTAAAACTATATGGTGGTATTATGTGGACACTATATGGTGATATTATGTGGACACTATATGGTAGTATTATTAGAACACTATATAGTGATATTATGTGGACACTATATGGTACTATTATTAGAACACTATATGGTAGTATTATTAGAACACTATATGGTGATATTATATTGACACTATATGGTAGTATTATTAGAACACTATATGGTGGTGTTATTTGGACACTATATGGTAGTATTATTAAAACACTATATGGTGGTGTTATTTGGACACTATATGGTAGTATTATTAAAACACTATATAGTGATATTATGTGGACACTATATGGTACTATTATTAGAACACTATATGGTAGTATTATTAGAACACTATATGGTGATATTATATTGACACTATATGGTAGTATTATTAGAACACTATATAGTGATATTATGTGGACACTATATGGTACTATTATTAGAACACTATAGGTAGTATTATTAGAACACTATATGGTGATATTATATTGACACTATATGGTAGTATTATTAGAACACTATATGGTGATATTATGTGTACACTATATAGTACTATTATTAGAAAACTATATGATGATATGTGCACACTATATGGTACTATTATTAGAACACTATATGGTAGCATTATTAGAACACTATAAAGTGGTATTATTTGGACACTATATGGTAGTATTATTAAAACACTATATGGTGGTATTATTTGGACACTATATGGTAGTATTTTTAGAACACTATATGGTGATATTATATGGACACTATAACACTATATGGTACTATTATTAGAACACTATATGATGATATTATCTGCACACTATATGGTACTATTATTTGGACACTATATGGTAGTATTATTAGAACACTATATGGTGGTATTATTTGGACACTATATGGTAGTGTTATTTAGGCATTGTATGATTGTATTATTTGGGTAATGAATGGCTGTGTTGTGTCGGCATTCTATGGAAGTATTATATTTCATTGAATGGTAGTGTTATTTGGACACTATATGGCAGTATTATTAGATCATTATATGGTTGTATTATTTGGACACTATATAGTAGCATTATTAGAACACTATATGAACACTATATGTTGGTATTTAAACACTATATGGTGATATTATTTGGATACTATATGGTAGTATATTAGAACACTATACGGTGGTAGTATTATTTGGACACTATATGGTAACACATTATTAGAACACTATATGGTAGTATTATTTGGACATTATATGGTGGCGTTATTTAGGCATTGTACGATTGTATTATTTGGGCAATGTATTGTGTCGGCATTTTATGAAAGTATTATTTGTCATTGTATGGTACTTTTCTGGTGTAATCATTCAGGAAAACACTACCCATGTATGTGTGTTGTCACAAGAAAAACAGAGCAAAGATTATTTTGGTAGCCAAACAAATAAAATATATTAGGGCAGTTTACCACCATGTGCGCAAAAACATTAAAAGTGTTTGTTCATTAAGGCTCTTTCAGGCTTTTTCATTAAGGGGTTAAGGGATTGAATGCTTTCTCCTGCCACTAGGGGTGCTCACTACATATGGATTTATTATAGCATTCAATGGGAGCTGTATCAATCCCTATGCAGTGAGCTTCCCCTAGTGGTAGACACTCGTTTAGCATATGTTGGGTCAATGGGTTGTCCTCTTTGGACAATCTACATTAATAGGATCCCTGATGATCTTGCTGCTGTGACTGTAAAATGTGGGGGAACCCAGTAACAAGTGTTTGCCTATCTTTGCCAATCATTATGTACCTTGTACAAATCCAAAGCTGCATTATACTTCAGAGCTGCACTCATAAATCCAATATGGGTTGCTGGAAACTGTTAACAAAATTAATGTCAAACAGCCAGTAAAGAGGCTCTCTCCAGGTCTGAAAAGCCCAATGATAGGCATCATCTGATCGGCCCTGTCACCCTAAGCAATTTGGTGCTTTGTTTATCCAAATCGTTCAGCCATTCCAAAGGTATAAGCCCTATTAGTGCTCATGCACATTCATATCTGCCAGATAAGTGGGCAGTAACATTGCAGGATAAACAGGACACAGAGACCCTGCCCACAGAGAAACCACAGTGTTATTGCCCACTTGGCTAGTAGACCCTTACTTGCTATAAAACTAAAAGGGCTTATATCTTTGGAACAACTGAACAGATGTGACTTCTACCCCTCTCTCCATTCGGAACATATGTACTTGCATGTATCATGTGTATAGTCAACGAATGTGTACGTGTGGCAAATTGGGCAAATAATGGCCGCCCCACAATATTATGAATCTCTTCTCATATTAACCATATACATTGTTTCTGCTGCATGTTTTTATTACCACCGCCCCTTTTTGGTTTTAGTGTCTGTTGCTGCCCCTGCATGTGACCCTGATAAAGTAGCCATTGCCGGTGGTAAATATCTTCTGACCAATGATGGCAGTAGGGTGGAGTACACCTGTCCTGAAGGACAGTACCCGCACCCAGCCTACTCACGACAGTGCCAATCTAATGGTCAATGGACGAATGAAAAAGTGAAGGCCGAATGCAGAGGTAAGTGACTGTAGCACATACATAGGATATTTCAGGGAGGGTTCCGGGGGGCAGGATCAGTATTGTGGGGATGGAGGGTATATTGCAAGGAGGTCATATTGTGGGGAGAGTTCCTACCACACAGCATAGTCCCCTCAGGTCCCACATAATATAGCCCCACCAGATCCCATACAGTATAATGTCCCCAGGTCCCACTCACTATAGGGCCTGGTGTTAAGTACGATTCTCAATACTTACCGGTCCTAGGACTCCCCACTTCTTCTCTGGTCCTGGAGCCTATATTACTGCCCTCTCCCGGGCCCTCCTCCAATCAATGGACGCTTCCGTCTCGACTAAATCATCATTCATAAGAGCGAAGGCCAGCCAGGGTCAGTGAGGGAGAAGTTTTAACCATGAAACCATGAAACCACCCCCATGCCCTTGAGAGGAATAGATATAGGGGGTGCAGAAATACTGATCACACCCAGATCCTGATGCCTCTGGTGACCCAAAGGTTCCTCTGCCACATAAGGTGATATGAGTAATATAAATGGCACATGGTAGGTGGGGTACACAGATTTTGCATTGCGGACTAAGAGCTTCAACTTACACCTCTGGCAATGAAGAGCATAATATGTATGATTGGGACACTTTTCAATGTTGGGTATGCCCCCTGGAGGATTCAAGAAAGGCTGACCTCTAATTAAGCTTTGAGGTGCATTTAGAGCTGTATCTAGATTTCATTCACCTGGTACAAAATTTCGCTTCAGTGCCCTTATTTTGAATCTAAACACATAACAGTGGCTTATTGGCACCCCTTGAAAACTAGCAACCCTGGATTCATGCCTTGGTTGTCTCCCCTAGCTATGCCCCTGGGTCCGTTATTGTGCCCACCACTATTAGTACCCATATTCACCATATTATTCTGATGTCTTATGTCTTCTTATTCCCCCTCCAGTTGTGCAGTGCCCAAGACCAGTCCAGTTTGAGGGTGGAGAGTACTTCCCCCCGGAATCCAAGATTTATTGTGGGAGACGTCCTAGAATTTGAGTGCTATGGAGGATATCAAATGTATGGACCACAAAACCGCACCTGTCAGGCAAATGGAAAATGGAGTGGAGAAGAAACGAAATGTGATGATAAAGGTAAAAATGTAATAATAAAATGTAATAATAATAATAATAATATAAAATAATGTAATATATTATAAAATGTAGTAATAATATAATAATGTAATATATAATAAGTACTATGTAACAAAATGTTTAAAATAAATAAAATATAATATGTATAGGAAAGGATAAAGATATAAAATAATAATATAATAAAATAATGTAATACATAATACAATGTAATAATGAAATATATAATAAAATATGTGCTGTAAAATAAAATAAAATATATAATAAAATATAATGCGGTGACCAGATGGAAGGTAACGCTGCAGTTGGGATTGCGGGGGTGCAAACAGCGCAGACTTGTCACGGTCTCTGGGCACGAGGGCGCAGCGCTGGTGCTGTCCCACGTTACCACCACTGGTACCGGTGATGAGGGGGCTGCACAAATGTTGGTGGTGATTGTTCCCCCGGGGCGCTTCCCCTATACTGTGCCGACTGGTGGTGTTTGGGGCGCCCTGATGTTGTCGGTGCAGAGTCAGACACAGAAACGGTTGTAAAGTTGAACTTTTACTTCCATGGGTGTGGAGGCACAAATGCTTAAACAGTTTCTTCAATACAAAACAACGGGGTACGCCTGGTGACACAGCAAAGTCCTGGGGTGCAGGGTAGACTTGATGAAAGGTGTTCCTAGCCCCTTATACTTCAGTGTTACAGCCCTAAGGTGCGTCTGGGCTCCTATTTGGCTCATAGGAGGATGCCCACCATGATACTAGTACATAATATTCCCCACTCACGTTATGTGGTCCTGATAGCTCAGAGTTTCGGGGTGCAATAGTCAGGGTGGCAGGATATTCCACAGGTCTGGCCTTGGCCCCTGGATCCTGTGATACTTGCTATGGAGTACGTGTTCCAGAATGTTCTCTCCACAGTCTCATGCTGACAAGATAATGATGCTTGACTTCCTTCAGGGCGATGGCTAGGCAGACAGGGGACAGGATCTTCTGAATAGCTGGAGTATGTCAGCTCTCCAACCTTCCTGGGCCTGTCTAGGACTTGAGATTCCTGCACTAAACTCACTGCTTTCTTCACAGGACATCACACTTATCTCCTCACCTCCTCCTCCTAACACTCCACACTTCTAACTCCTCACACGCAGGACCTTCCTGCAGGGGTGTTACCATGGGGACCCAGTGATCAGCTGACTCCTCCCCTTTTCCCAGGCGATGTCCTCCCATTGGACATTTGGTTACTATTCAATCCTATGGGAGGTGTAATGCATGTGTGAGGCTCACTAGGTGGCGCTGTGTTGTGTGAGACTCAGGACCCCCTGCTATGTCACACAGGCTATGAAGCAACAGGAAATAATACAATGACTACAGAGATCACCCTCAGCCCAGCCATAGCCAGCTCTGGGATGCCACATACTCCCCCTCTTTCACTGAGCCGACCTTGGCGACGGGCTGGGGTGAAGGTGAGAAATGTAACATAACGTTAATAAATACGAATAAAGTGCAAATGTCACTAACAGTTTAGAAAAATATAATACTTAGAAACTTGAGGTAAGACCTCCCGGCATAGTCCTGGAATGTCCATGAGAAGTCTGAAGGGTAACGGAGAGATAATTAAACTCAGACTTATGGAACCTTTTGGCGGTACCATCAGACAGTCCATATAGAAACAACAGTAGTGCAAATGGGTCCAGAGGCTCTCTGGCACAAATTTCGTGAGTGTCCATTATCATGAGAGTCTCTCTGAGAAACAATAAACAGTCCTTTCTGTAAGGAAGAGTAGGCACTCTAGCACCAATGTCCATACCGCAATGGGGTAACAGAACTTCCTTGGCTCGGTGAGCCAGGCACTATGGCTTGGATTGTTGCATATAAATGTAAATACTATATTACATGGCAAGATATTATATATATACTGTATATACACACAGGAAAAACATTAATGTAATCAGAGCAGGAATAACATATATACAGAAGCAGAGACAGTTAACCTCTTTTACCCAAGGACAGCCATGGCATCACTATAGCGTGTTGGAGGTATGCCTTTTGTGGTACGCTCAGAACGCCTAAGTGGAACGAGATTTGAATCAGGAACAGAGTCACTGAAATCAATTAAATCATCTGTCGAAGGGTTCTCTTGCACTAGAGCAATTGGTGGATAACAGCTAAATGGTAGTAGTTTAGGCGCCCACATAAGCTCAGTTAACGTTGGGGGTCTCTCTTTCGCTTCAGAAGGTGACAAGATCTCTGTACTCGTTGTCTCAGCTGGGGGCACCTCTGTGGGTAGTCCTTCTTTAAGGCACAGCTTCAGACGGTTTCGGTGTACTACTTGGGGCTGTCTCCCAGGTTTAGAGATGTCATACACGTCGGATTCAGGATATGGTATGGAGATGACACTGTATGGTTCTTTCTCCCAGAATGGATCCAATTTCCCATTCCGATGGTTATTCCTTAACCATACACGGTCGCCAACTTTCAGGGGCGCTGCATGGGCGTGATGGTTGTAATCCTCCTGTTGTCTCCTACGAACCTCATCCATGTGCGTTTCAACTATCTCTTTAGCTTCCTCCATACGTCGGCGGTGTTCAACAACCCAGTCTGTTATGGGTAGTGGATTGATGGTGTCAGGGACCTTCACACCAAGGATTAAGTCTGAAGGAAGTTGACCTTGTCTTCCAAACATTAGATAAAATGGTGCGTATCCCGTAGATGTTTGGGGTGTGTTGTTGTAAATATAGGCCAAGTCCTTGATACGCTCAGGCCACTCAACACCAGGTGTAACTGCGGCTGTTCTTAGCATGCCGATGATCACTTGATTTGCCTTCTCGCACATACCATTCCCTTGAGGGTGATACGCTGTGGTTCGCAACTTCTTGCAGTCTTGGAACTGACACAGCTCACGGAACAATTGGGATTCAAACGCCGATCCACGGTCGGTGAGGATATGCTCAGGACAACCGTAATGGTGGACAAACTCTGCGTAGAAGGTCTCAGCCGTAGTTCTTGCTGTAAGATCTCTGACAGGCACGATGACAAGGAACTTGGAGTAATGATCCACCATTGTCAGAGCGTAGCTGTAGCCGGAACGTGTGGGACCCAACTTCACATGGTCCAGAGCAACAATTTCACACGGCTTTTGAGTCTTAATTGGATGTAGAGGGGCCTTCTGATCTCTTCGACCTTCCTTAGTGATACTACAGGCGGGACACTCTCGGCACCAACTCTCAATGTCACTCCTCATCCCAACCCAATAGAAGCGACGACGGATGGTAGCTTCGGTCTTTTGTACCCCGAAGTGACCAGATCTGTCATGATACGCCTCAAGTATCATCTGTGCGTCTCTTCTTGGTACAAGGATCTGATGAAGCCTTTCACCTGTGACAGGATCAAGAGTGTTTCTATGTAGAAGGCCTCGTTGGACAAACAGGCGCTTCCTCTGTCGCCAAAGGCGTTTTAATTCCACGTCATGAAGACCTCTCTTTACACGGGTTGGTATTCTTCCTGTAAGCAGGAAATCTGACAATTCTCCTAAAACTCTGCTCTCTTCTTGGAACGTTTTCCACAGAGATGGCTCCTGGAGGGATTCGGCAGCTGTTTTCGCCAGAGATTCTCCTTCTACAGGGACACCAATAGCAACCTGTTGGGCAAACTTTTTGTAGAATGGTGGCATCTCCACCTCTTCCCAGATGTCTTCTCGGGGTGGTTCTTCTCCCACAGGCAACCTTGAGAGTGCATCAGCATTAGACTTGCCACTGCGATACTTGACAGAGAACTTGTAATTCGCGAGTCTTGAGGCCCACCGTTGTTCAAGGGCTCCCAGTCGAGCAGTGTCCAGATGCGCCAACGGATTGTTATCTGTGTTCTCGGTAAAGGGTGTGGCAGCCAGGTAGTCTTTAAACTTCTCTGTCACGGCCCAGACAAGCGCCAGAAGTTCGAGTTTGAAAGAACTATAGTTCTGGTCGTTCTTCTCCACGCCTCTCAGACTCCTGCTGGCGTAGGCGATGACTCGCTCTTTGTTGTCCTGAACCTGGGACAACACTGCACCCAAACCTTGGTGACTTGCATCTGCGTACAAGCGGAATGGCTGACTGTAGTCGGGATAGGCTAGAATTGGTGGTTGCGTCAGAAGTGCTTTAAGCGCTTGAAAGGCTTCCTCTTGACGCGCTGTCCAGTCTACCGGAAGCTTTCGGTTGTAGTTTTCTCTGAGACAACCGCGCAACAACTCGTTCAGAGGCTCGGCTAATTGGGCGAAGTGTGGTATGAAACACCGGTAGTAACCTGCGAATCCAAGGAAGCTTCGGACTTCTTTGACGGTAGTTGGTCTTCGCCAGTTCTGGACTGCAGTGATCTTTTCAGGATCAGGTTGGACGCCTTGTGCGCTCACGACATGCCCAAGGTAGTGAACTTGGGGTTTCAACAGGTAGCACTTGGAGGGCTTCACCTTTAGGCCGTGCTGTATAAGTACCTTGAATACCTCGGACAGGTGTCGAAGGTTTTCTTGGTATGTCCGGGAGAATACAATAACATCGTCCTGGTACAGTAGCACACTCTGGAAATTCTCATGGCCGAGGCACCTCTCTATAAGCCGTTGGAATGTGGCTGGGGCATTACATAGCCCAAATGGCATACTATTGAATTCAAAGAGTCCCATCGGGGTTGTAAACGCAGTCTTTTCACGATCTTCAGGCGCCATAGGGACTTGCCAGTATCCACTGGTTAAGTCCAGGGTCGAGAAACAGGTAGCTGATCCCAAAGCCGTTAGAGATTCCTCAATCCGCGACAATGGGTATGCGTCTTTGTGCGTGACGTTGTTGAGTTTACGATAGTCCACACAAAATCATAGGGTTCCGTCTTTCTTCTTGACAAGGACTAGCAGGGCTGCCCAGGGGCTGTTACTCTCCCGGATGACATCAGCATCTCGCATCTCTTGGATCAACTTTTTCACCGGTTGGTACATCGCGGGTGGTATTGGACGGTGACGCTCCTTGATTGGATGGTGGTCGCCAGTCAGAATGCGATGTTGTATGGTCGTGGTCTTACCAAAGTCCAATGGGTGTTTGCTGAATGCCTGTTGGTAACACTTGGCCACATTGCGAACCCCATTGATGTGCTCTATAGGGGTATTGCCGTCTCCCACGTTCAATTCATCCCACCAGGACTTCGTGGCTCCATTCTGAATGTTCTCAGCAGCTTGGGTGGAACGCTGTTTGGCGGTAGAATCACCACAGAGAATGTCTTCTGGTGCTAACCGGTGTAGCAGGGCCACAGAGTGGAACTTGTGGAGGTTCACGGGAGCATCGCCCAAGTTGACTAAGCGGACAGGAACACGTCCATTGGAAACTGTGACAAGGCTGCGGGCAGCCATGACAAGTGGTTGGCCTTCTACCTGTATGGGTTGTAGCAAGGCCTCGTAGTCCTGATTTTCTATGCCCGGACGGGCACGGCACCACACCATAGTTTCTGTTCCAGGCTGTAGGGTTACTGGACGGGTATCTTGGATCCGGACTCAACCAATTTCACCTTGTTTGTTGGCGAACTTGTGCTGGGCATTGAGTACACGAATGGCCCGCTGAATGGTCTGCTGGTCACTGGGAGAAGCTGTAAGGAGAGAGGCATGCAAGGCATCCAACACTTCTGCAAAGCAATGGCGTAAAACATTCATGCCTAATATTACAACTGCAAACCTATCATCCTCTACATCAGTGACAATTACACCCTGTCTAGGCAGTTTCAAGTCCCCAATCTGGATAGTGGGTTCCCAATAACCCTGCTGTGGTATGGGCTGTTCATTGCGGGCACACAGATTTATCCATGTGTCAGGTGTTCTATTCAACACACCTAAGTCCCAATGTTCAAGGAACACCTGCTTGCGCAGGGTTGTTACCTGAGATCCAGTGTCCACCAACGCTGTCAGAGGGACGCCGTTCACCCGGATTGTGATGTGTGGGCAGGCTGAGACGAAGCGTGACAATGGCACTGAAGATTCACCTGGGCCCTTCTTCTTTCCTCCCGAGGGGCGGCCCGCTGCCTCGGGGGTGGCCCGTTTAACTGAAAACACTGAGGCCTGGTGTGTCCATATCTATGGCAATAGGTACAGTATGGCCTCTCACTCTGCGGAGGTTTCACTGAAGACGGACGTCTGGGTGGCGACTCAGGTGAGATGTTGAGACTTCGCAAAGGATCACTGGACGATGAAGACGGCTGGGTCAGACGATCTAGACGGACGGTGATCTGTTCCATGGCACGGGTCAGATGATCCACTCGGGCCAGAAAGTCATCTCTGGAGTCTGCTGGTGTAGTCTGCGCAGTTTGGGCAGCAGGTGAGGTACCCAGAGGTAGTGGCAGGACAACTGGAGCAATGCTTGTTGAGGGTCCAGGTGAGGGAGCACAGATGACTGGGCTCGGCTGGGGCTGCTCCTGTCCCAAGACCTGGATGGCAAGGGCCTTGAAGTCAGCAAACGTGATGCTGGGATGTTGTGCAGCAAGCATTCGCAACTGACTCTGGAGCAATGTGGTACCCGCCCCTTCTATGAAGCGGTCAAGCAAGATTTTATCAGAGTCCACATTTTCACGTGGATCCACTTGCACCACAGCTCTGAACGCCTCTTGGAGGGATAAAGCATAGTCCCGCAGGGTCTCACCAGGTAGTTGACGTCTGGAAAAGAAGCGCATCTTTACCTCGGAGACAGATCGCACGTCAAAGTTCACCTGGAGTTTGTCCAGAATTTGCCCAGGGGTTCTTTTGTCAGAGGCAGGCCAGGATTTGACCTCCCTATCTGCAGCACCCTCAATCTGGCCCAGCAGGATCTGTATCTGCTGTTCTGTATTCAGAGGATAGAACTGGAAGAGAGACAGCATCTTCTCACGAAAGTCCCTGAGGGTATGCGCCTCCCCTTTGTAGCGCGGCAGCCATGGTGCGCCAGGGTAAAATGGCATGGAGAATGGTAGGCTGCTCGCCATGGGCACTGCTGGATCACTAGAAACAGATGGCACAATGTCACTTTGCTCAGTCATGTTGTTTGCAGGTATGACTGAAATTAGGTCGCCGTCTCTTTAAGAAACTCAACTGCTTGCTGGCAGGGAATGGAGACTACAACTTGGAATGCTGTCCCTTTAAGAATGCTGTAGCTATTAACAGAGTCACTGTGATGCAGGCTGACGGTGTGCTCCCCCTCTTTAATGGTGGCATGCCCCACGGACACTGTACACGGAAAACACTCGCTGGGGCCGTGGGAGGACTGAAGACAAGGACAGGGAGGCACAGTACTCACTGACAGCAACTGCAGCGTGGACCAGAGCTCAGCGGTGCACAGAAGGGACGGTGATGCGGCACCGGAGAGTCCGAAATGGTACTGGCACGTTCGCCTTTCACTTTCTTGTATGGGTGCGCTGGAGCATTGCGCTCAGCATTCTGGGCTCTCCTAAGATGGCGGCAGATGGGTCTCCTGGCCTCATGGGCAGTGCTAAAAATCTCCCGCACTTTTGCAAGGTACAGTTAACCCTTTGTGGGCGTTCTTACACAGCGATGTGGCGCAGCAAACAAGTCCTGGGCGTTTTAACTCTTCCAGGGCTGTAACACACTGAGAGGACAGTCTTTAGGGCTTACTTCAGGGGTATAGGGCTCCCCCTCTTTGTGGCAAGCACTCTCAGGGAATAAACTTGATCTTACCAAAGTCCACAATAAAGACCGATGCTCTGGAGACAATTTGGCGCACTTTTCGTGGCGACTTTCTCAAAATGGTACACACCCGTATCCTGGTCGTGACGCCAGTTTTTCTTGCGGTGACCAGATGGCAGGTAACGCTGCAGTTGGGATTGCGGGGGTGCAAACAGCGCAGACTTGTCATGGTCTCTGGGCACGAGGGCGCAGCACTGGTGCTGTCCCACGTTACCACCACTGGTACCGGTGATGAGGGGGCTGCACAAATGTTGGTGGTGATTGTTCCCCCGGGGCGCTTCCCCTATACTGTGCCGACTGGTGGTGTTTGGGGCGCCCTGATGTTGTCGGTGCAGAGTCAGACACAGAAACGGTTGTAAAGTTGAACTTTTACTTCCATGGGTGTGGAGGCACAAATGCTTAAACAGTTTCTTCAATACAAAACAACGGGGTACGCCTGGTGACACAGCAAAGTCCTGGGGTGCAGGGTAGACTTGATGAAAGGTGTTCCTAGCCCCTTATACTTCCGTGTTACAGCCCTAAGGTGCGTCTGGGCTCCTATTTGGCACATAGGAGGATGCCCACCATGATACTAGTACATAATATTCCCCACTCACGTTATGTGGTCCTGATAGCTCAGAGTTTCGGGGTGCAATAGTCAGGGTGGCAGGATATTCCACAGGTCTGCCCTTAGCCCCTGGATCCTGTGATACTTGCTATGGAGCACGTGTTCCAGAATGTTCTCTCCACAGTCTCAGGCTGACAAGATAATGATGCTTGACTTCCTTCAGGGCGATGGCTAGGCAGACAGGGGACAGGATCTTCTGAATAGCTGGAGTATGTCAGCTCTCCAACCTTCCTGGGCCTGTCTAGGACTTGAGATTCCTGCACTAAACTCACTGCTTTCTTCACAGGACATCACACTTCTCTCCTCACCTCCTCCTCCTAACACTCCACACTTCTAACTCCTCACACGCAGGACCTTCCTGCAGGGGTGTTACCATGGGGACCCAGTGATCAGCTGACTCCTCCCCTTTTCCCAGGCGATGTCCTCCCATTGGACATTTGGTTACTATTCAATCCTATGGGAGGTGTAATGCATGTGTGAGGCTCACTAGGTTGCGCTGTGTTGTGTGAGACTCAGGACCCCCTGCTATGTCACACAGGCTATGAAGCAACAGGAAATAATACAATGCACAGAGATCACCCTCAGCCCAGCCATAGCCAGCTCTGGGATGCCACAATAATATCTAAGGAAAGGTTAAAGATATCATGAAACAATATAATAATTCAAAAAAATAATATATAATAAAATGTAATATATAAGGAAGAGTTAAATATATAAAATAATATAACATAATAATAAAATGAATGTAGTATATAATAAAACACAATAATAAAATAATATACAGTATAATAAATTAAGTGGTGTATAATAAAATGTAAAATATATAATAAATTATAATATCTAAGTAAGGAAAGGTTAAAGATATCATAAAATAATATAATAAAAATAATGTAATATATAAGGAAAGGTTAAATATATAAAATAATATAACATAATAATAAAATGAATGTAGTATATAATAAAACTTAATAATAAAGTTATATATAATAAATTAAGTAGTGCATAATAAAATGTAAAATAAATAATAAAATATAATCTAAGAAAAGGTTAAAGATATCAGAAAATAATATAATAAAATAATGTAATTTATAATAAAATAAAATGTAATAATAATGTAATATATAATAAAATAAGTGCTATATAGCGAGATGTAAAATATATAATATCTAAGGAAAGGTTAAAGATATCACAAAATAATATAATTAAATAATGAAATATAATAAGTACTATATACTGAAATGTAAAATGTACATTTAATGTTGGACCTGCTTTGCTTATATTTTACCTGTGTAAATGTAAAATGTCGAGCTCTGCTTGTGTAAAGGCGTAAATCGTACTTGCCAACATTTGGTTTCTGCTACCCAGGGAAGCGATGTGCGCTGACAATCCAACGCCCCCACTGGTCACGCACCACTTTTCTGATTGCCTAGGCTCTTTTTGTGACTTCAATAAGTAAATGTGCTGGCTACACCCCATTTTAAATGATAGGTCACAATCCAACAGGCCAAGGAGATTTGGCCACTCTTTTGGGAGTCCAGGAGGTTACTCTTCTTTTCGAGGTGTCTCCCTGATGTTCCGTAAAAGTTGACAAGTATATCATAAATCTATGGTATTAAAATAAAAGTTTGGATTCCAGCAATTGAGATGGAGTACATGGATGGGCCATAGAGCAGGACTGACACGAGCCATATGAGCCCTTCTGTGCCATTAGGAGGGAAAATTGACAGGCTAACACTATTCGGTTGGAGGATTTGGTTGTCAAAGACAGAGATCAAATCCTTTGTTTCCTATCAAATCATAAAATTCTGGTGGCATGCATCTACTACTAGGGAGGAGGGTCAATGCATATTTATATGCTTAAGTGGTCCTTTATTAACCCCTTTGCTTTTCATTCATTAACCCCCACAGAGGGCGACTGTCCAAACCCAGGAATTCCCATTGGAGCTACAAAAGTTGGTATTTCCTACAAAATTGAAAACAAAGTGACATATGAATGCCAGACTGGGCTGCGGATGTTCGGCTCTAAGCAGAGAAAATGTTTGGAGACCAAGCGTTGGTCCGGAACAGAACCATCCTGCAGATGTAAGATCAATCCGATCAAAGTCTTAATGTAATAAACTGCCATGCTCACTGGGCTGGTATTTTAGGAGATTAGGGAGCTCTTTAACTTTACAAAAGTGTCTGTATATGCAATATTAGTGGCTGGTTTATATAAAATAAGCACTGTATGTACTATAAATGAGTTCACAGGAGTCATTGGCTGGAACTATCTTGCAAAAGAGTCATGGAGAACAATCCCTTATCTTAAGCTTCTTTTAAATCCCACACTGTGCACTGTTGTCTTCTAGATTTGGCGCATGCGCAGTGTACATGCAATGATTGATTGGTTCAATGTGTATGCTTCAAGACCCACCAGTCAGAAGAGGATTTGAAATGGAAGTGTACCCAGCTTTACTGCACATCCACTAGTATCAGTGGTGCATGCATAGGAAAAGAAGACAGTGGCGCATGCGCAAGATATAGAATGGGCCTATGATGACATGTCCCGCGGACATCAGTCAAACTAGTTTGGACATGTTTTAGGGCCTGGTCGCCTTATATCTTCTGACAAGCTGTTCCACCCCAATGATTCTGGCAAGGTAATTTGCATATAGCAAGTGCAGCGAATAAACTTCTTGTTTTACATTATAGAGCTACTATTATATACTCAGAAAGTATTACTTTAGAAAGCAAAAGAGCTACAGTGACAGCGAATAGTGGTGGTATTGAAAAAAAAAAATACTAACAGGTTGTCTTTAAATAATATGTACCCTTTTTATGTGTCTTCATGGTAACAGACTACAAACAACCCCATATGTGGTCTGACCCTGTAATCAATTGCACCATGTGTCATCCTGCAGACACATTGATCTGCATAGGAGCTATAGAAATGTAATGGTAGGTGGTGGATACATTGTTATGCATGCTTTGGAGCAATAGAAATTGGTTGCAAAATATTACATACCCTTTCACTATAGAAAATGGCAGATAAAGCTAATTCAGTGACAAAAGTTTGCTTACAAAATGTGCACAGGAGCTATTCTATATATATTTTTGAGTTTGAATAACAGGTAGAAAATAAGGACTGTTTTTTTTTTCCCCAGAAACAGTGCCACTCTGCTTTAGTGTCTGCATCTGGTATTGCACATCTGCGACACTTACCTAAAGAGGGCTTATCTGCAATAACAGGCACAGCCAATGGTACTTGTGGCACTAGGATGGGGGGAAAGAGCAAAACCAATCTACTAATCTCATAAACCCCTTTAATTCCAAAAATAATTGTCAAAGGTAACTGAGATGTCTTTTTCTTCCCCAGTCTGGTATACGTATGATACCGCAAAGGAAGTGTCGAACCTTTTCTCTTCCTCCCTGGCCGAAGCAGTTGAATCGGCGGACAAGCGTAAAGAAGGCGAAGGTAAGAGAACAGTCAATGACATGATCCCTACAATGGAGAATACCTATGTGATAGCAGGAGGATGGACACAACACTACAGCCCTATGGCGGGGACTTATACCGCTGTCTGTATTCTGCTGTCTATAGGGCTGGCAGATAAGAGAATGCAAACAAACGAAATATTTCACAATGAAATTACATCGAACCAGGATAAGATATCAGAGCCAAATAAGCAGAACAAACATGATCGGGTCCAGGTTCCAGTTCTGTTTTAGTTCTAGGTTTCCTAAGAAGAGAGAATTGATGTTTACATTGGGAAAATTCCCTCTCGGTAAATAAGGACGTTAGAGAGTAGATGAGATTTCTCAAAAAAGTGCAAGAGGAGGAGCGATATCTGGAATACAGAATAAGGGTACGATATTAACCCTTTAGCCTCTATAGTGTTTTGGTCCTAAATAACCAGAAGCTTTTAAGCAATTATTTTTTTTTTTTATTAGTGAGGCTGCTTTAATACCTTTTTAATACCTAGTATTTTTAAGTTTAACTATGGGTAAATTTTAATGTTTTTTTTTAATTTGTAGGTATTTATTTTTATTTTATTTTATTTTAATTTATTTTCCAAATTTGCATTAAATTGAAGGAATTGTCCAACCCCTAGAATTTTTTTGTACCAACTGTTTAGAATGCTGTAAAGTAACAATTCAATAATTCTCACCTTACTGCTTCCCCATTGATCCTGTGCAGCTATTTTCTGGTCCCCCACCAGTCTTAGTTTTTTGGCCTCTAGTAATTGCAAATTGATGCAGACATACACGGGTAACATAATCCCTGTCATAAGGTCATAACCGGAAGTCAAGATATAGAGACTGCAGCACAGTCTTAAGTTGAGTTCCACTCTCGGCAACTTTCACCTTGGAAGCTGAGTGAAGCCTCTTGGTCTCCTCCCAAACTCCAGAACTTACTGGATGGAATTTACCATAACTCAGTCCCCCTATATATATTGAACCAGCCCATTTAAGGGGAAAATAGATAGCCTACATGGAACTATATACACAGTGGCACAAAAGCAGTATATATGGGTTATAAACACATGTGATTTTGCAGTGTCCACTGGGATGCGGCACAATGCCAGAGGGATGTCTTCCCATAAGTCATCTCCCCCATTATAGAGGTTATCTTTAGTCCATGGCAGATATTATCCATGTCTACTGAGACTCAAAAATGTTTTCAGAGAGTGAGGGAAACCCCAGGATGTTCAGAAGGCAAATGTGAAATATCATATTACATCAATTCCAAAAATGATTCCAAAAATGTATCTAGATATTCACATACGTTCTAAGGCGCTCCCATAGTCAGCTATACAGATACTGATATGTTCTCTTTTTCTCCCCAGGGCAGACTGATCGTACAATAAAAGTGAAGACAGATGGTGATATGAACTTCTTCATTATCATTGATTCTTCTAAGAGTGTAGGGGAAGATAACTTTCGGACGGCTAAGGATGCCAGCATAGTGTTCATAGAAAAGGTATGAAGAACATATACAGAGGTATGGCCTCTTAGGCTACTGTGTGCAGGGATTGTGCTCAAATAAGTTATAACACTCCTTCAATTCAATAGGAGTGCTGGGGATAGTTGAGTGATATACTTTGGCTATTTCAGCCAGTCCCATTGAAATGAGTGGAGCCAAATTCTCAATGGGAGTAACCCTCCCGGTTCTCAAGATCTGTGGAGACATCTATTCTATGGATAGAGGATACATAATTTTCTTGGCATAACCCCTGTACAGGGATGCTCCACAGATTCCTAAACTGTCCAACACTATATTTGTACACTGCACTAATTTATTTTTAGGTTCAGTCCCATTTAAATGAATGAGACTGAGCTGCAGCCACAACAATATGTATGGCGCTGTGCCTGGGTAGACAGTGAAGACCCTTCTCACAGCTCATTGCCTGGAGTTGGACCTCCATTGGCCCTTTAACTAGAGTAGATGCGACCTCATGAAAATGTGTTTTAGGCTAAGGCTAACGCAACTAAAAAGCGATGTGAAAAAAAAAAGCAGCGTTTTTCATTGCGTTCTTTGCTGTTTTTTTTTTCCTTGTTAAATCTATTGGTAAAATTGACATGCTGTGTTTTCGAAGATGCAGCTTTTCCACAGCATTTCTTTTTCCGCAATGTGTGGATGGGATTAGTCAAAATCTCATTCACTTTGCTGGTACTGTAAAACACTACGTTTTTTTTCTGCTGCGTTTCTGCAATGTGGTGCCTTAGCCTTAGGTTGCATTACATTTACTAGTATGGGGGGGGGGATTATTAGAAAATGGAGGTATTGCTTACAGCAGCCCATCAGATCATCCCAAAATGCTTTTGATAAATGACGGCTGTAATGTGATTGGACTTTATGGGTGACATGACTGATTTCTTTTACATTTGCTTTATATGATCTGCTTATGATGGTCTTTACAGATGGCGAGCTTCGATTTCACCCCTCGCTATGCCGTCATCTCGTATGCTTCATATGCATTAACCATTATGGAGCTTTCGGATGAGAAAAGCACGGACGCTGAGGAGGTCAGGAAAAAGATTAATGACTTTGAATTTACAGGTAATGTAGCTCGTGTCATTTTCCCACTCACTTTGCTAGTAGTAAGTCATCAAACATGGGGTTGTGGGGATTTAGGGAAAAGACAGCTTAGGGGCGGTCTATCTACAATGTACAGATAGAAGACTGGACCGTACAGAGATTTCCAATGATCTCTTTGTACGTGATGTCGTTAACGAGAGGACATCATGTACAAGTAGAGGAAAAAAAGGTTTTACCATAGTCATAGGTGGGGATTCTTTACAGTAAGAGCGGTGAGACTATAGAACTCACTGCCACAGGATGTGGTGATGGCTGATAACTTATTCAAGCTCAAGAGGGGCCTGGATGACTTTCTTGAAAATAAGAATTTCACAGGTTATTGGAGCAAGAAATTTTTGGGATAGGATGTTGATCCAGGGACGTAGTCCAATTGCCACAAATTGGCATCATCATCACGGGTTCCTCTGGATCAACTTGGTAGGTTTATAGGTTGGACTTGATTGACTTGTGTCTTTATTCAACCTCATTTACTATGTTACTATTAGTGGCATACCTGTGGGAAGGGAGATTCCCTCTCCTCTTCTGCGAGTTCTCTCAGGGTTTATTTGACCACATTGCTCAGGAACATCAGGCATAGGCAAACCATATATAAGTACAGTTTAGCAGTAAACAACATCTACTTATTTACAGTCTACAGACTCAGAACCGACAAACTCTCACCCCTCCAGGTACAAAGGAGAACATATTTACTCATGCCTGAACATATAGCCACTTTTGACTCACTCTCAGAGCCCCAGGAGACTACTCTACCACTGGCTAACTAACTAACTTGGTCCCACTAACCCAGTTACGCTGAGTTGGACAAACTACTCTACATCTTAAGAACAATAATATGGCCTGCACCCTGTTGAGGAATTCGCACCCCACTTCACACTTGGCACTAGCACTACAGACATCACACCGCACTGTAACGCTGGAATTATACACCTCAGTTGTCACACACTACACAACTACACTATGCCTAGCAACCATCAACATGGCAGGTGACACAATAAATACCACTGTCTACACAGCCTAGTGTTTCCCCTTTCTCTCAGGACACCAACACCAAATCTCAACAACAGTTCAACAGTTTCATTACAACATAGTGTCACTCCTCTGCTACTGGATGCCATCACACACAACATCACTCCGTATATCACACAACACGGCCTGCGACTATCTTGCTCGCACAGGCAAAAACACCGACCAATACAGTCACCCATGCATACTTTCAAGGGAAACACCGAGTGAAAATTCTGCTCATGCAAGTCTCACCTCCGTTGTGGCCACCATTCTTTCTTGCACAACATCATCCACAGCAAACCACACATATATCAGCAGTTACACACATTAGTCCTGCTGATGGGAATCTGTTCAAGGCTTGACACCAGCATGGTGTCCACTCCCTTTGGGCCCACAGGGTTCACCAAGGACAGGGATGCAATCTTCCTTGTGTTTCTCAGCATAGTCTCACACATAGAAATAGGCAAACCAGTTTTTTCTGAGCCAGATTCTATCCGAATATTCCAAAAAGTTTGGTGACACTAACCTATCTATCTGCAGGGCTGGGGTGATATGCTGGTTCTCGTGACCCTAACCTATCTATCTGTAGGGCTGGGGTGATATGCTGGTTCTGGTGGCACTAACCTATCTATCTGCAGGGCTGTGGTGATATGCTGGTTCTGGTGACACTAACCTATCTATCTGCAGGGCTGGGGGGGATATGCTGGTTCTGGTGACACTAACCTATCTATCTGCAGGGCTGGGGTGATATGCTGGTTCTGGTGACACTAACCTATCTTTCTGCAGGGCTGGGGTGATATGCTGGTTCTGGTGACAGTAACCTATCTATCTGCAGGGCTGGGGTGATATGCTGGTTCTGGTGACAGTAACCTATCTATCTGCAGGGCTGGGGTGATATGCTGGTTCTGGTGACACTAACCTATCTATTTGCAGGGCTGGGGTGATATGCTGGTCCTGGTGACACTAACCTATCTATCTGCAGGACTGGGGTGATATGCTGGTTCTGGTGACAGTAACCTATCTATCTGCACGGCTGGGGTGATATGCTGGTTCTGGTGACACTAACCTATCTATCTGCAGGGCTAGGGTGATATGCTGGCTCTGGTGACACTAACCTATCTATCTGTGGGGCTGGGTTGATATACTGGGTTCTAGTGACAGTTTCCTTTTGAATGTTTATGGTTACTTATACAGTTAGGTCCATATATATTTGGACACTAACACAAATTTTGTTTTTTTTACCTGTTTACTGAAACATATTCAAGTTATAGTTTTATACTGGACATAAAGTCCAGACTTTAAGCTTTCATTTGAGGGTATCCACATTAAAATTGGATGAACGGTTTAGGAGTTTCAGCTCCTTAACATGTGCCACCCTGTTTTTAAAGGGACCAAAAGTAATTGGACAATTGACTCAAATGCTGTTTCATGGGCAGGAGGGGGCAATTCCTTTATTATGTCATTCTCAATTAAGCAGATAAACGACCTGGAGTTGATTTGAGATGTGGTGCTTGCATTTGGAAGATTTTGCTATGAAGAAAACATGCGGTCAAAGGAGCCATCCTTAAGCTGCAAAAACTGAAAAAACCCATCTGAGAAATTGCTTCAATATTAGGAGTGGCAAAATCTACAGTTTGGTACATCCTGAGAAAGAAAGAAAGCACTGGTGAACTCATCAATGTAAAAAGACCTGGACGCCCATGGAAGACAACAGTGGTGGATGATCGCAGAATAATTTCCATGGTGAAGAGAAACCCCGTCACAACAGCCAACCAAGTGAATAACACTCTCCAGGATGTAGGCGTATCAATATCCAAATCTACCATAAAGAGAAGACTGCATGAAAGTAAATTCAGAGGGTTCACTGCACGGTGCGAGACACTCATAAGCCTCAGGAATAAGAAGGCTAGATTGGACTTTGCTAAAATACATCCAAAAAAGCCAGCAAAGTTCTGGAAGAACATTCTTTGAACAGATGAAACCAAGATCAACCTCTCCCAGAATGATGGAAAGAAAAAAGTATGGTGAAGGCGCGGTACAGCTCATGATCCAAAGCATAGCACATCATGTGTAAGACACGGCGGAGGCGGCAGTGTGATGGCGTGGGCAGGCATGGCTGCCAGTGGCAGTGGTCACTAGTGGTTATTGATGATGTGACAGAACAGAAGCAGCCGGAGGAATTCTGAGGTATTCAGAGACATCCTGTGTGCTCAAATCCAGCCAAACTGATACATAATACAGATGGACAATGACCCAAAACATAAAGCCAAAGCAACCCAGGAGATTATTAAAGCAAAGAAGTGAAATATTCTTGAATGGCCAAGTCAGTCGCCTGATCTCAACCCAACTGAGCAGCATTTCACTTGGTACAGACTAAACTTCAGACAGAAAGGCCACAAACAAACAGCAACTGAAAACCGCTGCAGTAAAGGCCGAGCATTAACCAGGAGGAAACGCAGCGGCGGCGTCTGGTGATGTCCATGAGCTCAAGACTTCAGCCAGTCATTGCCAACAAAGGGGGAACAACCAAGTATTAGAAATGAACATTTTATTTACAATTATTTCATTTGTCCAATTACTTTTGAGCCCCTTAAATGAAGGGATTGTGTGTAATAAATGCTTTATAGTACCTCATATTTTTATGCAATCATTTTGTTCAACCCACTGAATTAAAGCTGAAAGTCTGAACTTCAACATTGTGGTAATGTCCAGAACCAAAACAAGAAAAATGTTGTCTCTGTCCAAATATTTATGGACCTAACTGTATACTATTAGGGAATTCAGAGTAAGTAGGGGAATCCTCTGATCAGGATCTTCATCATTCTGTCAGGGAGGAGAGAACCAATCCTATCCTGCATTACACAGGCAACATTTGGATCTGAATGGACCCTGTATAATACTTCATTTTGCTTAGAACACTTAGGGTATGGTCACATGGCAGAAAGGGAGAGGAATTTGAGGTGGCCTTGCACCTCAATTTCCACTCCACTCTACTTTTCACCACTTTCTGAGCCCCTTTCCAATAGATGTCAACCCATGGGAAGTGACTAAAAATAAAAAAAAATACTTATACTCACCTCTCCTGAGCTTCTGACAGTCCACAGCACTCTCTCCAAGGCTCTTTCAGCCTGACTGAGGTGACGCGGAGTAATAACGTCAGCCCGCCACCTCAGTCACAGGCTGGAAGTGGACAGAAGAAGATGTTGAAGAGAGCCAGATGGGGCGAGGATGCCCAGGAGAGGTGAGGCAAAGTGAGTATAAGTGTTTGTTATTTTTAATCACTTCCACTGGGCCTCTACTTATTATACTCTGGGGTCGAGGATATTATACTATGTGGGGCCATCTGTTTTATAGCAGCCGTGCACTATTATTATAGGTTGTAATAACATTGTTTGGTGATTATAAAACCTCCCACGCCTGTGCAGTAGAGGTGGTATACTGGCTGCAGCGCAGTGCCGGGACTATTGCGCGTGCCGGCAGAGTCAGAAAAGAGGGAGGAGCCGTCTCGCAGGAGTAAGTCTGGAAGGAAGATAGGAAAGTATGATGAGGTGGGGGGGAGGTGGACTGAGTTAGTTGGGAAGAGCTAGTAGTGGGCGGGATAGCTAGAGAGACAGGAAGGGGGTGTGAGAGGGAGGTAGTGTGAGTCAGCCTACAAGTACCAAGATGCATTAGCTAAGACAGCAGGAATCTACACCATGTAAACAAATGCAGAAGATGCCAGCAGCTCCCAGAGAAACCCAGAAATCACTCAAAACATTGCTAAAGGTATTTGGGTGCATTTATTAACCCATTAATAGCACTAACAGACCTTTATTAAAAAAACATTTTTTGCCTGGAAAACCCCTTTAAGTGAGGAGATGAGAATAGATAGATGTACAATAAATTGATAAAGAGAGATAGATTATATATATAGAGAGAGGAGTCAATATGTTTGGTAGGCACAGGCAGTGGCAATTCTGTCATGAATGTTGCTCAATTTTTGCTTATAGTGCCACTAAAAAGTCACGTAATATTGACGTATAGTTTACCACCTAGGCTGTGTCCAAGTGACAGGGGTTTTTGTAGCCAGGATAACCAGCGCAGGCTCAGGGGCTCAGTGGACTGGTAAAATATGGAGTGGCATTGGACTGTAAGAGGAAACAGCCATATACCACGTCATGCCAAGTATGTGCACCACCGTTCTATTCACATGGAGCTGTTGGGGAACCACATTCTTGTGATCACTCGAGGTCTCAGAAATCAGATCTTTCTAACAAGTAGAGACTTCTAAAGTGGAGAATCCCTGGTATTCCACATCTGGTCTTTTAGACAGCCCTTCTACAGCTGAAGACAATCTTTATTACTTCTTGTTTTCTTAACCAATTGAATTTTTTTTTTGTTTTGTAGAACATAAAGATAGACAGGGAACGAATACTCGGGCTGCTCTGATTAAAGTCCATGAAATGTTGTCTCTGCAACACCAGAGAAATCCTGAAAAGTTTTTGGAAACGAGAAATGTTATCTTGCTGATGACAGATGGCAAGTATCAGGCTAAAAGTCGTACATCAGTTTACTCCACAAAATTCAGGGCTCCATCTTCCTCCACAAATTCTAAGTACTAGAAGATACTCTGCTAGGCCAAGGCCCTGATGATATAATAGGACCTAAGGGTCCCGAAGAAGAAGAGCCTATTGGTAGATGATATCAGACAATCACTTTCTCCTAGGGTCTATCCACAAGTAACCTATTAGATCTTATGGATGGTACGTCCTGTGTATGTAATGATAACAGGAAGGACATAAGATGGAGGGTGAGCCCTTAGAATCATCTTCTCCAGGACCCAAGGAACCTCCGTAAAACAATGTTCTCTTTGTTCTCCTTAAATTTGCAGCCAGTGCTGTATCCTCACCCTCAGAGCTGCACTTCATGTCACCACCATCACATTCATTGCCATCATGTCCTCTTCACAACAACTGTTTGTCATCCCCTTAGGAAAACATAACATGGGTGGAGACCCAACTGTGGAGATGAAGAAGATCAGAGAATTTCTGGACATCAGGAAGGACACTAATCGAGAAGATTATCTGGGTATGGAATGTATATATGGTATATACTTGTGCCTCGTATCAATAGACTGCTGTCTGAATTGCAAATATAAAGCATTGGTCCGGCTTTACATTTTTCCAGATATGTCTGCACAGACGGATGCAGTGATGGATTTTCTGTCACAATGATCTTGAGTGCTGCCACTGTTGTCACAAGATCACTAGCAGGAACTCACCAGTTCTACACAGTCCTTCTCCTCCCACGACTGCCAGGATTGGGAAACAATTCCCAGCAGTTAACCCAGTCAAGTAATGTCCACACATGAGACTACAGCAATCTAAAATATATGATAATATTAATAATATGGTTAGAAAGGTATACAAAAAACACATTATATAGCATTGCCCTGTATATTTGGACACTTAGTTTAGGTCAGTGACAAGCTGGATAAAAAAGAGGGTGGGTATGAAAAGGAGAATAATTGGAATCATTTTTGTCTGCCAAGGATATTAATGCCCTATATCGGTTGACATCAGAACCAGAACCTCCTATGACTATTGGGAGCCTGATAATCTGATATTTTTCAATGCAGCATTTTACACTCCATTATCTCAAATTGTATCAATCACTTTTCTCCTCTATACAGATGTCTATGTCTTTGGACTGGGAGATGATATAAGTGAGACTGAAATCAATGATATTGCATCCAAGAAAGATAAAGAGAAGCATGTCTTCAAGATGGAATCGGTTGATAAAATGAAGGAGGCCTTTGATGAAATGTTAGGTAATATAATTTATACCTGTCTCTTCCTATTGGTGTGATGTGATGATGTCATTGTGTCTGCCAGAGCAGAACTGCAGGAAGACCAAACAATAGGCTGGAATAGTTGGGGTTTACCCTGAGACCACCACCAACCATACCGTGGCCATCTTTACATGGGTTCTGCTGTGTATCAAGTTTGCTTCTTCTTACTACTTACTTTTAGATGAAGTAGAAGTTCTTAAGATGTGCGGACTCGCCAAAGAACCAACTAACGATGAAGGAGTGGAAGTAATGTATCCCTGGATTGCTAAAATTACCATTACTGTAAGTGGCCATCACCAAGCTCTCAATGGGAAATAAATGTCACCAATATTTTCTTTATTTTTTAAACTATATAGTAAAATCTATCACTTTTTTAATCTGTTTTTATTTTCTGATTGTAGATGTTTTTGCTCTATTTTCTGTACATGATCATAGGGACGGCCATCTTGCCTTAGCCTCAGCTTCTCGTCAGCTCTGTTAACAGCATTTAGTGATCTGATTTACAGCATAGTCATGGCCATAGGCAGCAATAGACTGGAGCCGATTCATTGAGGTCTTTGGTAGTGTTTTCTAAACATGCTCTGTGCAGGCAGGGGGAGGAGATAATCTGTGACATCATCTATTGTCTGTAGTGATGTAATAATGATTCACTGGGGTTATCAGTAGAGGTGTTATCTTCCATTGTAGCACAGTGTGTGATGTAAATGAGGTGAGTGCTGAAAATCCCTAGATAACTGGCAAGTGTCCATCTATTATTAGGCTTAGAGGCCAGACATAAAACTGCAGGAATGAATAACATTTTTAAAATAAAGATAGTGACAATGAGAATTCTTTAAAATACCATCAAAGTTTCTTTAAAAAATATGCTTAGCATAAAAATGTAGTTTAAAAAATAGGTCATTTTCTGGTACGTCCAGGGCTCTATGTCCATATAATTACAGGTGCATCTCAATAAATTAGAATATTTTTGGAACGTTCATTCATTTCAGTGATTCAGTAATACAATCCATAATCAGCGTCTTCCATGATTGTGTGTCCTACTGAACCAGACTGAGGGACCATTTAAAGGCTTAGGAAACCTTGGCAGGTGACATTGAATTTACAATACTGAACTTTTATACAATATTCTAATTTTCTTAGATTTGGGTTTTCATTACCTGTAATCCATAATCAACATTTACAGAAATAAAACACTTGAAATAGAAGAATCTGTGTGTAAAGAATCTAGAAAATATACGAGGTCACTTTTTTAATGTAAAGGGAGTCTATCATTCGCAAAACCACTTTTAAGCTAATGGCACGTTGGAATGGCCTTTAAAAAGGCCATTCTTCGCCTACCTTTCAATGTTTTCTTCTCCCAGCCGATTCAAAGATAATTTGTTTCTTCATTTATGTTAATGAGCATCACGGAGCACCCGAGCTGTTCCTCCTCTTCTGCGAGCACTCAGCTCGTCATTGCTTTTCACCGCCCCTTCTTCCATTGCGGTGACTCCCCTCTTGGTCTTCTCTGTATCTTCTTTCTTCTAAGTCCTTGTACGCAGCGCTGTGTGCATGCGCAATCGGTTCTGCCACTTCGGGTTTGGACAGAGCTGACTGCGCAAGGCAGGCTGCCTTTTTCCGGTGGTCTGTCATAAGAGCGGCAGAGCCGATTGCGCATGCGCACAGTGCTGTGTACGAGGACTTAGAAGAAAGAAGATACAGAGAAGACCAATAGGGGAGTCACCGCAATGGAAGAAGGGGCGATGAAAAGTGATGACGTTGTGGGTGCTTGCAGAAGAGGAGGAACGCCCTGGGTGCTCCGTGATGCTCTTAAACATAAATAAGAAACAAATTATCTTTGAATAGACAGGGAGAAGAAAACAAGGCAAGGTAGGAGAAGAGTGGCCTTTTTAAATGCCATTCCAACGTGCCATTACCGTAAAAGTGGTTTTGCGAATGATAGACGTCCTTTAATTACTGAAAGAAATAAACGTTTCAAAGATATTCTAATTTATTGAGATGCGCCTGTAACTATTTGTTTATGCATAGGAAGCTAAGAACTTATTTTGTAACCCTTTTTTAATTTTTATTAAAGCGTCCGGGTTCTCAAGAAAACTGTAAAGGATCGATTGTGGCCAAAAATTATATCTTGACTGCCGCTCACTGCTTCCATCTAGATGAGGAACTCCATTACATCAATGTCAGAGTTGGAGGTAAGTACTCCCATCTGATTCATTCACACGACCGCTGTGTCCAACTACAGAACAACCCTACAGAAGTGAGGCTCACAGGACTGTGTACTATGTTTCTGCTTTATTGTAGATAGGTCATTCAAAGCGAAGAACCTCTATCGACATGATAAGTACAACCCAACTGGCAAAAAGGACAAGCAGGTGGAGAAATCCTTTGACTATGATTTGGCTCTCATTGAACTGGGAGAGAAACTTGTGTATTCCAGAAACATCAGGTAAAATAAGTGAAGATTACTTTTTGCACTGCCACTTTCTAAAAAACATTTCAAGTAGACATGATGACTAGAGATGAGCGAATCGATTCTGCAGAAGTGGAATTCGATCCGAATTTCAGGAAATCTTTGATTCGCCACGATTCCGGATTTCCTGATGCTTCGTGGTAACGAATATTTAGTAAGGACCTTTGTGACATCAGACGGTCACATGATATTCTCTAGTGATGTGATTGGGTAGGCGTGTCTTTACTTGTTAACAGATCCTTCCACATTAATAAAACTTGTCCGTGCTGGAGAGAGATGACCACGGCATCCAAGGGCTTCCACCATTTTGCTGCCCACCCCGTCTCTCTGCAGCCTGGAAATAGCTGTTTATTCGCTGCAAAGTAATTCAGATTGAAGCTAATTTTTTTGGAACTTTGAACCGAACGTTTGAGAAATTCGCTCATCTCTAATTTATTTATTATTTATTAGGCTTACTTATGTAGCGCCATCATATTTTGCAGTGCTTTACAGTCACTCTCCCATATAGGGCTCACAATCTACATTCCCTATCAGTATGTCTTTGGAGTGTGGGAGGAAACCCACGCAAGCACAGTTAGAACATACAAACTCCTTGCAGATGTTGTCCTTGGCAGGATTCGAACCCAGGACTCCAGCATTGCAAGGCTGCAGTGCTAACCACTGAGCCACCATGCTGCCCCATCTCTAACGATGACCAAATCATGGGGCACCATGACTAACTTTATTATAGGGCAAGGGGACTGGCACAGTTATGGGGCACTGTGGTGGTGTCTTTTATGGAGGTTGGCACTTTTATAGTGACATAGTTATGGGCTACTGTGGCTTGCACAGTTATACATACAAACCTATTGGCTGGCTGTGTATAGGGGCACTGTGATGGATACTTTTATGGGGAATCAAAGGAATGCTCCACAACTTTCCCTTCTAGTACTCATAACCATCAAAATACAGAGTATAGCATTGTGACTATTTAATACCACAGAGAACATCCTATGTATACCATACACAATCCTAGGAGCTTTTCATTAAAACTTATACAACACAATAAACTATTACAAAGCCATAGGTACATAGGGCCAAAAAACTGTGAGTAAACAGTGTCAGTAAGCTCCCAGAAAGCCATATGTCTCTGTTACAAAGCCATTGTGATACAGGGCCAAAAACTGAAGCTAAACAGAGTCCGTCAGGCTAGGTTCACATCTGTGTTGGAGTCTCTGCTGCAGATTCCGCGTAATATCAGAGAAGAGAAAAGTCCTGCATGGAGGACTTTTCTTGACGACGGTTTCAGTATAAAAGCAACGGATACCGGGCAAAAATCAGATCGCATTATAGTCTATGGGGTCTGTGGGTGTCCGAATATAACCACTTTTAAGCGGGCAGGCTCCCCATGATATAAATTATATCAGGAGGACCCACGATTTCATGTAAAAAAAAAAAATAAAAAATCGCATCAGGAGTCCACATGTTTGACCTGAAAAGGTGTTATGTTTGAGGTCAGGGACCCCTCCCCAGGCCTCTATGTGTCCCTGATACTTAGATGTTCTTTTTTCTAAATATGGAGAACTTCTAATATAGGATTTACATACCCATGATATTTAACATGTGGCAATGTGCTGCCGACAGTCTAGCATCTTTCACCACCTCAACCAACTCCAGCTCTTTTCTTCCATAGTTGCTGCTCCACTACTCCTGGCGTGGTTGGAATTTCTACTGTCAACTGGGCAGTCCCTAACTATTTGCTCCAGCTTAGGACCACCCATCTGATAGTAGAGCCTAATTAGCATATTGGGTGTTGAAACTAACAAGAGTGATTGCTCAGAAATGGTGGGGGCTAGAAAAAAAAATTCCAACTGTGTCAGAATCAATGGAACAGCACCTAAAGGATGTAAAGAGGTGGAGTTGGCAAAGGTGATGAAAGTTCCTCTTTAACATTTGTACTGTATACACAAAGCATACACACGAAACAGTGATAACACAAACCAAACACTTTCTAGACTCCATGTAGTAAAAGCCTCGGGACTAGGCCAGTATGGGATGACCAATAACCAAAATCCAAGGGGCATTTAATCACCTGACCATTTCTAGGATTCGAGACTATTCGCACAGGTAGAAACACATACACCAGAATGAAGTCCCGTCAGATAGAGAAGGTGTCCCAAATGTATGACTTGTCCTCCTGGAACAAAGAAGCCGCTGAGACCACCCACCCAGTAATTCTTCTACCTTTGACATGCTAGGATCTGTGCATGTTCTCCTGCCCACTTCACCATCTGAGCTGTTGCTGTTGGGCTTTACCCTGACAGTCCTACCTGCTAAGAAATGGTGAAGTGTTGTACTTGCTATGGCAAACCCACCGCCTGCCTGCTGGAGGAAATCATAATTCCCAGTAATTGGTTGTAGACGGTTCCAGAACAGTAAAAATTTAGATTTGCCTTGGTAGAGTTTATTTCGAAAGAGAAAAGCTGAATAGAATTTTTTAGATACAAAAATAACACGTCTTGTTGTTCTTGCAGACCCATCTGTCTTCCATGTACGACGGGGACGTCCTGGGCTTTAAAGCAACGAGGGATAGCGGTGGCATGCAGCGATCATGGTGAGTGTGAAAGGTGGTGCAGGAAGTTGTATGATGTGTTACGATGTTACGATGTGCTATATATTGTATGATGTGTTATACACTCAAGCCACTTTAACCACTTCTGGACCGCCTATAGACTAGGTGGTTGTTTAGTTCTGCAAGGACGTACCTGTATGTCCAAGCAGAACTCTGCAGCTGCATGAAATCGTGCAGCTACTGAAACGGGGAGCCGGCTGTAACTTCAGCCGGAGCTCCCAGAGAGAAGGCAGGGAAGGTTTATTACCCTCCCTGCCATCCCGATCGCTGTGTATACAGTGCTCAATGAGCGCTGTATGCAGCTCTATGGGCGCCGCCATCTTGTTGCCACCCTCTGACCCGGCAGTCACGTGATCCGCCGGGTGCAGCGTCTGCAAGAGCTGCTGGGTCCTACAGGACCCAGATCAGCTCTATAGTAACATGCAGGAGGCTGTATTCCTCCTGCAACTGGGGCTAAATGTACCAGCCCCAGTTATAGGGAAAATCAGCCTCCCCAACAAAAAAAAAAAGTAATCAGATAACCCAAAAGGTCTATTATGACCTTATGGGGACACAATGTAAAATAAATAAATAAATAAAATAATTAAAAAAATAAATAAAATAATACGCCAATAAAATGCCCTTATTACAGGTTATAGCCCCACCCCCGATGACACCATAAAAAATAAAAATTACTGTAACGGAGAGGAAAAATTATTTTATAAAGTTTTTTAGTAGTACTTTGTGTTATTAAATTAAAAAAAAAATGAAAAGTGAAAAACAGACCCGTTTTCCCTCCTCTTTTGTTTATATTTTTATGGATATAAAAAAAAAAATTAAAACACATGCAAAAATAAAAACAACATAAAAATAAAGCCGTATGTGTCACCGAAAAAAGACGTTGAAATTATTTGGATCTCCACCGATCACAAGCATGGAGGTCCCATATTCCCTGTTTGAATGGAGATAACGGAGTGCTGTACTCACCTGTCTCTGTCAGTCCCATAGACTTTAAATGTACTGTAGAGACAGGTTGCATGCACAACCATTCTAACCTCCATTCTGACCCATTGATCAGTTGGGGACTGAGCAGTGGGAAAATCACCGATCAGACACTTATCACGATTAGTTGTCTAACTTAGGACAACCCAGACGTTCAGTGGGAGTTTTATGAATATATTTCTAATCAGCTCCCCCTAGTGGTGGGTGGTTGGACACCGGAGCACTATGTCTACAGTGGCAATGACTTTAACAGAAATGTAGAAATTTGAGAGATGGAAAATGTAAAACTTCTTGAACCAATAACATTTTATATATTTCAGAGAAGACGCTACTCTCTTCAGAATTGGTGAAGGCCAAGTTTGTTGCAGAGGAAAAGGAAAAGCAATTTGAATGGAAGGATGTGCTCATAAAGCGCGGGAATAGGGTACAGACAATAAGGAATAATGAATATTGGGCATTTTTATATTACAGCCAAAGTATGCACACCCCTAAACGGAGTAACCCAAGTTTAGTTTAGAAGGACTGTATCAGGAACTTGTCTGGGGAGCTAAAATTTGCCCATGGTGCAGACATGTGAGAGTGGCCTTCTAGTAAATGTCCACCATGTTGTTGCTTTTTTTTTAATCTGATCAGTTATAATTAAAATTCTGCGCTAAATCATTTCATAACATAATATTTTTACTGCTTTCGGAGCTCAGGTGCAGACTCCAAATCTGCTGCATAGACCGAACTGTAAAGGAAAAGGGTCCCCAAAAGCAAAATTTTATGTTTCAAGAATTTTTATTATTTTGATTTTAATTGTTGTCTTTTATTGTGGAGCAGATTGTGGATTTTATGTACACCATTTTGGGGAATGCTTGATGATCACTGGATAGTTCATTTTTTTGGTAGGAGGCAAAATGCTGAAAAAATAGCGATTCAGCCATTTTTTTTCCCCACTCTGGCTTTCACAATATTGTTATACTTTTATAGTTCTGGTATTTTTGGGCATGGGGATACCTAATATGTTTAAACATATTTTTTATTTATTTTCATATGTGATCTGGGAAATTTTAAAATTTTTTTTTTTTAGTTTTATATTTTTCAAAACTTTTTGGAAAATTTCATTTCATGTTTAGACCGCCTATGAGGTTTGATCACCTATACAATATACTGCCATACTAATGTATGGCAGTATATTGCCGAATCCATTCACTTCTATTACACTATTGTAATAGAAGTGTACTAATGACAGGCTTGGGGGGTCTTCAGTAACCTACTGGTGTCATGGAAACTGAGAGCTGCCCCCAGAAGGGTTTGTCCAACACATTTCAATAAGTGAATATAGGAAGGGAATCATATAACATAAAGAGAAATCATGCCTTACCATGCTTCTAAATGTCCCCAGTTTCAATGCTGACAGACCAGTTCCTGATCCAAAAGAGATGATCAGTTTGTGATCGCTGAAACCTACACGGGTCTCAGCAGTGGGGCCTTCAGCAGTCATGTGACCACAATTGAGACATTATCTCTTCAGGACCCTTTTAAATCAAGAGAGTCTGTCTGCCTGCAGGCACACTAACTTGCACCATTTTAAAAGTCGCCATATTCTGACACTAGTAACTGCATAGGGCGTCTTTTTTTGCGGGGCCAGGTGTACATTTTAGTTATATAATTTTGGGGAATTGCTATTGCTTTGATCACTTTTTATTCAAACTTTTATCAGAAGCAAAACAGTGAAAAAACAGCAGTTTGTCACTTTAGATTTTTTTTTCCCGCTACGGCGTTTACCGTATGTAAAAAATATTTTTATAGATTTGTAGACTGGCCGTTTTCGGACACTGGGATACCTAATATGTATGTGTTTCACAGTATTTAAGTAGTTTTATATGTGTTCTAGGGAAAGGGGGGTGATTTGAACTTTTAATATTTATTTAATTTTTTACTTTGTTTTTTTTTTTAATTTTTTGGTTTTATTTGCATTTATTAGACCCCCTAGGGGTCTTGATTAAAGGTGAGCGAATTTCTCCAAAGTTCGATTCAGCAGTTCGATTCAAAGTTCCAAAAAAATTCGCTTCGATCCGAATTACTTTGCGGTGAATAAACAGCTATTTCCGGTCTTCAGAGAGCCGGGGTGGGCGGCAAAATGGTGGAAGCCCTTGGATACCACAGTCATGTCTCTCTGTCTCTCTCTCCAGCACGGACAAGTTTTATTCATGTGGAAGGATCTGCTAACAAGCAAAAACACGTCTACCCAATCACATCACTAGAGAATATCATGTGACCGTCTGATGTCACAAAGGTCCTTACTAAATATTCGTTACCGCAAAGCATCAGGAAATCCGGGAAGGGGGGGAAACAAAGATTTCTGAAAATGGGGATGAAACCCCTCTTTTTAAAAAGATTTGTTCTTTTCTTTTTTTTAAAACCCGGGGGTTTTTTTTTTCTTAATGCAATGCATTGCAAAAAAACGGCATTTTTATTCCAGGCTGCATAGAGCAGCCTGCAATAGAAAGATACTAAAGACAAACCTGAGAGCCTTCACAAGGCTCCCAGCTGTCATACTAATGGGACGCCGGCCCGGGGCTTGCTGGTCTGTGCGCCACCGGTGAAACGGCGCCCGCTTGGTCAGCTTTGACCAAGGCGCCAGAGGGGTTAATGCCTGCGATTAGTCTGGGCATTGATCGCGGGCATTAGCGCCGGGTCTCTGCTGTATAAAACACTCAACATCCACTGCACTGTTATGGCGGATGTCGAGAAGGGGTTAAGGATGCAAGTTTTTTAGTACAACCAAGGTTTACCTTATTGCAATAACAACTACACTTCTCCTCCACAGAGACTCGCCTGTCTAGATGATACCAAAAAGATAGAAAAATTCAAGAATATTCCAGATATGAAAGATCTGATCACCGACAACTTCTTATGTACTGGGGGGACAGAACCTGAAGTGGATCCACAAACCTGCAAAGGTACGTCATTCATGTTCATTTGTTATAAGTCAGGAGCCAAGGGTGGTGAGGAGAGGGTGGTCTAATACTAGGCACCGATAGGGCTTGTCCCACCCCTCAATGGGGCATCTTGAGGTAGAATTGGACTTTTTGCCTTCAGCCGAATCCAGTGACTTCTGGATTGTGATTGTGAACTGGGAAATACTGGGCCATTACTGGGATGGGATCTAATGTGACTATATGACTAAAGCACATCTGAATCTCTTTTCCTTCTATTCCAGGTGACTCCGGAGGTCCTCTTATTGTACAGTACAAACAGCGCTACATTCAGGTAAGTCATGTAGTAGCTCCCCTTAGAGTTCCTTGGGTTCTTTATCTGGATTTCTTTTTATAATGGTGATTTAAACAATTAGACCCCCAGTTCCTGCTGACCCTCAGGCCTCTTATCCTTGACTCAACTCATACCTGTAGTGTAAGTAGTGATGGGCAAACTTGGCAAGATCTCTTTTGGTTTGGACCTTGTTTGGTCCAAACCAGAATTTCTATTGTACTCTGGGGGTCTCTTTAGACCTCAAAGTGTGATACAGAGATGCCCAGGGTAAGTGCGGACAAAATAAAAAAACAATGAAACTCTTTCCTCACCTCTTCTTCTGGCCACAAAAGACAAGGTGACCAGAAGAGATGAGGAAAGGTGACTTGTTCAGTGTTTTTTGTTTTGTTTTCCCTGGGCCTCAGTTTATTATATTCTGGGGTCTAAAGAGACCTCAGAGTATAATAACTATTTTTTGGTGGAGAACCTGAAATATTTTTATTTGGATGAACCTGAATTTTTTGGCAAATTCGTAACGAACCCTGCTCATTATGAACTGGTTCACTCACCTCTAAGTGTAAGGTGGTGCAAACACACACCTTAACTCACTGGCTCTCCCCTTGATCCACTTGAACAGTTGCATAGATAGCAGGAGAGTCATTCCATGAGGTATTCAGTGGCTGTTCACACTATGCATGTGGTTTGATGGAGGAACAGCCTCAGTGCAGTGTGAGGTGGCTTGGCTTGCTCTAGCCATTGTTACTCAGGTTGCATTGGCGTATGACGTGCACTATGAGTTGCACCAATTACTGAGTGTCACTATGGCTGGTGCAAGTCATTGCATTCTTGCTCTGGGAGGTTTGTGGAATTCGGATCGCGTGTTGGCTCTTGATGCTCCAATGAAAAATCTGTACCAAGTCTCCTACCTACCATGTGCTATTTATAATATTGTTGTCCAATGTGGAAGAGGGGACTTCTGATCTCCTTAGGCTTCAGGACCTGGCTGAGACTTACCTTTTCCTATAGATATGCCCCTTCAAAAGACAACCCATTTAATGTTCATTCGGGTTCAATTACACATTCTATATATCTTTATTCTTGGTGTTTGTATGGTTTTGGAGTTGTTGTTTGTCCTGACTCCTCTTTTCCTTTACTGTCTAGGTGGGCGTTATCAGCTGGGGGACAATCAACACCTGTGATGGAACCGTCAGAAAAAAAGATCCGGTGCCTTCAGAATCTCGGGATTTCCATGCTTACCTGTTCAACATGATGGATTGGCTAAAGCCAAAGCTTCAGGAGTTAGAATTCTTGAACTAAAAGTTGAAGACAATGTAGCTATGCGAAATATGATTGTGGCCCATTCAGTGGCCCAAGTGATGGTTAGACACGCTTCATAAAGAGCTTCCAGAAAGTGATCATAATGTGAACAACCACCAGCGCTAAATTTAACACAGCAATATAGGATTATCTACTATAATACAATAAATGTACTACTGGAACATTATGTCTCGAACATTACCCAAATGATCCCTTGACTTCCTGTAAGTCACAATGAGCATAAACCAACAATATGGGGTATAGAGGAAAATTAAGAAATTTCTACAATTTAGCCTTGTGTATAATAACTACCACAGACAGTAAAATCTCTTGGCAAGTTGTTGGCTTCCTCTGTCTTTTTCCAGTACAGACAAGAAAGCTGTAAGCTGATTGGCTCCAGTGGGTACACCTCTGCTTATTAGCGCCAATGAGTAATACCTCTGCTTATTGGCTCCAGTGGGTAACACCCCTGCTTATTGGCTCCTGTGGGTAACACACCTGCTTATTGGGTCCTGAGGGTAACACCCCTGCTTATTGGCTCCATTGGGTGACACCCCTGCTTATTGGCTCCTGTGGGCAGCACCAATGCTTATTGTCTGTATTAATTTTATACATAAGTACATGATAAACCTGTTTTACTCAATATAATGCGTATAAAAATTCAGTTATTTATATAGTGAAATTATAATTCCCAATAACAAAAAATAAATAAATTAAAATTTCGCTTTTGCCCAGAGCTGGCACTGTACTCTAACCAAAACCCCCAATTTTTACTTATTTAGTTTATTTTCAGGGAGATCTTTTTTTAACCACCAATTACACAGTGAGAGTTGCCATCAGGATTCAGGGGTCCATATAGCCAAGGACTCTCCTCCCCCCTTACCTATTACTATTAATGGCATGGAGCTCACAATGGGGGAAACGGTCTGGTAAGAGGAGAGCTTTAATAAGCAGGGTCTCTTTGAGGGTAGGTTAAGGGTGGCATTGGCTGGCAGCATGTGGGCTCCACTTTGACAGTGACAGCTAAGTCTTCTACATAAATAAGTTATATATAGAATAAGTAGTTTACTAAAGGATGGGGATAAAGCATGACCACTATCAAGTCCATTCTTACATTCCTGCATCAATTTCTATGCCTGAAGAAAATACCATTAATACCATAAAATAAAAAAGTAAATGTTGGTTGGTGGGAAAATAGTACAAAATGAAAAATATATATGTAGTTTAAAGCTACTAACATATTGTATATATATATTAATAATAAATAAACTACAGATATAAGATTTTTTATGTATTGTAAAGTGCCTAGTAATCTGAAAATTCCAATCATCGATAATATTTAAAAAATAAATTAAAACCACAACAAAATTAGACGTCTCAGAAAAGCAAAGGCAAAAGGATGAACAGAAGAAAACAGAGTCATTGTCAGTCATATTGGCTCTCATGAGGGTCATTTCACTGATACCTGGAGCATCCTTCGCTGTCCCTCTGTCAGCGCTCCTTGGAAGCCAATCACAATGAGAGAATCTTCCTTACCATTTATGAGGATGAGCCTGAACGAACTGACCTTAAAGACTTGAACTGTGCGCACTTGGGACAAGATGCAACAAAATCCTTCATGTTTTGCCTTCAACTGGACCACCATCAGGAAAAGGAGAGAAGTTCTGAAGTATATTTCTTCCAAAGAGGAATGAGCCCAGGACAGGAAAACCCAGCAGTGATTTTTAGTTACCGGAGAATGTCCTCTTGGTGGTTCTTCTGAAGTGGTACTGTCATAAGAATCTGAAAAAGTCATAGAATCTGAAACAACATCAGTTCTATGATTCTTCTCTGCAAGATGATAGGTTAGCAAGGGTAGGCAAAGTCAACATGAGACAATAATCTTGGCTATCTCATGCATAAATTTGACTTGCAACTATTTAGCATATTAGTTATGCAGATTCTTGTCATGTAACTGCATTGTTGCTGTTTTGCGCCACAAAATCTAAATTTAAATTTTTTAATTTAAATCTTTCTGGGCATGCTCTCAATCATATCTGGACCGAAATCTGATCACAGGTCTCTTCTACATGTTCCCAATGTTGGTGTATACTGGTCAACTCACTTGAGCATGAATACAGATTTTTCTTCAGCTCTACCCACAAGTGTTCAATTGGGTTGAGGTCTGGCAATTCAGCACCTCTACTTCATTGTCATTGAACCATTTCTTCAATAATCTTGACGTATGCTTCGGGTAGTTGTCCTGCTGGAACACTATGTTGTCCTTTTCATACCCATAATACTCAAGTATACAAAGAAACTCATGTGAGAGCCAAGATTATTGTCTATAAAATTATGGTAGTCTCACATTCGAAGCTGTAGTGGATGGTGAGATATGGAACCTGAAAGTCAAAAGTTCAAAACATTGTTACCCTTTTGCTGGTCAGTGTATACCAATTGTACAGATCTGAACTTCAATATGGTGATACTTAGAGCGGATTGTGCTCACAGAAATTGGTGTCCAACAAGGTTAATAACTACATCTCCGGACAAAACAGTCGGCGAGGACAAAGGGACTAGGAGACATTGGAAACTAGTCCAAAAGCAGCCTTATGTGGCCTATCTAGATGCCAGGTGAGTTGTAAGGAAAGTAAATCCTCTGGTCTTTTTAAGAACCCTGTTTATGAAGTATCCGTATTTGAAGAATGACAGATGTAGAGATTGTGTACTTTGTATTTGGCATGGATCCCATTTGGTTTGTTTATGTGCTGTATCATGAGGAAAGTTGTTAGAGAAAGGGTACCCCACCGCCTGTTCCCCTAAGTTGAGGTAGAGGAGGAAATAGTATCCTAGGGTTACTGTGGGATTTTCTTTATACTAGTTAAGTGCAGGGCCCGAGAGATTTCCTATGCGGTTCTGGTACAAGACATTGTACTTAGTTAAGCGCAGGGCCCACGAGATGTCCTTTGAGGTTCTGATACAAGACATTGCATTCAGTTAAGCGCAGTGCTCGAGAGTTGTCCTTTGAGGTTCTGTTACAAGACATTGTACTAAGTTAAGTGAAGTACCCAAGAGATGTCCTTTTAAGGTTCTGGTACAATACACTGTCCTTAGGTGATGGGCACCCGAGAGGCACTGTTGTGTGTACCCTTTCAGGTTCTGAGGCAGAGAAGTTAGGCAAATCATGGGGAATTTGCCTGGGTGATGTGAGGCTGATCCAAAGAATCAAAGAATTCCAGCTATAGAGATTGTAAGAGCAAGAAAGGGTGCAGGCACAGTGAAGGGGTGCCAGAAAATGTTCATCTAAGACAGGATGTTTAGATATTGAATTGTGCCTCTGGGAAGAACAGCATGGATGGTTGAAAGACAATAAGTTATTTTAATATTGCAAACTATGGACGAAAATGGCAGAACAAGTAATGAAAAAAGGATATAGAGAGACAACTATTGGAAATAAGGTGTTATACGAGTGTTTTACAGAAAATACTCCAAGCCCATGAAAAGAGGAGGCAGTGATCTGGGAGTTTCCTCCCCTCGGTGTGTGCCCCCAATTCTCAGTCCACATAACCATTTGTTCAAGTATCGCCCTGCTATGCAGCCCCAATGATGGTATATGGGGGGCCACCCCTGTATGATCCAGCTGGTTGGATATGTGCAGTATATGGACAACAAAATCCCTCCTGGAGAGAAAACTGCTTAAACTGTGAAGCCCATAAACCAAAACCTAACCATAAAACTAAAGAGAAACCAAAAAATCCAATTTTTATCCTACGATAAAAGACCCTAAGGGTGAGGGAGCTATCCCCAAAATCATTGTCCCTAGGTTAGACCTGAGTCTATTGAAGAGAGACCTATGCCCATATTACAAAAGGAGGGTGATGTCCATTGTGAGGGAGAGGAAAGTGCTTCGGGGAGGAGGAGCAGGGGGGATGACTGTCTTGGTGGAAAGGCGGGAAACCACACCCAAACAGAGAGGACAGACAGAGACCTTAAAGGGAGTCTATCTTTAGAAAAACACCTTTTTAACTAATGGCCGTTTCTGATAAAATCTGTTTCTTCTGTTATGCTAATTACGATCACAGAGCACCGGGGGCGTTCCCCCTGTGCTCTGAACACTCCCCGCATCATAACTTTCCACCGCCCCTTAGCTCATTGTGTTCACTCCCCTCTTCCTTCTCTCCGTATCTTCTGCCTTTCGCAGGCATCGGACGCAGCGTTGTAAGAGACCACTGGAAAATAGTGGCCTGGGCATGCGCAGTCGGCTTTTGTGAAAATGTTGAAGCAAATTAATGAGACATACAACTGCACCTGGTTAGACCTTGAACAAATTGTTTCTGGATCGGTCCCTTGTTGGGGTGCACAATAAGTATTGTGCAATACTATTTGTAATTCAATGGTTAACTTGTAATCCACAGGCAAATGCTGTCTTTCCCTTAAAGTTCAGTTATAGGCCTTGCTCCAGCTCTCCACTTAAAAGACAGGCCAATTTCTCCAATTATAAGGTGTCAGCATAAGAGGCCCTTTTATAACTACCACATGGTCTACATAGATGCAGCCAAGCCGCACTTACAAGTCCTTGAGGCCTTAATTTTGTGTAGTCTCTTTACCTTCTGAGCTTCATCGGTGTCCTGACTCAGTCCTCAGCCAACACCATGGTCACTGTGTCCCCAGACTCAGTCCTCAGCCAGCACCAAGACTTCTCCTGCAATCAGCTCAGCTCAGGCCTCCATCCAGCACATAGCCTTCTCCAGCAGCACAACACAGGCTTCACAGTTTAAGACCCTTCTTCACACAGACCCCACTTCCTGTTTCCTGCTGGGTGATGATGCAGTTCCCTATCTCCAGTAATTACCTATAATCAGACTGTGCAACATAGAACAATATTTACATTCACAAGCATTAATTACATTGATTATATTAATACTTATGGACAGTTTATCACTTTGCTGCCATCTACTGACCAAAGTTAGTTGCTGAAGATTTATTACTTCACAACCTTACACTTGCACATATCATACCGGCTAGCATGGCAGGGAGAAGGGACCTACACACAGAGAGAATGGGAGGGGTGGCTGAAAATTGAAAGGTCAGGACAGGAGTATATACAAAGGATCACAGATTGGGGATTGAACAAGCAACAGAAGCAGATTGTCCTGCTAACAGATATGTCACAGAACAAAGAGGAGACTGTCGAAAAATTATTTGCCCGTGTATAGATGTGATGGTCAGACATAGGGTACAGTAGCTTAAATGACATGCATCGCCACCTGCTGACAGGAGCGTTTGTAGAAGGACTGATATCCCAGGCACTAAAGAGTGGCAGACCTGAGTGGCGTTGTAACAACCCCCAGGACCTTCTCCTCATAGCCAAGGGCATAGAGCAAGAGAACAGTTACAAAAAGAGTAGAACAGCTTACATTGTACAGGGAAGATCTGATAAAAATGTAGGCCAAAAAGTAAAGATTTCTCATAAACACAACCCAAAGCCTTTGTATCCATTCTAGAGATTGCAGGTTGACAAAATACGGTTACCAAAGGTGGGAAAGTATGAGTACGTGCTTGTGTGTATGATTTCTTTGCAGAATGGCCTGAGGCATTTCCGGTACAGAAAGCCACTGAAAAAGCAAATGCAGATAAACTACTGAAAGAAGTAGTGTGCAGGTATGGGATCCCTGAGACCATCAAAAGTGACACTGGAACTCACTTTACTGGACAGGTAATGAGATAAATAATGGAGGCCATGGGGATACAGCAAGCGTCCTGTCCCCCTATATTGTTACAGAGTAGTGGGAAAGTGGAGAGACTAAATGGTACCCTGAAACTAAAAATCCAAAATGAGACAGGAAAGCCATGGAACTAGTGCCTCCCCCGGGCCCTTTTCTCAGTAAGGTACACACCAAATAAGAAAACACACTTGTCAACTTATGAGGATCTTTTTGGTAGTGTCCCAAGACGAGGACTGTATTTTCCTCAGCAGATGCAATTCCAATATAACATGCTTACATAATATGGTGTAGCATTGCAAAATGAATTATGGAAAGTACATGATAATGTCAATAATTCTCTTCCAAGTATTGGTATTGCATTCTCTAAAGCTAGGAGACTGGGTGGTGGTAACGAGACATGTGAGAAAGATTCTTGATCTACGGTTTGATGGTCCTTTCCAAGTGTTTCTGACAACATCCACTTCAGTCAAGTTAGAAGGAAAGTCGATGTGGATCCACACTAGTCACCGTTCAAAGGTGACCTGCCCGACTGAAAAGATGTGGTACCTATTGTTGATCCTAACCCTGGTTATGTAACCAGTGAGCTTGATACATGATGTCCTAAAAGAAGAATGGGACGATAAACTGATTAAACATCAGGTTTTAACTCATAACATGGATGAATGGGAAAAACCCAGGGACTGTTGGATCTGTACTCACAGCCCTGTCTCAGCAAAGACTATGCCTCATCTGGCCCTACCTCTTGACCCGGATAAAGTTTTTAATTACTCCTGTTTCCATAATGTTTCTTGGAGTCCAGCCACTTATAAGGGAATAAACATTACTAATAATCAGGCTGTTCCAATTCCCATAGCAGGTTGGGTGACCCTCCCATGGTTACACCTAAACTGTACAGGGAGACCAAGCAAGTGGTAGGATTGAAACTTGGTAATAGAAAAATTTGAGCATAAATCCAAAGTCCCATTTCATGCCGATACCATTTCCATAGAAGGACTTAATATTAGCTTTAGTCTGCCAAGCACCTCTAGTGTAAAATCATGTAAAATGGAGTTTATTTTTAAGAAAAAGATTCATGCCCCCTTACAAGATAGTGACAGGTGGTTCACAGAGGGATGTCCAGAGCACAACTCATCAATAGAAGAGGGACTAGTAAAGGATAGTCAGGGGTATCTGATACAGATAAAGAGACATAAAGATGGCGGATAAGTGGTGTGCAAAACCCCCCATGCAGTGACTCCTCAGATACCTTTATTGCCTAGTTCAGCTCCGGAAAGCATGCATACTGCCAAAGGATGGATATCTAGTATGTAGTCACCAAGCATACAAGTGGCCACCCCCAGGGGGAGAGGGGACTTGTACTCTAGCTACACTGACACCAGCCACCTTCATAATTGCCCATGAAAGTGTGAAACTTGAAGTGATACCCCGTCACATTGTGTACAAGCATGCAGCAGACACTCACTGTAGGAAGGATGGATGACCCCATGTGGTGTCAATGGGTACAAGACACAGACTTGCCAGCACGATACTCTTGTATCCCATGGTTAAACAAACCTGGGACAAGTTGGTAGAATCCACCAATTATCTAGATGACCAGATATACACCATTTTAGGCCTGTTGAATGCCATTAATATGATACAAGGACAACTCATAATAGTCACCAATCAACACATCATAGACCTCGACTACCTCACAGCAGCACAGGGGAAAATGTGACAGATTATCAGACCATCCTGTTGTCTCGATATTGACTCCGAAGGGAATCTTCAAGTAGGGGCAGGAATTGATAAGATCAGAGAATTTAGAGAACAATGGATCCAAGAACATCTCAAGGTGCCGGATAGTTGGTGGTCAGATTACCTTTCCTGCCAATTGGTTTAAGGGATTAGGTGGATGGTTTACGGGAATATTACAGGGAATATTCCATATATTATTGCCGTGCTTATGTATCTATTTGAATATAAAGCTTATAATCTGGCTCATAAAGAAACGTGCTAGAAAGAGGTGCAAACCCAGGACAGCGGGATTGCAGGTTGTAAGGAGGTTGGACACACTGATACACATGACGGTGAAGGCATCCCTCTTAATGTGTTAGACCGATAGGTATGTAACATATCCATGGGGAATGATAGGAAGTCTCCAGCAAAGTCCTCAGGATCTGATTAGCGGCTCCTAATGTACCCTGGGTATGGGTTATATAATTTACAAAAGGAGGTAAATGTGGAGGGTGCAGCTTGTGCCTGTCTTCATCTTATATTCCTTTCTTTTGTGCCATTCAGAGAGCTCAACCCCCTTAGAAGCCATAATGGGATGTAGCTCCTACTGTGCTTTATGCAATAGCTATGTGCCAGAACTATGTCACAACTTTATTGCCAATCATGTTAGGCTAATTATACTAATCCCACCAGTTTTTTTGTCTATGCAATGTATAACCACACCTATAATGTATTTAAACCTTACCTTTTTCCCTTCATTAAACAGAACCCACTATATACGCTATCTAGCTGTGTGTGTGTTTCTCTGAGCTGGCTCATATACCAATTTTACTCATTTCAATATGGTGATACTTAGAGCGGATTCTGCTCACAATATCTATGGATTTTGTGATTAAATTACCTCCTGCTCAGGGCTTCACCACCATCTGCATGGTGGTAAATTAATTCTCTAATATAGTTTCTTTCCTTTACTTGAAATGCTTTCTGCTCCTTAGTTGAAACAGGTTTTCTATGAAGAAATTCTTCATTTCCATGATTTTCCAGCCTCCAAACTGTGAAGTATAATATACCTACATTCTGGAGAGCTCTTTGAAAATAACTTTTTATGCTGAACTTTTTTCATCCTACCACCCACAGAGCAATTTTGAGACCTAGAGGGTCTAACCAATATCAGGAGCAATTCCCACAAATCCATTTTAATGATCGTCAAGACAATTGGTCTGATCTTCTACCTTCTACCTTGGGCAGAGTAAGAAGAATCCTGTTTCTGAGTCTACTGAGAAATCTCCATTTATGACAATTTATGGAAGCAAGCCAAGTCTATCTCTTCGAATCTCTACTCAGTCTAAAATGCTTGTACATCTTGACATCTTAAACATCTGCGCTGAAGTACAAAAGCATTTAAGCGTGGAAACAAGCCTTGAATAAATCAGTTGTACAGTTGTGTGACCCGAAATCCTTCTTGTGACCTATTATCACAATGAAATTTTAGCAGAGGGAGGGGGAGCAGGTAAACAGAGTAAGAGGACAAAGAAGGACAAAGTTTCCTATAATCACTTTTACTAATGATTTATGCAAAGTTTGTTGAAAACTTAGTGACCATTTAACCCTTGATACTGCCAAGGCCAAGAAAAAAGCTGATATGACGAGGTGCGCTACTCCTGAGTCCTGACTGTCTTGGATCTGCACAGGAAACTTCCCTACTCCCCTAAGGAGGCTCCAGAATCACATCTTGGCAGTAACATCCATCTCCTTTTCCACCGGGAAACTCAAAGCTGGCCATGCTTTGGAAACCATCCTCATAGATGATGTCACTGGTGGTCTTTTTAATACTTTTTTGCTCCTCCGTCACCTTATAATAAATATATCCCAGTAGGTTCTGTATTAGTGTTCTGCAGGTTACTGTCTGATCTTTACAATTGCTGATCTTGGATTTTCCACTGACATCCCTCTTGTGTTGCGCTAATACTACTCTCTGTCTCTACTACTAGTCTCACTTGCCTGTTACTTCTGCTCAATCCTGCCTAGTTCCTGACTACATATCCATTACTTCTATGCTACTACATTGAGGGAGGAACCCAGGAATCCCTTATACTCCTTGGAGCCAGATGGTGGTCAGCAGGGTGGTGAATGGTCCAGTTCCCCATCCTCTCCCTCTTTAGTGAAGGCCTCAGCTACAGCTGCCACTATCACCAGGTAATTCCTCTCTGATGGCACACCAGGCAACTCTCCCTCTGCTGTCAGTGGTTGAATGGCACTGATGTCTACTATGGTGACTTGACACGGCACGTCCAACCATTGGGGCCCCTGGAACATGAACTTCGGCAAACAGACATTGTGTCTGTAATTTTGGAACAATTAGCTCTGTGCTGATGATTGAACATTGGCTCTGTTGTAGTTTGATCGGGCTCTCTGCCCCATCTCTGCCACAGCGGCCTCCTCACATTTCAATATGACACCCACACATTCTGGCTCCTCGCTCATCACTCTGCACACCCTTATCCAGGAACTCATCCACTCGCTTCAAGAATTCTCCCATTAATCGAGGACACTTGGGTTGATGTCACCCTTCTTTGACTCTCCTGTCTTCCAAGACACAGAAGGTCCAATGTTGAGTTCCACGAAAGCCCCCTGAGTCTGGAGTCAAACAAACAGGACACCTGGCCATCCTCCTTGGTGGGCTGCATGCTTCGGTGACCCCTTGAGGATCCTGCTGACCATGTCAAGTTATGATCAGGCACTGACAACTATTTGTCAGCACCAAGATGGTGGCCATATGACTGCTCCACTGCGGCCACCATCGTGCTCTACACATTGTGGTGTAAAAGCAAAGCTGTCTTAGTTGTCCATAGCAACTAATCACAGCACAACTTTTATTTTTCAAGAGTCCTAGTGTGACATAAGATGGTGATATGGAAGCAAGAAAATATGTGTTGGAATTTTCAAGAACGGGGTCTGTTGTGACCGTAGAGAGAAACTCTGAGAATAAATTTAGTAAATGTGCTCCACATTGAAACTGAATTTAACGTTGGGTGAAACAATTCTGTATATGGGGCACTTCTCCCTCAAATAAATATTGACAATGTTTTTAAATTATTTTACGCTCATCTACACCTTGTCCCATTAAATGAAATATTATATTCTGATATCCCCAGCCTGCAATAAACTAAGAGGAATTTCCCTATTTTCATGCATCTAGTTAAGGAATACAAATAAGACCTCATTGGTGAAAAAGAGGAATTTGCCCCTAGCGCCACCTATATATAGCTCCCTATAGATTAAGATATGTTTTTCAAAGAAACCTAAGGACATAATCTGAGAATAATAACCAGTACCAGTTTCTCCCTTCTGACATGCATCTAGTTAATTGGGTAATATCCACGACTCCTCCTCTATGTAAAAAACCTTTTGTGAAACCGAACTGTTTATTCTATGAGTTACAGGAATTCTATTGTCTTCTAATCCGACGGGACAACGGACAGGGCATGAGAGAGAGAGGGCACAAGATGTTACCTCTAATACTTCTCAGCCACATAGCCTGTAAGTAACAGGAGAGATCTTAGGAGAATTAATGGAATTTACAGATGGAGCAGATTTTATTGTAGCAAGAAATGCAACATAGTGAGAGCAGATCTTGATCGACTTTAATGCCAGGTCACAATATACGTTATATCTGATCGTATCTCTTATTGTTACACTACAATTTGCAAACTCTGCTGTTAATTTGCTGTTTAACAACTTTGCTGTTTTTATCCATTCCCGCACATTGCGGAAACGCAGCTAAAAACGTAGTGTAAACGCAACACAAAAAAAGTGCACTCATACATGAGTTTTTTCATTGCATTTTGATTTTTTCTGCAGCGTTTCTGCAATTAATTTGACACAATGGGGGAGATTTATCAAGCAAAATGTGGCAGAATTGTGGTGTTATTTGTACCAAAAACCTGTCTAACATTCCGTGCACCACTTTCTGCTATAATTATACCTATAGGGAAGCCGCCTGTATTTCCATAGGTTTAACTGACATGCTGTGATTTCCAAACCTGCAGCAGTTTTGGAAATCGCCGTGTGTCCACAGTGCATATTTTCCTGCAAAGTAGGCACGAGATTCGCTACAATCCCATCCACTTTGCCTTAGACAGTATTGATAAATCTGCGTTTTTCCCTCACCCCATAGACATCAAAGGGGGGAAAAAAGCAGCGCTTACACAGGTAACACACCGCTGCATATCCTACAGCATTTTTTTTTTGTCCACAATGTGTGGATGACATTAACCCTTTAGGGTAGGGTAGGGTACACTAATGCTTGCTGATTTCTTTTTCATATTCTCCGCCTTAGTCCATGAGTATTCAAGCCCAGAAAAATCACTGAAAAAAACACCATATGACTGTCTCATGTGCATATAACCATAAGAGGATATTTCTTTTACAAAATAGGTGTCTAAAAAGTTGCAAAAAAAATGTGAAAAACACTTGGTGAAATTATTTTTAGATTTGGGATGTGACCATTAACACCTTCACAGTTTAGGTATTGTATGGCAGTATTACTTGGACACTTCTATTTAGGCATTGAGAGGCAGTATAGTGAAATATATGGCAGTGCTATTTGGACAGTATTTGATAGTATTAATTTGACACTATATGGTAGTATTATTTTGTTTCCCAATAAATCTTTATTAAAATGATGTAATCAGGAATGATTAAAAACTCATACGTTATTAAAATAACAATTATAATGGTTGGTGGTTACATCTTTTGTGGGTTTTTTTTTTGTTTTTGAAGAGGTAGGGGAGGGAGGAAGGAAAGTTCAGGATAAGGGTGAGAAGGGGTTGTGGAAGTTTAAAGGGAGTTAAAGAAATTAGGTAAGGGAGGTGACGGTGAGGACGAGTAATGGTTATACCGATAACCAAAGAGGAGTTGAAAGTTAAACTAAATAACAAGGTTAGCAATCAGTTTCTTATAATAGTCTTAGTAGAGGTTTAATTCCGAAAAGAAGATATAAGATGGTCTAGATGTGAAGAGGATAAGAGCCGAAATCTTGATGTTGATTGAAAAAGATCAGAGGAATAGGATGTTAGCCCATATTATTTTCCTATATTCTTAATTGAAGATTTCTGGGTTCCATGGAGTCCACTTTTTTTTTAAGCAGCAAAGTTTAATTCCATTTATTTAGCTTGGATAATTTTTGCTTTAACTATTAAGTCGTCTGTGCTTTTCCAATTTGAGGCAATAATACTTCTTGCTGCCAGGATTATATATGATCCAACTGTTTTATTATGACCGACAAGTGTTTGGGTTTGTAAGAGGGCAGAGCGCAAGTTCCAGTGATGGGGATATGTTTAATGATAGAGTTTTGTTTAGTGCTGTGAATAGTTTGGACCAAAAGGTTTTTATAAGTGGGCAGTTCTACTATGCTTTCAGGTACACAAACCCATGTAGAAAAAAACATGTAGGAACAAAACTCCAACATATTCTACAATGGGAGAAAGCCTCAGGGAAATCATATCACTATAACTGTTGGCTCAAGGCATTCCACTGGACCAAATAATATCCAAAGGTGCACACCACCTTGAACTCTCACGGAAACTAATATTAAGATGGTACCTAACTCCCTCAAGAAGTGCCAAAACAAATAGTAACAACTCTGACAAATGCTGGAGAGGATGCGACCAAGAAGTTACATAAAAGAAGTATTAATAAAACACTATAGGGTAGAATTATTTGAACACTATATGGTATTACACTGACGAGTAAAAGGGTAACAATGTTTAGAACTTGTTACTTTCAGGCTCCATATCTCACCATCCACTATAGCTTCGACCGTGAGACTACCATTATTTTATAGAGTAGACCATGATCTTGGTTATCTCATACATAAATTTGACTTGTAACTATTTAGCATATGATTAGTTGTGCAGATTCTTGTCATGTAACTGCATTGTTACTGTTTTGCTCCTGGGCGGTGGAAAAATCTTTTCTTGTATACTACAAATTACAGCCTGTTCTCACATTCCCTAATAGCTCAGGGTGTTATTTGGTGGATTCCCAAGAAATTTCTTTTAGAAAATTGCCAAACTGCATCATGTGAGTGCCATGACAGTTGGAAGAATACGAAATGAAGTCCGTTCATACATTCAAAAGACAAGAAGCGGACGGCAAAATATCAGTCAATAAGTCGGCTCATCACAAGCTCTATCGGTTTTGGTGCGACAAACACGGCAGTGGAGGTGGCTCCTATGCTTCATAATAGTGAGATCACAGACGTCCATGCAAGCACTGTGCGATGCTTGTTACACAAGTCTGGAATGGTGGGCCGAAAAAAGGTGAAGAAGCCTCGACTTCAATATCGTCAAAGGAAATGTTGGCTGGAGTTTGAAAAAAAGTACGGAAAGGAGCAGATTGGAAATGGGCGATTTGGCGCAATTAGACGAAAGTCAATAGACTGGACACTGATAGGTGCAAATGGGTCTGGAAGGGAAAAGGGGGCTAATGGATTGAGAAATTGAAGGAACTGTCAAGTTTGGTGGAGGAAGCCTGATGATATGGGGATCTTTCACAACCAAAGGCGTTGGATACTTGACCAGGATCGATGGTGGTCTCGGTGCTGAGCTATATGCGAGTATCCTTCAAGACGAGTTACTTCGTACACTCGAGTACTATGGGTATGAAAAGGACCACATAGTGTTCCAACAGGACAAAAACCCGAGGCATACGTCGAGATTAGAGAAGAAATGGTTCCGAGACATAGAGGTGCTGGATTGCCTCCCCAGATCACAATCTAAATGAACAATTGTGGGTAGAGTTTATGAAAAATCTGTATTCATACCCAAGTGAGTCGACCAGTATGCACCAACCTTGGGAATGGGAAGAACAGACCTGGGATCAGATTTCGGTAGAGACATGCTTGAATCTGATCGAGAGCAGGCCCAGAAGAATTCAGGCAGTGGTGAAAGCCAAAGGTGGATTTACAAAATAATAAAAATAAAAATTTAGATCTTTAGGAGCAAAACAGTAACAATGCAGTTACATGACAAGAATCTGCAAAACTAATCATATGCTAAATAGTTACAAGTCAAATATATGTATGAGATAGCCAAGATGGTTGTCTGTAAAATTATGGTAGTCTCATGTTCCAGGCTGTAGTGGATGGTGAGATATGGAGCCTGAAAGTCACAAGTTCATAACATATATGTTGGTATTATTTGGACACTATATGGTAATATTAAAACAGTAAATGGCGGCATTTTTTGATTATATTATTAAAACACTATATGGTGGTATTATTTGTATGGTATATGGTAGAATATTAGAACACTATATGGTGGTATTATTTGTACAGTATATGGTAGTACATGAACACTATATGGTGGTTATTTGTATGGTATGGTAGAATATTAGAACACTATATGGTGGTATTATTTGTACAGTATATGGTAGTATATTAGAACACTATATGGTGGTATTATTTGTACAGTATATGGTAGTATATTAGAACACTATATGGTGGTATTATTTGTACGGTATATGGTAGTATATTAGAACACTATATGGTGGTATTATTTGTACGGTATATGGTAGTATATTAGAACACTTATGGTGGTATTATTTGTGCGGTGTATGGTAGTATATTAGAACACTATATGGTGGTATTATTTGTACGGTATATGGTAGTATATTAACATGTGTGCAAAAACTTTATAAAGTATCTGGTCATTAAGGTCCTTTCAGGCGTGGTCATTAAGGGGTTAAGTGATCAAATTCTTTCTACTAGGCGTGCTGACTACATATGGATTTATTATGGCATTCAATAGGAGCTGTATAAATCCCTATGCAGTGAGCCTTCCCCTAGTGGTGGACACTTTTTTGGCATACATTGGGTCAGCGTGGCCTTTAGAGGATCTCTCCATGACTATAATGTAAATCTGTTGACTAGGAATATACACACAGGGATGTATACATGTATTTCTCATCATAGTGACAGAGATTTTATGAGGTTGTCCTCTTTGGACAATCTACATTAATTGGGTCCCTGATGATCTTGTTGCTGTGGGTTATGGAAAACCGTCAACAAATTTGTTGCCAAACACCCTTTAAAGGGGATCTGTCACAAGATCTGAAAAGCTCAGTTATGATCAGCGCTGTCACCATGAGCAATTTGGTGTTTTGTTTAGTCAAAGATTAAAGGTTAGGATATACTAGCCAAGTGGGCGGCAACACTGTCTGGCAAACAGAAAACTCACCCTCCTGGGAAACTACAGTGTTACCTCCCACTTGTCTAGTAGACCCTCATTTCTATAAAAGGATTTATATCTTTGGAATGGCTGAACAGGTTTGGATAAATCCAATATTATGAATCTCTTCTCATATTGACCATATTCATTGTTTCTGCTGTTTTCTTCTTTACCTCCGCCCCTCTTTCCTTTTAGTGTCCGGTGCTGCCCCTGAATGTAAACTTCAAAAAATCGCCATTGCTGGTGGAGAATATCGTCTGACTGATGAGACAAATATTGGCAGTAGGGTGGAGTACACCTGTCCTAAAGGAATGTACCCGCACCCGGCCTACTCACGAGAGTGCCAATCTAATGGTCAATGGACGAATGAAAAAGTGAAGGCCGAATGTAAAGGTAAGTGACTGTACCCACTGACCGCTGGCAAAAGATATAGGCAATAATCAGGGACATACACAGGATTTTCCAGAGCGGGAGTTCCAGGAGGGACAGGAGCAATATTGTATGATGGGATGTAGGATGGGATGTAGGATGGGAGTGGGTGTACTGTGAGGGAGGACTATTGTGAGGGGATTACCTCCCACACACTATAAGTGTGCCCAGGTCCCACACAGTATAATGCCCTCCCAGGTCCCACACAGTATAGTACCCCAAGATCCCACGCAGTATAGCCTCCCCAGGTCCCACACAACATAGCCCCCTAAGGTCCCACATAGTATAATACCCCCAGGTCCCACACAATATAGTTCCCCACCAAGTCCCACACACAGTATAGCCCTCCAGGCCCCACATAGTATAGTCCCCCCCAAGGTCCTACACAGTAATCTGTCCCCAGGTCCCACACTGTATAGAGTCCCCAGATTCAACACAGTATTATGTCACCAGGTCTATTGCACTATAGGACCAGCGGAGTGAGCAGAAAGTACAATTCTTAATAATTACCACTCCTAGGCTCCCTACTGTCCTGGAGCCTACTGTACGTCAGAGTGATGTCAGAGAAGAGAAGGGACAGGGAGTCCTGGAAGTAGTGAATACTGAGAATACTACTCACTGCTGACTCACGGGTCATCAAGGGAGCAGTTGTAACAGGGAAGCCGTCCCCTTCTGTATGCCTCTGAAGGGCATTGAATCAGGGGTTTCTGAGGTATCGATCACATCTGGACCCTGATACCCCAGGTGACCCAAATGCTCCTCTGCTACCTAAATACACCAGTACACCACTAATACAAATGGCACATGGTAGGTGGATACACAAATTTTGCATTGAGGCCCAGGAGCTTTAAGGTACACCTCTGGCAGTGAAGACTATAATATATATAATTGTTCCACCTGGCAATGTTGAGTCTTTAAGGAAGGCTAATTTCTACTTAACCCCTTCCTGCAAAAACAAGGACATGTAGGTGATTAGGCACAAAGGGATGTATAGAGAGGGCTCAGGATGCCGGCACCAAACAATAAGCCATCGTGTGACTCTGTGAACTGATAGATGAAAAAATGATGTCTCTTGGAATATGGGGAGGAAAAAATGGAAATACAAAAGGGAAAATTGGCTCAGTCCTGAAGGGGTTAAGCTTTGGGATCCATCTGTAGCTCTAGCTAGGCTTTTCTTCACCGGGGGCAAACATTTAATTCATTACCCTTACTCTGTACACAGAGTAACAAGCCCCTGTAAACACATAACAGGGTCTTGTTAGTTCCCCTTGACAACCATCCCCCGACACATGCCTAAGTTGTCTCCCCTAACTATGCTCCTGGGCTCCATTACTGTATCAGAACTTATGCCCATGACTAGTACCCAGATTCACCATATTTATTTTATTGCTTAATACTTATTTCTTCCCATTCTCCCTCCAGTTGTGCAGTGCCCTAAACCAATTCAGTTTCAAGGTGGAGAGTTCTCCCCCCAGAATCAGAAATATTTCATAGGGGATGTCCTGCAGTTCAACTGCTGGGGAGGATATCAAATATATGGACCGAAAAACCGTACATGTCAGGCAAATGGAAAATGGAGCGGAGAAGAAACAAAATGCGATGATAAAGGTAAAAATATATAATAAAATCTAAAATATGTAATAAAATATAATATGTATGGAAAGGTTAAAATATAATAAAAGAAGGATGCACTGAAGGATATAAAGAGTTGGTAGAGGTGGTGAAAGGTTCTCTTTAATAGTATAATATGTTTTATATTTTAAGGGTTGAAGCTGTGTTTGTCAGAGATAGAAATCAAAATTCTTTTTGCATAGAGTCAAATCATAAAATTCTGGCGGTCTGCATCTACCACTAGGGGGAGCTAACTACATATTCATATTTTAAGGTTTATAAAGCTAGTGCTAAACTCAATGGGAGCTGTAAGAAATGGGCTCCCCTAGTGGTGGTTGTAGATAAAACAATATGGCTGTGTGACGTCTCTTTATGGGATTTTGGCCTGTGAATGTCAGGGCTGGAACAAGGCATTTTAGAACAATTGGCAAAAGGAGAAAATATCCCCCCATAAACATAAAGTAAATTCAAAATTATAGTAGTTGGGTCATTGGCACAGGAGAGGTTAATGGAAAAATATCAGTTTTGTTTTTTGTAAATGAATGGATTAATGGGTACATTTCTGAATCCAGTACCTGAATCCAGTGTCCAGTGTATTCATCCCCAGCTCATTCAGGTTCCAGCACTGTCTGGTATCCCAGTCACTGGTTAACACGATCAGAAAGCAGGAGCTGAGAATGCAGGGACCTTGTTATGTGGATAGCCCATTTGGAGTGGACATCAGGTTTTAAGAAGACATGTGTTAAGTATTGCCCAAAATGTTTTCTTTTTTAAATATGCCCTCCATTTACATAGATCATGCCCCCAAACACTACTAACCTTTTGCACTCCGATCCAGCAGTGTATACATCCTTCAAAACAACCCAAAATAAGTAAAGACCCCAGAATAAATACAGTGCCTTGCGAAAGTATTCTGCCCCCTTGAAATTTTCAACCTTTTGCCACATTTCAGGCTTCAAACATAAAGATATAAAATTTTTATTTTTTGGTGAAGAATCAACAACAAGTGGGACACAATTGTGAAGTGGAACAAAATTTATTGGTTATTTTAAACTTTTGTAAAAAATAAAAAACTGAAAAGTGGGGCGTGCAATATTATTCGGCCCCTTTACTTTCAGTGCAGCAAACTCACTCCAGAAGTTCAGTGAGGATCTCTGAATGATCCAATGTTGTCCTAAATGACTGATGATGATAAATATAATCCACCTGTGTGTAATCAGTCTCCGTATAAATGCACCTGCTCTGTGATAGTCTCAGGGTTCTGTTTAAAGCACATAGAGCATCATGAAGACCAAGGAACACACCAGGCAGGTCCGTGATACTGTTGTGGAGAAGTTTAAAGCCGGATTTCGATACAAAAAGATTTCCCAAACTTTAAACATCCCAAGGAGCACTGTGCAAGCGATCATATTGAAATGGAAGGAGTATCAGACCACTGCAAATCTACCAAGACCCGGCCGTCCCTCTAAACTTTCATCTCAAACAAGGAGAAGACTGATCAGAGATGCAGCCAAGAGGCCCATGATCACTCTGGATGAACTGCAGAGATCTACAGCTGAGGTGGGAGAGTCTGTCCATAGGACAACAATCAGTCGTACACTGCACAAATCTGGCCTTTATGGAAGAGTGGCAAGAAGAAAGCCATTTCTCAAAGATATCCATAAAAAGTCTCGTGGGAGACACCAAACATGTGGAAGAAGGTGCTCTGGTCAGATGAAACCAAAATCCAACTTTTTGGCCACAATGCAAAACGCTATGTTTGGCGTAAAAGCAACACAGCTCATCCCCCTGAACACACCATCCCCACTGTCACACATGGTGGTGGCAGCATCATGGTTTGGGCCTGCTTTTCTTCAGCAGGGACAGGGAAGATGGTTAAAATTGATGGGAAGATGGATGGAGCCAAATACAGGACCATTCTGGAAGAAAACCTGTTGGAGTCTGCAAAAGACCTGAGACTGGGACGGAGATTTATCTTCCAACAAGACAATGATCCCAAACATAAAGCAAAATCTACAATGGAATGGTTCACAAATAAACGTATCCATGCCGCAACCCAGTCGGATGAGACCGGAGGATGGGAGTAGTAGTGGCGGATGCTGAGCCACCTAGCAGGCCGAGCACGCTCCCAAACGGCTCCAGTCCCACTCCTAGGCCGGACAAGGTCAAGGGGGGTCCTGCAGCACTACCGGATGGTGGTGGTAGTAGTTCTTTCCCCCGGGGCACTTCCAGTTGAAGAGGGGGACCTCTCCTACCTGAGCCGGTGTGGTGTTGGTCGGAAGAGCCCTGATGGTGAAGCAGGCACGACTCAGGATTCAGCGTTGCAGGTAAACCAAACAGCCATTTTATTTAGGCAACTGGAACAAGAGACAACGGCAGCTTCCAGATGGGGGTAGTAGTCCTGCAGTGTCCTAACCCCAGCCTTGGTTCTAGGAGGGTGCCCAAAGACAGTATAGGCTCCACAAGATGGCTTCCTCTACTCCACCTCTGTACCTCTCCCAGCTTGCTATACTGGGGATAGAGTTGCAGGGAGTCCTGACAGGGAACTGGATACCTGGATACTAGGCCCGAATGCGACTCTCCTGTCAGGGTGCTCTCCTGCTCCTCCAGGCACGACACGAATCAAGTTCAGCCACTTGGAAATCTCCACTATCTAGCTCTGAGCTGTCTTGAGATGAGCCTGGGGCTGATGTTATCCCTCCTGAGGCTGTGGTAGCGGCGGTTGGCCTTCAGTCCAGCCTGGTGGCAGGTCAGCTCTGCACACCTTGTCTGGCTTGCTGCATGCACTGAACTCAACCTCAACCGTCGCCAGGGAGATAATATCTCCTCACAACCCTGCCCAGTGGCCTGTGATAGGCCAGGGCTGAACCCAGTCTGGGTCTGAACACTGCAGGGGGAAAAATACAAAGGGAAAGCTGCACATAATTACACTCAACATAGAACAAACTCACAGACATAAAACCCAGAGACACACAGGACAAACACATAAATGCAGAAGCACTCTGGGATGCTGCATCCAGGTGTTAGAATGGCCAAGTCAAAGTCCAGACCTGAATCCAATCGAAAATCTGTGGAAAGAGCTGAAAACTGCTGTTCACAAACGCTCTCCATCCAACCTCACTGAGCTCCAGCTGTTTTCCAAAGAAGAATGGGCAAGAATTTCAGTCTCTCGATGTGCAAAACTGATAGAGACAAACCCCAAGAGACTTGCAGCTGTAATCGCAGCAAAAGGTGGCGCTACAAAGTATTAACTTAAGGGGGCCGAATAATTTGGCACGCCCCACTTTTCAGTTTTTTATTTTTTACAAAAGTTTAAAATATCCAATAAATTTCGTTCCACTTCACAATTGTGTCCCACTTGTTGTTGATTCTTCACCAAAAAATGTAAATTTTATATCCTTATGTTTGAAGCCTGAAATGTGGCAAAAGGTTGAAAAGTTCAAGGGGGCCGAATACTTTCACAAGGCACTGTAGATAAAAAAGTAGCCCTCAAACTTAATACAGACTTAGACCAGACCCCTAAAATATTCAGCCTCAGACCAGACTCCTAAATATATACAGATTCAGACCAGACCCCAAAATATACACAGGCTCAGACCAGACCCCAAAATATATACAGACTCAGACCAGACCCCTAAATATATACAGATTCAGACCAGACCCCAAAATATATACAGACTCAGACCAGACCCCAAAATATATACAGACTCAGACCAGACCCCTAAATATATACAGATTCAGACCAGACCCCAAAATATATACAGACTCAGACCAGACCCCAAAATATATACAGACTCAGACCAGACCCCAAAATATATACAGAGTCAGACCAGACCCCTAAAAATATATACAGACTCAGACCAGACCCCTAAATATATAGACTGAGACCAGACCCCTAAATATATACAGATTCAGACCAGACTCCGAAGTATATACAGACTCAGACCAAATCCCAAAATATATTCAGGCTCAGACCAGACTCCTAAATATACTGTATACAAACTCAGATCAGACCCCTAAATATATACAGACTCAGACCAGACCCTAAATATATACAGACTCAGACCAGATCCCAAAATATATACAAACTCAGATCAGACCCCTAAATATATATAGTCAGACCAGACCCCAAAATATATATAGTCAGACCAGAGGTCCTCCACACATTTAGGACCATTGTACATAGTATGTAGATTCATCACTTTTTTTTCTGTCATTCCCAGTAAAAAGGCAATGTACACTGAATTTCTGTCTGTGCCTCCCCAATCTTCGTTGTAAAGTGGTGCCGTGGGCAGTCGCCTACCCTCGTCTACTGGAATATTACCCATTGTGGTCATGCTATATCCTAATATTGTATTAAAAATAGTTTTCTCTCTTTAAGGCCATTTTCAGTCTCCTTTATTAACCCCTTTGCTTTTTATTAATTAACCCCCGCAGAGGGTGACTGTCCAAACCCAGGGATTCCTGTTGGAGCTACAAAAGTAGGTGAATTCTACAGAATTGGAAAAAAAGTGACATATGAATGCCAGGCTGGGCTGCGGATGTTCGGCTCTAAGCAGAGAGAATGTTTGGAGAACAAGCGTTGGTCTGGAGCAGAACCGTCCTGCAGATGTAAGATCAATCAGATCAAAATGTACTGTAATAAACTGCCATGCTGACTGGTATGGAGACTGCCATTATTCCACTTTTTATTTCTATGTGTTCTATCTGACAGCTACGCTGTTAGAATTTTAGGCTAATGTGATACAGTTGCTTGAGATTGTGTAGCTCTTTAGCTTTATAAAAGTGTCTGTATATGTAATATTAGTGACTAAGTTACCTCAAGCTCCTTTTAAATTGAACACATGGGCTGTCTAAATCTAGCGCATGCGCAGTAAAGCTGGGAGTACTTGTACTGGGCTTGTTGGTGAGCTGTGCAGGTTTCATGAGCTATCAGTCAGATGAGGATTTCCAATACAAGTACACCAAGCTTCACTGCACATGCCCCAGAATCAGAAGTCAGTGGCACCTGTATAGGATAAGAACACAAAGGTGCATGTGTAGGATATAGAATGGGCTTGAGAGGACATATCTCCTCAGAGATACCACTTAAAAGGTACCTGAGTTTTTTTGAAAAGTGCAGAGTCTTGCTGGGCAGTCTGTTGTATCACTGTATAAGCCTTCATACATGATGTCCTATCAGTTGTTTCTGCTGCTAATAATCACATTATGGCTGAAACACATTTTGCATTTGTCTTTCAGCAGAGGAGTGTACAATGAGCAAAGGAAAAAGTCCTGCATAGAGGCCTTTTTCCTCCACCAGTTTCAGTTTTAAAAGGATGGCCACCTGACTGATTCCATTATAGTCAATGGGTTCCCCCAGACTCTCTGTGTAACCGCTATTTTAGCAGTCCGCCTATCTGTTTTTCTGGTCCCCCAATGGACCTGAACAACAGAGAGGTGACACTAGTGTGAACCTAGTATAAGTTGAGAGATTTGCAGAATCCTCAGGCTTTTGCACACAGAAACAGTTTTCAGTGATATTTTGCAGGTGGTGAGGAGAATCAACCCCTCCCTTCTCCATTCATTGTGTGAGGAATGAAATGGACCTCCCTCTATACTCAGCGGGGGAATTTATTAAGACTGGTGATCCTTCCACCAGTCTTAATTTATTCCTCGCCAGGCGCATGACTCTCTAGAATTATTAGGAGACTCCGGCTTCTGAGTAATTCTAGCGCATGTAGATCTATGCAGTCAGTTTTCTGGCATGAGTTATAGTAAATCTGTGGACCATGGTGTCAATGTCTCTAGCAAGATAGTTTACATAAATGGTGGGCAGTGCTAAAAGTTCCTATGTTACATTTTGCAGCTACTATAACTACATACATGGAGCCCTTAGAAAGATAAAGAGCTACAGTAATGCCAGAAGAACTGGTTTTGCCACAAAAAAACAGACAGATTGCCTTTAAAAGACATGTACACTTCTGCATGTGTCTCCGTGGTTACAGACTACCCATGTGTGGTCTGACCTTGCAATCAACTGCATCATGTGACATCCTGCAGATACACAGGACTGCATAGGAGCTGTATACACATAATGGTAGATAGGATAATATTTGTTTGGCATGCTTTGAAGCAATAAAAATTGCAAAAGTATACACACCCTCTAAGGACGTTCAATATAAAAAATGGCAGATAATGCAAATACAGTGACAAGAATTGGCTTGCAAAATGGGCACAGGACACAAATGGCTAATGTATAGTTTCCCCGATCCTCTATAGATTTTTGAAGTTGAATTGATTTGTAAAGGGCTGCGGAATATGTTGGCGTTATATAAATAAAATTATTATTATTTATAGCTTGTAAATTACCTGTTTTTCCCCCAGAAACAATCCAACTCTGCATACGTGTTTCTGGTATTATAGTCCAGCTACTTTGGGGAGAAAAAAGCAAACCCAATCCGCTAATCTCATAAACCCCTTTAATGATGAAAATGAGACATCCCTGCAGATTGTCTAAGGTAACTGAGATGTCTTTTTCTTCCCCAGTCTGGTATACGTATGATACCCCAAAGGAAGTGTCAGAAATTTTCTCTTCCTCCCTGGCCGAAGCAGTTGAATCGTCGGACAAGGATAAAGTAGGCGAAGGTAAGAGAAAGTCAAAGACATGAACCCTACAATGGCGAATACCTATGTTATAGCAGGAGGATGGACACAACACTACAGCCCTATGGCGGGGAGTTATACCGCTGTCTGTATTCTGCTATCTTATTGCAGATAAGAGAATGCAAACAAACTAAATATTTCACAATGAAATTACATAGAACCAGGATAAGATATCAGAGCCAAATAAGCAGAAGAAACAGGATCCTAAGAAGAGAGAGTTGATGTTTACACTGGGAAAATTCTCTCCCGGTAAATAAGGACGTTAGAGAGTAGATGAGATTTCCTGAGAAGTGCAGGAGGAGAAGCGATATCTGGGATACAGAATAAGGGTAATATATTAACCCCTTAGCCGATACAGTGTTTGGGTCCTGCTTTTAAACATCTATTATTTTCAGCAGGAGATTGGTAAGGTATTGCTGAGTTCAGTATGTTATAGCATTCTGATCTAATATTCATTTTATATTATATATATCTATATATAGATATATATACAGTATATACACACAAGACAAAAGGCAGCCCTCCCAGGTAGTTTCTCAAATCAAGGTGAATTTATTCCATGTTTGCAATGTTTCAGCTCCTCAGAGCCTCTGTCAAGCTAAGTGCCAGCTTCGCACGGGTATTATTTGTTTGTGTAGTGGCCCCATAAGAATTGACACTGGTCTATTTTGTATGTCGTTTGTGTGTAGTTTAAATACGTTTCAATTTATAAGAATGCTGACATCCAGTATGGCAGTCCAGTATAGATACAATCTATTTATGGCTGTGTTGTTATGGAAACCAAGTAAATTAAATGTGAACTTATATTGGCTGATGCACGTCATATGACTGAATATTTAAGGACCTGCGAACTGCTATTGACTAATACAGGCCATAAATAGCTTGGTTGCTATGGAAACCTGGTGTAAAGCTGTGTGTATGTCAAAACTGAAGAACCTGCGAGTTTCCATTGGTCCAAAAGTGTCATGTGATCATGTGTATCTCACTTTGGATATCAGTGAAAAACCTCTGGTTGGTTGTTATGGAAACCTGGAGTAAAGCTGTGTGTATGTGACCTTGTGTAACAGTGTCATCCACAGCACCGTGCCCCTTTAAAGCTGACCTACAGCAGTGAAGACAAATGGCTGGGTTGTTAAAAACCTTCCCAGACACCTGATGTACCTGTGTGCCAAATTTGGTGAAGATCGGTCCAGTCATTTGGTCGCGCATAAAAAACAGACAGACAGACAGACACAAACATATACAATAATATATCCTCACTCATCCATAGATGTGTAAAAACTAGAAAATATACATTCTTAATCTTACGCCAGGTTGGGGAACACGTGTCCATCAACTGATAGACCCGTCCGCCCTTGATAACCATCTCAACTCACATCATCACCACCAACGCACATCCAGACTTGGTATAACCGAATCAGACAAGGCTTCCAGGTATATGTAAATATTTTTTCAAAGAATTAAATCCCACTCCCCTCCACAGCTATGACTATAATATAGAAATACAAGAATATTTCAGAATGGTTCCATCCAAAAATTGAATTTCAAATTAATTATGAGATCAACAAATCCGGATATGGGAAACAACAACTAATAACTTTCTTATTAATTTATTATGAAAAAACATCTCTCAAACATCTTAACCACTTCAGTACTGGGCCATTTTCTGGTCCAGGACCAGACACATTTTCGGGTTTTTTGTATGTGCGGTTTTGAGGGCTATAACATTTTTATCATTTGGGTTATTCTACTAATTTCTGCGTCTTTTTTCGGTGACACATAGGGCTTTATTTTTATGTTTTCATTTTTGCATGTTTTTTACTTTTCTTTTATATCCGAGAAAATATAAACAAAATAGGATGGAAAACGGATCTGTTATTCACTTTTTTTTTTTTTTTTTTTATTTAATAGCACAAAGGGCTACTAAAAAACTTTTTAAAATAGTTTTCACTCTCTGTTACGGTAACTTTTATTTTGTATGGTGTCATTGGGGGTGGTACTATAACCTGTAATAAGGATGTGTTATTGACGTATTATTTTATTTTTTTTATTTTATTGATTTTTTTTTTTTTTTTTTACTTTTCTATTCATTTTATTTATTTATTTTTTTTACATTGTGTCCTCATAAGGTCATAATTGACCTTTGGGGACATCTAACCACTATTTTTTGGTGGGGGAGGCTTATTTCCCCTGTAACTAGAGCTGGTACATTTAGCCCCAGTTGCAGGAGGAATACAGCCATCTGCCTATAACTACAGAGCTGATCTGGGTCCTGTAGGACCCAGCAGCTCTAACAGACTCTGATCCTGGCAGATCACGTGACCGCCGGGTCAGAGGGAAGCCCCATCATTGAGGCGACCATAGTTGTCTATATAGCGCTCATTGAGTGCTGTGTACACAGCAATTGGGAAGGCAGGGATGGTAATAAACCTTCCCTGCCTTCTCTAGGGGAACTCCAGCTGTAGATACGATTTCGTGCAGCTGCTGAAAACTGCAAGGACATACTGGTACGTCCACTATCCGGACGTAAAAACCCAATGGGCAGCCCAGAAGTGGTTAAATATATATTCCAAATGGAATATTAAGGGACAACAAGTCTGTGCCAGGAAGTCTTCGTACATTCTTTATCTATAACACAAAAGAATCAAACGGAAAAATTATTGCCAAGATAAATCATCAAATATTAATAAAAAGTATAATAATATATGATTTTACTCTATATGACACTCCATTATACCAAGGTTGGAGAGGTTCAAACCACAGGAAGCACAAAAGGGCAAACCCGCTCAATACCAGGCCTGCCACCTTGAAGTCCACGTTCACTCCATGTGGTTTCAAAGTCTTCCATCTAAAAATCCACTCTAACTTTTCTTTCTTTAAGGCCTGTACTTTATCTCCACCATGTCTAAGTGGTAAGATTGGATCAATTATTCTGAATTTTAAATCACACTCTTTATGTTTCAATTCAACAAAATGTCTCTAGTTTGCCTTTATGCACAGTATACCGGTGTCGGTTCATTCTAGTTTTCAGGTCTAAAGTGGTCTCCCCCACGTACCACAAATTGCAGGAACATTATATTAAATAAATTCAATACTCATTGTTACATGTAAGGTAGTGTTTTATATTATATTGCTCGGAAATCATATGATGTATAAATGTGTCTCCCAGTAGCATACAGTATGTGCACAATAAAGGGAGATACAGTCATACATCCTATAACTTCTGAGCAAAAGCACTGCCTTACATGTAACAGTGATACCAGGAACTCTGGGCTGAGTACCCACAAATTTTCTGGTGCTGCTATGGACTTTCTTTAATATATATATATATATATATATATATATATATATACATATATATACAGTGCCTTGCGAAAGTATTCGGCCCCCTTGAACTTTTCAACCTTTTGCCACATTTCAGGCTTCAAACATAAGGATATAAAATTTAAATTTTTTGGGTGAAGAATCAACAACAAGTGGGACACAATTGTGAAGTGAAACGAAATTTATTGGTTATTTTAAACTTTTGTAAAAAATAAAAACTGAAAAGTGGGGCGTGCAATATTATTCAGCCCCTTTACTTTCAGTGCAGCAAACTCACTCCAGAAGTTCAGTGAGGATCTCTGAATGATCCAATGTTGTCCTAAATGACTGATGATGATAAACATAATCCACCTGTGTGTAATCAAGTCTCCGTATAAATGCACCTGCTCTGTGATAGTCTCAGGGTTCTGTTTAAAGCGCAGAGAGCATCATGAAGACCAAGGAACACACCAGGCAGGTCCGTGATACTATTGTGGAGAAGTTTAAAGCCAGATTTGGATACAAAAAGATTTCCCAAACTTTAAACATCACAAGGAGCACTGTGCAAGCCATCATATTGAAATGGAAGACGACTGCAAATCTACCAAGACCCGGCCGTCCCTCTAAACCTTCATCTCAAACAAGGAGAAGACTGATCAGAGATGCAGCCAAGAGGCCCATGATCACTCTGGATGAACTGCAGAGATCTACAGCTGAGGTGGGAGAGTCTGTCCATAGGACAACAATCAGTCGTACACTGCACAAATCTGGCCTTTATGGAAGAGTAGCAAGAAGAAAGCCATTTCTCAAAGATATCCATAAAAAGTCTGGTTTAAAGTTTGCCACAAGCCACCTGGGAGACACACCAAACATGTGGAAGAAGGTGCTCTGGTCAGATGAAACCAAAATCCAACTTTTTGGCCACAATGCAAAACAATATGTTTGGCGTAAAAGCAACACAGCTCATCCCCCTGAACACACCATCCCCACTGTCACACATGGTGGTGGCAGCATCATGGTTTGGGCCTGCTTTTCTTCAGCAGGGACAGGGAAGATGGTTAAAATTGATGGGAAGATGGATGGAGCCAAATACAGGACCATTCTGGAAGAAAACCTGTTGGAGTCTGCAAAAGACTTGAGACTGGGACTGAGATTTATCTTCCAACAAGACAATGATCCCAAACATAAAGCAAAATCTACAATGGAATGGTTCACAAATAAACGTATCCAGGTGTTAGAATGGCCAAGTCAAAGTCCAGACCTGAATCCAATCGAGAATCTGTGGAAAGAGCTGAAAACTGCTGTTCACAAACGCTCTCCATCCAACCTCACTGAGCTCCAGCTGTTTTCCAAGGAAGAATGGGCAAGAATTTCAGTCTCTCGATGTGCAAAGCTGATAGAGACATACCCCAAGCGACTTGCAGCTGTAATCGCAGCAAAAGGTGGCGCTACAAAGTATTAACTAAAGGGGGCTGAATAATTTGGCACGCCCCACTTTTCAGTTTTTTATTTTTTACAAAAGTTTAAAATATCCAATAAATTTTGTTCCACTTCACGATTGTGTCCCACTTGTTGTTGATACTTCACCAAAAAATTAAAATTTTATATCCTTATGTTTAAAGCCTGAAATGTGGCAAAAGGTTGAAAAGTTCAAGGGGGCCGAATACATTCGCAAGGCACTGTATATATATATATATACACACACACACACACACACACGTGGACAAAACCCACAATGGTCACAGAAATAACTTGAATCTGGCAAAAGTAATTTGCCAAACTACATGTTGACAAGCCACAAAGCTTCTGGGAGAATGTCTTATGGACAGATGAGACAAAAATCGAAATTTTTAGCAAGGCACATCAGCTCTATGTTCAGACAGAAAAATGAAGCCTATCTTGAAAAGAACACTGTCCCTACTGTGAAACATGGAGGAGGCTCTGTTATGTTCTGGGGCTGCTTTGCTGCATCTGGCACAGGATGTCTTGAATCTGTGCAGGGTACAATGAAATCTCAAGACTATCAAGGGATTCTAGAGAGAAATGTGCTGCCCAGTGTCAGAAAGCTTGGTCTCAGTCGCAGGTCATGGGTCTTGCAACAGGATAATGATCCAAAACACACAGCTAAAAACACCCAAGAATGGCTAAGAGGAAAACATTGGACTATTCTGAAGTGGCCTTCTATGAGCCCTGACTTAAATCCTTTTGAGCATCTTTGGAAGGAACTGAAACATGCCGTCTGGAAAAGGCATCCTTCAAACCCGAGACAACTGGATCAGTTTGCTCATGAGGAGTGGCCAAAATACCTGCTGAGAGGTGCAGAAGTCTCATTGACAGTTACAGGAATCGTTTGATTGCAGGGATTGCCTCAAAAGGTTGTGCAACAAAATATTAAGTTAAGGGAACCATCATTTCTGTCCAGGCCTGTTTCATGAGTTTTCTTTTTTTTTAAAAATTCTGTTGTAGACTGGTTGGAAAGCAATGTCTGACTTTCATTTGTTCATTTTCATAGAATTTTTATATATTATTACATTTGTCAGATTCAAGTTGTTTCTGTGACCATTGTGAGTTTTTCTTTTATTAAAAGAGGGAGGGGTACCAACAATTTTGTCCACATGTGTGTGTATATATATATTGTGACAACTTGGGGGAATTAGACTCAAAATGGCGGCAGACTCCTGGTCCGGACAGCGGTGGTTCGTGGTACTGGGCGCCGTAAAGGTAGCGTTCAGACGGTCCAAGTGTAAAATAAAACTGGCTTTATTCAGCTTAACTGCAACATAACAAAACAACAAACACCTATGCCACAGTTAGGGCACTAACTGACTCCTTGAGCCCCTAGCTGTCCTGACTATTGCTCAGCTCCAGCAACAGTCCCCTGTGGACCCCAGCCCTTCTGGGACAGAGCGTCTCTCTCTGTCCTTGACTGGTCCACCATCTCCTGCTCCCTGCAGGATACTCCAGCCTTCTGGAGTTACGTGCCCCACCCAAAGGTGTGGCTGAGGGCCTTTTCAGGGCTGGCCTGGGTCGCTCCCTAGTGCCCTCTAGGTTCACATACTCACATACCCTCCCCCTCAGCTCACTATCCATGGGGTGAGCTACAATGGGACGAGACATCCTATGACGAAGTCCCTCTTCAACCATGCATGCCTGTCCAGTATCTCTCCAGAAGTCCCAATCTGGCGGTCTCTTCTTCCAAATTCCGTTTACTCGACATTTCCGGTTTATCATCACTTTAACTGCCACGCCAAGATGCTGGCCATTCTGTGCAAAGGCAAGTTTTACTTCATCACCTACACAATTTGCCATACAGGGGATCACATCATTTTCATCACATTTCTCTTCATAGTCTTCAGCCATTGCATGACTTTGATTCCTTTAGTGAATAGCCGTAAGAATCTTCATCTTCACCTATCACGAATCCACAGGAGCTCAGAGACCAACTAACATGTACTTCATGCACATCAATGTCTTTAGAGTATAAATGTTTCACGGGTACTTTTTTTTTGCAAAAATTTTCGTGCCAACCCCTTTCTGACAGTACAGGAGCTGGTGACATCGTCATCTCAACATTTTCCGAGTTATTATCATTCTCTGTGCTAACACCAGAGGACTGGGATACCAAGTTTTCAACATCACAGTTTTTACTGTCAGTACCCAGATGCTTTTTGGTTACATGTTCTGGCTGCCTTAATGGCTCTGCTTTCTCTGCCTCTATGCTGGCAGCTTTCTCTAATTCTAACGCCTTCTGTAGCGCACAAATCTCTGATTCCAGCTCCGGAGCTTTCTTCATTGCCACATTTTTCTGAGCAGCCTCAATCTCAGTTTTTACTATTGCACCTTGCAGCTCTGATTCTTTAGAGGTTAACAGCTTCTGCAGTGAGTCTCTCTCAGCTTCTAGTGCTGCCAGCCTTGAAGATAGTGCAGATGCCACCTGTTTTGGATAAAGTATTGGATAAAGACTGCTGCAATCGATCCAATTCTTCTCTTTTAGATTCCACTTCGGTGTTTAACTGTGCTATCTGAACAGTGTGCTCTTCCAACTTTATTTCTGACTCACGCTTCACTTGATCCATCTGAAACTCCAGCTGTTTCTTGACTTCCTCCTGTTTGTTCACTTGCACCTTTAGTTTAGCAACAAGCATTTTTAGATCTACAATCTCAGTAGATAAATTAGACAGGTTTCCCTCAAACTGAATCTTCATGTTTTCTATCTGGAGGTCCAATTCTCTCTTGGCCTTTTCCAGCTTGTCATAAGTGTAGGGAACTGCCATTTCTACTAGTATATAATGTATCTGGCTTCTTTGCCCCTGCAGTTTGGCTTCAGAGACCCCAGGCATTTAGTGCAAGTTTTGTTTTGTAAATACAGTGAGTCAGACACATGTGAGGCAGAGCTGCTGGGGGGAGAGATGTGAGCAGAGCTGCTGAGCCAGACATGTTATGTCTGGGGGAGTCTAAGAGCCACTTGTTCCTCTTTACTTCACAGTATATAGTTAGGTATGTGTTACCCCCTATATACTCACAGGACCTAGCTAGTAACCGTAGTTAGGGATCCATATATATATACAGTTCAGGGCAGTGATAGGTTAGGCTTCCGAAGGCCAACTAGCTAGTTAGAGGCCCGGTGGCACTAGTAGTTTAGCTGGCAGGTTAAGGACTCAGTGTTAGGGTAGTCAGGCCTGCATCTACTGCCGTCACCGTCGCCCTGTTTGCTGCCTGTGAAGAATCTCACCATCATCATCATCATCTCCTGATCGGCTGTCTGTCATCTCCTGGAAGAATCCGAGGATCCACAGTCATCCACAGGGGCCCCTGCATCTCTTCTGTTGCCTGGAGGTATTGTGCACTGGACTCTTGCTATATATCTATATATATACCCGGGTATATAACCTAAGACGGTTGAGGACTTGCTGGTTGTTGTAGTACTGCTGTGTTCTGAGTATATTGTATGTATGTATTATTACCCTGTTGATACTTATAAAGCTACTGTTATAACCTTATGTGGTATCTGTACGTATTCTTCAGACTGTGAGATTAGTACAGTGATCCTTGTTAAGGCTACTAACTGTACTTCATGGGTAAGTCCCAGGAAGAGACCCCCCTGTAATACAGAGGCTCTATCCTGGGTGGAGGCACTGATATATTTCATATATGTTCCCACTCTTCCCTTCAGCGAAGGCTTCAGGTCCCATTATACACACAGGTCAGCGCCAGAGTCTGTTGCGGGAGGGATAATACTCATACCCCCCCCAAATAGGGCTACATTTGGAGGCACTGCTGAGATTTAGAAGTGGGAATAGTTATTGATATGGAGAAGCGATATAGCTCAGAGGGGAACCTCCCACTAGCTACTACATGGGATTACCGACCTCCTGTTCCTCCCCTGGTTCAGGTAAAGGAAGAACCCCGCTCAGCCAGTTACCCCCCCAGTATGGCCGTCGCTAGCAGTTCCTCTAGTGACAGTGCTATTAGCACTTTAGCCAGGCTGACTGAAATGTTAGCTCAGGGCCTGCAGGCCACTCACTACAAGAAACTAAAAGTATTCTCTGGTAATGTCCCAGTACCACAAGGGGAGGAAAACTTTGAGATATGGAAAGAACATACTCTCCAATGCCTGAAGGAATGGTCTTGCTCTGAAGAAGGCAAGCGGCAGCGTATCAGTGAAAGTTTGCGGTCTCCTGCTGCAGAATTGATCCGCTTGTACAGAGACTCTCATGAAGGAGTGAGTGCATTGGACTATATACAAGTACTGTCTGATCACTTTGAGCCATACTATGATCTTGCCCAGATGGTTGCTGATTACCGAATGGTTCGTCAAAAAGAAGGGGAAAATGTCTCTACTTTTATTAACCGTTTACAGCTACTTCTTTCACGTCTGGTGTACCACGCAGCTATATCTACTTCAGAGGTAGACGCTCTGAGAACCAGTCAGTTGGTGAGAGGGTTACAACCTCATCATCCTCTTGCTCAAGTACTCAAGGTCTTACTATCTGATAGAGTCCTTCCATTTCCTGACTTAATGAAGTTAGTGAAGAAACAAGAAGCTGACATTAGTTTTAGTACCCCTAAGAAAGCGAAAAGCATCTCTAAAGAAGATGTTGTTCCTAATTCAAACAAGGACAAACCAGCGGAGCGGTCAGAACTTAGACAGTCCGCCACTCCACCCACTGCCACTCAACGGAGGAAGGATGCTAGAACCTGTTATAAATGTGGTCAGACGGGCCATACTGCCAGACAGTGTACGGAGGACAGTGAGGGATTGGGACACAGTGCTGTCTTCTCTATTCAGAATCAAAGACACCAAAGGAAGGCGGGCCGAGTAAATACCAGAGGCGCTATCGCGGGCTCCAGGTCCGTTGTCAAAGTCACTGTCGATGGTCATGCCGCTCCTGCCCTGTTTGATACAGGATCTCAAGTGACCCTGATTTATCGCTCGTTCTACCAAAAGTATCTGAGGGATATACCTCTTCAGTCTACAGGACAAATGAAATTGTGGGGGCTTAATTCAGGATCATATCCTGTAGATGGCAGCCTACAAGTAGTTATAGCTGTCCCTGAATTAGAAGATCAGAGTGTCGCTCCCATGAAGATTACGGCTCTTGTCTGTCCTGATACAGGGGATTCTTGTGCAGCTCCTGTGATACTTGGCACTAATTGTCCCGCAGTGCATTATGCTTTTCAGAAGTTTCTTGGAAGAGATTGGAACCCTGCAGCTCAGCCGGTGAATATATCTTCTGATCTTAGAGAACTCTGTGATGCCCTGTCTACTGGCTATCGACATGGAATGGTATATCATATCGGTGAGAGAACCGTGGAAGTTCCTGCCGGCGGGGAGAGAGTTCTGAGAGTAGCCTCCAGCATTGCTCCCGATTTGCTTGAAGGGGGGAGTTATGTCCTTATGGAAACCCCTGAAGAAATGATTAACCAGAATGGCTGGATGGTGATCCCAGAGAGAAAGGACTGGAGAAATAAAGTGGAGTTATCTACATGTGTGACAGTGAGGAACTGTTCACCGCATCCGATTGTAATTGGACCATACCAGAATGTGGCCCACTGCTACCCTGTGCTTGGAGTAAATCCATACGCTGAAGTGTGCAGGATTCAAATCCGAGATGCAATCCCTAATCTCAATCTTGACTTGAGTGATCCACATTTACCAGAGGCCTGGAATCAGCGACTGACACAGAAGTTGTCTGAATTATCGGAAGTGTTCTCCATGGATGATATGGATGTAGGTTGTGCTAAAAGTGCTCAACACACTTTCCGATTGACCGATTCTACTCCCTTCCGGGAGCGACCACGGAGAGTTGCTCCAAAGGATGTTGATGAGTTAAGACAGACTCTACAGCAAATGAAAGGTCAGGGGATCATTGTGGACAGTAAGAGCCCCTATGCCTCACCTATTGTGGTGGTAAGAAAAAAATCTGGAGCAATTCGCCTATGTGTGGATTACAGAACTCTGAACCGGAGAACCTTACCTGATCAGTATACACTGCCAAGAATTGAAGAAGCTCTGGAAGCTCTGAATGGAAACTGTTGGTTCACAGTGCTGGACCTAAGATCGGGATACTATCAAGTCCCAATGGCACCTGAGGATCAGGAAAAGACAGCCTTCATATGCCCCTTGGGTTTCTTTCAGTTCACTCGTATGCCGCAAGGTACAAAAGGTGCGCCAGCAACGTTCCAAAGGTTGATGGAAAGAGTGTTAGGTGATTTAGTGCCCCGGGAATGCCTTGTATATCTTGACGACATTATTGTGTTTGGAAAGACGCTGGAAGAACATGAAGAACGACTCATGAGAGTACTCCAACGCTTAAAAGAAGAGGGGCTGAAGTTGTCGGCTGACAAATGCAAATTTTGTAGATCTTCGGTCACTTATGTAGGTCATATTGTTTCTGCTGAAGGAGTTGCTACCGATCCTGGTAAGATTGAAGCTGTGGTGAATTGGCCCCGACCGCAAAATATTACGGAGTTGCAATCTTTCTTGGGGTTTTGTGGATTCTATCGACGATTTGTGGAAGGATATTCAAAAATTGCTCGAGCCCTCCTCGACCTGTTGAAGAGTGATGCAGGAGATCCGGGAAAGAAGAAAGGGTCTTCCAAAAGCCTTTTTGGCGATAGGTGGACTGCGGATTGTGAAGAAGCATTTAAGTTGTTGAAGAAGAAATTGACAGAAGCTCCCGTTCTGGCTTATGCTGATGCACAGAAGCCATATGTGCTACATGTAGATGCCAGCTTTGAAGGATTAGGTGGCGTGCTGCACCAAGAATACCCGGCCGGGTTACGGCCCATAGCTTTCATAAGTCGAAGTCTTTCTCCCAGCGAGAAAAATTATCCAGTACATAAATTGGAGTTTTTGGCGCTCAAGTGGGCCATTGTTGATAAATTACATGACTATTTATACGGAGCCACGTTTGAAGTAAGAACAGACAACAATCCACTGACATACGTTTTGTCAACCGCTAAGCTCGATGCTACAGGACATCGCTGGTTGGCAGCTTTATCCAACTACCAATTCACACTCAAGTATAAATCGGGGCCTAAGAACATTGGGGCAGATGCTCTATCAAGACGGCCTGGATTACCTAGTCCGGAAGTAGTGGATGAATGGGAAGAAGTGCCAAGTCCTGGAGTAGGAGCTTTGTGTGCCATGGCTGCTGTAGTTGAAGACCGAGTAGCCTTTTCTGAAACTCGGCTTATTGACTCTATTGGGGGAGGTCCCGAAGCTGTACCAGACATGTTTGCCTACCCTGCCGCTTTAGGATCCTTTGAGAGTTGTTCTATATCTTCAAAGCGAATGATCTGGAGTCAAAAGACTGATCCTTTAATTGGACCTCTTTATCAAGCAGTGAGTTCTCAAGACAGAGAAATGTTAAAGACATCCCTACCCTCTGAATGCAGTCAACTTCTACGAGATTGGGAGAAGTTTGAAATAGACAATGGCCTACTTTATCGTGTGGTGCTGTATCATGATCACCCTGGAAGGCGCCAACTAGTTATTCCAAGCTGCTTTCAGAAGATGATTTTCCGAAGTCTGCATGATTATCATGGTCATTTGGGACCTGAGAAGACTTATGGCCTAATACAAGACCGATTCTACTGGCCCAAAATGAGAGATACCGTGACTCGTCTGTGTAGGTGCTGTCGCAGATGTTTGCAGAGGAAGACTGTCCCGGTTCAAGCGGCCTTCATGGGACACTTGAAGAGTTCAGGCCCCATGGATCTTGTCTGCATAGACTTCCTTTGTATTGACAACGACTCCAGAGGATTTGGAAATGTATTGGTGGTGACTGATCACTTCACACGATATGCTCAAGCCTTTCCGACTAAGGATCAAAAAGCAGTCACTGTTGCAAGAGTGCTTTGGGAAAAGTATTTTATCCATTATGGCTTACCACACCAGTTGCATTCTGATCAAGGCCGGGATTTTGAGAGTAACCTGATCAAAGAGTTACTTCAGTTGTTGAACATCCGCAAAAGTCGGACGACGCCTTACCATCCAGAGGGAGATGCCCTTCCTGAAAGATTTAACAGGACTTTACTTGATATGCTTGGTACCTTACGAATTGAGGATAAGCGATCCTGGAGTCGAAAAGTGGAGGCTATGGTGCATGCCTATAATAGTACAAGGCACGAGAGCACAGGATATTCACCATACTTTCTGATGTTTGGAAGAGAGCCTAGGCTACCTATTGACATCTTGTTGGGAGTCTCTACCGATGGTATCAGTCATCGAGATCATTACCGATACGTGGCACGTTTGAAAGAAACGCTTAAGAGTGCTTATCAGCTGGCTGAGGAAAATGCGGCCAAAGTGAATGAAGGAAATAAAAGGAGATTTGATCTTCGAGTAAGATACCGAGAATTGAACCCTGGGGACCATGTTCTGCTACGGAATTTGGGAGCATCTGCAAAACATAAGCTGGCTGATCGATGGCGGAGTGAACTCTTTACAGTGGTAGATCGGTTGCCTGGAATACCAGTCTACAAGATAAAAGGACGGGACGGGAGGATCAGGACTTGGCATAGAAATCATTTGTTGCCTGTACCTCAGATTGATGGTATGGATATCTCCAATGATGGCTCGGCCTGCGATTCTCCACAGTCCTTAGCCGATATTCCACCTGACCTTCCTGAAACTCCTGAGAGTGATTGGACTGTGGCTCCTGAAGTTCCTAGATCACCAGTATCTTCTCCTTCAGGGAGACCTATGAACCCTCAAACTCCAGAATTCGTACCTAGATCTGTGTCTACAGATGAGCAGGGATCTAGCTCTCCTACGCCACCAGCACCATCCCCTCCCATGGCAGACAACCCTAGTTTAGGGCCTGGACATGCTAGTTTACCTCAGAGAGAGGTACGGAGAGGAGAGAGAATTAGACACCCTCCACCTATGCTGACATATGATAGTTTGGGGGACCCCAGATTTACTACTCAGCCTCATTTATACCATGCTTGGGTGGGTGCAGTGTCCACTTTGGTCAATATGTTACCAATTTTCGCTCCTGCTGGCATGTATACCTATTAACCTGTTGTGACTCTGTAAATGCAAAAGCAACCATATTGATATTGTCATTGGTAATGTTGACTGTATACTATGACTTTGTATGTCTTTGACGTGACGTAAAGATTTCACCAGAGGGAGAGTGTAGGGAACTGCCATTTCTACTAGTATATAATGTATCTGGCTTCTTTGCCCCTGCAGTTTGGCTTCAGAGACCCCAGGCATTTAGTGCAAGTTTTGTTTTGTAAATACAGTGAGTCAGACACATGTGAGGCAGAGCTGCTGGGGGGAGAGATGTGAGCAGAGCTGCTGAGACAGACATGTTGTGTCTGGGGGAGTCTAAGAGCCACTTGTTCCTCTTTACTTCACAGTATATAGTTAGGTATGTGTTACCCCCTATATACTCACAGGACCTAGCTAGTAACCGTAGTTAGGGATCCATATATATATACAGTTCAGGGCAGTGATAGGTTAGGCTTCCAAAGGCCAACTAGCTAGTTAGAGGCCCGGTGGTACTAGTAGTTTAGCTGGCAGGTTAAGGACTCAGTGTTAGGGTAGTCAGGCCTGCATCTACTGCCGTCACCGTCGCCCTGTTTGCTGCCTGTGAAGAATCTCACCATCATCATCATCATCTCCTGATCGGCTGTCTGTCATCTCCTGGAAGAATCCGAGGATCCACAGTCATCCACAGGGGCCCCTGCATCTCTTCTGTTGCCTGGAGGTATTGTGCACTGGACTCTTGCTATATATCTATATATATACCCGGGTATATAACCTAAGACGGTTGAGGACTTGCTGGTTGTTGTAGTACTGCTGTGTTCTGAGTATATTGTATGTATGTATTATTACCCTGTTGATACTTATAAAGCTACTGTTATAACCTTATGTGGTATCTGTATGTATTCTTCAGACTGTGAGATTAGTACAGTGATCCTTGTTAAGGCTACTAACTGTACTTCATGGGTAAGTCCCAGGAAGAGATCCTCCCTGTAATACAGAGGCTCTATCCTGGGTGGAGGCACTGATATATTTCATATATGTTCCCACTCTTCCCTTCAGCGAAGGCTTCAGGTCCCATTATACACACAGGTCAGCGCCAGAGTCTGTTGCGGGAGGGATAATACTCATACCCCCCCCCAAATAGGGCTACATAAGCATTAGCTTTGTTCTCATACAATATCTGCACAGATTCCAGGTTTTTCTCCACTTCATCCTTGGAGCTAACCAAATCCTCCATTTCAGTGCGCCGTTGCTTGTTGAGCCTCTCTAACTCGGCCTTCAATTCAAGGGCCTTTTCTAGGGAGCGAGCCAAGGCAAGAGCTTTAGTCTCTTTTCCACAAGCCTCTGCTTCAGCACGGTCACATTCTTCTGCATATCTAGCAGAAAGAGTCTTTTCTTCACCAAGCAGCTGATCAAACTTTTTTTGCTTCCTTTCCAAATTTGACACCATCCAACGTTGATGATCAAGAGCTACACCTACATCTAGTTCCTGCTGCAGTCAAATTTTCGTCTTCTCAAGTTTGTCATGACCGGGATACTGTTTATGGCATTCCGGTACCACCATAGGTACCCAACCCCCTCCCCCCACCCTTTTTCCCCTTGACCCCTTACCTTGGCACCGGTCGTGCCATCTAAAATAACTAGGCCAGACACCAAGGACGATGGAATTGTGCGTCCACAACAGCCAATTTTATTAAATCTTTAGGAATACAACAAAGTACACAATAACTTTTATTAACGATTTCTCTTTTCAAAAATTTCCTAGGGAGGTCTGGCGAGGGCCCGTCCGAAGCAGCACCCGACTAGCAATTCTCCCAGCCGCATCGCGCCGACTCGGGAGCTGACAAATATATCCCCGGTGCTGCATAACGTTATGCCATGTCCTTTTATAATTAACATTCCGACAAACACCATAAACCTCAGGGGTACCATACCACCAACGGTCCCCTTTTTCATGAAAGTTCTGCCTTGAAGCGTGCCCTGCCAGACCTTCCTACCGCCGGCTGTCGTGACAGAGTAAGATGCTGATGATGATGAGGCCCCAGACCCCAGACACCAATGAGACACATCAGGGCGGGTGGGCGAGCCGTGTTGAATCCAGGCCATCAGTGTGTTTAACACTGGATGATATAAGGTCCTATCAAACCACTCGCACCTTTATTTACTATTGATAAAACTCTAAACCCTCCCATCGTTTTGCCCGCCAAAACATGACCCCCTGTCCTTTCTACCCGCCAAAAGTTAACCCCTGCACTACCCTAACTACTCACATCCTCCCTTCATGCTGCTAAAACTCCCTGTCATGCTGGGGCCTGCGCTAACTGCGTAGCTCCGTGCCCATGCTTAAGCAGCAACCTTCTCCTCAAACCGTTGATTTGTAGCTTCTAGCTCCTTTTGCAACTTTTCCTTTAGTTCTTCAACAGAGTCCAAGGACCTAATACTATCCACCATTTTTTTCTTCATATCAGTCGCCTGAGCCTGTAGTGTTGAAATCCGCTTTGTCAGATCTCTTTTTGCTATCTCCTCTTCCTCTAGTTGCTCAAGGAAACCATTTTTCTCATCTTCCATTTGTTTTAGTTTTGTACTAAGGTCAAGCTTCTGACGGGTTTCTTCTTGCAAAAGTTCCTGAGTGTCCTGAAGCTGAGATCCTAGTGTAGAAAAATCTTTGGAAAGTTTGATAAACTTGCTGTCTGCTTGAGAAAGAAGCCCTGTGATATTATTCAATTCCACCTGTAGTCTGTTTGCCTTGTCTAGCAGTTCTGCTTAAAACCTGTCCCCTTCTGTGACTTTTAGTTGCAGCTCTTGAAGTTGAGTCTCTACTTTTTTATGACTCTCCTGTAAGGTTTGCACTTTCTGAGCATGGACAGACGACATCTCCATCAAATCTTTGTCTTTATTTTGCACCAAAACCGACAATTTCTCATTATCTTCACAAGATCCTGACAGCGCCCTCTCCAGGCTACATATTCTAGCTTTGAGTTCCCTTTCTCTTTGTTCCAGAACTACAGCTCTGCTTCGCCATTCGTGGATTTCACTTCTCTCACGTTTAGCAGTTTCAAGGTCATCTCTTAATTTTTCAATGACACTCTCTTTGGCAATGGAGTCTTGGACATGCTGCTCCTTTAAATCCTGCAATTGCTCTACACTCTGTATACCTTTATGAGATAGAGCACATTTCATTTCTGCAAACACCTTCTCAGTGACACAGTCCATTCCAGGCAAACCCAGCACCACATTTTCACAATGACTAGGATACAACCTCTTCATAGAGTCAAGCTCTTTCTTTAACTTAAGGTTCTCTTTTTCTAACACCTCAAATTGCTGTTTCCAATCAGATATTTCATCCTCATCAATGAACCTGACGGTTTTATTCTCATCTTGAAGCTGCTGCACCATAATATTTTCATCTTTGGCGCTTTCATGCACTCCAGTATGAGACATAGTCATAGTCATAGACACACAGTCAGCAGGGACATATTCAATCATAGAACAGAGGTGCATTAGAAAAACTGCATCACTCTCATGCAACCCTTTATCTTTACTTGCACTCCACATGATCTGTTCCGGGTTTTGTGTCTCTCTGCATTCAGACTGCTGCACTAATAAACCTGAGCATAACTTCTCTGCTTTTTCACAAGCTGAAATTCTCTTTTTCTTGCCCATGGTTTACTAACAAGATTACTCAATATTCCACAGCAACCTTGGGTTCAACCGGCAGCAACTTTTTGCTATCTTCTGCAGTCACATGTATTCAAACAGTTAACTTATGTGGCACTACAACAACCAGCATTTTCTTCTGTCTTCCACAGAAAACACCAACATGGCACCCTAGCCTTTCACATAGACTGTTTGCAATATCCAGCTTCTACACACATTGCATACTTTCTTGCCATCAGCAAACACTTTACAGACTTCTGAGCCACAGTATACAAAAAGTCCATTCCCTGGATTCCTCTTCCAGAGTTTTACTTTCACCAGTTTTTACACACACTTTGCTATGTTGCAATTCACTCGCCCCTTCCTGGGTTTCTCAGTTGAAATCACCGATTTCTTCCAGCTGTAGGCCACAATGCACACTTAGCAGTACTGCAGTCACCAACCACTTGTCTTCCAGGACTTGCGTGGATCTCTTTATGCCCGAATCCGTAGCACCATATGTGACAATTTGGGAGAATTAGTCTCAAATGGCCAAATGGCGACCGACTCCTGGTCCGGACAGCGGTGGTTCGTGGTACTGGGCGCCGGATAGATAGTGTTCAGACGGTCCAAGTGTAAAATAAAACGTGGCTTTATTCAGCTTAACTGCAACATAGCAAAACAACAAACAGATATGCCACAGTTAGGGCACTCACTGACTCCTTGAGCCCCTAACTGTCCTGACTATTGCTCAGCTCCAGCAACAGTCCCCTGTGGACCCCAGCCCTTCTGGGACAGAGCCTCTCTCTCTGTCCTTAGCTGGTCCACCATCTCCTGCTTCCTGCAGGATACTCCAGCCCTTCTGGAGTTACGCGCCACACCCAAAGGTGTGGCTGAGGGCCTTTTCAGGGCTGAGAGAATGGGCGGTATAATGTACCGACATTATAATGTGCCCGTCCAGTTGCTCTCACAGTAAAAGTTCCCCCTCCAGCTGCCCCACCGTATAATGTTCCCCTCCTGGTGGACCAGTCTGCACCAAATTTAGCACATAGATTAATCGGACGCTTCCAAAGAGTTTTAGCTCTCTAGGACTTACTGTTCTCTATATATTCCCAAAATATAGCACCGCTGGGAGAGAGCGGGTATTTAAGAGAGGCTAAGAAGGCAAATCTCTCTCTCTACCTGAGAGCACAGAAAGCCAGTCTGTGAGAGACACATGTAAGCAAGAGGTTGCCAGACATTGTTGTGTTAATGAGCTGGCGGTGAGAAGCTCTTCAACTGCTAGCTAGGGTTGTTTAATGTTTATTAAGTGCCAGACAAGTCAGGATTTTCTTTGTTGCTGTTTTGTTTTATTTTCTGTATACCTGCAACCTTTTCAATAAAACCTGACCAAGTGTCAGCTTACACCTACCTGCTGCTGTAGGTGTCCTTTTACCCCAGCAAAAGCTATCCCAGGTATAACCTCACATCAGGAAATTAAACTATTGTTAAATGCAGGGGCGTAACTACCGGGGAAGCAGTGGTAGCGACTGCCACAGGGCCCGGAACATTACGGGGCAGTGGCTACCGCGAACCCCACAATCACTGCTATCGTTATACTCCGGGGTCTTTTGAGACCCCTGAGTATAATGATCGGGGGCCCAGGGGAGGTGAGCGAACATAAAAAACACCGTAACTCACCTCTCCGCCGCTCCGCAGGCTTCGGGCCTGTTTGGTGACGTCCCAGACGTCAGCTGACGTCATTATGCGTCGCGACGTCGGCCTGGATCGCGCGAGATCCGGTCCGACATTGAAGATGGCCGAAGTAGCGCACGGGAGTGCACCGGAGCGAGGAATAGGTAAGTTGCAGTGTTTTCTATGTTTCTATCCTCCCCTGGGTCTCCGATCATTATACTCTGGGGTCTGAAAAGACCCCAGAGTATAATAATCGTTCATGGGTGGTCCACTATGGGGCATAATACTGTGTGCAGGGGCCACTATGGGGCAAACTACTGTGTGCAGGGGCCACTATGGGGCAAACTACTGTGTGCAGGAGCCACTATGGGGCAAACTACTGTGTGCAGGGGCCACAATGGGGCAAACTACTGTGTGCAGGGGCCACTATGGGGCAAACTACTGTGTGCAGGAGCCACTATGGGGCAAACTACTGTGTGCAGGGGCCACTATGGGGCAAACTACTGTGTGCAGGGGCCACTATGGGGCAAACTACTGTGTGCAGGGGCTACTATGGGACATGATACTGTGTGCAGGGGCCACTATGGGACATGATACTGTGTGCAGGGGCCACTATGGGGCATGATACTGTGTGCAGGGGCCACTATGGGGCATGATACTGTGTGCAGGGGCCACTATGGGACATGATACTGTGTGCAGGGGCCACTATGGGGCAAACTACTGTGTGCAGGGGCTACTATGGGGCAAAATACTGTGTGCAGGGGCCACTATGGGGCAAACTACTGTGTGCAGGGGCCACTATGGGGCATGATACTGTGTGCAGGGGCTACTATGGGGCAAACTACTGTGTGCAGGGGCTACTATGGGGCAAACTACTGTGTGCAGGGGCCACTATGGGGCAAACTACTGTGTGCAGGGGCCACTATGGGGCATAATAGTGTGCGCAGGGGCCACTATGGGGCATGATACTGTGTGCAGGGGCTACTATGGGGCAAACTACTGTGTGCAGGGGCTACTATGGGGCAAACTACTGCATGCAGGCGCCACTATGGGGCAAACTACTGTGTGCAGGGGCCACTATGGGGCATAATAGTGTGCGCAGGGGCCACTATGGGGCAAACTACTGTGTGCAGGGGCCACTATGGGGCAAACTACTGTGTGCAGGGGCCACTATGGGGCAAACTGCTGTGTGCAGGGGCTACTATGGGGCAAACTACTGTGTGCAGGGGCTACTATGGGGCAAACTACTGTGTGCAGGGGCTACTATGGGGCAAACTACTGCGTGCAGGCGCCACTATGGGGCAAACTACTGTGTGCAGGGGTCACTATGGGGCATAATAGTGTGCGCAGGAATGCGGTTTGTGTGTGGGGGGGTTGGGGGCGGCGGCTTGGGGGGGTTGGGGGCGGCGGCTTGGGGGGGGCCCCATGTCAAATGTTCGCCTTGGGGCCAAGCCATTCCTAGTTACGCCACTGGTTAAATGCTATTATAATGGTGAATGCTTTAAATTGAAACAGAAACTGTTCTCACAAAACCCCTTTAATAACCTCACTGATATACATCATTATCATAGGATTGCAGCACTTGCACATTGTTGCTCTCTTTTATCAGCCATTATTAGAGGATTGTACAGCACTCGCTCACTGTTATTCTTTGTTGCTCACTGTTGTTCTCTGTTATCAGACACTATTAGTGGATTGTATATATACATAGCCTTACTGACATATACCATTATCAAAGGATTGCAGTACCCACTCACTGTTGTTGTCTCTTACATACTATTATCACAGGGTGTTATATACATATATACAGTTCTCAATCACAGTTGGTTATCAGCTGTTATCAGCCATTATCAGAGGATTGTATGAATACATATATACACCAATAGCTCTTTGTTGTTCTGTTATTTGACATTATCCAATGATTATAGATTGCTCACTGTTGTTCTCTTTTATCAGCCATTATCACATAATTGTATCTATACAGATATACACCACTCACTTACTGTTGATCTCTTTTATCAGCCATTATCAGCAGATTGTACATATACAGTATATATATATATATTTGTGAGAAGGTAACAAGCAGGGTACTGGAGGGTTGCTACATATCCCCTAGGTTTCTCACGTATGTAGGGTCCGGGCCAACTTTTGGGAATGACTTAGCACAGCTGGGAGAGCTTGAGCTCATCACTGGCCCATAAGAGGCTGCAGTACATGTACTTCAGGGGAGAACCTGGGAGTGAGTGGAGGCGCCTGGGTCTGTCCTGGTGAGATCGGTGTGATATTTTATATTTGTTCGTGTGACTGAAGCAAGCTACACGTATAGTTAAGACTGGAATTCTGTTTAGTTAGAGCTCAGATGAACAGGATTTTGATTACATTTTGTACCTAAAGTAAGGTTTATTTTATTTTGCTGTTTTAATAAATGGAACAGGCTAAAAACTTGTTTACACCAGACTTGGTGTCCCTATCTCTGACTGTTTGGTGTTTGGGTCCGCACTGCTACCAAGCTATTCTCCTACAATATATCGTCAGTGACATATGCCATTATCAAAGGATTGCAGCATTCTGTCATTGTTGTTCTCTGTTATCATCCATTATTAGTGGATTGTATGTACAGATCTAGCACACTTAAAGGGGTTGTCCGGGATAAATTGAAATCCCGAAGATACCAGGAGCTCCCAGAGACACCCAGAAATCACGCAAAACACTGCTAAAGGTATATGGGTGCATTTATTAACCCATTAATAGCACTAACAGACTTTTTTTTTTTTTTTTAAATATTTTTTACCCAGAAAACCCTTTAACCTGAACTTTCTCAATTCGTTAAGCAACTGCAACATGATATCTTATCAGAGAAAACAACAAAAACAATGTCAGGCTAAGTTCACACCTGTGCCCGGTTTCCGTTCAGGGATTCCGTTCCTCATTCGGCTTGAAAAATGCGGAGAGAAAAGGGTTCTCCAGGTTTCCGCGGGTAATCACTTTTTAAGCGGACCTGAACAACGGAAACCTGAACGCAGGTGTGAACCTAGCGTCACTGGCCAATACTTGGTCATTGGTCAAGCATTGACTTTTGCACCATCCTTTTTTAATATACAGTGCCAAAGGGATGTCCTCCCATATAATGCTCCTCCCCATTATGGAGGTCGTCTTTAGTCCTTGGCTGGGATTATCTGTGTCTGCTAAGACCCAACAGCTGTTTCAGTGAGTGAGGGAGACTCCTGGCTGATCAGGGCGAGAAGACAAGTGTGAATTATTATATTACATAGTTTTTCTGTTTTTATAAAGTTACAGAAATGCTCCTGAATCTCAACATTTCTCTTACATATGTTTTATGGCGCCCCCATAGTCAGCTATACAGATACCGATATGTTCTCTTTTTTCTCCCCAGGACACATAGATCTTACAATAAAAGTGACGACAAATGGTACTATGAACATCTTCATAATCATCGATGCCTCTAAGAGTGTAGGAAAAAAAAAACTTTGACACGGCTAAAGAATCCAGTGTAGTGTTCATAGAAAAGGTATGAAAAACATATACAGAGGTATGGCCTCTTAGGGTACTGTATGCAGGGATAGCCTTATGTTCCTTATGTTGGGTGGGACCTGGTACCTTATGTTCGCCTCCTTTTCACCTTCCACTAACACCTATCTTCTTTTTTGACATAACCCCTGGAAAGGGATTCTGAAGAGGCTCCTAAACTGCCCAGCACTACGGTATATTTGTACATGTCATCAGTATCAGATTAGTTAAGGTCCAACACCCAGACACCAAGCTGATCAGCTGTCTCAGCTGTCAGAAGACATATACCAGGTAAACAAGTGAATGTAAGTAGAGCTGCAGTTCTCCGGCACGTTCACTTGAACAGAAGCAGAGCTGGTTTCGACCATATACTTGGTATACTACTTCCAGCAGGTGAAACAGCTGGTCAAAGTAGGGTCAAGATGTCGGACGTCAACCGGTCTGATACTCATGACCTATCCTGTGGATACATCATAGGTATCCAACTTTTCTAGGACCTCGAAAACCCCTTCAAGTTCAGACCCATTCAAGTGAATGTAATGTAGGTTCATATGACTGAGCTGCAGTACCAAACACAGCCACAACTATATGTATGGCGCTGTGCCCAGGTAAACAGTGAAGACCCTTCATACAGTTGATTGACATAATTGCATCAAATTGGCCCTTCAACTGGAGTAGATGTGACCTCATAAACACATATTTTACATTTATGGGGATATGGGGGGGACATTACAAAATGAAGGTATTGCTTACAGCAGCCCACCAAGTAATCCCAAATTGCTTTCGATAAATGATGACTAATGTGATCGGACATTATGGATGACATGACTCCTTTACATTTGCTTTATATGATCTGTTTATGATGGTCTTTACAGATGGCGAGCTTCGATTTCACCCCTCGCTATGCCGTCATCTCGTATGCTTCATATGCAAAGCCCATTATGGAGCTCTCGGATGATAAAAGCACGGACGCTGAGGTGGTCATTGACAATATAAAGGACTTTGAATATTCAGGTAATGTAGCTCGTGTCACTTTCCCACTCACTTTGCTAGTAGTAAGTCATCAAACATGGGGTTGTTAAGATTTAGGAAAAAGACAGCTTAGGGGCGGCCTATCTACAATGTACAGATAGAAGACTGGACCGTACAGAGATTTCCAATAATCTCTTTATACCAAGACCTGGAACTGTGACGAGACGAAATCCTCCACGTCTAGTGGGAAAAAGGTTATACCATAGCCATGAGCGTGGATTCTTTACAGTAAGAGCGGTGAGACTATGGAACTCACTGCCACAGGATGTGGTGATGGCTGATATTGTGCAAGTTCAAGAGGCTCCTGGATGACTTTCTTGAAAGTAAGAATTAGAGACCAGTGAACCGGTTAAGATCAAATCAGATTCAACCAGAATTTTTCAAAAGTCGCAGGTTTCCCAAAAGTAGAGGGTTTATCACTCACAAACCAGAAGTGAAACCATTTTAGTCTGGGGTCTCTTCAGATCAAATTATGTGCCGTAAACCGTCCATGCCCCAATGAATAGTCAGCCCAATGTTCTACATACCCTGCTGACCTATACCAAGACTTAAGACATGCATTTAATTATCACACTTTTGGTAGAGATGAGTGAACTGGTGTGAATCAAATCTGATTTGATCCAACTTTTCCAAGTTTCAGATTCAACCTAAACCTGAAAACTTGGGGGTTTGTTACCTGCGAACTGGAAGTGAAATTATGACACAATATTATTACATAATATATAATATACAAGTGCATCTCAATAAATTAGAATATCATCAAAAAGTTATTTTTTTTTTTTTTAGTAATTCAATTGAAAAAGTGAACTTTTTCAAGTGTTTATTTCTGTTAATGTTGATGATTAAGGCCATTCAAAAATTTGGGAGAGATTGACAAGGATTGGACGGCTGCTGGAGTCAGTGCTACAAGAGCCACCACACACAGACATTGTATCCAGGACATGGGCTACAAGTGTCGCATTCCATGTGTCAGGTCACTCATGACCAATAGACAGCGCCAGAAGCGTCTTACCTGGGCCAAGGAGAGAAAGAACTGGACTGTAGCTCAGTGGTCAGAGGTGTTGCTTTCAGATGAAAGTAAATTTTGCATTTCATTTGAAAATCAAGGACATTTACTGTACATACTTTTCATTTGGCCAACATTTCTTTGTTAAATAATTTTTTACAGTTGGTCTTATATAATATTCTAATTCTCTGAGATAATGACTTTTGGGTTTTCCTTGGCTGTGCCATAATCATCAACATTAACAGAAAGAAACACTTGAAAAAGTTCCCTCTGTTTGTAACGACTCAATATAATAGATGGGTTTCACTTTTTCAATTGAATTACTAAAAAAAAAAAAAATAACTTTTTGATGATATTCTAATTTATTGAGATGCATTTGTAATATAATATATATAATATAATAGGTGGAGGTCCAGGGGAACATTTATCCTCTCCTTCCCTCACCACTTCTGGGCCTCCTTGCGGCATCCAGCGCTCTCTCTGGGTCCTCTTCTGGCCTCTTCCAGTCTCCAGGGTGATGTCATGCACCCCTGGGTCATGGCTGAAGTCTCCTTAGACCCCAGAGTATAATAAAAGCACTTCTGGTTCTATCTCAACAAGTCTTTAGGCCGAACCCAAAATGAAACAAATCTTCAGAGGTTCGCTTTGCCCATCTCTAGTAAGAATATCATAGGCTATGGGAGCTAGAAATTTTTGGGATAGGATGTTGATAGTCCAATTGGTGTTGGGAAGGAATTTTTTTCCTCTTCTACTCCAGAAGCCCTGAAACATTTAACTTTGCAACCATAACTTCATGGAATGACCTGAAGACGATCTGTATTGTATTCTTATTGTTTTCTTGACCATTTGGTTTGTTTTTTGTCGTTTTGTAGAACATGAAGATAAATCGGGAACCAACACTCGGGGTGCTCTGATAGAAGTCCACAAAATGTTGTCTCTGCAAAATCTGAGAGATCCCAAAAAATTTCTGGAAACGAGAACTGTTATCCTGCTGATGACTGATGGCAAGTATCAGGCTACAGCTGGTACATCAGATGACTCCTGAATATTTTAGCCAGTACTTCATTCTTCTACCATCTCAGCCATGCTATTTCTTTTTGCTCTTCAACTCATAGTCAGAGCGCCATCTTCCTCCACAAATTTTCAGCCAGGACCAGCACACTAGAGTCTCTGGTGGGCCATGACTCTGTTGATATAATACAAGTAAGAGTCCAGCAGAAGGTGAGCCCATTGGTAGATGAAATCGGGCAATCACTATCCCCAAGGGTCCATCCACAAGTAACCTATTAGATCTTATGGATGGTACGTCCTGTGTATGAAATGATAACAGGAAGGACATGAGATGGAGGGTTTGTCCTTAGAGTCATCTTCTCCAGAACCCAAGGAACCCCAGTAAAATGTTCTTTGATCTCCGTAAATTTGCAGCCAGTATTGTATCCTCAACCTCAGAGCCGCACTTCATGTCACCACCATCACATTCATTGCCATCTTGTCCTCTTCACAACAACTGTCTTTCACCCACTTAGGGAAACATAATATGGGTGGAGACCCAACTGCGGAGATGAAGAAGATCAGAGAAATTCTGGACATCAGGAAGGACAATGATCGGGAAGATTATCTGGGTATGGAATGTATATATGGTATATACTTGTGCCTCGTATCAATAGACTTTTGTATAATGCATTAATATAAAACATTGGACAACTCCCAACTTTTCCAGGTGACAACCAACCTTTCATGGAATTTGTCAGTCTATTTTAGTATTTCACTGTAATTTTTTAGTCATTTTTTACACTTTAGGGGAAGATTTCAGTCTAGTCTCAGAGAAAAATCCGCCCAGTCCAGGGGTGTAACTACTGGGGTAGCTGCGGTAGCGGCTGCCACAGGGCCCGGGACATCACGGGGCCCCGCGGGCCCCCGATGCTTTTTTATTTTTTAAATAGGCCGTTACCTGCTGGAGGAACCCCAGTAGGTAACGGGCCCTATATACTTACCATTCCCCGGGGTCCTGCTCACGGCCGCCTGCGGAGGTGACTGTGAGCAGTAGCGGGGATCGGTAGGTAAGGCCGCGGGCCGAACACAACAATCACTGCTATCATTATACTCCGGGGTCTTTTCAGACCCCGGAGTATAATAATCGGAGGCCCAGGGGAGGTGAGGGAACATAAAAAACAATGTACACTTCTCGAGGCTTCGGGCTTGTTTGGTGACGTCCCAGACGTCAGCTGACTTCATTTTGCGTCATGACGCCGGCCCGCATCATGTGAAGCTGGCCTGGTCCAACATTGAAGAAGGCCAAAGTAGCAGGGAGTGGACCGGAGTGAGGAACAGGTAAGTAACATTGTTTTTTTATGTTTCTATCCTCCCCTGGGTCTCCGATCCTTATACTCTGGGGTCTGAAAAGACCCCAGAATATAAGAATTGTTCATGGGTGGTCCATAATGGGACATAATACTGTGTGCAGGGGCCACTATGGGGCAAAATACTCAGTGCAGGGGCCACTATGGGGAATAATAGTGTGTGCAGGGGCCACTATGGGGAATAATACTGTGTGCAGGGGCCACTATGAGGCATTATACTGTGTGCAGGGGCCACTATGGGGAATAATACTGTGTGCAGGGGCCACTATGGGGCATAATACTGTGTGCAGGGGCCGCTATGGGGCATAATACTGTGTGCAGGGGCCATTATGGGGCATAATACTGTGTGCAGGGGCCATTATGAGGCATAATACTGTGTGCAGGGGCCATTATGAGGCATAATACTGTGTGCAGGGGCCACTATGCAGCATAATACTGTGTGCAGGGGCCACTATGGCGCATAATAGTGTGTGCAGGAATGCGTGTTTTTTTGAGGGGGGTTGGAGGGGACGGTCCTGGGGGGCAGTTGGGGGCAGTGGTTCGGGGGGGGGGGCCCATGTCAAATGTTCGCCTTGGGGCCCAGCCATTCCTAGTTATGCCACTGTCCCAGTCTATTCCCATAATGATACATATGCACAGACAGGTGCTTAGCCCTGTCAAGGGTAAAGGGTTTACAGTGATATCCACATATGAGACTACAGCAATGTTAACAAAGATAACAATGATATTAATAATAGTTATAAAGGTATAAAGTTATGCAGAGGTTATAAAGGAACACAAAAAAAACATTAAAAAACACATTATATAACATTTCCCTGTATATTTGGTGGCCCTATGACTATCACAGACTGTGCCAAAAATACGGATACTTAGTTTAGTTCAGGGGGTGGGTGTGAAGATGACAATTTTTTTGTCTGAGTCATGGATATTGATGACCTATATAGATGATTAAGATCAGATCGGTGGGTGGTTGACACCCAGAACCCCCCACGACCAGCTTTTTTCAGCAGTTGCCAGAACACAGTGAACGCGGCCATTTTATACTCCATTACTCAAATTGTATCCATCACTTTTCTCCTCTATACAGATGTCTATGTCTTTGGCCTGGGAGATGATATAAGTGAGAATGAAATCAATGATCTTGCATCCAAGAAAGATCCAGAGAAGCATGTCTTCAAGATGGAATCTGTAGATCATATGAAGGAGGCCTTTGATAAAATGTTAGGTAAGATAATTTACACCTGTGCCTCCCTATTGGTGTAAAGCGATGATTTCATTGTGTCTGCCAGAAAGGAACTGCTGAAAGATCAAGCCATAGACTAGTATAGGTGGAATGGTGACACCACCAGGGCCAGTTCTAACTTTTCTGCTGCCTGAGGCGAAAATTGAAATGTTGTCCCCCCAATAATTTGGGTTCAGCGCCATATCTGTCATGAGGCAAGATGAGCATCTTCTCTTTTATCAGTAATCGAGTTCCCCTTTATTACTAATAGTCCCTACTTGTAAATAACAGTTCCTTCTTATAAATAATGGTCCCTCATCATATATAGATCTTATTTCCCCGCTCTCCCAGCAAAGTTGTAAGTTATGGGCAAGAGAGCAGTGATCTGAAGCGACCTCTCGTGTGTCCTCGGGAGCCACTCTCATTTTTATTATCAAGCAACATTGTACTTGTATTCTTGCTAACGTAGCCAGGGAAAGTGGAGTCGCCAGTGGTGCCCCCTCAGCAACTTTACAATCTGCTGCCTGAGGCAAGATACTAATTTTGCCTCAGTGCAGATGCAGCCTTGGCCACCACCAGCTTTACTCTGGCCATGTATACATGGGTTCTGCTGTTTATCAAGTTTGCTTCTTCTTACTCCTTATTTTTAGACGAGGCAGAAGTTCTTCAGATGTGCGGACTCGCCAAAGAACCATCTAAAGATGAAGGAGAGGAAGTAATGTATCCCTGGATTGCTAAAATTACCATCACTGTAAGTGGCCGTCTGCAAGCTCTCAATGGGAAGTAAATGTACCACTTTGAAATTTTCTTTTTATTTATTAAAACCCGATCGTGAAATCTATCATTTTTTTTTCTAATCTATTTTTATTTTCTGACTGTAGATTTTTTTATTCTATTTCTGCACATGATTATGGGGGCAGCCATCTTGCCTGAGCTTCACCTCTGCTCTGTTAGCAACTTAAAGGGATCTGCTGTACAGCAGTCCCATGACCATGGGCAGCAATAATCTGGTACTGACTCACTGAAGTCTATGGGAGAGTTTTCTGTGGAGAAAAGGGTTGTAGAGAAGATGTGACATCATCTATTATCAGTAGTGGATGTAATAATGATTACGACTTAGTGATGTTCTCTATAGAGGTGTTATCCTTTATTGTAATCCTGTATGTGATGTAAATGAGATGACTGCTGCAAAGAAAACCCCTACAGAATTGAAAATTGTCTGTCTATTATTAGGCTTAGTGTTCCAAGTGAAAATTGCAGGATATAGTACTTTTTCAAATATTGACAGAGAAAAGGAACATTCTTTAAAAATATGTATGTCATTGTTTGGAAACATATTCCCTTTAAAGAGGACCTTTCATGTCCTCAGAGATGTGCGGTTTTATATTTTGCCCTTTCCTTGTATGCGCCTCAATGCTGGAGATATCGGTGCCATTAGTTTCGGCACCAATATCACTCCACTGTCAGTAAGGTGGGCCTTACAGCCTAGTGTCATCACTGGGCTGTGAGGAACACCCCCATGACAGTACAAGGCTATTGAAGAGTTCTGTCAGTTCTGTCCTCACGACCCAGCGATGATGCTAGGCTGTAAGGCCCGCCTTTCTGACAGTGGAGGGATATCAGTGCTGAAACTAACGGCACCGATATCTCCAGCACTGGGACACACACTGGGAAAGCTGATAGTGCACTGAATTCAGGACACTGTCGGCTTTCTAGTGATATGTAATACAGCACATCTCTGAGGATATGAAAGGTTCTCTTCAAGCCCAGAGATCTATGGCCATATAATTAAAGGAGTTGTCCAGGATTAAAATACATGGCTGCCTTCTTCCGAAAACAGTGCCACACCTCTGGGCACTGTTTTTGGAAGAAGGCAGCAATCCCACACACAACCCATGGACAGGTGTGGCGCTGTTTCTGAAAGATAGCCGCCATGTTTTTCTAATGCTGGACAACCCCTTGAACTCTTTTCTTTATACATAAGAAAGTTGTCATAATTGGGAGGTGAAGAACTTATTTTGTAACAGTTTTTTATTACTATTTTTATTAAAGCGCCCAGGTTCTGAAGAAAAATGTAAAGGATCAATTGTGAGCAAAACTTTTATCTTGACTGCCGCTCACTGCTTCTATCTAGATGACGAACTCAATTATATCAATGTCAAAGTTGGAGGTAAGTACTTTTGTCGGATTCAGTCAACCTCCTGCTGTGTCCAACTACAACGTCCATCATGTTCTATAGCAGAGATATGATCATCTTGTGGACAACCCTACAACAGTGAAACCCACAGGACTAAATAGGTTTCTCCTTACCTTTATTGTAGATAGGACATTGAAAGTGAAGGACCTCCACCGACATTATAAGTACAACCCAACTGGCAAACAGGACAAGCAGGTGGAGAAATCCTTTGATTATGATTTGGCTCTCATAGAACTGGGAGAGAAACTTGTGTATTCCAGAAAAGTCAGGTAAAATAAGTGAAGATTACTTTTTACACTTTCTAACATAAACGCGATGACCAGATCATGGGACACCATGACTAGCTGCATTATAAAGCGTGGGGACTGGCATTGGGGCATAGTTATGGGCCGATGGGGCTTGCACAGTTATGTAAACAAGCCTATTGGCTAGCTATGTATGGCAGCACTGTGATGGAAACTTTCATGGGGGAACCAAAGAAATGCTTCACAACCTTCTCTTCTGCTGCCACAACCTTCAAAATTCTATAGGGTGCAGGATTTGTGACCATTTAATACCACATAGAATATCCTATATATACAATACACAATCCTAGGAGCATTTCATTAAAACCTTACAACACAATAAACTATTACAAAGCCATAGTTATAAAATACCAGAAAACTGCAGATAAACAGTGTCAATAAGCTGCCAGAAAGTCATATTAAAAAGCCAGAGTTGCATAGAAGACTGATGGAAGAAAAAGTCCACAGGGTCCATCAAGTCAGTTCTCTACTGTCTCTAGGTGAGCGGTCCCTGACTGTGCACTCTAGCCAAAGACCGCCCACATAATAGTAGAGAGTCCAATTGGCATATTGGGTGCTGAAACTAACAGCAACAGTTGCTCAGGAATGGTGGGGGCTACAGAAAATATTCTAACTGTGCTGGAATCAGCAGAGCGGGGCCTATTAAAGGGTGCAAAAAGCTGGAGGTGGTGAAAAGTCCTCTTTAACATCTGTACTGTATACACATAAGACAATCATAACACAACACTTTCTAGACTCCGTGTCCTTCCCTAGTGAAACCCTTCTGAAGGTTCCCTGACCATGCCTACTTAGGCCAGTATGGGATGACCAATAACCAAAATCAGGGGGGGTGTTTAATAACCTTACCTTTGATAGGACTTGAGACTATGGGCACAGATAGAAACACATACACCAGAATAAAGTCCCATCAGATAGAGAAGGTGTCCCAAATGTATGACTTGTCCTCCTTGAAAGAAAAGCAGCTGAGACCATCCACCCAGTAGTCCGGTTTTGATATGTACTGCTGCTATGACCTTGTTGTTCTGCCCAATTCACCAGTGTGTATCCTGACAGTCCTACCTGCTAGGAGATGGTGAAGTGTTACATTTGCTATGGCAACACTGGCCAACAATGGGTTATAGACAGTACCAGTACAGTAAAACTGTGGATTTGCATAAATATGGCTTGTTGTTCCTACAGACCCATCTGTCTTCCATGTACGATGGCGACGTCCTGGGCTTTAAAGCTACGAGGGATAGCGGTGACATGCAGCGATCATGGTGAGCGTGTAAGGACTACGGGACGCACACCTTTAACATTTTTGTTTGCTGCATGGAAAGAGTCAAAGCCCTGCCCTGACTTAGCCTGTGGCTGTGGCGTTGCGCAGTGTTTTTAGAGATAATGCTCCACATCTTGGCGTAGTTTCGATTATTTTTCACGGTATGTGTTAAGATGTGCAGGTCATGTTCTAGTACTTTTTGGAAGCATTACTATACATTGGTTCCTCAGAGCTGGAGCATAGTTGCACCTGTGAGTTACACTGCGGGAGGATTTATATATGGCTCAGTGGTGTGACTCACTGATGTCAGACATTGTCCAGGTTACCCGGGGCAGAGATGGCTCCCTTTTTAAGGGTTGTTCCCATGCTTGGGGAGTGGGACAGCTTGTAGGAGCAGAGGACAGCTCGGAGTGTAACCAACTTGAGAGTGCATTGGACAACTTTAGAAGGAAAGCCTTCTCCTGGCCAGAAGACACCATCTGGTTCTGTGCGGGCAACATAGGATACTGATGTGTAAGAGGTTTGGTTCTCTGGTGACAGTGCATCCCTGTGAACAGAAGAAGCTATTCGTCACCACAGCCTGTGATCTTACACACCAGGCCTAACCACAACTGTCACATTCAACCCGTCAACTCTTTTGCCACTGGAGATTTACATTCCATGTATATCCATCATCTAACTCAGGCAGGGCTGGCGTTAGGGAAGGCAGACTGGGGAATTTGGACCCTCATCCCAAAGGGGTCCCAAGGAATCCAGGCACCAGACTTTTTGCCTGGTGCCTCCGATCAGGGCAGCGCCCCTTTCAAGTGAACTGGAGTCCTCAGGACTCAAGACTCCGATACAGTTGAAACCTTTATGACAGAGAAGGGAGGTATAGGATCTATCCCCTGCCATACTGTAGACCACAGAATTACATGTACTGTCTGGGCACGAGCCATGTGATGACGTCACTGCATCGTGCCGCCTGTGCCAGATGCACTATACATAATAAAGGGGACTATAAGTATTAAAGAGGCATTATACAGTCATATGAAAAAGTTTGGGCACCCCCATTAATCTTAATCATTTTTAGTTCTAAATATTTGGGGGTTGGGAACCGCCTTTTCTTTTTTATATATCTAATAACTGGGCACAATAATATTTCAGGGTGAAAGGGGTTTTTTTTTAAAAAAATAAAAAAATATAAAACAAAATTTCGGGAAACCCCACAAAAAAAAAAAATAATAATTTCTCCTCCTCTCAAACCCCCCCCCCCCCTTTCCTTTCTCCCCGGGGCCGGGGGTTCTTCCCCTCCCATTCCCCCTGCCCCCCCCCCCCCCCCCCCCCCCCCCCCCCCCCCCCCCCCCCCCCCCCCCCCCCCCCCCCCCCCCCCCCCCCCCCCCCCCCCCCCTCTCCCCCCCCCCCCCCCCCTGTAATGCTATGGCACCTCCCACCAAATTCGTCCATCGTTATTTAGAATAAAATATACATAATAAGGCGGCACTATAACTAATAAAGAGGCGCTATATGTAATAGGGAGGTACTATAAGTAATATGGGACACTAATAAAATAGGCACTTCAGTAATGAATACTTCAGTGAGAATGAAGTGTCTCTGTCTTTCATCGCTGGTGGGCGATTTCAGGTGACCTGCAGGGGTTGGTGTCTGGGCAGCAGTTCGAGAGGACGCAGGCCAGGCACAACAGCATGTTGACCAGTATGGTGGCTGTGGACGAGCATGGTGCAGGCCTTTGAAGAGGAGCAGCCATATTGCCACAGTCTTGGGGTTGGAGAGTAGTCACCAGTACATGATTACAAGTCTCAAAGGGAAGGATTACACTTGGTAGATGTGCACACTTCCATCTTGATATGCAATTTTGTATTTCCATCTAAAATTCTACTTTGATTTCATCTGTTTCTGACGTACTCTGTGCACAGAACAACTGATCAGTGTAGGGGTTGGGTGTTGGACCCCACCGGTCTCAAATTAATGACCTATCCTAGGAATAGATCATTAACTTTTAGCTTTGTAGAACCCCTTTAAAGGGGTTGTCCCAAACCAGACACTTAGCACCTACCAGATAGGTGATAAGTGTCAGATAGGTGATAAGTGTCTGATCACTAGTGGACCCATTATTTGGATCCCTATCAATCACAAGAATAGGGTTCCCATATTCCCTGTTTAAATAGAGTGCACCTGATGGTATGCCACTCAAAGTCCATGGAACCGATGGAGATAGCTGAGTACTATACTTGCCTATCTGTCAGTCCTATAGACTTTGAATGGCAGGTTGCAAGCGCAACTATGACTCCATTCAAACACCTATTCAGACCCAATTTTAAAGAAGCGGGAACACCAGCTTTTAGACGCTTGTCATCCATAGGTGTCTATCTTAGGACAACCCAGAAGTTCAAAGGAAGCTGTTATAAGTCAGCTCCCCCTAGTGGTGGGTGGTTGGAGACAGGATCACTACGTCTACAGTAGTCCAAGTTTCTTTGAGTTTAATAGAAATGTCAAAATTTGAGATATGGGAAATGTAAAAGTTTTTGAACCTATACCATTTTATATATTCTAGAGAAGACTCTACTCTCTCAAGAATTGGTGAAGGCCATGTTTGTTGCAGAGGAAAAGGAAAAGCAATTAGAGCGGAAGAATGTGCTCATAAAGCTCGGGAATAGGGTACGGACAATGACATTGTGTATCGGGCAGGTTTCCCCTGGAAATAACACTGCTATATTGTAGTGTTCATATCATGGCCAAACTATGCAGATCCCTAAATGGGGAAACCGAAGTTTAGTGCAGTCATTTGTCTTGGACGCAAAAATCCGGCCACAGTACAGTCATGTGAGAATGGCCTTCTAGTAGATGTCCACCATGTCATTGTTTTTTTAATTGGGCAAGTTGTACTTTTAATTCACGCCATTTTGATCAGTTTTTAATCACTTTTTGGGGGAGGCAAAATGGCAAAAAAATAGTAATTCTGCCATTTTGATTTTCTTTCCCGCTATGCCATTTTTTGTATGGGATAAATATTGTAATAGTTTTATAGTTAGGGCATGATTGAATTTGCGGATACCTAATATATCTGTGTTTTTTTTATTTTTATATGTGATGTAGGGGAGGCAGGGTGATTTGATTTTGTGTTTTTTATTTTTTATATTTTTTAGTTTAAATTTCATTTTTAGAGTCCCTATGAAGTTTGAACACCCATACAATATACTGTAATACTACTGCCTTGTCCATTCCATTTAGAAAGCAAGCCTTAGCCGGTTTTTACATATCTCCAGTTCCAGCACTGATATTCCAGTGCCCATTGTTTCTAGTCTATGCCAGGCAAAAAGAGATAAAGCCCCCTTTACTGGCCCTCACATATTAAAATGCTGTGTGGGGGACAAGAAAGGGGAATTTTACTATGTGGGGACCAGTAAAGGGTGCGGTATATCATGTGGGGGCCAGTAGCGGGGCGCTTTACATGCAGGGACCAGTAAAGGGGATGGTATAATGTCCCCTTTTACTGGCCCCCCACACAGTATACTTCTCCTTTATTGGCCCCATGTAGTAAGTACCCCTCATAGTGGCTACCTATGGGGCCCCCTTTTTTTTTCCACTATTTGCTTACCGATCCTTGCTCCTGCCCATGGCCACCTCCGCTTAAGCTTCCCCTTCAACCTTCAGGGGCCCCCTGGAGCACTAGATGGGGATTGCAGGCAGAGGCAGCCGCGGGCAGGAACGGGAATCAGGAAGTAAATATTGGTAGTTACCTGAGCTTAACAGATAATGGATGTCTGTGGGCACTTCAGACTTGGTTGTAGGTCCTCTTTAAATCCGTTTCTGCCAAAAAAAAAAAAAAAAGAAACAAAATGAGCTCAGACTATTATAAAGATATTTTATAAAAAGAATCAACTCAGAGCTTTGGACCTAAACTAAAAACCTGATGACAAAGGTGGAGATTCACTTTAAGGATATTCTCACATGGCGGAATTTTTTGTAGCTGAAAAATTCAGCTTCAGGAATTTGAAGCTGAACTTTTCCACGTGACCAAATTCCAAGTCACATTCCACATCTGCTAGAAAAAAATTTTCTGCCTCCTATTCACTTCAATGGGAGATATTAGGTGGAATTCACCTGAAGGTCAACTAGAAAATCAACTAGAGGAAAAAATCAGCATCTGCCTCACATTGAAATAGATGGAGGCTGGTCTCAGGCGGAATTTGGAGCTGATTTTGAGGCAGAATCCCTCTCAAAAACAGTGCCAAATTCCACCATGTCAACATATCCTTAGGATACAAGTTTCTTAGTACAACCAAGGTTTACCGTATGGCAATAACAATTGCCCTTCTCCTCCACAGAGGCTCGCCTGTCTAGACGATACCAAAATGATAGGAAAATTCCATAATATTCCAAATATTAAAGATCTGATCACTGACAACTTCTTATGTACTGGGGGAATAGAACCTGAGGTGGATCCACAAACCTGCAAAGGTAAGTCATTCATGTTCATTTGTTATAAGTCAGGAGCCAAGGGTGGTGAGGAGACATTCTCTAATACTAGACTTAGGCACCGAGAGGGCTTGTCCCACCCCTCAATGGGGCATCTTGAGTTAGAATTGGACTTTTTGCCTGCAACCAAATCCAATGACTTCTGGATTGTGATTGTGAACTGGGAAATACTGGGCCATTACTGGGATGGGCCTAGAATGACTATATGACTAAAGCACATCTGAATCTCTTTTCCTTCTATTCCAGGTGACTCCGGAGGTCCTCTTATTGTACAGTACAAACAGCGCTACATTCAGGTAAGTCATGTAATAGTTTGCCTCAGAGTTCCTCGGGTTCTTGAGATGGATTTTTTTTATAATGGTGATTAAACAAGTTTCAGCAAATATGGAATCAGACCCCAAGTTCCTGCTGACCCTCAGGCTTCTTATCCTTGACTGAACCCATAACTAGTGTAAGTAGTGATTGGCAAGCCTTGTGAGATTTGTTTCGATTCAGATCTTGTTTGGTCCAAACCAGAAGTTCTCTTGTACTCTTCAGACCCCAGAGTATAATATGCAGAGGCCCAGGGTAAGTGCAGAGAAAATAAAAAACACTGCTACTCTTTCCTCACCTCTTCTGGGTGTCCAGTCTTCACCCGCAGCCTCTTCCAGTGTCTTCTCAATGTCATGATGCTTTGACCCAACCATCATGATGTCAGCAAGCCATGATTGGGCCTCAGTGGTGACCCTGGGGTACATGACATCGGAGAAGAAATTGAAAGACACCACTGAAGACCGGACGCCCAGGTGAGTATTGGTGTTTTATTATTTTGTCGGCCTCTGTTTATTATATAAATCTAGGAAAAAATACAAAATAAATCACCGATCAAAACTATAAGAAAAATAAGAATTTATTTCAACATCAATTGAACACCAACAATTAAAATTCATATGGGGGATGCAGCTTTGCGGTAACTGTCTAATGTAATTCATGTATCAATAATGAATAATATGTAAATATATATCAAAAGTATAAAATTGCATCACCCAAACACTTAGATGCGGTGCATGAACCCATAATAGATAGTACGTCACTAATACCCGACATGCTGATATTGTAAAGTCGTCAATCACAAGCACAAACCATTCTGACCAAGCTTACACAAATAGGGGTATGAAGGGCGCAGGAACGGTGACCGTGGTCTCCAACCCTCAGACCTCAGAGTATAATAATGATTCATGGGTGGTAAACACCAAAAATTTGGGTTTTGGCCAAACACAAAAACTTTGGTAAATTCGTAATGATCCCTGCTCATTATGAAATGGTTCACTCACCTCTAAGTGTAAGCTGGTGCAAACACACATCTTAACTCTCGGGATGTTCTCCGCACAGACAGTTGTGTAGATAGGCAGGAGGGTCATTCTATGAGGTATTCGGTGGCTGTTCACACTATGCATGTGGTTTGATGGAGGAACAGCCTCAGTGCAGTGTGAGGTGGCTTGGTTTGCTCTAGCCGTTGTTACTCAGGTTGCATTGGCGTATGACGTGCTCTATGAGTTGCACCTATTACTGAGTGTCACTATGGCTGGTGCAAGTCATTGCAGTCTTGCTCTGGGAGGTTTTGTGGAAGCCAGTTCGCGTAATGGCTCTTGATACTCCAATGAATAATCTGTACCAAGGCTCCTACCTACCATGTGCTATTTATTTCTGATCTCCTTAGGCTTCAAGACCTGGCTGAGACTTACCTTCTCCTACAGATATGCCCCTTCATAAGACAACCCATTTAATGTTCATACAGGGTGTTATATTACACATTCTATATATCTTTATTCTTGGTGTTTGTATGGTTTTGGAGTTGTTGTTTGTCCTGACTCCTCTTCTCCTTTACTGTCTAGGTGGGCATTATCAGCTGGGGGACAATCAACACCTGTGATGGACCCGTCAGAAAAAAAGATCCGGTGCCGGCGCTGTCTCGGGATTTCCATACTGACCTGTTCCACATGATAGATTGGCTAAAGCCAAAGCTTCAGGAGTTAGAATTCTTGAACTAAAAGTTGAAGGCAATGTAGCTATGCAAAATATGATTGTGGCCCATTCAGTGGCCCAAGGTTAGACACGCTTCATAAAGAGCTTCCAGAAAGTGATCATAATGTGAACAAACACCAGCGCTAAATTTAACACAGCAAAATAGGATTATCTACTATGATACAATAAATGTGCTGCTAGAATTTAATAAGCAAACCAACAATATGGGGAAATAAAGGAAAATGAAGAAAATTCTACAAATTAACCTCATGTATAATAACTAATGCAGACAGTAAAATCTCTTGGCAAGCTGTTGTCTTTTTCCAATACAGACATGAAAGCTGTAAGTTGATTGGCTCCTGTGGGTAACACCCCTGCTTATTGGCTCCTGTGGGTAACACCCCTGCTTATTGGCTCCTGTGGGTAACATCCCTGCTTATTGGCTCCCGTGGGTAACATCTCTGCTTATTGGCTCCCGTGGGTAACACCCCTTCTTATTGGCGCCCGTGGGTAACACCCCTGCTTATTGGCTCCCGTAGGTAACATCTCTGCTTATTGGCTCCCGTGGGTAACCCCTTCTTATTGGCTCCTGTGGGTAACACCCCTGCTTATTGGCTCCCGTGGGTAACATCTCTGCTTATTGGCTCCCGTGGGTAACACCCCTGCTTATTGGCTCCCGTAGGTAACACCCCTTCTTATTGGCTCCCGTGGGTAACACCCCTGCTTATTGGCTCCCGTGGGTAACACCCCTGCTTATTGGCTCCCGTAGGTAACACCCCTTCTTATTGGCTCCCGTGGGTAACACCCCTGCTTATTGGCTCCCGTGGGTAACACCCCTGCTTATTGGCTCCCGTGGGTAACACCCCTGCTTATTGGCTCCCGTGGGTAACACCCCATGCTTATTGGCTCCCGTGGGTAACACCCCTCTTATTGGCTCCCGTGGGTAACACCCCTGCTTATTGGCTCCCGTAGGTAACACCCCTCTTATTGGCTCCCGTGGGTAACACCCCTGCTTATTGGCTCCCGTGGGTAACACCCCTGCTTATTGGCTCCTGTGGGTAACACCCTGCTTATTGGCTCCCGTGGGTAACACCCCTGCTTATTGGCTCCCGTGGTAACACCCCTTCTTATTGGCTCCCGTAGGTAACATCTCGCTTATTGGCTCCCGTGGGTAACACCCCTGCTTATTGGCTCCCGTGGGTAACACCCCTGCTTATTGGCTCCCGTGGGTAACACCCCTGCTTATTGGCTCCCGTGGGTAACACCCCTGCTTATTGGCTCCCGTGGGTAACACCCCTGCTTATTGGCTCCCGTAGGTAACACCCCTTCTTATTGGCTCCCGTGGGTAACACCCCTGCTTATTGGCTCCCGTGGGTAACACCCCTGCTTATTGGCTCCTGTGGGTAACACCTCTGCTTATTGGCTCCCGTGGGTAACACCCCTTCTTATTGGCTCCCGTGGGTAACACCCCTGCTTATTGGCTCCCGTGGGTAACACCCCTGCTTATTGGCTCCCGTGGGTAACACCCCTGCTTATTGGCTCCTGTAGGGAACACCCATGCTTATTGGCTCCTGTAGGTAACACCCCTGCTTATTGGCTCCCGTGGGTAACACCCCTTCTTATTGGCTCCTGTAGGTAACACCGCTTCTTATTGGCTCCTGTGGGTAACACCCCTGCTTATTGTCTGGTCTAAATTTATACATAAGGACATATTAAACCAATTTTGCTTAATATAATGTGTGTTTAGTCAGCTGTTAGGGGGCTGGTCTGGGCCGACAAGGGTTAACTTTTGTCTGTCTGGAGTCTGTGGTTTGGGAGGGGTTTTCTCCTGACGTTCTGCCCCACCCTCTTGTGTACTATTTAAGCTGGGGGTTTGCTCCAGTCTCATGCTGGTTATACTTCTGAGATCAGCTATTCTGTGATCTGTACTTCTACTGTTTGTTTGGTTCTGAAACTTGGCTTGTCTGATATCCCTTTCATCTGCTGATTCTGTCGTGTCTATTTACCTCCTGTTACTGACCTCTAGGCTTTGTCTGACTATTCTCTGGCCTACCGTGAGTGTGTCTGTGTGTTGGCGTTTCTCAGTGTGTGGGTACTGTGTCCTTGAGTCTCTGCTCCGGCGAATTCCGAGGGTCTCTATTTATGTATCCTGCGAGGCGTCCTCTTATCAGAGGAAAACTCTGGTTGTAGTTAGGGCGTAGTTAGGGTGAGTGATAGGGATAGTTGCCCCGCAATCGTCCACCTGCCTATTATGCTTTGCAGTTCATTTATTTTGTCTGCTTGTGTTTATTTTGCATGCCTAAATAAACCAGTTTGCTTTATACATTTGTTTGTTACTATTCTGTTCTGAGACAGACATAACATCAACTTTCACCATGTATCAAACTAATTCCTGGCAAAAAAAAAATCTAAATGTTCAGCCTTGCCCAGATCTGTACTATCTTCTAACCACCATCCCAATGGTTAGTAATTTGACTTTAGGTAGATCTTTTTTAACCACCATTCACCCAATGAGAACTACATAAAGGCAGGGAAATGGATAATGGCAGGAGGTGTAACAGGGAGAAAATGTTGCTGCAAGAGCAGTGGCGTAACTAGGAATGGCTGGGCCCCAAGGCGAACATTTAACATCTTCTACACACTCTTATATCCCGTAGAACTGTCCCGTCCCGTCCTACATCAATTTCTATTTCCTAAAAAAGTAAAGGGTGGTTGGTGGGGAAACAGTACAAGCTAAAAAAAACATCCTTTAAAGCTACTAATATTGTATAAATACTAAAATAGTGCAATATACTATAACTACAAGACTCCTGAAAGATTCATAAATGTCTTGGCAGATGCAAAAGCCTCCCGGACAGCCATGGCTCCAGCACCATATGATATTCCCCTTGTGGAACCCATGCAGTATAATGACCTCCATGTGTCCCCCACACAGTATACATGCCCCCTTTGTGAATCCATCATAGTATAAGGACTCCCATGTGGCCTCCACATATTATAGGAGAATTAAGGTGGAATGTATACCGCGGCAATAAGACATATACACCCCTAAAACAACCGTGTAGAAAAACATAGCATCCTTCTGTATCAATTTTAACATTACATATACATACTTTATATATATATATATATATATATATATATATATATACACACACACACACATTGATTTTACTATGAATATAAATACTCAAACCTCTAGAAAGGAAGAATATGTAGAATGAAAGACTTTCTCGTCCACCATTTTGTCCTCTCCAGTAAAGTGGGTTTCCATAACACCAATAATAGCAGCCACTGTATATTTTTAACTTTACCTCTAAATCTCTTACATTCTAAGCAAGAATTTTCAGCAATTAAGGAAAAAAAATCAAAAGAAAGAAAAAAAAAAAACCCGTGTCCGTACCCACTTTCCAATCTACATCCCCCAATCCCCCAACTCCCTATCCCCTCTAAAGTCAATAAAGACCAAAGAGCTTTTCCTACAGAACACGTCCCCCACCTTCCTCCTCCCTACTGGTCAAAACCTCCCTCAAACCCCATCACAACCCCTTGGACTCCAGACACAGACTAGCCTGTTTACAATCCTCTAAAATATGTATACTCTTGATATATACCCCTTAGTTTAGACGGATATAAAAGGGAATATTTTACACCACCTTTTCTCAACCTTTTCTTAATTTCTCCAAATTGTTGACGATTTTTACCAGTGGACACAGAATAATTCACAAATGCCATTTTAATTTTATTCTCAAATTGAAACACCTCGGCATCTCTAGACACTTTTAAAATAAAATCTTTCACCACCTCCGGCAAGTCCAGCTCGTTACATCATTTAGTAGCTGTTGCTTCACTGATTCTGGTGCAGTTGGAATTTTTTCTCTAGCCCTCACCATTCCTGAGCAATCAATGCTGTTAGTTTTGGTGCCTGATATGTTACTTAGACTCTGTACTGTCAGGAGGGCGGTGTCAGGCAGGAGCAGACAAGGAGTGTGATTCCGACACTGGCTGCCTCTGATTGGAGCTCTGAATCACACACCCCTGCCTAACATCGCCCACCTGACATTACAGAGCTTAAATCAGGGACCAAAACTACCTGTGCTTGTTGTTCGGGAATGGTGGGGGCTAGAGAGAAAATTCCAACTGGGCTGGAATCCGTGGAGCGGCTCTACTCATGGATGCTAAGAACTTGAATAGGTGAAGGTGGTGAAAGGTTCTCTTTAAAATAGCATCACAGTTGTGTATATTCGATAGCTACATTTTTCTTCTACCCATTTTTGCATGTGCTCAGTACAGTTTCCCCCTTCTATACCCTCAGGGAAACCTATAAATCTAACATTAGCTTGGTGAGATCCATCCTCTACGTTAATCAACTTCTTCTCTGATAGATTTTTTTTTCCAACTGTAAAGTCCCCATAACACTTTCCGTTTTCTAAAAAGCAACAGATATTCTATTCTCTACATCCTCTAAATGAATTCTAATCTTATCTAGATAATTTCTATTTAATCCTGTTATACTCACTTTCCCTCACGTCTTCTAGGCCTCCTCGCGGTGTCTGGAAATCTGTGTCTTCCTCTTTGGTGACATCATGCACCCAGGGTCACCGCTGAGGCCCAATCATAGGCACGCTGAGCATCGTGACATCACAGAAAAGCGCCAGAACACCTGGAGGAGGAAGACACTGATCAGTGGACACTGGGAGGAGTCCTGAAAGAGGTAAAGAAGGTGAAGATATTTCTCTTTTTTTATTTTTTACACCTCCCTTGGGCTTCCACCTATTATACTCTGGGGTCTGACTAGATCCCAGAGTATAATAATTTACTGCAAATCACATCGCGGTGGCCATTTTAGTTCATCCCAGATGAATCCCAAATTGTTTGATATTGTTAAAAACCGAACAATTTGGAATATTCGGGTCAAATCCGGTTCGTTGCTAACTGATTCGCTCAACACTATTACTGACCCCCCTTCTACAAAGGAGCCTTCACTAGCATTCCCTACATTTTCTCGAACTATAGTCTCCATTTCAGATCCTACCCATGAAGTAAAAACTGAACCACCCTTTGGCATATATTTATCAATCCTGGTTACTGCCATTTTGGCTTATGACCCATCCGCCACACCAGTAGACCTGCGTGTACTTTTTTTTTAGCTGACATCTTATATACATCCCTTTTCTCAAACCAAATCTCCTAATCCGAAACTACTAACTTAACCCCTTCCTGACATCTGCTGTAATAGTACGCTGGATGTCGGTGCTTAAATATGGCGGCCGCTTGGTATAAAACAGCAGAGACCTGGCACTAATGCCCGCGATCAGTGCCTGCACTGATCGCGGGCATTAACCCCTCTTGCGCCTCAGTCAAAACTGAGCGAGGCGCCATTTTACCGGGGATCGCCAGCACCCAGAGCAAGCTAGCGTCCTGTTCTATTGCAGGCTGCTCTCTGCAGCCTGCAATAGAAGTGCCGTTTTTTTGCAATGCATGAGCATTGTAATGCATTGCATTAGTGATCAGACCCCCTGGGGTTCAAGACCCCCTAGGGGGTCTAATAAATCCAAAAAAAAAAAAAAAGTAAAACTAAAATGTAAAAAAAATTAAAAAATAGTAAAAGTTCAAATCACCCCCCTTTCCCTAGAACACATATAAAAGTACTTAAATACTGTGAAGCACATACACATTAGGCATCCCTGTGTCCGAAAACGCCGGGTCTACAAAGCTATAAAAATATTTTTCCCGTTCGGAAAACGCTGTAGCGGGGAAAAAAAAAAAATCAAAAGTGCCAAACCAACGTTTTTTTCACTGTTTCGCCTTTGATAAAAATTCTAATAAAAAGTGATAAAGCAATAGCAATTCCCCAAAATGGTATAACTAAAAAGTACACTTGGACCCGCAAAAAAAGACGCCCTATGTATGGATTTTTGTTAAGGGGTTAAAATGTAAATAAAACCATATAAAATTTGGTATCCCCGGAATCGTACTGAAACATAGAATAGAGGTGACATGTCATTTTGGCTGCAGAGTGAACGCCGTAAAAACGAAGCCCGTAAGAAAGTCAAACAAATGCACTTTTCCTTCAAATCCACCCCATTCTGTATTTTTTTCCAGCCTCTCAGTACATTGTACAGAATAACTAATGATAGCTGCATGAAGAAAAATTTGTCCCGCAAACATTAAGACCTCCTATGGCTCTGAGAACAGAAAAATAAAAAAGTTATAGGGTTTGGAAAGAGAGGAGTCAAAAATGAAAAACAAAAATTGAAAATTTCCTCCGACGAGAAGGGGTTAAAGGGCTTGTCCAGTTTCAGCAAATAAATGTTATTTTTTTGAAAAATATAACATTTTCCCATATATTTTCTGTATCAATTCTTCATGGTTTTCTAGATCTCTGCTTGCTGTAATTCATTCTGCTTACTTACAGTGGATAAAAATCAGTCCACGGTCATGTGATGTACACACAGGTGCACGGCTCGTTACCAGGCAGATGTCTGACTACTGTGCTGTGACTGTAACGAGCCGTGCACCTGTGTGCTCATCACATGACCATGGACATGGCATTCATTATATCACAAGTTAAATAGTAGCCATATCAGGATCTGCTTCTCTCCATATTACTATTCAAGACCTTATTTATTTTGCTTACTTATATAGCGCCATCATATTCTGCAGTGCATTACAGATATTGTCAGTCACTGTCCCATATAGGACTCACAATCTATGCTCCCTATCAATATGTTTTTGAAGTGTGTGAGGAAACCCATGCAAACACGGGAAGGATCATACAAACTCCCTGGCTAGATTTGAACCTAGAACTCCAATGTTGCAAGGCTACAGTGCTAACCAATGGGGTCCGCCGGGGTCTGCTTGCAAGACTTTTCTCTTTGCATATTTTAAGCGGAATGGGGGACGGAGTCCCTGTATGGTCACGCAATGCTTTAGGGAAATATGGGCTTGACACATATAGCTCTTCCAGGCTTCCTCCATCCAGAAGATTTACAAGCCTGCCTGTCTCCTCTCCAAAAACACAACACATGCTCTACTTCTCCACTTCAAAGTTAGGCAGCAAACAGATGATACAACTTGGCAGCAGCCATAACGGCTCCCTCCATCAAGATGCAATGGTGGGAAAAGAGAGCTATACCTACACAGCAGATCAACCCTCAGGCATCAGCTTCTTCCTGAGGCCGAGAAACAGGCATTACAACTACTTGCTGCAGCCAGTCCTCAGACAGCAGCTTCTTCCAAGGGCCAAAACACAGGCGGTAAAGCTACTCTTCAGTCAGGCCATTCAATGGCACCCACTGATAGTGGAGCTATCACAGATAGAGGCCAAAAACATATTCTGGTGCCATAACATGGAGCAAAAAGCAGGGTTCAGGATGAGGAGGCGGCGACAAGGAACAGACATTCGGACACATGTTCACTCTCCTCTCAACGCTACTGATTTCTGAAGACGACATCGTTGAAAAGAGACCACACAGATGAAATTTCGTTTCCCCAGACTACTGGAATACTACTGCTTCAACCCTTATAGAAAAAGGATTTTAAATCATTAAAAACAATATAAAAACAAAAAAAGGTTGGAGGTCGTGATGAGTCCCAGGCGCATCCACCAATACATTTACATATCAAAAATAAATAAAGGGACAAGGATTTGATATATATAACCTAAGTAAAGTGTTCCGTGCTTATATATCCATGATTTTTATGTAATGATTGCCAAAAAATGCAAGATCAAATTCATATACTACCAGTTCCACATATGCAATGTTCTCATATCCTAGTTAGCACCAGCCCCAGTGTTTCCTCCTTTTCGCTGTACGTTGGAACATTCCTACATACTTACCACAATTTGCATTAATAATATAGCGCCATTTAAGGGGTTTTCTGAGAGGTAAATATTGATGACCAGTCCTTAGTATAGGTCATTAATATGTGATTGGTGGGTCTGACACCCGGGACCTGATATGTGTCCTATGTTGTATTGTATAACATTCATTCTGAAGGGCAGGTTTTTTAAGCAGGGGACACACCATAGTGCTGTAAGACACCCACTGTGGGCCAGCCCATTGTAGTCGCGGCTTGCAATTGTCACACACAGCAGACACTACTTTCATTGTAGCAAATGGAACTTGACTTTGCTGTTTTTATGGTACAGTGGCAAATAAATAATCAATAGAGCAATACAACAGCACAGTCCGGTAGCAGTATGCAGTCACTTTAGGTGTCCATCTCTCTGAATTAGAGCAATATCACAATGTCTGTAAAATATAAATATATACTGTCCCTTTAAAGAGGACCTTTCATGTCCTAATGCACATGTGGTTTTATATACCGCTAGTAAGCCGACAGTTTGCTTTCCCGCTATGTGCCCCGGGGCTGGAGATATCGGTGCCATTAGTTTCGGCACCGATCTCTGCCCACTATCAGAGGGGTGTTCCTGAGAGTCTAGCTGGGCTGTGAGGAACGCCATGCCTGACTGTACTCGTCCATAGCTCTGTACTGTCAGAGGGGGCGTTCCTTACCGCCCAGTAAAGACACTGAGCAGTGAGGAACGCTCAGCTAGACTGTCAGGAACGCCCTTCTGACGGTGGGCAGAGATCGGTGCCGAAACTAACGGCACCGATATCTCCAGCCCCGGGGCACTTAACAGGAAAGCTGACAGTCGGTTTTCTAGCAGTATATAAAACCACATGTGCATGAGGACATGAAAGGTTCTCTTTAATGGGATAGTGTTGCCAGAAAATTAATTATTGTTTTCCATGTTATTATTTATATTTAAAAAAAATCCTAAAAATCTAGCAGTTGTAACTCTTACTAGTAAGCTAAAAATAGTTTGCGACTTCCTGTCTCTCAGAGATGGACAATGGGATATAAACTCAATGGTCTGGAGCAGATCCACCTCTCTGGTTAAAGACCGGAGGAGAAACAAATAGGTATGACTTCAAACCGTCCCGGATTCGGCAGGGAAGTCCCGGACTTCAGGTACTGTTCGGCTGTCCCTGGTAGCAGGCCACTGCCCATTACCTGCTTCTCCATTTCCTCCTTATCATACCTGTCAACATCTTGGACCATACTTTCTGTTCCCAAGCCGATAAGAAACTGGTGTGGAGTCGGAACGGGGTGTGGTGCATAATATTTTTTTTTAAATTATTTATACTGCGTGGTGGCCACAAAGAAGGGGCGTTATAATGTGTGTGGGACACAAAGAGGTCTTTATATTGTGTGTGAGCCAAAAAGAGGGAATGCTGTACTGTGGGGGCCACAATGGGGACAATGTACTGTGTATAGGCCAAAAGGAGGGGGCATTATAATGTGTGGAGGCCACATGGGAGCCCTTATACTTTGATTGAGTCACAAAGGGGACATGTATACTGTGTGAGGGCCATAAAGTGGATATTACACTGTGTGGGGACTGCAAGGAGGTCATTATTTCTGCATGGGGACCACAAGGGGAACACTATACTGTGTTGGAGCCACAAGGGGAATAATATACTGTTTCCAGCCTTTTTTCATTCAGGGGGCACTTTGTGAAGCATATATTTATTAAGGAGCGCGGATATGAGCGCGGATCTGACACTGTACTTACATGGCTATCAGCTCTGGATGCCATATTGAACAGAAAGCAAATGGGAATCTTGAGATCCTAATAATCCAAATCTATCTCAGTCAGAGCCCCTGCCTAATAAAGGTCTCCCCTGCCCCTTGCAGGAATGTTTTCTCCCTGTTTCACCTTCTGCCATTGTCTGTTTCCCTACTCCCTGCCTTTATGTAATAGGTAAGGGGGAAGGAGAGTCCTTGGCTATCTGGGCTCCTGAATCCTGATGGCTGCTCATTGAGTGAATGGTGGTTAAAGAAGATCTACCTAAAATCAACTAAATACAGTGCCTTGCGAAAGTGTTCGGCCCCCTTGAACTTTTCAACCTTTTGCCACATTTCAGGCTTCAAACATAAAGATATAAAATTTTAATTTTTTGGTGAAGAATCAACAACAAGTGGGACACAGTTGTGAAGTGGAACGAAATTTATTGGTTATTTTAAACTTTTGTAAAAAATAAAAAACTGAAAAGTGGGGCGTGCAATATTATTTGGCCCCTTTACTTTCAGCGCAGCAAACTCACTCCAGAAGTTCAGTGAGGATCTCTGAATGATCCAATGTTGTCCTAAATGACTGATGATGATAAATATAATCCACCTGTGTGTAATCAAGTCTCCGTATAAATGCACCTGCTCTGTGAGAGTCTCAGGGTCCTGTTTAAAGCGCAGAGAGCATCATGAAGACCAAGGAACACACCAGGCAGGTCCGTGATACTATTGTGGAGAAGGTTAAAGCTGGATTTGGATACAAAAAGATTTCCCAAACTTTAAACATCCCAAGGAGCACTGTGCAAGCGATCATATTGAAATGGAAGGAGTATCAGACCACTGCAAATGTACCAAGACCCAGCCGTCCCTCTAAACTTTCATCTCAAACAAGGAGAAGACTGATCAGAGATGCAGCCAAGAGGCCCATGATCACTCTGGATGAACTGCAGAGATCTACAGCTGAGGTGGGAGAGTCTGTCCATAGGACAACAATCAGTCGTACACTGCACAAATCTGGCCTTTATGGAAGAGTGGCAAGAAGAAAGCCATTTCTCAAAGATATCCATAAAAAGCCACCTGAAAGACACACCAAACATGTGGAAGAAGGTGCTCTGGTCAGATGAAACCAAAATCCAACTCTTTGGCCACAATGCAAAACGATATGTTTGGTGTAAAAGCAACACAGCTCATCACCCTGAACACACCATCCCCACTGTCACACATGGTGGGGGCAGCATCATGGTTTGGGCCTGCTTTTCTTCAGCAGGGACAGGGAAGATGGTTAAAATTGATGGGAAGATGGATGGAGCCAAATACAGGACCATTCTGGAAGAAAACCTGTTGGAGTCTGCAAAAGACCTGAGACTGGGACGGAGATTTATCTTCCAACAAGACAATGATCCCAAACATAAAGCAAAATCTACAATGGAATGGTTCACAAATAAATGTATCCAGGTGTTAGAATGGCCAAGTCAAAGTCCAGACCTGAATCCAATCGAGAATCTGTGGAAAGAGCTGAAAACTGCTGTTCACAAACGCTCTCCATCCAACCTCACTGAGCTCCAGCTGTTTTCCAAAGAAGAATGGGCAAGAATTTCAGTCTCTCGATGTGCAAAACTGATAGAGACAAACCCCAAGCGACTTGCAGCTGTAATCGCAGCAAAAGGTGGTGCTACAAAAGTATTAACTTAAGGGGGCCGAATAATTTGGCAAGCCCCACTTTTCAGCTTTTTATTTTTTACAAAAGTTTAAAATATCCAATAAATTTCGTTCCACTTCACGATTGTGTCCCACTTGTTGTTGATTCTTCACCAAAAAATTAAAATTTTATATCCTTATGTTTGAAGCCTGAAATGTGGCAAAAGGTTGAAAAGTTCACGGGGCCGAATACTTTCACAAGGCACTGTAAGTAACCATTGGGGTGGTGGTTAGAGGATAGTACAGATCTGGGCAAAGCAAACATTTTGATTTGTTTTTTTGGCAGGAATTACCTTTCGCCATGTAACAAACTGAAAAAACACACATTATATTAAGCAAAAAGGGGTTTAATATGTCCTTATGTATAAATTTAGTCCAGACAATAAGCAGGGGTTTTACCCACAGGAGCCAATAAGCAGTGGTGTTTCCAACAGGAGCCAATAAGAAGGGGTGTCACCCACAGGAGCCAATAAGCAGAGGTGTCACCCAAAGGAGCAATAAGCAGGGGTGTTACCCACAGGAGCCAATCAACTTACAGCTTTCATGTCTGTACTGGAGAAAGGCAGAGGAAGTCAACAACTTGCCAAGAGATTTTACTGTCTGCATTAGTTATTATACATGATGTTAATTTGTAGAATTTTCTTCATTTTCCTCCATTTTGTTGGTTTGTTTATAAAATTCCAGTAGTACATTTATTGTAGTACAGTAGATGATCCTATTTTGCTGTGTTACATTTAGTGCAGGTGGTTGTTCACATTATGATCACTTTGCGACTGCTGTTTATGAAGCGTGTCTAACCATCACTTTGGCCACAATCATATTTTGCATAGCTACATTGCCTGAAAGTTTTAGTTCAAGAATTCTAACTCCTGTAGCTTTGCCTTTAGCCAATCTATCATGTGGAACAGGTGAGTATGGAAATCCCGAGACAGCGCCGGCACCGGCCCATCATTTCTTTCGGGTCCCTTACAGCTATTGATTGTCCCCCAGCTGATAACGCCCACCTACATGATGAAGGAGAAGAGGAGTCAGGACAAACAAAGACGCCAAAACCATACAAAAACCAAGAAATAAAGATATATAGAATGTGTAATAAAACACCCCGAATGAACATTATATGGGTTGTCTTATGAAGGGACATATCTATAGGAGCAGAGGTAAGTCTAAGCAAGGTCCTGAAGCCTAAGGATGTCCTAAGGCCTCTCTGCCACATGGCATTGGTGGGACCTTGTTACAGATTTTACCAAGAGCCATCACACAATCTGACTTACAGAAAACTCCCAGAGCACAACCACGATGATCTGCACCAACCATCATGACACACAGTAATCGGTGCATCTCATAGCGCAGGTCATATGCCAATGCAACCTGAGTAGCAATGGCTAGAACAAGCTAAGCCATGTCACTGAGGCTGTGCCTCCATCAAACCACATGCACAGTGTGAACAGCAACTGAATACCTCATAGAATGACTCTCCTGCCTATCTACACAACTGTCTTTGCGGAGAACAACGAGAGAATTAAGGTTAAGGTTAAGCTTACACTTAGAGGTGTGTTCAGCCAAACCTCAAATTTTTGGTGTTCACCACCCATGAATCATTATTATACTCTGAGGTCTGAGGGTTGTAAATCGCGTTCACCGTTCCTGCTCCCTTCATACCTCTATTTGTGTAAGCTCGGTCAGTATGGTTTGTGCTTGTGATCGATGACTTTACACTATCAGCATGTCGGGTATTATTGACGTACTATCTACTATGGGTTCACGCACTGTATCCAAGTGTTTGGTTGGTGCAATTTTGTATTATTGATATGTATTTACATATTATTCATTATTGATACATGAATTACATTAGAATATTTCTATAGTCTTGTCTATTGATCCCACTGTCCTGAGATTTATAAATTTATTTATTTATGATTTTTCATAAATGAATTATTTATTCAATTATTTATATTGGCATGTGTGGTGCATGAGGTTGGTTACCGCCAAGCTACATCCCCCATATGAATATTAATTGTTGGACGTCTGTGCTCAGTTGATGTTGTGATAAATTCTTATTTTTCTTATAGTTTTGTTTGGTGATTTATTCTTTTCCTAAGTTTATATAACAAAATAATAAAACACCAATACTCACCTCTCCTGGGCGTCCGGTCTTCCGTGGTGTCTTTCAACTTCTTCTCCGATGTTATGTGTCCCAGGGTAACTACTGAGGCCCAATCATAGGTTGCCGACATCATGACAGATGGGTCAAAGCATCATGACATTGAGAAGACACTGGAAGAGGCTGCGGGTGAAGACTGGACACCCAGAAGAGGTGAGGAAAGAGTAGTAGTGGGGTTTTGTTTGTCCGTACTCTGTGTATTATACTCTGGGGTCTAAAGAGTACAAGAGAACTTCTGGTTTGGACCAAACAAGGTCTGAACCAAAACAAATCTCACGAGGCTTGCCAATCACTACTTACACTACAGGTATGGGTTCAGTCAAGGACAAGGGGCCTGAGGGTCAGCAGGAACTGGGGGTCTGATTCCATATTTGCTGAAACTTGTTTAATCACCACTATAAAAAATAAATCCAGCTCGAGAACCCAAGGAACTCTGAGGCGAGCTATTACATGACTTACCTGAATGTAGCGCTGTTTGAACTGCACAATAAGAGGACCTCCGGAGTCACCTGGAATAGGGAGGAAAAGAGATTCAGATGTGCTTTAGTCATATAGTCATATAAGGTCCCATCCCAGTAATGGCCCAGTATTTCCCAGTTCACAATCACAATCCAGAAATCATTGGATTTGGCTGCAGGCAAAAAGTCCAAACCCAAGGAACCTCAATGAGAGGTGGGACAAGCCGTCTCGGTGCTGAGTATTAGATAATGTCTCCTCACCACCCTTGGTCTCTGACTTATAACAAATGAACATGAATGACTTACCTTTGCAGGTTTGTGGATCCACCTCAGGTTCTGTCCCCCCAGTACATAAGAAGTTGTCAGTGATCAGATCTTTAATATTTGGAATATTCTGGAATTTTACTATCTTTTTGGTATCGTCTAGACAGGCGAGTCTCTGTGGAGGAGAAGGGCAGTTGTTATTGCCATACGGTAAACCTTGGTTGTACTAAAGAACTTGTATCCTAAGGGTATGTTTACGTGGCACTGATTTTGAGGTGGATTCCTCCTGAAAATCAATTCCAAATTCCACCTGGAACCAACCTCCATCTATTTCAATGCGAGATGAAGATTCAGATGCTGATTTTTTCCTCTAGATGTTCTTCAGGTGGATTCTGCTTCATAACTCATTGAAGTGAATAGGAGGCAGAAAATTTCTCATGGCAGGTGCAGAATTTGTTCATGCGCAAAAAATCAGTTTCAACTGCCGCTATTTACTTGCCGATCTTTCGCCTCTATATGCAATTCTTCTTCAGCGCTCCAGCAGGCCCATGCATCCCACATCACGTCGCTGACACTTTTCAATGCGGAGCTTGGGACCTCATGGAGGCTGAAGGGGAAGCTCAGGTGGATGCGGCCGTGAGCAGGATCAGGGATCGGTATGTAAATAATCACCTATTAATGGCCTATTTAAAAAAAACAGCAGGGATCCCATATGTAGCCTCTATGAGGGGTACTTACTGCATGGGGCCAACAAAGGAGAAGTACACTGTGTGGGGGGCCAGCAAAGGGGGTCTTTATACTGTGCAGAGCCAGTAAAGGGGGCATTATACCGCCCACACATGTTAAAAACACGTTAGTATTACAGTATATTGTATGGGCGCTCAAATCCCCCAAGGATTCAAACTTCACAGGGACTCTAAAAATGAAATTTAAACAAAAAAAATAAATAAATAAAAACCTAAAAATTCGAATCACCCTCCTTTCCCTACATCACATATAAAAACAAACACAAACATATCTGCACAGTCAAAAATGCCCTAACTAAAAACTAAACATATAGCAATATTTATCCCATACAGTAAACGGCATAGTGGGAAAGAAAATCAAAATGGTAGAATATCTATTTTATCGCCATTTTGCCTTTGCCTCAAAAAATTTATAAAAAGTGAACAAAACATCAGGCTAAACTTCTTCAAAGTTTGGAATTTTTGTATTCAAACGCTAAACACTTTATATATTTGGTATCACTGTGATTGTACCAACCCAAAGACCCCATGGCAGTGCCCTGCACTGGAAGCGAGAAGAGGGTCCCCCTTCCTGCTGTTCAACCTCCTACGCTAGGTTCACACTAGCGTCAGACTTTTCCTCTGCCAATTTCACACGGACACTGCAATTGAGTCTCCGACAGATGTGAACTAAGCCTTACATGCTGCAGTTGCTATTGATTGCAGCATGTAAAGGGTTAAACTGCCAGGGATCAGAGCTAGCCATCCCCGACAGTTGCGGCAGGAAACTGGCTATGTTTCTCAGTGGGGCTCCTGTTGGTGACCAGCAACATGGTGGACATAGAAGGCCATTCTCACATGGATCATGGCCATTTTTAGAATCCAAGAAAAATGACTGCACTAAACTTAGGTTACCCCACTTAGGGATCTGCATAGTTTGGCCATGATATGAGCACTAAAATATGGCAGTGTTATGTCCAGGGGAAATCTGCCCAATACACAATGTCATTATTCCTCATTGTCCGTACCCTATTCCCGACCAATTCTGCAGAGAGTAGAGTCTTCTCTAGAATATATAAAATGTTATAGGTTCAAGAATTTTTACATTTCCCATATCTCAAATTTCAACATTTCTATTAAACTCAAAGGAACTTGGACTGTAGACGTAGTGATCCTGTCTCTAACCACCCACCACTGACTTATAACAGCTCCCTTTAAAATTCTGGGTTGTCCTAAGATAGACACCTATGGATGACAAGCACCTAATAGCTGGTGTTCTTACTGCTCAAAAATGGGATCCAAATAGAGTGTGATTGATGGGTATCCAAATGATGGGGCCACTAGTGATCAGACATTTATCACCTATCCAATAGGTCCCAAGTTTCTAGTTTTGGACAACTCCTTTAAAGGGGTTATCCAAAGCTATAAGTTAAGGTAGATGATGGATATACATGGAATGTCAATCTTCAGTGGCAAAAGAGTGGTTAGGCCTAGTGTGTAAGATCACAGGCTGTGGTGACGAATAGCTTCTTCTGTTCACAGGGATGCACTGTCACCAGAGAACCAAACCTCTTACACATCAGTATCCTATGTTGCTCCGTTCACAGAACCAGATGGTGTCTTCTGGCCAGGAGAAGGCTTTCCTTCTAAAGCTATCCAATGCACTCTCAAGTTGGTTACACTCCGAGCTGTCCTCTGCTCCTACAAGCTGTCCCACTCCCCAAGCATGGGAACAACCCTTAAAAAGGGAGCCATCTCTGCCCCGGGTAACCTGGACAATGTCTGACTTTGGGTGAGCAATATACAACTTCTCTCGAGATTAAACTCACAGTTGCAACTATGCTCCAGCTCTGGGGAACCACTGTATAGTAATGCTTCCAAAAAGTACTAGAACATGACCTGCACATCTTAACACATACCGTGAAAAATAAGCTATACTACGCCAAGATGTGGGGCATTAGCTCTAAAAACACTGCGCAACGCCACAGCCACAGGCTAAGTCAGGACAAGGGTTTGACTCTTTCCATGCAGCAAACCAAAATGTTAAAGGTGTGCGTCCCGTAGTCCTTACACGCTCACCATGATCGTTGCATGTCACCGCTATCCCTCATTGCTTTAAAGCCCAGGACGTCCCCGTCGTACATGGAAGACAGATGGGTCTGTAGGAACAACAAGCCATATTTATGCAAATCTACAGTTTTACTTTACTGGCACTGTCTATAACCCATTGTTGGTTAGCGTTGGGTTTGCCATAGCAAATGTAACACTTCACCATCTCCTAGCAGGTAGGGCTGTCAGGGTGCACGCTGGTGAATTGGGCAGAAGAACAAGGTCATAGTGCCAGTACATGTCAAAGGATTATTGGATTATTGGGTGGATGGTCTCAGCGGCTTCTTTCTTCCTGGAGGACAAGTCACACATTTGGGGCATCTTCGCTGTCTGATGGGACGTCACTCTGGTGTATGTGTTTCTATCTGTGCCCATAATCTCAAGTCCTATAAAAGGTAAGGTTATTAAAAACCCCCTTGATTTTGGTTATTGGTCATCCCATACTGGCCTAAGTAGGCATGGTCAGGGAACCTCCAGAAGGCTTTCGCTAAGGAAGGACACAAAGTCTAGAAAGTGTCATGTGTATGCTGTGTATACACAGTACAGATGTTAAAGGGGACCTTTCACCACCTCTGCCAATTCTAGCTCTTTGCACCAATAATAGGCCCCACTCTGCTGAGTCCAGTGCAGTTAGAATTTGTTCTCTAGCACCCACCATTCCTGAGCATTTGATGTTAGTTACAGCTGACACTAAGAGCACCAATTGCTCAGGTATGGTGGGGGCTAGAGAAAAAATTCCAACTGCACCAGTGGAACAGCAACTATTAAAGGACACAAAGAGCTGGCATTGGCAGACTTGATGGACCATGTGGACTTTTTCTGCCATCGGTCTTCTCTGTTTCTGGTATGTAACTCTGGCTTTGTAATACAGCGACAAGGCTTTCTGGCAGCTTATTGGCACTGTTTATCTGCAGTTTTATAACTATGGCTTTGTAATAGTTTATTGTGTTGTAAAGGTTTTAATGAAATGTGCCTAGGGTTGTCTATTGTATATTTAGGATGTTTTGTATGGTATTAAATGGTCACAAATCCCACACCCTATAGAATTTTGATGGTTGGGAGGAACAGAAGGGAAGGTTGTGGAGCATTCGCACCCCATGAAAGTGTCCGGCAGAGTGCAGCCATACATAGCTAGCCAATAGGCTTGTCCATATAACTGTACAAGCCCCGGTGACCCATGACTATGCCACAATGCCACTACAACTGTACCAAACTCTATAACAGACACAACCCCAGTGCCGACATAACTGTGCCAGTCCCATGCCTTGTCATAGAGATAGTCACGGTGCCCCATGATTTGGTCATGTTTATGTTAGAAAGATCTTCACTTATTTTACCTGACTTTTCTGGAATACACAAGTTTCTCTCCCAGTTCTATGAGAGCCAAATCATAATCAAAGGATTTCTCCACCTGCTTGTCCCGTTTGCCAAGTGGGTTGTACTTATGTCGGTGGAGGTTCTTCGCTTTCATTGACCTATCTATAATAAAAGTAAGTAGGGTAAGGAGAAACATACATAGTGCTGTGTGCCTCATTTTCATAAGGTTGTCTACAAGATGGTCTTATCCCACATGATGGAGGTTGTAGTTGGACACAGCAGGATGTTGAATGAATCTGATGAGAGTACTTCCCTCCAACTCTGACAGTGATATAATGGAGTTCTTCATCTAGATAGAAGCAGTGAGCGGCAGTCAAGATAAAAGATTTGGCCACAATTGATCCTTTACATTTTTCTTCAGACTTTGGGCGCTTTAATAAAAATAGTAATAAAAAAAATGTTACAAAATAAGTTCTTCACCTCCCAATTATGGTGACAATTTAAAGGGGTTATCCAGTTTTAAAATATGGGCCAAATAACAGAATGCATCAGGTACAAAACACTTCCTAATATATATCCTGTTTAAATTCAGCTCCATTTAACCGATTTATCATTGACTGCAGCTGTGACAATCCGTTTGCAAGCTCACTACCCCTCCCCGTGAGCAGTGTCAGCCAGCAAATACATCACAGCATGTGACCTCGGATGTGGGAGTGATTTATTACCTGTGATTTCATTACTGGGGAGATTGGAGAAGGGAGGAGTACACAGAGAGTGAGAGCAGGGAGAGGATTCCTGGGAAATGTAGCTTGTCCACAGAATCACTGCATGTAAATAACAGTGATACAAGGAGCAGCAAGTAAAATAAAGCCAAGCAAAGGCTGCACAAAGGAACAGTCAGGATTTAGCACTGCTGTGAATGTATTTGCAGATATTTTGGGAAGTTGGATAACCCCTTTTAGCCTGTCTAGCTGTGGTCTAGCCCAGAGAATTGTATTCCCACAGGGGTATCCAGCTAGCAGCCTCAGGAAGAGACCACAGGACGTCACAGGTCACGTTTGGTGGACACTTCCACCAGAAGGTAACAATGGAGCGGCTAGGAGGCTTCGGAGCAATGGTGAGTATGATTTTTTTTTTTTTTTTATTTCTTTCACTTCCCCCAGCCTATTTAAAGTATAACATTTTTGCCTGGACAACCCCTTTAAGGAATATCCTGGTTAGAAGTGACTGGCACATTTCCATGCAACAGCAAAAAATGCAAGACTTGTACCCACATCTTGTCATCAAGTACGGTCCACATACCAAACACACCGCAGGACTATAACATTTCTGGAACATTTTCATGTCCATCCTCCAATGGGGTGTACATGATACTGTGTACAAGGGTCCCAATGAAAGAATTTACATTGTGGAAACAGAACAAAACCTGCAGACCAGGATGAATGTACACAGTCACACAATAAAGCTTCAGCTGGATAACCCTGTGGGAAAACATTTCTCTGGGCCAGACCACAGCTTGTCAGACTTAAAAGTCCTGATTGTAAAAGGTCTCTTCAAGAATGACAGAGAGAGAAAAATTTGGGAATTCAGACTGATGATAAAATTCAGATCATTGACATGGTACTACACTATTTTTCCCTTTATTTCCCATCGAGAGCTCGGTGGTGGCCACTTACAGTGATGGTAATTTTTGCAATCCAGGGATACATTTCTTCCACTCCATCTTTAGATGGTTCTTTGGCGAGTCCGCACATCTGAAGAACTTCTGCCTCGTCTAAAAATAAGGAGTAAGAAGAAACCAACTTAATAAACAGCAGAACCCATGCACGTATGGCCAGAGTAAAGTTGGTGGTGGCCAGAGCCACATATGTCATGAGGTGAGATGAGCATCTTGCCTCAGGCATCAGATTGTAGACTTGCTGAGGGGGCAGCACTGGCAACTCCACTTTCCCTGGCTACGGTAGCAAGAATACAAGTACAAAGTTGCTGGTAACAAAAATGAGAGTGGGTCCCCAGGACACAGGAGAGGATACTTCAGATCACTGCTCTACTGCCTATAATTTACAATTTTGCTGTCAGAGCAGGAAAGTGAGATCTATTTATAATGAACATTATTTATAAGTGGGAACTATTACTTATAAGGGAGGACTTCTACTTGTAAGGGGAGGTCGATTACTGATAAAAGGGAATTATTACTGATAAGGGGCATTTATTTATAAGGGGGGCTGTTACTTATAAGATGGGACTATTATGTATAAGGGGAAACTATTACTGATAAGGGAAGACTATTTTTTATAAGAGAAACTATTATTAATAAGGGGCTGGATTTATAAGGGAATCTGCCCCCAAATCAGGGACTCTATCTCTAGGAACTACAATCTGCTGCCTGAGACGAAATGCTCATCTTGCCTCATGGCAGATATGGCCCTGAACCAAAATTATTAGGAGGAGAACGCCATTTCAATTTTCGTCTCAGGCAGCAGAAAAACTAAAATCGGCCCTGGTGTTAGGTAGACTGAATATTTTTGTGGTGTCACCATCCCACCTATACAAGTCTATTGCTTGATCTTCCAAAAGATCCACACTGGCAGACACAATGACATCATCGCTTCACACCAATAGGAAGGGACAGGTGCAAATTATCTTACCTAACATTTTATCAAAGGCCTCCTTCATATGATCTACAGATTCCATCTTGAAGACATGCTTCTCGGGATCTTTCTTGGATGCAAGATCATTGATTTCATTCTCGCTTATATCATTTCCCAGGCCAAAGACATAGACATCTGTATAGAGGAGAAAAGTGATGGATACAATTTGAGATAATGGAGTATAAAATGGCCACGTTCACTGTGTTCTGGCAGCTGGTGAAAATAGCTGGTTGTGGTGGGTTCTGGGTGTCAACCACCCACCGATCTGATTTTGATGATCTATGTAGGTCATCAATATCCATGACACAGATAAGATAAAATAATTCCAAAGTGATTGCTGTAGTCTCATGTGTGGACATCACTGTAAATCATCTCCCTTTGACAGGGTTAAGCACTGTCTGTACATATATATCTGACACGTGTCCTTATGAGAATAGACTGGATGGACCTTTCTCTGAGACTGGAGAGAAATCTTCCCATAAAGTGTAAAAAATGAAAAAATTACAGTGAAATTCCATGAAAGGTTGTTTGTCATCTGAAAAGTTTGGAGTTGGACCAATGTTTTATGTTAATGCATTATACAACAGTCTATCGATACAGGCACAAGTATATACCATATATACTTTCCATACCCAAAAAATCTTCTCGATTAGTGTCCTTCCTGATGTCCAGAAATTCTCTGATCTTCATCTCCACAGTCGGGTTTCCACCCATGTTATGTTTTCCTAAGTGGGTGAAAAGCAGTTGTTGTAAAGAGGATGGTGGTGGTGATGGCAATGAATGTGATGGTGGTGACATGAAGTGCGGCTCAGAGGGTGAAGCTATAGTACTGGATGCAAATTTAAGGAGAACAAAGAGAACCTTGTTTTACTGGGGTTCCTTGGGTCCTGGAGAAGATGATTCTAAGGACCAACCCTCCATCTCATGTCCTTCCTGCTATCGTTTCATACACAGGACGTACCATCCATAAGATCTAATAGGTTACTTGTGGATAGACCCTAGGGAATAGTGATTGTCCAATTTCATCTACCAATGGGCTCATCTTCTGCTGGTCCCTTACTTGTATTATATCTTCAGAGCCTTGGCCTACCAGAGTATCTTTTTGTACTGTAGTGTGCCAGTCCTGGCTGAGAATTTGTGGAGGAAGATGGAAACCTGACTATGGGCAAAAACAAACAGCATGGCTGAGATGGTAGAAGAATGAAGTACTGGCTAAAATATTCAGGAGTCATCTGATGTACCAGCTGTAGCCTGATACTTGCCATCAGTCATCAACAGGAGAACATTCCTTGTATCCAGAAATTTTTTGGGATCTCTCACATTTTGCAGAGACAACATTTTGTAGACTTCAATCAGAGCACCCCGAGTGTTGGTTCCCGATTTATCTTCATGTTCTACAAAACAACAAAAAAACAAACCAAATGGTCAAGAAAACAATAAGAATCCAATACAGATCGTCTTCAGGTCATTCCATAAAGTGGTGGTTAAATGTTTCAGGGCTTCTAGAGTAGAAGAGGAAAAAATTCCTTCCCAACACCAAATATGGCAATTGGACTGGATCAACATCCTATCCCAAAAATTCCTAACACCCATAGCCTATGATATTCTTAATAGAAATGGACAAAGCGAACCTCTGAAGATTTGTTTCATTCATTCATTCATCGGACAGAACCAGAAGTGCTTTTATTATACTCAGGGGTCTAAGGAAACTTCAGCAGTGACCCTGTGGGGCATGACGTCACCCTGGAGGTTGGAAGAGGCCAGAAGAGGACCCAGAGAGAGCGCTGGAAGCCGCAAGGAGGCCTAGAAGAGATGAGGAAGGGAGAGGATAAATGTTCCCCTGGACCTCCAGCTATTATACACTGGGGTCTGAAGAGACTCCAGAGTGTAATCATTTCACAACCAGTTTGCAAATTTCAGGTTTGGGTCGAATCCGAAACCTTTGTTAAAGTTGGATCAAATCTGGTTTGATTTGAACCAATTTCCTCATCTCATCTAAAGTGTGAAAATTAAATATATGTCTTAAGTCTTGGTATAGGTCCGTAGAGCACTGGGCTGACTATTCATTGAGGCATGGACTGTTTCCATTATATAATTTACATCCGATGAGACCCCAGAGTAAAATGGTCTTTCTTCCAGTTCGCAGGTGACGAACCTTCTACTTTTGTAAAACTTGAAACGTTTAGAAAATTCTGGTTGAATCTGATTTGATCTGAACTGGTTCACTCATCTCTAATTCTTACTTTCAAGAAAGTCATCCAGAAGCCTCCTGAACTTGTATATTATCAGCCATCACCACATCCTGTGTCAGAGCGTTCCATAGTCTCACCGCTCTTACTGTAAAGAATCCACGCTCATGACTATGGTATAACCTTTTTTCCTCTACTCGTATATGATGTCCCCTTGTCACAGTTACAGGTCTTGGTATAAAGAGGACATCTTTGTACTGTCCAGTTTTATATCTGTACATTGTAGATAGATCGCCCCTTTACCTAAATCCCAACAACCCTTAAGTTTGATGATCTAATACTACTAGCAAAGTGAGTGGGAAAGTGACACGAGCTACATTACCTGAATATTGAAAGTCGTTTATATTGTCAATGACTGCATCAGTGTCCGTGCTTTTATCATCCGAGAGCTCCATAATGGGCTTTGCATATGAAGCATACGAGATGACGGCATAGCGAGGGGTGAAATCGAAGCTCGCCATCTGTAAAGACCATCATAAGCAGATCATACAAAACAAATGTAAAGGAGAACAGTCGTGTTACTCATCATGTTCGATCACATTACAGCCGTCATTTATCAAAACCAATTTGGGATAACCTGATGGGTTGTTGTAAGTAATACCTCCATTTTCTAACAAGTGCCCCCCCCATTCCGCAACAAAGGTAGTGCAGTCTTAAACATGTTTTCATGGTCACATCTACTCAAGTTAAAGGGCCGCTGTATGAAGGTTCTTCACTGTTTACCCAGACACAGCGCCATACATATAGTTGTGGCTGTGTTTGGTATTGCGGCTCAGTCACATGATCTTACATTATATGCACTTCGAATGGGATTGAACTTAAAGGGGTTGTCCAGGACCTAGCAAAGTTGGATACCTATGATGTATCCACAGGATAGGTCATGAGTTTCAGATTGGTTGAAGTCTGACACCTTGACCCTACTTTGACCAGCTGTTTCGCCTGCTGGAAGTCGTATACCAAGTATATGGTCGAAAACAGCTCTGCTCCTGTTCAAGTGAACGGTGCCGGAGAACTGCAGCTCTACTCCCATTCATTTTCATTGAAACTCAGCTGGTTCTGGCCGTATACCTGGTATATGTCTTCTGGCAGATGAAACAGCTGATCAGCTTGGGGTCTGATACTGATGTACAAATATAGTGTTGGGCACTTTAGGAACCTCTGCAGAATCTCTTTCCAGGGGTTATACCAAGAAAAATATCTATGAATAGAGGATAAATTGCTGACTGCTGGGGGTCCGACTGCTGAAACCTCCACTGATCCTGAGAATGGGGTGTCTTTGACTCCTGTTGAGAGTCCCGCTCCATTCATTTAAATAGGAGTGGCAGAAATAGCCATAGTACATCACTCCACTATCTCCAGCGCTCCCATTGAATTGCATGTTATGGGGGTAAATCTGCCTCCACCGCAACTGCATTCTCAATGGGAGAAAAACACCCCCTGTTCTCAGGACCAGTGCGAGTCTCAGTGGTCAGATCCCCACCGATCAGCAATAATTTTCGTGACATAACCCCTTTGACCGTAATGCTGTTTGAGACTTTACACAAATCCTACATTACTGGTAGTGCAAGCAGTATAGGAGGCAATGTCGGTATTTAGTATTATATTCATTTAGTGCCTTTGTCCATATAGGAGTTAGGGGAAGGGGTAAAGGAGGCGAACATAAAGTACCGGGTCCCATTCAACATAAGGCTATCCCTTCATACAGTAACCTAAGAGGCCATAACACTGTATATGCTCTTCATACCTTTTCTATGAACACTATGCTGGCATCCTTAGCCGTTTGAAAATTTTCTTCCCCTACACTCTTAGAGGCATCGATGATAATGAAGATGTTCATAAAACCATCGATCTTCACTTTTATTGTACGATCAGTCTGCCCTGGGGAGAAAAAGAGAGAAAATTTGACTTACCAGTATCTGTATAAATAACTTATGGGGTCCCATAAAACGTATGTAAGAGAAATGTCTAGATTCAGGAGCATTTCTGTACAATTATTCCAACAGAAAAATGATGTAATATAATAATTCACACTTGTCTTCTCGCCCTGATCAGCCAGGAGTCTCCCTTACTCACTGAAAGAGCTTTTAGTTCTTAGCAGACACAAATAATCCCTGCCATGGACTAAAGACAACCTACATAATGGAGGAAGCAATTTATGGGAGGACATCCCTTTGGTACTGTATATTCAAAAAGGATGGTGTAAAAGTATTGGCCAATTCATTAACTTTCGTTGTTTTCTGTCATAAGATATCACTCTCCAGTACTTTAACCAATTGCAGAAGTTTGGGTTAAGTGTGCTACATCTGTATATGCAATCCACTAATAATGGCTGATAACAGAGAACAACAGTGAGAGTGCTGCAATCCTCTGATAATGGCATATGCAGTGGGCTTGTTTTCAGTCCTCTGAGAATGTTTAAGAACGAGAAAAACATTGAGCAATTACTGATTCCAATCCTCTGACAATGGCTGATAACAGAGAACAACAGTGAGAGAGTGCTGCAATCCTCTGATAATAGCATATGTCAGTGAGGCTATGTATATATACAGTCCTCTGAGAATGTTTAATAACAGAGAAAAACATTGAGCAATTACTGAATATACACAATCCTCTGATAATGGCTGATAACAGAGAACAACAGTGAGAAACTGCTGCAATCCTTTGATAATGGCATATGTCAGTGAGACTATGTATAAATATAGTCCTCTGAGAATGTTTAATAACAGAGAAAAACATTGAGTAATTACTGAATATACCCAATCTTCTGATAATGGCTGATAACAGAGAACAACAGTGAGAAAGTGTTGCAATACTCTGATAATGGCATATGTCAGTGAGGCTATGTATATATACAGTCCTCTGAGAATGTTTAATAACAGATAAAAATAGTGAGCAACCTCCATGTACGTATATATACACAGACAAACTGAGTGAGTGCTGTGTATATATGATAATGGTTTATAACAAAGAACAATAGTGAGGTGCTGATAATGGTAATATGATAATGATGTATGTCATTGAGGCTATGTATTTATACAATCCACTAATGTCTGACAACTGAGAACAACAGTGAGCAATGGAGAACAACCTATATGCAACCCTAACCTGTTGTGAATACAACAGGTGGTGCCTCATACTAACAGTCACAGAAGGCAGCGCTATGCTAATTGATCCACGGCATACTAGGCAGCACCTGATTTTACCCACTCCATACTAACATCTACCATCCTCTGATAACGGTGTATGCCAGAGAGGCTATTAAGAGTGACCTGTAAGTGTCTATTGGCTAATATGGGTCAGGTGATATGATATGGAGGATGCAGATGGGTTGAGTACGATGGAGAAGCAGGGAGGAGTCCAATCTCTGCTTCACCATTCAGCCCCTGACTCTTGTTCCCAGTGTCTTGGAGTAGTGGGTGCAATGTGGTGACGTCACTTATGTTGCAACTATTGCTCAATGAAGTCTACAGGACCAGAGAAGAACAGTGAGGTGGGCTTTTTAATTATGAGGGGGACATTAAACTGTGGGGGCAACTGAAGCGGTACTTTATACTGTGGGGGCAACTGGTGGGGGACATTAAATTGTGGACGCAACTCGAGGGGGATTTTATACTGTGGGAGCAGATGGAGGGGGACCATAAACTGTGGGGACAACTGGAAAGGGACATTAAGTTGGGGGGGGGCAACTGAAGGGGGATTTTATACTGTGGGGCAGCTGGAGGGGGTCATTATACTATGGGGCAGCTAGAGGGGGACATTATACTATGGGGGAAATGGAGAGGTAAATTTTACTGCGAGGGCAACTGGAGGGGGAGATTATACTGTGGGGACATACCATGTCAGGGCCACTGTAGGGGAGTTATACTGTGTGGGGGCACAAACAGAAATGTGCAGCACATTCTCTCTCTCTTTCAGTCCTTTAAAAATGCTATAATATACTGAACTCAGTAATACCTCACCAATCCCCTGCTGAAAATAATAGTTGCATAAAAGCTTCTGGTTATTTAGGACCCAAACACTGTATCGGCTAAAGGGTTAATATATTATCCTTAATCTGTATCCCAGATATCGCTTCTCCTCCTGCACTTCTCACAAAATCTCATCTACTCTCTAAGGTCCTTATTTACCGGGAGAGAATTTTCCCAGTGTAAACATCAACTCTCTCTTCTTAGGATCCTGTTTCTTCTGCTTATTTGGCTCTGATATCTTATTCTGGTTCTATGTAATGTCATTGGGAAATATTTAGTTTGTTTGCATTCTCTTATCTGCCAGCCCTATAGATAGCAGAATACAGACAGCGGTATAACTCCCCGCCATAGGGCTGTAGTGTTGTGTCCATCCTCCTGCTATAACATAGGTATTCGCCATTGTAGGGTTCATGTCTTTGACTGTTCTCTTACCTTCATCTACTTTACCCTTGTCCGACGATTCAACTGCTTCGGCCAGGGAGGAAGAGAAAATTTCTGACACTTCCTTTGGGGTATCATACGTATACCAGACTGGGGAAGAAAAAGACCTTAGACAATCAGTTTCCTAACTAAAAGGGATTATGAGATTAGCAGATTGGTTTAGTTTTTCTTCCCCCAAACAGTAATACAGCTACATTGGCTGTGCCTGCTTTTAAAGCTATTGAGTGGGCTGGGACTGCAATACCAGACAGAAACACTAATGCAGAGTGGCGCTGTTCCTGGGGAAAAACAGGCAATCTACAAGGAATCCAACGTCACAAATCTATAGAGGATCAAGGAAACCATACATTAGCCATTTGTGTCCTTTGCACATTTTGCAAACAAATTCTTGCTACTGTATTTGCTTTATCTGACGTTTTTTATATTAAAAGTCCTTAGAGGGTGTGTATACTTTCGCAACCAATTTTTATTGCTTCAAAGCATACAAAACAAATATTATCCCTTCTACCATTATGGGTATATGGCGCCTACGCAAGCCCGTGTATGTGCTGGATGTGACATGATGCAGTTGATTGCAAGGTCAGACCACACATGTGGTTTGTTTGTAGTCTGTTACTACGGAGACACATGCAAAAGTATACATATCTTTTTTGTGGCAAAACCAGTTCTTCTTGCATTATTGTAGCTCTTTAGCACTGCACTCCATTTATGTACGTTACCTTGCTAGACATTGAGGTGGAGCCACTCGGTAGAAGAGACATGGTGACCAAGCCCTAGACATGCCCAAAATGGCTTAAATGGTCACTAACTTTTCAGACAGCTTAGTCTCATTTCATAGATCATGTGATTCAGGACCAAAATTTAATGCACTTTAATTAAAATGTGGCTGCTTTTACATTGGTACAGTTAATACTGGCAGAACATTATCAGCAATGGAAAGGGGAGGGGACAGTCTGCTCCTTATTGTACACTCCCCCTGCCTAAGAGACAAATGCAAAATGTGTTTAAGCCATAATGTGATTATTAGCAGCAGAAAAACTGATAGGACATCATGTATGAAGGCTTATACAGTCATAGAACAGACTGCCCAGCAAGACCCTGCACGTATTTCATATTTTCAAAACTCAGGTACCTTTTAAGTGGTGACTCTGAGGGCAGAATATGTTATGTCATACCATTCTATATCCTACGCATGCGCCTGAATCTTCTTATCCTATACATACACCACTGTCTTCTGATTCTGGTGCGTGTGCAGTGAAGTTTGGTGTACTTGCATAGGAGATCCCCTTCTGGCTGACGATTTGTGAAGCAGCACACCAACAAGCTCAGTACAAGTACATCCAGCTTCACTGCGCATGCGCCAGATCTAGAAGACAATAACACATTTAAAAGGAGCTTGAGGTAGCTCAGCCACTAATATTACATATACAGACACTTCTATAAAGCTAAAGAGCTCTGTAATCTCAAGCAACTGTATCACATTAGCCTAAAATTCCAACAGGATAGCTGTCAGATAGAAAGCATGGAAAGGAAAATAATGGAATAATGGCAGTCTCCATACCAGTGAGCATGGCAGTTTATTACAGTACATTTTGATCGGATTGATCTTACATCTGCAGGACGGTTCTGCTCCGGACCAACGCTTGTTCTCCAAACATCCTCTCTGCTTAGAACCGAACATCAAAAGCCCAGCCTGGCATTCATATGTCACCGTGTTTCCAGTCTTGTAGGAATCACCTACTTTTGTAGCTCCAATGGGAATTCCTGGGTTTGGACAGTCGCCATCTGCGGGGGTTAATGAATGAAAAGCAAAGGGGTTAATAAAGGAGAATTTAGGTTATAGCATGACCATAATGGATAATATGCCAGTAGTCAAGGGTAGGCGACTTCCTAGGGCACCACCTTGCAACAAAGATTGGGGGGCACAGATAGGAATTCAATACACATTGCTTTTTTTACCAGGGATGACAGAAAAAAACGTGATGAATCTACATACTATGTACAATGGTCATAAATGTGGAGGGCCTTATACAGTTGAAGGACCTGCACAGATATGGTCACATGACTCCTCAAGCTAGTAAATGGAGCTACAAAGCTTCACAAAGGAGGAGAGTGTGAACAACTGTATCACATATTCAGGGGTCTGCCTCACCCCGTATAAAAATATACTATATTATTAAAGAGCCTTTCACCACCTCCACCAACTCTTTGTGTCCTTCAGTAGATGTCTCTCTCGCACTTGGAATTTTCTCTCTATACCTCACCATTCCCAAGCAACCATTTCTGTTTGTTTCAGAACAATTTTGCTCTTTACTGTCAGGTGGGCGGTCCTCGACTATCTGCTCCAGCCCATGCAGAAAAAGGGAGCGTCACCACTTCAGTGGGGTGTCGCTTTGTCTTCGCACATCATTCTCCACTCAGAACTCAATCGGCAAGTACGATTTATGAGCCATCTTTACACAGGCAGAGCTGGACATCTGATACTTACATAGGTAAAACAAGTAAAAAAAAGCAGGTCCAACATTTATTGTACATTTTACATTTTATTATATAGTACTTATATGACATTATTTTGTTATATTATTATATTTTTAACCTTTCCTTAGATATTATATTTTATTACATATTTTCCATTTTATTATATAGTTTTACCTTTATCATCACATTTTGTTTCCTCTCCGCTCCATTTTCCATTTGCCTGACAGGTGCGACTTTCCGGTCCATATATTTGATGTCCTCCCCAGCACTCGAACTGCAGTACGTCCCCCACAAAATATCTTGGTTTTCGGGGGGAGAACTCTCCACCTTCGAACTGGACTGGTCTGGGGCACTGCACAACTGGAGGGGGAATGGGAAGAAATAAGACATGAGAATATTATGGTGAATATGGGTACTAGTAGTGGGCACAAGTTATGATATAGTAATGGACCCAGGGGCATAGCTAGGGGAGACAACTTAGGCCTGTGTCCCTGGTGCTGGTTGTCAGGGGGCACTAACAAGCCCCTGTTATGTGTTTAGATACAGAGTAAGGGCAATGAATTAAACTTTTGTCCCAGGTGAAGGAAAACCAAGGTAGAGCTACAGATGGATCCCAAAGCTTAAGTAGAAGTTAGCCTTCCTTAAAGACTCCAGGGGGCATTCCCAACATTGCCAAGTGGCACAATCATATACAGTGGGGAAAAAAGTATTTAGTCAGCCACCAATTGTGCAAGTTCTCCCACTTAAAAAGATGAGGCCGGCCTGTAATTGTCATCATAGGTAGACCTCAACTATGAGAGACAAAATGAGAAAACAAATCCAGAAAATCACATTGTCTGATTTTTAAAATTTATAGCAAATTATGGTGGAAAATAAGTATGGCACCTACAAACAAGCAAGATTTCTGGCCCTCACAGACCTGCTCTTTAAGAGGCTCCTCTGTCCCCACCCCTGTAGTAATGGCTCCTGTTTGCATTGTTTCAGTAAGACACCTGTCCACAACCCAAAAAGCACACCCAAACTCCACGTGGTGAGCCAAGGCTGTGGAGGCCGCAATGGAGCCCTGCACCAGGCTGGGAGAGTGAATCTGCAATGCAGCAGCTTGGTGTGAAGAAACAACGTGGGAGCCATTGAATGGAAGACATACAGACCACGATACCCTCCATCAGGGGCCCACGCAAGCTCACCCTGTGGGGGCAAAATGTCACAAGAACGGAGCAAAAACCCAGAACCACGGGGGGGGCCCGGGTGCTGTGCCTGCGAGGCTGGGCTCGTAACAAACTCCTCTGCCACAAGGGACCAGGGACAACTGATCCGGGCCGGCGGGCCCCCGCGCCAGACAACCGGGCGCGGGGTGTGCGGAGCATTTGGGGTCCAGAGGGGGGGTCTGGCAGGACCAAAGTAGAACGGGTGCCACCGCGGTTGGGGGGGAGCGGGCCGCCCACCCGGGCGGGGGGGCCGGGGGGGGGGTCCGCGGGCCGGCGCTGATCCGTGTACATGAAAGAATGAATGGGGCCATGTATCGTGAGATTTTGAGTGCAAACCTCCTTCCATCAGCAAGGGCATTGAAGATGAAACGTGGCTGGGTCTTTCAGCATAACAATGATCCCAAGCACACCGCCAGGGCAACGAAGGAGCGGCTTCGTAAGAGACATTTCAAGGTCCTGGAGTGGCCTAGCCAGTCTCCAGATCTCAACCCCATAGAAAACTTTTGGAGGGAGTTGAAAGTCCGTGTTGCCCAGCGACAGCCCCAAAACATCCCTGCTCTAGAGGAGATCTGCATGGAGGAATGGGCCAACATACCAGCAACAGTGTGTGCCAACCTTGTGAAGACTTACAGAAAACGTTTCACCTCTGTCATTGCCAACAAAGGATATAGAACAAAGTATTGAGATGAACTTTTGTTATTGACCAAATACTTATTTTCCACCATAATTTGCAAATAAATTCTTTAAAAATCAGACAATGTGATTTTCTGGATTAGTTTTCTCATTTTGTCTCTCATAGTTGAGGTCTACCTATGATGACAATTACAGGCCGGCCTCATCTTTTTAAGTGGGAGAACTTGCACAATTGGTGGCTGACTAAATACTTTTTTTTCTCCACTGTAGAAGTTAGCCTTCCTTAAAGACGCCAGGGGGCATTGCCAACATTGCCAAGTGGCACAATCATATATATTATAGTCTTCATTGCCAGAGGTGTAACCTAAAACTTCTGGGCCCCAATGCAAAATCTGTGTACCCACCTACCACGTGCCATTTGTATTACTGGTGCCATCTTAGGTGGCCGAGGAGTCTTTGGGTCACCCGGGTCATCAGGGTCCAGATGGGGTCAGTACCTCTGCAACCCCTATTTTTATGCCCTTCAGAGACATACAGAAGGGAGTGGCTTCTTGGTTAAAACTGCTCCCTAGCTGATCCGTGAGTTAGCAGTGAGTAGTATACTCAGTATTCACCACTCCTAGGACTCCTGCCCCTTCTGTGCCCTGACATCACTCTAATGTACAATGGGGTCAGGACCAGAGAAGAAGTAGGGAGTCATAGAAGCTGTAAGTCCTGAGAATTGTACTTACTGCTCACTACCTTAGTCCTATAGTGTGTTGGACCTGGGGACAGAGAACTGTGTAGGACCTGGGGGGGGCTATATTGAGTAGGACCTGGGAGACTATATTATTTGGGACCTGGGGGACTATATTGTGTGGGATCTTGAGGGACTATACTATGTGGGACTTGGGGGGCATTATATTGTATGGTACCTGGGGGGGGCTACATTGTGTAGGACAGGGGGCACTATACTGAGTGGGATCGAGGGGGCTTTATTGAGTGGGATCTTGGGTGATTATACTGTGTGAGACTTGGGGCACTTAGGGGACACTATTGTCTGTGGGAGGAACTCCGCCCCACAAAAGGCCCCCCTGCACTGTACACTCCCATCCTCACAATATTGCGCCTTTTCCCCCAAGAACTCTCCCCCTTTGGAAAATCCTGTGTATGTCCCTGATTATTGCCTATATATTTTGCCAGTGGTCAGTAGCTACAGTCACTTACCTTTACATTCGGCCTTCACTTTTTCATTCGTCCATTCACCATCAGGTTGGCACTCTCGTGAGTAGGCCGGGTGCGGGTACATTCCTTTAGGACAGGTGTACTCCACCCTACTGCCAATATTTGTCTCATCAGTCAGACGATATTCTCCACCAGCAATGGCAATTTTTTGAAGTTTACATTCAGGGGAAGCACCGGACACTAAAAGGAAACAGGGACGGAGGTAAAGAAGAAAACACATCAGAAACAATGAATATGGTCAATATGAGAAGAGATTCATAATATTGGATTTATCCAAATCTGTTCAGCCATTCCAAAGATATAAGTCCTTTTAGTGTTGATGAATATTAGGGTCTATTAGACAAGTGGGCGGTAACGCTGTGGTTTCCCTGAGAGTTTTTGTTTCTTTCCACTGGCAGTAAGCAGAATGAATGACAGCAAGCAGAGATCCAGAAAACCATGAGGAATTGATACAGAAAGTATATTTGAAAATTGTACAACTTTTCATGATACAAACAATGACATTGGCCTCTCAATATTGGTCTGAAAGTGGACAATCCCTTTAACCCCTTCCTGCTCTGCACCATATATTATATCGCGCAGTCATTGCTCAGTGCCATTATAGTACTATAGTATTACTTCTGGCACTTGCCTGTATTGCAGTGCACTGGCGATCAGAGAACCCTGGGGGACAGGTAAAAGTAAAAAAACAAAAACACATTTTTAAAAAAAAAAGTTAAAAATAAAGTATAAAAAATAAACAAATAATAAAAATAATAATAAAAAGTTTATAAACTCAACTTCATATTTAAAAAAACACATCACGTAAATAAAAAACAAACAAATATGTTATGTATCCCCATGTGCGTATATCATATCGTATCGTATCGTATACCGTAAGGTGAACGCTGCCCCCCTAACAAACCCGGCCGGCACCACCCAAAAAAAAAAAAAAAATATATATATAACGAAATTAACGTATTTTGGTGACCTCACTTTTCACAAATAATAGCAATAAAAAGTGATCAAAACATCACACATTCCAAACATTGGTACCAATAAAACGTACAACTTGTCCTGCAAATAAAGAGCCCTGACATATCTCCATCAACAGTACAGTAAAAAATTTATAGGCGTCACAATACGTGACCCCAGGCAAATTGTTAAATTTCAAAAAGTGACATTTTATTTGTAAAAGTGGTAAAACATAATAAAATCAATATAAATCTAGTGTCTCCGTAATCGCAATGACCCGCCGGACAAAGCTGCCAGGTCATTATTAATGCAGAGTGAACACCGTAAAAACAAAATGCAAAAAATGATGATAGAATTCTGGGATTTTCACACAGACCGCCAAAAAACGTTAATAAAACCTAATCAAAACATTATATGTGCCCCAATATGGTGGCAAATGAAAGTACAACTAATCATGCAAAGAATAAGCCCTCACATAGCTATGTCGACAGAAAAATAAAAAAGTTAAGAATTTTTGAAGGCGGGGAAGGAAAATATGAAAAAAAGTCACCCTTTATTAACGTATAAACTACCCTGCATCCTTAAAGGGTTAATCTCATCCACACAGTGTGGACTAAAAAAAATGCAGGAAATTGTTCATTTTGTCTGTGTAAACCCCCTTTGACTTCTATGGGGTGAGATAGAAACGCAATGGGGCAGATTTAGTAATAAACTCTAAAAGTTAAACAGCGCGAACTTAGACTAGACAGTCTTATACTGCGGCAGATTTATCAAAGTGCCTGAAGCTCTCTCTCTCACATTTTTAGACTGTCTATTTTAACTTTACACCTTCTATTAATTGGCATCGTTTACGCAAGAAAAATTCGCAACAGTTTTGGCACATTTTTGCACCGCAGCGTCGCAGATTAGGTCACAAAGCCATGACCCTCTTCGTGAAGCTATGGCTCTTTTGTCATAAAAGTGTCTAAAAAGTGTCTAAAATACTTGATAAATATGGTGCACGGAATGTTAGACAGGTTTTTGGTAAAAATGACACCAGATTTCTGCCACATTTTGCTTAATAAATCTCCCCCATTGTGTCAATTGCAGAAACGCTGCAGAAAATAGCAAAATGCAATGAAAAAACTCATGTATGAGTGCACTTTTTTTTTTTTTTTTTTTTAATAATATTTTTTATTTTATTGTTAATTCTTGTATAACAAATGAGGATACATGCAAACATTTTGCAGCAGTGCACAAAATCATATAAAGTACATCCAACATAGTACATTTGTATCAGTGCAGGCTGTATAATGACAATAAACTCAATTTATGGAATAATCAATCCTAGGTATTACTGAGCCATATAGAGCGCAGCCTAGGCTTGTAATACACAACGGAAGAGCATTGAATGAAAAGAGATGGTAGGTAAGGGACAGAGAGGTCTGACATAGATAAGAAAAGAAGAGAGGGAGAGCAACGAGAGGATGGGGAAAAAGGGGGGGGGGAGGTAACAAGGGAGAGAAAATAGGGCATACATTAATGATATCGAGTAGGGTAGATAATGTAGCCCCATGTGTGGAGGGAGGAGGAAGTACAGGAGGGGATAAGTGGAGAGAGGGGGGAGGGAAAACAGGAGCTAGGGAGGAGGCTGGGGGGAGGAGGAGGGGGGGGAGGGGAGGGAGGAGGGGAGGAGGGAGAAGGGAGGGGAGGAGGGGGAGGGAGGGGGGAAGAGGGGGAGGGAGGGGGGGGGAAGGAGGGGGGGGGGGGAAGGAGGGGGGGGGGGGGGGGGGAAGGGGGGGGAGGGGGGGGGGAAGGAGGGGGGGAGGGGGGGGGGGGAGGAGGGGGGGGGGAGGAGGGGGAGGGGGGGGACTCACAGTCTCTGCTCCTTCCACTTTGCCCAGGTCTTAAGGAAACGAGCATGTGTCCTGGATTTCCAGCTTGACAGTTCTTCGAAGCGTGAGATCTGATTAACTTTTTCCACCCATTCCATTTTTGATGGGGGATCAGTACTTAGCCATTTGCGAGGAATAAGTGAATTGGCAGCCGATAAGAGGAGTGAGATAAGGTTATTTCTCGATGGGGTATAGTGTGCCGATTGTAGTGAGATCAGGACCATAGTTGGGCTGAGCTTAAAGGTCGGAGAAGAAAGTCGTCTAATCACTGATTGAATATCATTCCAAAACGGACTAATTACTGGGCACTGCCACCATATGTGCAACAAGGACCCACTCTGAGACTTACATCTCCAGCAGGTGTCAGAATCTGATAGATTCATTTTGTGGAGCCATTGTGGAGTATGATACCATCTGGTTAGCAACTTATAGTGAGTCTCCTGTAGGCGCACACAGGTGGAAAAGCCATGAGAATTTCGTAATACCTGTTTGACTTGCTCCTCTGAGAGGACCACACCCAACTCCATTTCCCAAGAAGTTAGGAAAGCCGGTTTGTGTATCCGAACAGGACTGACAAAAGTGGACAGGACATATGATGTCTTGGACAAAAATTTATTTCGAGCTATGAGGCTTCATTCGAAGGGAGTGAGATCGACTCGTATTGTGTTAGCTGTCAGCCAGTCCCGCATATATTTATGCAGGTGGTGTTTATGTAGAAAGGACAGCAGTTTGTCAGAGACCAGCGATTCCAGTTTTGTAAAGTTCACCTCTGCTTTCTCACCAACAGCCTCCAGCAGTCTGTGTGAAGTCAGGCGATGCCACATGTCTGAACAGGATACCTTCGACCTTCCCAGCCAATCCGGTACAATGCCTATAGGGCTTAGAGGCGATGGGGAAGGTGCCAATGTTTCTTTCAATTCCCGCCATGTTTCACAGGCGCCTAACAGGATTTGATCAATTGATTGGGAGCTGCGACTTGGGGAGCCATACAGCCACAGGTCTACTTGGCAGGCCGGCCCAAATGTGCAGACAGAAAGTTTATGGAATAGTGAGGGTGGATCCGAGGAAGTGAGCTCAATCCAACGCTTCAATTGTATTGCTTTGTAATAACCCAAGACATCTGGCATGCCCATGCCACCCGCCACCTTCTTCTTCATCAAGAAACTTAGAGAGCCGTGGACGTTTGCCACGCCAGAGGAAAGTGGAGAAAAGACTTCTTAATGACTTGAAAAAATACGGGGGGAGGCGTATGGGCAACATATGGAGTCGGTATAGGATCTTGGGAAGCACATAAGTCTGCAATAGATTTCGTCTACCAAACCAAGAAAACGGCATTCCTTGATAAGAAGCTAACATGGTGCGAATTTCCGTTAGTAGTGACTGAAAATTCTCTGTGTAGATGTGAGACGGATCTGCTGTTAGTTGGACACCTAAATATTTAATGGATTTTGAGGTCCACTTAAAGGGCATGGAGGCGGATACTTGTAGTGATTTTTTAGGGGGGAGAGAGACATTTAACACCTCCGATTTATCTAGATTGGCTTTATATCCGGAGACTGAGCCATAGCGAGAGAGGAGTTCTACAATGGCAGGGAGCCCTTTCTCGGGGTTGGACACCATAAACAGAACGTCGTCTGCAAAGGCGGCGGAATGCATAGTTTGTGTTCCTATTTTAAATCCTGATATGTCTGGGTGAGCACGAACCGCCTGTAATAGGGATTCCAATACTAAAATGAACAGGGAGGGGGAAAGAGGGCAACCCTGTCTGGTCCCATTCGTAATATTGAAGCTGGGGGAAAGTGTGTCATTAATCTTCAAGCGAGCGTAAGGGGAACCATAGAGAGTGAAGATTGCTTCTATATATTGAAGGGGGAAGTTAAATTTTTTTAGCGTGGCTTTCATAAATAACCAGTCCACTCTATCAAACGCTTTTTCAGCGTCTACTCCCAGCAAAACCAGGCTCGAGCGTGTTTTCCTAGCATGGGTGATAACGTGGAGTAAGCGATGGGAGTTATCCTTTCCCTCTCTGCCCAGAACAAAACCAGCTTGATCAGGGTGAAGTAAGGAAGGTAGAAGATGTTTCATTCTAGTGGCCAATATTTTCGCCCACAATTTAAGATCGAGATTAAGGAGAGAGATAGGCCTATAGCTACCACAGGAGAGGGGGTCTTTCCCTTCTTTAGGAAGCAACGTAATATGTGCTTCTTGTGCTTGGCAGGGGAGTTTTTTCCCCGAAAGCAGGGCATTACAGGATCTAGAAAGATGCGGTAGTAATTCTGATTGGAATACTTTATAGTATTGTAAGGGGAAGCCATCTGGACCTGGGCTTTTCCCTTTAGGGAAGCTATTTAGGACACATTTAATTTCTTCCAAAGAAATTGAGGACGTGAGTGTCGCAGCGTCTTCCGCCGACAGGGATGGCAGAGAGAGGGAGTTAAGGAATTCCTCTATCCTATTTACTTTGCTTGTTGTAGCGATCTCAGTGTCATTGGTGTTTAGATTGTATAGCCCAGTGTAAAATGAGAGAAAAGCCGAGGTTATGTCTTTGGTGGCTTTGTGTGTGTTGCCTGCTTGATCTTTTATAACCGAAATAAAGCACTTGGCCTTTCGTTTCTTAATCAGCGAAGTCATAAGCTTACCCCCCTTGTCCCCATGTGCATAGAGCCTGTGTTGGTAGTGAAGAAAATGTTTAGCCGTTCGGACGTTAATGGCATCTTTTAGCTTTTCCCGCAGAGTTTGGAGTTCAGTGCTTCTATTCAACTGTCTACTTGCCTTGCGTGTGCGTTCAATTGCCGCTATGTCTGAAAGAATTTTGTCTAGTTCTGCCTGAGTTTCCCTCTTGACTCTGGAGGCCAGGGATATGAAAATTCCCCTAATTACCGCCTTATGTGCCTCCCAAGTAATGGTGGGACAAGTGTCTGCATTAGCATTTATGGCAAAGTACGACTCCATCTGCTGCCTGACGGTCCCAACTAGATCTGGGCGATCCATCAAAGCTTCATTTAATCTCCAGCACCAATCCCTTTGAGGCAGTTGGCGCAGTGTTAACCTAGCCCATACTGGTGCATGATCGGACACCGATATAGAGTCGATGCGGGATTGCAGAGAATACGGGGCTAGATCTCTAGTGACAAAAATATAATCCAATCTCTGATAGGATTGCCGAGGATTGGAAAAAAAGGAATAATCCTTCATGGATGGGTTGTGCAGACGCCAAAGATCGACCAAATGCAAGTCATTTAGGTCTTGCAGGAGTCTACCCAGTGCTTTCTGGGGAATAGATGATGTCCCTCTAGAGGCATCAAGAGCAGGGTTGAGAGTGAGGTTAAAATCGCCAGCTAGGATTATAGAACCTTCTGCAAAGAGTTCCAGTGTGCGCAGAGCCTCAACAAGCCAAGCCACTTGGCCTTGATTGGGAGCGTAGAAATTGGCAAAGGTGTATTTATAAGTAGCGATAGTGCCTTTTAGCAGCAGAATTCTGCCCTCGGAGTCCTCATAAGTTTGAGAACACTGGAAAGGCACTGAGGAATGAAATAGAATAGAAACACCCCTAGAGGAAGCAGTGGGATTCGTGGAGTGGAAACAAGTAGTGAACATTTTTGTGGGGAGGCGAGGGATTTTCCCTGTCTTGAAATGAGTTTCTTGAAGGAACGCCACATTTGTGTGTAGCTTACGGAGTATGGTAAAAATTTGAGATCTCTTATTCGGGGAATTTAGGCCATGGGTGTTAAAGGAAGTAAAAACTAATTCGGACATGGTGGCCCTGAGACAATGTGAGTCCATTGGGTAAGAAGGGTGAGGGAGAGAGGGAAAGGAGGGGTATTTGAACAAACAGAGGTTAGGTGGGAAGGTTTGGGTAGTGAGACAACCAGACGAGGAAGGGGAGGGGTAGAAAGGGAGAAGAGAGAGAGGTGAGGAAAGCTTAGATAGAGATAGAGAAGAGAAAGAGTACAAGAGCTAGGTTGGGCCCAAAATAACGCGCCCGTCAATAGATCAAATATTTAGCGACAACGCCTGACAGCCGCTAAGCTTGTAACACTTACTCTGTCAATAGACAGAATATAAAAGGGATAGGGGAAACGGAGATGGTCCCAATCGTGACAGCCAACTACCATACCTTACAGGAGTGGTTGCGCACAGAGGCGTGTAACAATGGGGACTACATACAGGCAACAGTGTGTAAAAGATGTAAAGGTACACAAGAGATGTGAGAGTTAGAGATATCCTACGGACACGTCTGGAAGGGCGGGGGGCGGGCAGTATGAGAGTGCAAATAGGCTCAGGGATAGTTGCCATAATTGCGCCAAAATGAGCCCATGTCATATTATACAACATTAACAACAGAATCAATACAATCCGGGATTACATAAACATCTCCAATGTGGTTATACCGAAATCCCTTATGGGGGTCTATCTCTGCAATATAGTTAGGGTGGTTAGTGCACACACCCCTATGTATTAGGGCGGCATAACTTCCCGAGGCATCGGGAGTCCCGGCACGACACCCTGCTATCCAAAGAACCCACAAACCCGTGTGTGAGCCCCACCCCCCCACCCAACAACCCGCCCCCCCCGATATTCCGCTGGTAGTAGTTAGTAGTTAGTAATAGTTAGCTGTTAGTAATGGTTTTTATGGTAACCCCTGAGAGTTAGCGATAGGTACTGATTAGTGACAGTGAGTAATGATTAGTAATTGGCGTTAGTAGTTAGTAGTTAGTAGCAAGTAGGCTTACTTAGCAAGTTCCCTGACGTGCCTAGTGTACACAGTGCAACGTGAAAATTCTGGTTCACTGAATGAGTATACTCCCTACTAAAGTAATGAACCTCTTCCCCAACCTGGGCTCCCCCCGCCATCCGAGACCACAGGACCCCACGTGCCTGCTCCTCCTCCAAGGCACCATAAACGCATCACTGGCCCCGAAATCCCGGACAGGGGGCGGAAGGCCCCACAAATACAATTGTAAGTCAGAAAACCCACCCACAGACATGTATATCAAACATCTCAAACAGTCGGACTTCTCAGGGAACCGGGGGAGGGAGGGAACATGGTAGAGAGTGACAGAGCTCCAACCACCCGTTTCCCGACATAGGGTGCCAGTCACTCCCACCGTGGGTGCTGCAGGGCCCATCGGGCACAAAGCAAGCTCCTGGGATAGGTCATGAGGGAGTGGAGGTTGTGGAAAGTATGAGGGGGTGTGGGAGGATAGGTCCAGGGTAGAGGGTACCTTCAACCGCCAGCAGTCCCGGATATGAGTGCAAAACATAGGTACTTCACTTCTGGGCCAGTCCAGTGGGAGGGAATGGTTCCACAGTGAATTTGCAAGAGGTGCCTTTCACACACAAGTCAGCTCCACGTAGAGGAACAGCTCAGTGGTAAGATTACCGACCTCAAGTGGATTCTTGTATGTGTCTCTTCAAGGAGGGTTTCCTAGGTCTTGGCGACCTGAGACGCTGTTGCAGGCCTTCCTGTTCAAAGCTGGGCAGTGACGGCCAGGAGTGTAAGTCCTCCGGGAGAGACAACCACGAGGGAATCTCCATAGGGGGTATGTCGAGCAAGGCCCAGGCTTTGGAGAGATCTTCTGGTGAACGTATGACTATCCTGCGGCCTTGCTTAAGAACAGACAACCCGAAGGGAAAAAGCCATGCATACTGAAGGCCTCTTTCCCGTAGTGCCTCCAGCAGTGGACGTAACATCCGACGCTTTGCCAGGGTAGATGGCGCCAGGTCTTGGTATAGGTGGATCTCTGTTTGGGCATACATAAGTGGTCTTTTTTCCCTTGCAGCAGCTAGTATAGCAGATGTGTCCGCGGAGGACAGCAGCCCGCAGATTACATCCCTCGGTGGGTCAGCAGGGGAGGGTTTAGGTCTGACCGCTCGGTGGACCCTTTCGATGCGGACCGAGGCTGCCTTTTCCGCACCCACGAGGGATACAAAGATGGCCGACATCACCTCTCTCAGGTCCTCAGAAGCAGGAGGTTCCGGAAGGCCCTTAAGGCACAGGTTCCTCCTGCGGTTCCGATTCTCCAGATCCTCCAGAGCATCATATGTTCTGTTCAAGTGGGTGTGATGATCGGTGATACGCTGTGCCAGCAAAGAAGAGTGAAGGGTAATCGCTGAGCACGCCGACTCAAGGGAGTCTACTCTTTTGCCCACGGATTGTATGTCAGCCCGTATTTCAGAGAGCTCCACGAGCACTGGGGCGATTGCTTGTGCCAGAGCCTTGCGAAGGAAGGACTTGGTAATCATCCCGGAGATAGCGTCTGTCCGGTCAGTACCCGACGCGCTGTCCAGATCTGAGTCCTCTGCTGCGTCTCCCGAGTGGGCCTCTTCCAGCGCCATCTTGCGCGCCACTGCAGGAGAACGCTGGACTTTCTTGTGAAAGAATTTATGCACCTCCGCTGCGTTATTCTTGCCCGTGGGGGTACCTGGTAGTTCCCCGCTTCTTTCTCTCAGTGTCTTGCCCATTCTTGTCCTCAATTGAGCGTTTTAAGGCAGGTAGTGGCTTAGTGTCTGACGGAGCTGCAGGCTCAGACGTCCATCAGCATCGACGGTTAGGCTCCGCCCCCAATCATGAGTGCACTTTTTTTGCGCTGCGTTTTCACTACGTTTTTAGCTGCGTTTCCGCAATGTGCGGAACATCTGAAATGGATAAAAACAGCAAAGTTGTTAAATCGCAAATTAAGGCTGAATTCACACCTGCGCTCAGTTTCCGTTCGGGGATTCCATTCCCTATTCCACTTGAAAAATGTGGAGAGAAAAGTCCTGCAAGCAGGACTTTTCTCTCCACATTTTTCGGGCGTAAACCCAGTGGATCTCATAGACTATAGTGGGTAACCGTTTTTTAAACGGGTTGGGTTTCCGTTTTTCAGGGCCCCAAGTGGACCCGAAGAATGGAAACCCAAATACAGGGGTGAACCTAGTGTAACAGCAGAATTTGCAAATTGTAGTGTAACAATAAGAGATACGATCAGACATAACATATATTCAGGGGCGTAACTACCGGGGTAGCAGTGGTAGCGACTGCCACAGGGCCCGGAACATTACGGGGCCCGGAGCCCTGTGGCAGTCGCTACCGCGAACCCCACAATCACAATCGCGACCCCAGAGTATAATAATCGTTCATGGGTGGTCCACTATGGGGCATAATACTGTGTGCAGGGGCTGACTAGGGGGGCTGGGGCAAACTACTGTGTGCAGGGGCCACTATGGGGCAAACTACTGTGTGCAGGGGCCACTATGGGGCAAACTACTGTGTGCAGGGGCCACTATGGGGCAAACTACTGTGTGCAGGGGCCACTATGGGGCAAACTACTGTGTGCAGGGGCCACTATGGGGCAAACTACTGTGTGCAGGGGCCACTACGGGGCAAACTACTGCGTGCAGGGGCCACTATGGGACAAACTACTGTGTGCAGGGGCCACTATGGGGCAAACTACTGTGTGCAGGGGCCACTATGGGGCAAACTACTGTGTGCAGGGGCTACTACGGGGCAAACTACTGCGTGCAGGGGCCACTATGGGGCAAACTACTGTGTGCAGGGGCCACTATGGGGCAAACTACTGTGTGCAGGGGCCACTATGCTGCATAATACCGTGTCCAGGGGCCACTATGCTGCATAATACCGTGTGCAGGGGCCACTATGCTGCATAATACCGTGTGCAGGGGCCACTATGGGACATAATACCGTGTGCAGGGGCCACTATGGGGCATAATAGTGTGTGCAGGAATGTGGTTTGTGTGTGTGGGGGGGTTGGGGGCGGCGGCTTGGGGGGGGCCCATGTCAAATGTTCGCCTTGGGGCACAGCCATTCCTAGTTACGCCACTGCATATATTGTAACCCGTCATAAAGGCGATCAAGATCTGCTCTTGCTATGTTGCATTTCTTGCTACAATAAAACCTGCTCCATCTGTAAATTCCAATAATTCTCCTAGGATCCCTCCTGTTACTTACATGCTATGTAGCTGAGTAGTATTAGCGGTAACATCTTGTGCCCGCTCTCTCTCACGCCTGTCCCGTCGCCCTCTTGCACCCCTCTCCTCCTTAGATCTGAACCTTGCAGAGGGATTTGCTGCTGTGTATATAGGTGGGGTTAGAGGTCAAGAGAATTCCTATAGCTGTTAAATAGCTTCACAATATGTATTTACAGAGAGAAGTAGCCGCGGGATATCACCCAATTAACTAGATGCCTCAGAAGGGATAATGTCTCTTATTAGGGAGAAAAACTAGTACAGGGACACTGGCTTGGTTATTATTCTCAGATTATGCCCTTAGGTTTCTTTGAAAAACATATCTTAATCTATAGGGAGCTACAGTATATTCCAATAGATGGCACTAGGGGAAAATTCCTCTTTTTTACCAATGAAGTCTTATTTGTATTCCTTTAGAATATAATATTTCATGGGCAGATGAGTGTAAAATAATTTTAAAAAAATGTCAATATTTATTTGAGTTGGTGGGAGAAGTGCCCCATAAACAGAATTGTTTCACCCAACGCGAAATTCAGTTTCTATGTGAAGCACATTCACAAAAGAGTTTCTCTCTCTACGGTCACATCAGACCCCGTTCTTAAAAATTCCAGCACATATTTTTTTGCTTCGATGTCACCATCTTATGTCACACTATGAAGCTCTTGAAAAATAAAAAAACACTTTAAGGCTAAGGCCCCACGTGGTGTCCCGCAGCAAAATGCAGTAAAAGCTGCGGTGGAAACACATCGCGGTTCTTCCCGCAGCACTATGAACAGAAAATTTGCAGAAGATTCCTCTGCGGACTTTCTGCTTCAGTTATATCTACTGTATAGGGAAATCTCCGGCGTTTCCGTAGATATAATTGACATGCTGCGATTTCCAAAACTGCGACGATTTTGGAAATCCCTGCGTGTCTGCACCACGTATTTTCCCAAAAAGTGGGATTCGCTAGAATCCCATCCACTTTGCTGTGACTGTAAAATGCCACAGTTTTTTCCGTGGCGTTTCCACCGCAGGCCAACCACAGCAAAACATCGCCGCAGCATCTAAAATTCGCAGGTGACATAGGCAGCATGTAATAGAAGTCAATGGATTTTATTATACACTGCAAAATATTAGTATTGCAGTGTATAGTATGAACAATCAGACCCCCTAGGGTTCAAGGTCCTTAGGGAGTCTGAAAATAAAAGTAAAAAAAAAAAAAAAAATTTAAAAATATACACACGTGGACAAAATTATTGGTCCCTCCCCTCCCTCGTTTAATGAAAGAAAAACCCACAATGGTCACAGAAATAACTTGAATCTGACACAAGTAATAATATATAAAAATTCTATGAAAATGAACAAATGAAAGTCAGACATTGCTTTCCAACCAGGCTTCAACAGAATTTTTAAAAAAAGAAAACTCATGAAACAGGCCTGGACAGAAATGATGGTTCCCTTAACTTAATATTTTGTTGCACAACCTTTTGAGGCAATCCCTGCAATCAAACGATTCCTGTAACTGTCAATGAGACTTCTGCACCTCTCAGCAGGTATTTTGGCCACTCCTCATGAGCAAACTGCTCCAGTTGTCTCGGGTTTGAAGGGTGCCTTTTCCAGACGGCATGTTTCAGCTCCTTCCAAAGATGCTCAATAGGATCAGGGCTCATAGAAGGCCACTTCAGAATAGTTTTGGGTCATTATCCTGTTACAAGACCCATGACCTGCGACTGAGACAAAGCTTTCTGACACTGGGCAGCACATTTCTCTCTAGAATCCCTTGATAGTCTTGAGATTTCATTGTACCCTGCACAGATTCAAGACACCCTGTGCCAGATGCAGCAAAGCAGCCCCAGAACATAACAGAGCCTCCTCCATGTGTCACAGTAGGGACAGTGTTCTTTTCAAGATATGCTTCATTTTTCTGTCTGTGAACATAGAACTGATGTGCCTTGCCAAAAATTTCAATTTTTGTCTCATCTGTCCATAGGATATTCTCCCAGAGGCTTTGTGGCTTGTCAACATGTAGTTGTCAACAAATCATAAAAAAAGCCAGACTGGAATTTGCCAAACTACATTGTGGGTTTTTCTTTCATTAAACGAGGGGTACCAACAATTTTGTCCACGTGTGTAACAAGTGAATTCTGGAAGTGGATGAGGCCCTGGATAAGGGTGTGCAGAGTGCTGAGCGAGGAGCCAGAAAGTGTGGGTGTCATGTTGAAATGTGAGGAGGCCGCTGTGGCAGAGATGGGGCAGAGGGCTCGAGCAAACTACAATAGAGCCACTGAACAGTCATCAGCACAGAGCTAATTGTTCCAAATTTACAGACACGATGTTTGTTTGTCAGAGATCATGTCCCAGGGGTCCCAAAAGGAGGAGGTGCCGTGTCAAGTCACCATAGTAGACATCAGTGCCATTCAACCACTGGCAGCAGGAGGAGAGTTGCCTGGTGGTGTCCCATCGGAGAGGAATCACCTGGTGATGGTGGTGACAGGCAATAGTGGCAGCTTTGGCCAAGGCCTCCACTGAAGAGGAAGAGGATGGGGAACTGGACCATTCACCACCCTGCTGACCCCCAACTGGCTCCAAGGAGTCTAAGGGATTCCTGGTTTCCTCCCTCAATGTAGCAGTCATGGAAATGTAGTCATAAACTAGGCAGGATTGAGCAGAAGTAACAGGCAAGTGAGACTAGTAGTAGAGACAGGGAGTAGTATTAGCGCAACACAAGAGAGATGTCAGTGGAAAATCCAAGATCAACAATTGGAAAAGCCAAACTGTAACCTGCAGAACACTAATACAGAACCTACCGGAAATATCTATTATAAGATGCCGGAGGTAGAAAATAAGTATTAAAAAGACTACCAGCGACATCATGTTTGAGGATGGTTACCTTGGTAACCTGATGCCACTGGTAAGGTGAATGCCCAGCTTTGAGTTTCCCAGTAGAAAAGGAGGTGGATGTTACTGCCAAGATGTGATTCTGGAGCCTCCTTAGCGGAGTAGGAAAGTTGCCTGTGCGGGACCAATACAGTCAGGACTCGGGAGTAGCGCACCTGGTCTTGTCAGATTTTTTCTTAGCCTTGGCATTATAAAGGGTTAAATGGTCACTAAGTTTTCAACAAACTTTGCAGAAATCCTTAGTAAAAGTGATTATAGGAAACTTTTTCCTTCTTTGTCCTCTGTTTACCTGCTCCCTCCTCTGATAATAGGTCACAAGACGGATTTTGGGTCTCAGGACTGTACAACTTATTTATGACTATAAGTTTATATTAGGTTGGAGAAATCACTCCCCCAACCTGGATAGAACTGGTATATCCACCACACCTTACATTCTTGTGAGATTGTGCTAGCCCAGCGGGGATGTGTAAGTGTATGTATGGGGGTCACTTAACCTACAGTAACAACATGGCTGTGCTTAAGATCACAGGTTTTGTTTTGGGTATGGAGGAGGTGTGATGGAAAACTTAGTGATCATTATCACACACAAACCAGTTCTTGTGCTTGGGGCCAAACCTTAAAGGTCAGGATAAAAGGATGACATATTTCAACTTTCCTTAGCTGGAAATATACAAAGACTTTCCATCAGAAAAGTACAACTCTCAGGGTCAAGGAATTGTGTGATTGAGTATGTACAAGATCCATATTGTGGTGAGTGGTTTTAATGTACTATTTGAGGTACCTGGCAGAGGCATAATGATCATGGTCGCAGGTGGTCCAACCACGACCGGGCCCAGAGTGGTACAGGGCCCGCGGGCAGCTGGAGATGGCCAGGGTTATGTAGCACCATGATAGAGATCAAGCCTGGTTCCCCGACCACTATACATATTGGTAAGGAAATGGAATGGCATGTCGCTGGGCCCCTTTTCAATAGTAGCCTGCCCAGGGAAGGTGATTAAAAATAACAAATACTTATACTCAACTCTCCTGGGCTTCTGATGGTTCCCAGCATCCACTTTGAACATCAGTGCTCCCTGCATGACTGCTGAGGCCCAATTAAAGACCCCAGCAGTGACCTCTGGGGTGCATGACCACAGTCACAGACAGAAGAGGACAAAGAAGGATACTGCAGAAAACCGGATGGATTGAGGATGCCCAGGAGAGGTGAGGTAAGTGTTTGTTATTTTCGATTATTATACTCTAGGGTCTGAAGCAACCCCAATGTATCATAATAGCACCAAGACTAACTGGAGTGACGAACCTCACCAATATTCGTCGAATTTCATGTAGCTCACCAGCTCAAGGGGACTCTTGGAAGCATTTTATACTGTTTAGGGCCACTGTCTGGAGCATATTAAATTGTGTGGGGGCCACTGTGTAGCATATTATACTGTGTGGGGACATTGTGGAGCATATTATACTGTGTGAGGCCAGTGTATAGCATATTATACTGTGTGGGGTCACTGTGGCATATATTATACTGTGTGGGGGCCACTGTGGAACACATTATACTGTGTGGGGGCCACTGTGGAGCATATTATACTCTTTTGGAGTCACTGTGGAGCATATTATACTGTGCAATGTAAAAAGTGAAGGGGTCACAGCGCTCACAAAAACACCACAATACCTTCAAACAGTTGATCAGCATGGGCCTTGGGTATTAGACCCCACTGATCTCTTAGATCAATGAAACTGTTAGTACCCCATAGATCAGATGTTTCCAAGAACACGTTGCTCACTCACCATATCCTTGATAACCGCAGTTGTGGGTACTATAGTTGTATTCCTTTCAAGTATCACTGCAGCACCCTTAACCATCACTATCAAGAGTACACTGGGAAGGGGCTCCAGTAAAAGTTTGCACTGGGGCACACAAGAGTTTAGTTAATGTGGGGAAAAAAGTATTTAGTCAGCCACCAATTGTGCAAGTTCTCCCACTTAAAAAGATGAGGCCGGCCTGTAATTGTCATCATAGGTAGACCTCAACTATGAGAGACAAAATGAGAAAACATATCTAGAAAATCACATTGTCTGATTTTTTAAAGAATTTATTTGCAAATTATGGTGGAAAATAAGTATTTGGTCACCTACAAATAAGCAAGATTTCTGGCTCTCACAGACCTGTAACTTCTTTAAGAGGCTCCTCTGTCCTCCACTCATTACCTGTAGTAATGGCTCCTGTTTGACATTGTTATCAGTATAAAAGACTCCTGTCCACAACCTCAAATAGTCACACTCCAAACTCCACTATGGTGAAGACCAAAGAGCTGTGGAAGGACACCAGAAACAAAATGGTAGCCCTGCACCAGGCTGGGAAGACTGAATCTGCAATAGGCAAGCAGCTTGGTGTGAAGAAATCAACTGTGGGAGCAATAATTAGAAAATGGAAGACATACAAGACCACTGATAATCTCCCTCCATCAGGGGCTCCACGCAAGATCTCACCCCGTGGGGTCAAAATGATCACCTAGTGACTGACCTCCAGAGAGCTGGGACTAACGTAACAAAGACTACCGTCAGTAACACACTACGCCGCCAGGGACTCAGATCCTGCAGTGCCAGACGTGTCCGCCTGCTTAAGCCAGTACATATCCGGGCCCGTCTGAAGTTTGCTAGAGAGCATTTGGATGTTCCAGAAGAGTATTGGGAGAATGTCATATGGTCAGATGAAGCCAAAGTAGAACTGTTTGGTAGAAACACAACTCGTCATGTTTGGAGGAGAGTGAATGCTGAGTTGTATTCAGAGAACACCATACCTACTGTGAAGCATGGGGGGGGGCAACATCATGCTTTGGGGCTGTTTCTCTGCAAAGGGACCAGGACGACTGATCCGTGTACATGAAAGAATGAATGGGGCCATGTATCGTGAGATTTTGAGTGCAAACCTCCTTCCGTCAGCAAGGGCATTGAAGATGAAACGTGGCTGGGTCTTTCAGCATGACAATGATCCCAAGCACACCGCCAGGGCAACGAAGGAGCGGCTTCGTAAGAAGCATTTCAAGGTCCTGGAGTGGCCTAGCCAGTCTCCAGATCTCAGCCCCATAGAAATCCTTTTTAAGTGGGAGAACTTGCACAATTGGTGGCTGACTAAATACTTTTTTCCCCACTGTACGCCACTGGTAACTGGGTTTTTGTATATTTGATATTATATTGTGAAGTTGTATTTACTGTGTTCTGCTATATAGATAGAAGTGCGAATAGTTTGGACATTGTATTGTAAATCTGTGTTTACTTTGTACTGTCTTATACTTAGCATTTAATATATTAGTGTTAGTTATAGATATTGTATTATCCTACACTAAGTATACATTGTCATATTGTGGAAGGTAATAGAGATAATTATTAATACAAGGGAAAAGGAGATATAAAAAGAACAATTAATATTAGTTATTGATATTGTGATTAGATATTAATGACCCATATTGATCCTCCTTTTTCACTGTTTTTCATTTTTTGTGTGTCTTCCTTTAGCACAACTGTGTTATACTGTGAACTAAGACAGGCGGAGGGGTGCGGACAGGTAACATTTGGTACATGGTGTAGTGCTGGGTTATACTGTGCACCCAGACCTTGAAGTTTGGACGAGTAACTCAGTTTGCTTTCAGCCTGACATAGAATATTTATTTATTTATTTATTTATTTTTACATGCATTTTTCCAAAGGTATGAACGATTTTCTGTTTCCTTTGCAAGATTATCCATATACAAGCAACTAGTCAGGTGATTGAGCGCTTCATTCGTGTTTCTGTAGCATCAAAGTCAGTGGAGCAGTCCAGCTGGTTGGGAAAGGCGTTCTAGCAGGACCTTTCTCAAGCAGTAGAGGACAGGAAGAACAGCAATAACCAAGATGGCAGCAGAACGGGTGAGCATGGATTTCACTACACTAAAACATATAGCTAAAAACAGTACATTAAACCCAATACCTCCCACAACTTATAAATCAGGAGAAATGTTATGGTCTGCCTTGTTAGATCAAGTCCATGCACATGATAGGAAATCGGAGCACGCTGAGATTCTTGCAAGCACAGTAAAAGCAGATGACGTTGCTAATGCAGGCATCTTCCACCGCCATTGTCACGTGGAAAACATCAAACAGGTGCATATTTTGGAAGCTCAGGATCTGAACTCAAAGTCACAAACAATTGTAAATTTGCAACAGATCATCTCTGACTTATCTCGCCAAGTACTAAAGACACAGTACCCTTGTCACGTAACAGGTTTGTGTTTCAGAAACGGCACAAGTGGAGCATGGTACAACGAGGCCCATGTCTCCTGTGGATCCCAGTAGTCCAATTTAAGATACTAGAACTCAGGTAGAGCGTATGCTACAATTCTCTCCAACACCTTTGGAAAGGAGACGTAGTGAATGTGGCCAGGACTTAACTTGGCGATTGGGAAGTGGATGGGAAATGGTGCATCCCGCTTCCAATATACCTACACGTCCTGAGAGGTTGTTGGAAGTTTATCATAACAAAATGGAAAGGATAAATTTCCTGTTACTCCAGCAGGTAACAGCCTATTAAAAAAAAATGCAGCAGGGGTCCACCAGGCCCCCTAAGGTCCCGGGCCCTGTAGCAGCCACTATGACTCATACTCCTATGCCACTGCTCTCAAATAAAAATATGCTTCACAAAGCCCGAATACAGTATATTATCCCCCATGTGGCTCCAACACAGCTTAATGTTCCCCTTGTGGCCCCCATGCAGTATAATGAACTCCTTGTGGTCCCCCACACAGTATACATATCCCCTAAATCACCCCATAAATCACCCCATTTCCAAAACTGCACCACTCAAATAACTCAAAACACTTATATATATATATATATATATATATATATATATATATATATATAGATAGACGTACACACTCCAAAAACTGTTAAAAACTGTATCCCGGGCACAACAGCCTTTGGAGCATTCATCTCTGATACAAGCCGGGCACAACATATTACACACTGAAATGACGTATTCATTTTCACCTTTCACCATCAGCTGCGTATTCATTTCTGGAAAATAAATTAACGAAACACTTAGGGGTTAAACATGATCACTGTACCCCTGGATAAATTCCGTCAGGGGTGTAGTTTCCAAAATGGGGTCACATGTCAGGGGATTCCACTTTACTGGCATTTCAGGGGCTCTGCAAAAGTGTCATGGTGTCCAAAAATCAAACGGTCTAAATCTGCGCTCCTTTCCTTCTGTGCCCAAACAGCAGTTTATACCCACATACGACATTAAGTACGATATCCTGGGTACACCAGTGTCATACATGGGGGCATAAACTGCAGTTTGGGCACACAGCAGGGCACAGAAGAGAAGGAGCGCTATGTGGCTTTTGGAGTGCAGGTTTAGATATTTGCTATCTAGATGCCATGTCATGTTTGCAGGGCCTTTAAGGTTCCAGTAAAGTGGAATCCCCTAAGGAGTGACCCCATTTTGAAAACTGCCCCCCTCAAAGAATTTATCAAGGGGTGTAGTGAGCATTAGTATCCCAGACGTGACTGCACAGCGGTGAATATGTACTGTAAGCTGTGCGGAGTACATTGGGTACACCAAATTCCCTACTATATCCCCAGTAGCTCCTATTATTGGAGGGGGTCACCTCTAGTGTTTTTTCTCTCATAACCTCTAAATCTGGTTTGTCCCCTGATATACGCTCACACAGCTTATACATTCCCTTCCCGCCACAGCCAGTTTTGTTCTAATGATTTGGCGATTTTGGGGGTTTTATGTGGGATGAGATGTATTTTGTAATGACACCATTTTTGGGTGCCTATAACTAAATTTTATTAATTCTTTTTTTGGTGGATTTTAGAAAAAACATCAATTCTTGTATTTTACCTTTTAATTTTTTTTGCTGTGTAGTATACAGCATAAATAACATGTTACCTTTATTCTGTGGGTCGGTACGATTACGGCGATACCTCATTTATACTGTTTTTTTATGTGTTACTAATTTTGCAGAACAAAAACCCATTTGGGGACATAAATCAATTGTTTTTTTCTTCTGAGAGGCGTAACATTTTTTATTTTTCAGTTGACAGAGTTGGTTGAGGGCTTATTTTTTGTGGGACTACCTGTGCTTTTTATTGGTACTGTTTTGGGGTACATATGACTTTTTGATCACTTTTTATAGCATATTTTGTAAGACAAGATGGCGAAAAATCATTACATTATTTATTTTCCGGGTTTTTTTTTTTTCGAATGTTCACTGTGTAGGTTAAATAATGTTTCAGTCTTATTATACGGCTTGTTGCAGATGCAGTGATACCAAATACAGTACAGACCAAAAGTTTGGACACACCTTCTCATTCCAAATGTTTTCTGTATTTTCATGACTATAAAAATTGTAGATTCACACTGAAGGCATCAAAACTATGAATTAACACATGTGGAATTATATACTTAACAAAAAAGTGTGAAACAACTGAAAATATGTCTTATATTCTAGGTTCTTCAAAGTAGCCACCTTTTGCTTTGATTACTGCTTTGCACACTCTTGGCAGTCTCTTGATGAGCTTCAAGAGGTAGTCACCTGAAATGGTCTTCCAACAGTCTTGAAGGAGTTCCCAGAGATGCTTAGCACTTGTTTGCCCTTTTGCCTTCACTCTGCGGTCCAGCTCACCCCAAACCATCTCAATTGGGTTCAGGTCTGGTGACTGTGGAGGCCAGGTCATTTGGCGTAGCACCCCATCACTCTCCTTCTTGGTCACATAGCCCTTACACAGTCTGGAGGTGTGTTTGGGGTCATTGTCCTGTTGAAAAATAAATGATGGTCCAACTAAACGCAAACCGGATGGAATAGCATGCCGCTGCAAGATGCTGTGGTAACCATGCTGGTTCAGTATTCCTTCAATTTTGAATAAATCCCCAACAGTGTCACCAGCAAAGCACCCCCACACCATCACACCTCCTCCTCCATGCTTCACGGTGGGAACCAGGCATGTACAGTCCATTCCTTCACCTTTTCTGCGTCGCACAAAGACACGGTGGTTGGAACCAAAGATCTCAAATTTGGACTCATCAGACCAAAGCACAGATTTCCACAGGTCTAATGTCCATTCCTTGTGTTCTTTAGCCCAAACAAGTCTCTTGTGCTTGTTGCCTGTCCTTAGCAGTGGTTTCCTAGCAGCTATTTTACCATGAAGGCCTGCTGCACACAGTCTCCTCTTAACAGTTGTTGTAGAGAAGTGTCTGCTGCTAGAACTCTGTGTGGCATTGACCTGGTCTCTAATCTGAGCTGCTGTTAACCTGCGATTTCTGAGGCTGGTGACTCGGATGAACTTATCCTCCGCAGCAGAGGTGACTCTTGGTCTTCCTTTCCTGGGGCGGTCCTCCTGTGAGCAAGTTTCTTTGTAGAGCTTGATGGTTTTGGCCACTGCACCTGGGGACACTTTCCAAGTTTTCCCAATTTTTTGGACTGACTGACCTTCATTTCTTAAAGTAATGATGGCCACTCGTTTTTCTTTACTTAGCTGCTTTTTTCTTGCCATAATGCAAATTATAACACTCCATTCAGTAGGACTATCAGCTGTGTATCCACCTGACTTCTGAACACCACAACTGATGGTCCCAACCCCATTTATAAGGCAAGAAATCCCACTTATTAAACCTGACAGGGCACACCTGTGAAGTGAAAACCATTTCAGGTGACTACCTCTTGAAGCTCATCAAGAGAATGCCAAGAGTGTGCAAAGCAGTAATCAAAGCAAAAGGTGGCTACTTTGAAGAACCTAGAATATAAGACATATTTTCAGTTGTTTCACACTTTTTTGTTAAGTATATAATTCCACATGTGTTAATTCATAGTTTTGATGCCTTCAGTATGAATCTACAATTTTTATAGTCATGAAAATACAGAAAACTCTTGGATCGAGAAGGTGTGTCCAAACTTTCGGTCTGTACTGTATGTATTTTTTTTTATTAATTTTTAGATTTTTTTATCTAATTCATTTTATATAGGAAAGGGGCTTATTTGGGGCTTTATTTATTAATTTTTTTAACACAGTTTATTTAATTTATTTATACTTTTTTTTTTTTTTTTTTTTTTTTTAAGTCCTACTAGGGGATTTGAACCAGCGATGCTCTGACAGAATAAAACAAGTATGTGGGGTCCTGACAGCTGGTCCACGGGGGTCTTACAGCACTATGGTGTACTCCCTCATTAAAAAACCTGCCCTTCAGTGTGCTCCTGAATGTAATTGTGCTCCATTATGTACCTGTGGATAAAAATAAGACCAAAAATGTGCCCCCAAATTAGAAAATAATACAATACGGTGTACCCATAAATGCAAATATACCCAGTTATGTGTTCTGCACTGTGACCAAATATGCTGTCACTGGCAGGCAGTAAAGACCTGCCCTCTTATGGCCTGGCTCTTGAGGAATGACATAGGTGGCGCGATGATGTCATTAAGGCATCTGCTTTACAGAAAAGGAGGGGCAGGGAGTCTTGCAGGAACCTGTATACTATATGTAATTGTATTCATGTCTAAAAGACTCAGATACAATTGAATCGAAGGAAGAGCGAGACCATTGACATATGTGTAGGGAACTGCCATTTCTACTAGTATATAATGTATCTGGCTTCTTTGCCCCTGCAGTTTGGCTTCAGAGACCCCAGGCATTTAGTGCAAGTTTTGTTTTGTAAATACAGTGAGTCAGACACATGTGAGGCAGAGCTGCTGGGGGGGAGAGATGTGAGCAGAGCTGCTGAGACAGACATGTTATGTCTGGGGGAGTCTAAGAGCCACTTGTTCCTCTTTACTTCACAGTATATAGTTAGGTATGTGTTACCCCCTATATACTCACAGGACCTAGCTAGTAACCGTAGTTAGGGATCCTATATATATATATAGTTCAGGGCAGTGATAGGTTAGGCTTCCGAAGGCCAACTAGCTAGTTAGAGGCCCGGTGGCACTAGTAGTTTAGCTGGCAGGTTAAGGACTCAGTGTTAGGGTAGTCAGGCCTGCATCTACTGCCGTCACCGTCGCCCTGTTTGCTGCCTGTGAAGAATCTCACCATCATCATCATCTCCTGATCGGCTGTCTGTCATCTCCTGGAAGAATCTGAGGATCCACAGTCATCCACAGGGGCCCCTGCATCTCTTCTGTTGCCTGGAGGTATTGTGCACTGGACTCTTGCTATATATCTATATATATACCCGGGTATATAACCTAAGACGGTTGAGGACTTGCTGGTTGTTGTAGTATTGCTGTGTTCTGAGTATATTTTATGTATGTATTATTACCCTGTTGATTCTTATAAAGCTACTGTTATAACCTTATGTGGTATCTGTATGTATTCTTCAGACTGTGAGATTAGTACAGTGATCCTTGTTAAGGCTACTAACTGTACTTCATGGGTAAGTCCCAGGAAGAGATCCTCCCTGTAATACAGAGGCTCTATCCTGGGTGGAGGCACTGATATATTTCATATATGTTCCCACTCTTCCCTTCAGCGAAGGCTTCAGGTCCCATTATACACACAGGTCAGCGCCAGAGTCTGTTGCGGGAGGGATAATACTCCCCCCCCCCCCCCAAATAGGGCTACATTTGGAGGCACTGCTGAGATTTAGAAGTGGGAATAGTCATTGATATGGAGAAGCGATATAGCTCAGAGGGGAACCTCCCACTAGCTACTACATGGGATTACCGACCTCCTGTTCCTCCCCTGGTTCAGGTAAAGGAAGAACCCCGCTCAGCCAGTTACCCCCCCAGTATGGCCGTCGCTAGCAGTTCCTCTAGTGACAGTGCTATTAGCACTTTAGCCAGGCTGACTGAAATGTTAGCTCAGGGCCTGCAGGCCACTCACTACAAGAAACTAAAAGTATTCTCTGGTAATGTCCCAGTACCACAAGGGGAGGAAAACTTTGAGATATGGAAAGAACATACTCTCCAATGCCTGAAGGAATGGTCTTGCTCTGAAGAAGGCAAGCGGCAGCGTATCAGTGAAAGTTTGCGGTCTCCTGCTGCAGAATTGATCCGCTTGTACAGAGACTCTCATGAAGGAGTGAGTGCATTGGACTATATACAAGTACTGTCTGATCACTTTGAGCCATACTATGACCTTGCCCAGATGGTTACTGATTACCGAATGGTTCGTCAAAAAGAAGGGGAAAATGTCTCTACTTTTATTAACCGTTTACAGCTACTTCTTTCACGTCTGGTGTACCACGCAGCTATATCTACTTCAGAGGTAGACGCTATGAGAACCAGTCAGTTGGTGAGAGGGTTAAAACCTCATCATCCTCTTGCTCAAGTACTCAAGGTCTTACTATCTGATAGAGTCCTTCCATTTCCTGACTTAATGAAGTTAGTGAAGAAACAAGAAGCTGACATTAGTTTTAGTACCCCTAAGAAAGCGAAAAGCATCTCTAAAGAAGATGTTGTTCCTAATTCAAACAAGGACAAACCAGCGGAGCGGTCAGAACTTAGACAGTCCGCCACTCCACCCACTGCCACTCAATGGAGGAAGGATGCTAGAACCTGTTATAAATGTGGTCAGACGGGCCATACTGCCAGACAGTGTACGGAGGACAGTGAGGGATTGAGACACAGTGCTGTCTTCTCTATTCAGAATCAAAGACACCGAAGGAAGGCGGGCCGAGTAAATACCAGAGGCGCTATCGCGGGCTCCAGGTCCGTTGTCAAAGTCACTGTCAATGGTCATGCCGCTCCTGCCCTGTTTGATACAGGATCTCAAGTGACCCTGATTTATCGCTCGTTCTACCAAAAGTATCTGAGGGATATACCTCTTCAGTCTACAGGACAAATGAAATTGTGGGGGCTTAATTCAGGATCATATCCTGTAGATGGCAGCCTACAAGTAGTTATAGCTGTCCCTGAATTAGAAGATCAGAGTGTCGCTCCCATGAAGATTACGGCTCTTGTCTGTCCTGATACAGGGGATTCTTGTGCAGCTCCTGTGATACTTGGCACTAATTGTCCCGCAGTGCATTATGCTTTTCAGAAGTTTCTTGGAAGAGATTGGAACCCTGCAGCTCAGCCGGTGAATATATCTTCTGATCTTAGAGAACTCTGTGATGCCCTGTCTACTGGCTATCGACATGGAATGGTATATCATATCGGTGAGAGAACCGTGGAAGTTCCTGCCGGCGGGGAGAGAATTCTGAGAGTAGCCTCCTGCATTGCTCCCGATTTGCTTGAAGGGGGGAGTTATGTCCTTATGGAAACCCCTGAAGAAATGATTAACCAGAATGGCTGGATGGTGATCCCAGAGAGAAAGGACTGGAGAAATAAAGTGGAGTTATCTACCTGTGTGACAGTGAGGAACTGTTCACCGCATCCGATCGTAATTGGACCATACCAGAATGTGGCCCACTGCTACCCTGTGCTTGGAGTAAATCCATACGCTGAAGTGTGCAGGATTCAAATCCGAGATGCAATCCCTAATCTCAATCTTGACTTGAGTGATCCACATTTACCAGAGGCCTGGAATCAGCGACTGACACAGAAGTTGTCTGAATTATCGGAAGTGTTCTCCATGGATGATATGGATGTAGGTTGTGCTAAAAGTGCTCAACACACTTTCCGATTGACCGATTCTACTCCCTTCCGGGAGCGACCACGGAGAGTTGCTCCAAAGGATGTTGATGAGTTAAGACAGACTCTACAGCAAATGAAAGGTCAGGGGATCATTGTGGACAGTAAGAGCCCCTATGCCTCACCTATTGTGGTGGTAAGAAAAAAATCTGGAGCAATTCGCCTATGTGTGGATTACAGAACTCTGAACCGGAGAACCTTACCTGATCAGTATACACTGCCGAGAATTGAAGAAGCTCTGAATGGAAACTGTTGGTTCACAGTGCTGGACCTAAGATCGGGATACTATCAAGTCCCAATGGCACCTGAGGATCAGGAAAAGACAGCCTTCATATGCCCCTTGGGTTTCTTTCAGTTCACTCGTATGCCGCAAGGTACAAAAGGTGCGCCAGCAACGTTCCAAAGGTTGATGGAAAGAGTGTTAGGTGATTTAGTGCCCCGGGAATGCCTTGTATATCTTGATGACATTATTGTGTTTGGAAAGACGCTGGAAGGACATGAAGAACGACTCATGAGAGTACTCCATCGCTTAAAAGAAGAGGGGCTGAAGTTGTCGGCTGACAAATGCAAATTTTGTAGATCTTCGGTCACTTATGTAGGTCATATTGTTTCTGCTGAAGGAGTTGCTACCGATCCTGGTAAGATTGAAGCTGTGGTGAATTGGCCCCGACCGCAAAATATTACGGAGTTGCAATCTTTCTTGGGGTTTTGTGGATTCTATCGACGATTTGTGGAAGGATATTCAAAAATTGCTCGAGCCCTCCTCGACCTGTTGAAGAGTGATGCAGGAGATCCGGGAAAGAAGAAAGGGTCTTCCAAAAGCCTTTTTGGCGATAGGTGGACTGCGGATTGTGAAGAAGCATTTAAGTTGTTGAAGAAGAAATTGACAGAAGCTCCCGTTCTGGCTTATGCTGATGCACAGAAGCCATATGTGCTACATGTAGATGCCAGCTTTGAAGGATTAGGTGGTGTGCTGCACCAAGAATACCCGGCCGGGTTACGGCCCATAGCTTTCATAAGTCGAAGTCTTTCTCCCAGCGAGAAAAATTATCCAGTACATAAATTGGAGTTTTTGGCGCTCAAGTGGGCCATTGTTGATAAATTACATGACTATTTATACGGAGCCACGTTTGAAGTAAGAACAGACAACAATCCACTGACATACGTTTTGTCAACCGCTAAACTCGATGCTACAGGACATCGCTGGTTGGCAGCTTTATCCAACTACCAATTCACACTCAAGTATAAATCGGGGCCTAAGAACATTGGGGCAGATGCTCTATCAAGACGGCCTGGATTACCTAGTCCGGAAGTAGTGGATGAATGGGAAGAAGTGCCAAGTCCTGGAGTAGGAGCTTTGTGTGCCATGGCTGCTGTAGTTGAAGACCGAGTAGCCTTTTCTGAAACTCGGCTTATTGACTCTATTGGGGGAGGTCCCGAAGCTGTACCAGACATGTTTGCCTACCCTGCCGCTTTAGGATCCTTTGAGAGTTGTTCTATATCTTCAAAGCGAATGATCTGGAGTCAAAAGACTGATCCTTTAATTGGACCTCTTTATCAAGCAGTGAGTTCTCAAGACAGAGAAATGTTAAAGACATCCCTACCCTCTGAATGCAGTCAACTTCTACGAGATTGGGAGAAGTTTGAAATAGACAATGGCCTACTTTATCGTGTGGTGCTGTATCATGATCACCCTGGAAGGCGCCAACTAGTTATTCCAAGCTGCTTTCAGAAGATGATTTTCCGAAGTCTGCATGATTATCATGGTCATTTGGGACCTGAGAAGACTTATGGCCTAATACAAGACCGATTCTACTGGCCCAAAATGAGAGATACCGTGACTCGTCTGTGTAGGTGCTGTCGCAGATGTTTGCAGAGGAAGACTGTCCCGGTTCGAGCGGCCTTCATGGGACACTTGAAGAGTTCGGGCCCCATGGATCTTGTCTGCATAGACTTCCTTTGTATTGACAACGACTCCAGAGGATTTGGAAATGTATTGGTGGTGACTGATCACTTCACACGATATGCTCAAGCCTTTCCGACTAAGGATCAAAAAGCAGTCACTGTTGCAAGAGTGCTTTGGGAAAAGTATTTTATCCATTATGGCTTACCACACCGGCTGCATTCTGATCAAGGCCGGGATTTTGAGAGTAACCTGATCAAAGAGTTACTTCAGTTGTTGAACATCCGCAAAAGTCGGACGACACCTTACCATCCAGAGGGAGATGCCCTTCCTGAAAGATTTAACAGGACTTTACTTGATATGCTTGGTACCTTACGAATTGAGGATAAGCGATCCTGGAGTCGAAAAGTGGAGGCTATGGTGCATGCCTATAATAGTACAAGGCACGAGAGCACAGGATATTCACCATACTTTCTGATGTTTGGAAGAGAGCCTAGGCTACCTATTGACATCTTGTTGGGAGTCTCTACCGATGGTATCAGTCATCGAGATCATTACCGATACGTGGCACGTTTGAAAGAAACGCTTAAGAGTGCTTATCAGCTGGCTGGGGAAAATGGGGGCAAAGTGAATGAAGGAAAAAAAAGGGGGTTTGTTTTTTGGGTAAAAAAGGGGAAATTAAAGCGGGGGGTTTTTTTTTTTTTTTTACGGAATTTGGGAGCATCTGCAAAACATAAGCTGGCTGATCGATGGCGGAGTGAACTCTTTACAGTGGTAGATCGGTTGCCTGGAATACCAGTCTACAAGATAAAAGGACGGGACGGGAGGATCAGGACTTGGCATAGAAATCATTTGTTGCCTGTACCTCAGATTGATGGTATGGATATCTCCAATGATGGCTCGGCCTGCGATTCTCCACAGTCCTTAGCCGATATTCCACCTGACCTTCCTGAAACTCCTGAGAGTGATTGGACTGTGGCTCCTGAAGTTCCTAGATCACCAGTATCTTCTCCTTCAGGGAGACCTATGAACCCTCAAACTCCTGAATTCGTACCTAGATCTGTGTCTACAGATGAGCAGGGATCTAGCTCTCCTACGCCACCAGCACCATCCCCTCCCATGGCAGACAACCCTAGTTTAGGGCCTGGACATGCTAGTTTACCTCAGAGAGCGGTACAGAGAGGAGAGAGAATTAGACACCCTCCACCTATGCTGACATATGATAGTTTGGGGGACCCCAGATTTACTACTCAGCCTCATTTATACCATGCTTGGGTGGGTGCAGTGTCCACTTTGGTCAATATGTTACCAATTTTCGCTCCTGCTGGCATGTATACCTATTAACCTGTTGTGACTCTGTAAATGCAAAAGCAACCATATTGATATTGTCATTGGTAATGTTGACTGTATACTATGACTTTGTATGTCTTTGACGTGACGTAAAGATTTCACCAGAGGGAGAGTGTAGGGAACTGCCATTTCTACTAGTATATAATGTATCTGGCTTCTTTGCCCCTGCAGTTTGGCTTCAGAGACCCCAGGCATTTAGTGCAAGTTTTGTTTTGTAAATACAGTGAGTCAGACACATGTGAGGCAGAGCTGCTGGGGGGAGAGATGTGAGCAGAGCTGCTGAGACAGACATGTTATGTCTGGGGGAGTCTAAGAGCCACTTGTTCCTCTTTACTTCACAGTATATAGTTAGGTATGTGTTACCCCCTATATACTCACAGGACCTAGCTAGTAACCGTAGTTAGGGATCATTATATATATATAGTTCAGGGCAGTGATAGGTTAGGCTTCCGAAGGCCAACTAGCTAGTTAGAGGCCCGGTGGCACTAGTAGTTTAGCTGGCAGGTTAAGGACTCAGTGTTAGGGTAGTCAGGCCTGCATCTACTGCCGTCACCGTCGCCCTGTTTGCTGCCTGTGAAGAATCTCACCATCATCATCATCTCCTGATCGGCTGTCTGTCATCTCCTGGAAGAATCTGAGGATCCACAGTCATCCACAGGGGCCCCTGCATCTCTTCTGTTGCCTGGAGGTATTGTGCACTGGACTCTTGCTATATATCTATATATATACCCGGGTATATAACCTAAGACGGTTGAGGACTTGCTGGTTGTTGTAGTATTGCTGTGTTCTGAGTATATTTTATGTATGTATTATTACCCTGTTGATTCTTATAAAGCTACTGTTATAACCTTATGTGGTATCTGTATGTATTCTTCAGACTGTGAGATTAGTACAGTGATCCTTGTTAAGGCTACTAACTGTACTTCATGGGTAAGTCCCAGGAAGAGATCCTCCCTGTAATACAGAGGCTCTATCCTGGGTGGAGGCACTGATATATTTCATATATGTTCCCACTCTTCCCTTCAGCGAAGGCTTCAGGTCCCATTATACACACAGGTCAGCGCCAGAGTCTGTTGCGGGAGGGATAATACTCATACCCCCCCCCCAAATAGGGCTACATATGAAAAAGGCTTGGTCTCTTCTGGCCTGGTCTTGACCTGGTTTTGGTCTGGTGGAATGACGCAGGTGGCAGGACAATGTCATCAAGGCGGCTGCATCATAGAAAAGGTGGAACATGAAGGCTAACAAGGCCTTGTATGCCATATTTATTTATATCCATGTCTTATAGATGTGGATACAATTAAATCCAAAGAAGAGGAAATGGGTAAGGAGAACTAGGCGCAGTTTGGAGGTTTTGACCTTCAGGACCCTCTGTGTGTTTGCCCCAGTCTGCAAAGCTTGAGGCAGGCATGGTGTGACTACTAAGGGGCTCATGATGGGAGGGGTCTTTGTCCTGACATTGCCATGACATTGTCTCTACCGCTACCTGTACAGCAGTGGCCACTAGCTGGAGCTCTCTGCAAACAGATTCATAGAGAAGTGATCCATATAGCAGATCCCTTATCGGGCAGTAGGACTATTCTGAATTTTGATCCTCCACTCTAGGATTTCTTTCTACATCCATATACATTAGCAATAAAGCCCAATATACCTGCATCACTATGTAAGGTAGTCAATAGTAGAGAACCAGTTGAACAGAACTAGAAAATAAGTTTTTGCGTGATTTTTTTCCATGAACAAACCAGCTGAAATGATAAAATCTGAATATAGTTAGTCAGTTTGCAAAATATACTGACTGGGGAATTTCCTAAGACTGGCATTTCCCATGTCAGTCTCAATTCATTTCCCCATAGGCACTAGCCGCACCAGAATTACTAAGAGGCTCCGGCCACTTAATTCTTGGACATGTAGGGACGCATGAAGTCAGCTGAGAACTGGCATATATTTCCGGTAGAACTAACTCCAGTTTTCTGGTGTTAGTTCGACTACCCCAATTCCAAAAAGTTGTGATGCTGTGTAAAATGTAAAAAAAAAAAAAAAAAACAGGGCCGATGGTCAATATTGGATGTGTGAGATCTATGGGCTTTCAGGTGGCCCTGCATCAAAATAATACCGATCACTGCATTGACATTGAAATGTCAAATATATCATCTCCAATACGCCAAAGTTCACTGATCCCAGCAAAGTTTCAGTCAGTTATCTACCCTTCATCAGGCTCGAATGAAACTAAACACTAAATCATAGGCACAAAGATGCCATCTGTCCAAAATTTTCCTGGACCATCCAGAATTTTCATAAACTATCCCTGCAAATTTGGTCATGTCCCTCCCTAAAAAACTGGGTCATGGCTTTGAACAAATCCCAGCATATTTGAGGACAGCCCAGGACGGTCCCAGGTGTAGTCAGGTGGAAGGACTTATATGGGTTTTCTGAAAGGTAAATATTGTTGACCTACCTTATTGGTGGGGATCTGATAGACCCAAACAAATCAGCTACTTGAAGCGGCAGCGGGACTCGCATGACCTCTGCCTCACAGGCTAGTGATGTCACGTTCATTCGTCACGTGGTCTGTTTGTAGCTTAGTCCAATTGAAGTGAATGGGGCTGAGTTGCAATCGTAAGCACAGACGTTGCACAAGGCATGGCGCTGTTCTCACCCGAACACTGTGGTCTCTTCAAACCTCTGTTCTATGGAGGTCCTGGGTATAAGACTGGTCATCAATATTTAGCTCTCAGAAAACCCTTTAAACGGCCCTATATTACTAATGCAAATTATGGTAAGTATGTAGGAATGTTCCAACGTACAGGTAAAAGGACGAAACATTGGGGCGAATGCTAACTAGGACATGAGAACATTGCGTGGCTCTATCCAGGATAACCCCTTGATGGAGGATACTTGTTATATCATCTAGGTGTGTATCTATTGTTAAGTATCCCTCCATCAATATCAGAGGGTTTGTCATTTCCCTCTCAGAGAATTTAGTTTTTGAGGATGTGTATACATTTGCAAATGCCACAGCCAGACATTACCCCACAGCAACCATTGCAGGGGAATTTTACGATAATGTGACAACTATTGAGATGCATGACCATCCATGCAATACAAGGACACGTAGAGTCCTCCGGAGTGGGAGACGTTCTTACAGAGGTGTCCTCGGTGAACCAAAACCCAGCTCACTAGAGATGGGCTAATCTATGAAGATTCATTTCGTTTCAGGTTCGGATGGTTCCGCCCAAAAAAATTTGATTTGGGTTAAATAAGTTTGTCACAAATCAGAAGAGAAACTATTATACCCCAGAATATAATAAGTGGAGGCCCAGGGGAGGTGCGGAAACATATTAAATACTTATATTCACCTTCCCTCACCCTGAGCATCCTCGGTGCTCTCTAGGGGTCCTCTTCTGGTTTCCTGGGTGATGTCACATATTGCATTAGAGACCCCAGAGTACAATAGCTTCACTTTTAGTTTGCAAGTGATGAACCCCAAAGTTTTGAGTTCAGGTCAAACCCGAAACTTTTCAAAATTTGAGTCAAATCTAATTTGTTCCAAACTGGTTTGCTCATTGCTAGTCGCCACTATTAATTTGGTGGAGGTCCATCCTCTGGAACCCTCACAATGATTGAAGGGGAGTTCCTGTTTGGAATTTGGACATGACTCAACTAGTCATGGTACGGTCTCATCAGAGGTTGTGAGGCCAGACGTGAGTTTGGTTGGGATGGTATTGGAAAGGAACGTCTCTGAAAGGGTTACTAAAGTATTGTGCAGTGAAATTGAACCACTCCTCATACCCGAACAATCTACTCTGAAGGATCAACAAACCTAAAAATTCCAAGTATCTTACTTGAGTTTCCTATGTCACTATGAAATCAGCACACAATTCTTATAATATTTACAAAATGTTTGGTGATTTTTTGATAAATTAATGTTTTGGAGAATTTTTTTTTATTAATATTAAAGAAAAAACATTTTAAATAATTTGTATATTGAATGTAGATGATTTTGAGTTGTATCTTATAGATCTTTGTATTCTACAAATCAATAAGCAGGCAAGCAGAGATAAAGTGTTACTGGACCGCAGAGCTGTAAATCACCCCCTTTTTCCCAAGATCAGAAATAAAAATAAATAAACACAAATTAGGTATCTCATGTCCAAAAATACCCAAACTACAAACATATAAATAATAATAATAATAATAATAATAATACATTTTATTTATATAGCGCCATCATATACCGCAGCACTTTACAATTTGTAGTACAGACTAAAAGATACATTACAGTGTAGTAAGTCAATTCACACACTGGGACTGAGGGCCCTGCTCGCAAGAGCTTACAATCTATGAGGTAGAGGTGACACAAGAGCTTACAATCTATGAGGTAGAGGGGGTGACACAGGAGGTAGCAGGGGCGGCATCGGAGGTAGCATTGCTTATACAATGGTCAGACAATTCTGTAATAGAGGTTACTGTCATTACACATATATAAGCTGTAGGAGCCGTCACCAGTCGTGTCCTTTAACATGCAGATGGTGCCTGGACATATAAAGTTAGTCTGATACGGCCTCATATTCTGTGAGGTAATGCGGGAGCGTGAACAGAGGAGGGAACGTTTTAGGGATTCTAACTACGGAAGGGTTTACATTAGGAGTTGTGATAGGCCTGTCTGAAAAGATGTGTCTTTAGTTTGTGCTTGAAGCTGTAGAAATTGGGGGTTAATCTGATAGTCCGGGATAGAGCATTCCAGAGAAGTGGTGCAACTCGGGAGAAGTCTTGTATACGAGCGTGAGAGGTTCTGATAATAGAGGATGTTAGTCTTAGGTCATTGAGTGAACAGAGAGCACGGGTTGGGCAATAGACAGAGATGAGGGAGGAAATGTAGGGAGGTGCAGCATTATGGAGAGCCTTGTGGATGAGGGGGATAAGTTTCTATTGTATTCTGTATTGAATAGGCAGCCAATGTAGTGACCGGCACAGACCGGAGGCCTCGCTGTAGCGTCTAGACTGATAGATGAGCCTGGCCGCCGCATTCAGAATAGATTGTAGAGGGGAGAGTTTAGTAAGGGGAAGAGCGATTAGTAAGGCATTACAGTAGTCAAGGCGAGAGTGAATCAGGGCAACAATAAAAATAATAATAGTCCTTTAATAGTCCCACAGTGGGGAAATTCAGTGTGTTACAGCAGCAAAGATAAGATAAGCAGATACAAATACAAATACAACATGTACAGGAATGTTCCAAGGTGAGAGGCATTACATTAATAGCAGACAGACAGATAGGACGTAGCAGAGGGGGGGGGGGGGGATTTAACAGGCAGAGAGATATTTCAGTTCTCTGTATGTAATGATCTCCGCTTAGGTCGGTGTTGGTTGTACAGCCTAACCGCGGTGGGGAGGAAAGACTTCCGATAGCGCTCCTTCTCACACCTAGGGTGGAGCAGTCGGTCACTGACAGTACTGCCCAGCGCAATCACAGTCTCATGCATGGGATGGGAGTTATTCTCCCGCATGGAGCTCACCACGGACAGTATCCTTCTGTCACCCACCACCTGCACTGGGTCCAGTGGGCTCCCCAGGACAGAGCTGGCCCTTCTAATCAGCTTGTCAAGTTTATTTCTGTCCCTGGTTGATATACTGCTCCCCCAGCAGGCCACTCCAAAGAAGATGGCTGATGCCACTACTGAGTTGAAGAAAGTCCTAAGAAGTGCCCCCCGGATTCCAAAGGCTCTCAGCTTCCTAAGCAGGTAGAGCCTGCTGTGGCCCTTCCTGTACAGGGCCTCCATATGATCTGCCCAGTCCAGCTTATTATTAAGGAGCAGACCCAGGTACTTATAGGTGTTCACAATCTCGATGCCCGTCCCCAGGATGTCCACTGGTTTTGGAGGGCATCTGCCTTTACGGAAGTCCACCACCATCTCCTTGGTCTTCCCCGCGTTAATCTTCAGGTGGTTCCGGTGGCACCAGTCCACAAAAAACCGGTTCAGTTCTCTGTACTCCTTGTCATCATCGTCTGTGATGAGGCCTACTATTGCAGAGTCGTCAGAATACTTCTGTAGGTAGCAGCTGGATGAGTTGCACCTAAAATCAGCAGTGTACAGTGTGAAGAGGAAAGGGGCGAGAACCGTACCCTGAGGTGCCCCCGTATTACAGATCACGGTACCTGACACACAGTCTTGGGCTCTCACGTATTGAGGTCGATTTGTGAGGTAGTCTAGGATCCAGTTGGAGAGGTGGTGGTCCACTCCAGCAAGGCCCAGCTTGTCTCTCAGTAACCTGGGCTGTATGGTGTTAAAAGCACTGGAGAAATCAAAGAACATTATTCTCACTGTGTTCCCTGGTTTCTCCAGGTGAGACAGAGCCCTGTGCAGAAGGTGGATGATGGCATCATCTACCCCAATGCCCGGTCGATAAGCAAACTGGAGAGGGTCCATAGCGGGGCTCACTAGAGGGAGAAGATGTGTGAGAACCAATCTCTCTAAGATCTTCATCAAGTGGGATGTCAATGCTACAGGTCTGTAGTCGTTGAGGTCCATAGGGTGAGGTTTCTTTGGAACTGGTACCACACAAGAAGATTTCCATAATTCAGGGACTATTTCCTGCCTCAGGCTCATATTATACATATATGTAATTATATCACACAGCTGGTCCCCACAAGTCTTAATTAGCCTTGCACTGATGTCATCTGGCCCTGCGGCTTTCCTCGCCTTGATCTTTTTCATCTCCTTCCTCACCTGGGCCTGTGTGAAGGTCAGACTGTGGTCAGATAAAGACAGATTTCTGGATTTACTGGTCTGTTGGGAAGTAGCCACATGGGGTGAATGGGGTGAAGTCATTGTGGTGAGGGGAGCTGAAGGACATTCTGGGGTGGGAGGAGCTGGTGTGTGATCAAATCTGTTGAAGAATAGGTTTAGTTCATTAAGCCAGTTAACATCTGCCTCAATCTGGCAGACCGACTGTTTATGACCCGAAATTGACTTAAGCCCCTCCCAGACCCCCCTTATGTCTTTTCTTTCCATTTGCTTTTCCATTTTTTCCTTATAACTGGCTTTTCCTTGCCTGATTAGATGCCTCAGCTCCTTTTGTACTTCCCTCAACCCCTCCTTATCTCTTGTCCTGAATGCCATCTTTTTCTCCTTAAGTAGTGTTTTTATATCAGCGTTAATCCATGGTTTGTTGTTGGAGAAGCACCTCACCACTTTTGTGGGTACTGTGTTGTCCACACAAAAATTAATGTAGTCCGTTATGCAGTGTGTGAGTCCTTCTATATCTTCTCCATATGAATCCTGCAGCACTTCCCATGCGGTTGTGTCAAAACAATCCCTCAGAGCCTCATCACTCTCCTCGGACCATATCCTCACTGTGCGGGTGACAGCTGGTTCTCTACATACAAGTGGCTTGTACACAGGTCGGAGATGTACTAGGTTGTGATCCGATCTCCCCAGGGGCGGTAGGGCTGATGAGTTATATGCCTCCCTCACGTTGGCAAAGAACAAGTCCAGTGTTTTGTTGTCTCTTGTGTGGCAGGTTACATACTGTGTGAAACTGGGCAGTGTGGATGATGGAGAGGCATGGTTGAAATCGCCAGACACAAGAAGGAGGGCCTGGGGGTGCTGAGACTGTAACTGGCTCAGCGTGGCTTGTAGGACCTCGCAGGCAGCGTCAGCTTTCGCAGAGGGGGGGACATATGCAGCTATCACGATGACATGTCATAGTTCCCTTGGTAGGTAGAAAGGTCTCATGCTCACAGCTAATAGTTCAATGTCCTTACAGCAAGTTTGCTCCTTAATCACAATGTGTCTAGGATTGCACCATCTATTATTCACAAACATTGCCAGCCCCCCTCCTTTCCTCTTACCGCTCTCCCTTGTCCTGTCTGCCCGAAGGAGTTTAAAACCATCCAAGGAGACCAGAGGGTCAGGAGTAACTTCAGTGAGCCAAGTCTCTGTAAGTAGCATCATGCTGCACACCCGAAACTCCTGATGATGCCTGGTGAGCGCTGTTAGTTCATCCATCTTGTTTGCAAGAGATCTCACATTGCCCATAATGATGGAGGGAACAGTTGGTCGGTAACGCCTCTTTTTAATCCTCTGAAGAGTTCCTGCTCTGCAGCCCCTCCCCCCGCTTTTTCTTTCTCCAGAGTTCTTGGGGGATGGGTGGGCAAATGGTATGCAGCCCTGTTGTTGTGACTCTAAGCTGCAGTAATTTCTCTCTTGTGTAGACAAAAGAAATGCCTGCAGACACAAGAGTCCCCATTTCAGCAGGACAAAAAGACAGATAAAAACAAAAAAAAAAAGTATCACAAAGGTCCAATTCCAAGTCTTTGTTTCTTCATTTCTTCATAGTGTAAAGTCCATTAAGTAGAGAGATAAAAAACAGACAGAGAAAGAAAAAATAAGAGAGAGAGAGTCTCAGAGCTGCTGACCAGGCAGCCACTTCAGCGGCGCCATCTTGGAAAAAAAGTGTCTTTAGTGTATCTGTGGTAAGGAAAGGGTGGATTCTGGAGATGTTCTTGATGTGGAGATGAGTCAAACATAGCCCCGAGGCAGCGGGCATACTGCCTAGGAGTTATGGTAATGCCAGAGACTGCAATGGAGATATCAGGGACAGATCTGTTAGATGGTGGAAACAGCAGTAGTTCAGTCTTTGAGAGATTCAGTATCAGATAGAGAGAAGACATGATATTAGAGACAGCAGAGAGACAGTCACTGGTGTTCTGTATTAGTGCAGGGATGATGTCATGGGATGACGTATATAGTTGGGTGTTGTCAGCATAAAGATGGAAGCCAAATCTGGTGATGGTTTGTCCAATGGGGGATGTGTAGAGAGAGAAGAGCAGAGGACCTAGGACCGGGTCAAAAATCAAGAAAAAGAACAACCAAAACTTAGCATTTACTCTATAAATCAATAAAATGAGGCCATAAAATTGTTTACACAATATGGTGAATATACAGAGAGAAAGAATAGAATGAGCTGTGAAATATCTGCACAGAGCTGACCGGGTGCTGAGATACAGGGTTTATATGTGCTAATGTCTCATAGCAAACAAGCCACACCAAAAAACACAAACTCAGTTCAAACACCTTGAAAGTACCTAAAAAAGTGTATCTACCAGGGCACTATTGATTGTCTTGTGTAACACAATGGCTGTAAATCATCTGCTCCTCTAAATAAATAACCTTCTGCCTGTGACTAATGGATATATTCCACCCCATATAACATGCTAAACTCGTTTCTGCGCTAATTGTAACGCTTCATCAGACGACTATTATGGTACAAGGCAGAGTAGCAGAATGACAGCTCAGAAGGCTATGGACGTAGCCACCGTCCAGTGACACTACCTCCACGCCTCGAAGTCATCATATGACTGACCACAGTTGGCCACCAATCAGCTAAGGTATCATAGCCCAAGCCACACCTCCGAGGGCGTGACTAATAGTTGTGACTCTTAGGACACGCTAGATTAATAAAAAATAGGATCAGTAGATTTAATCAGTGGGTCAGATATCGGCTTGC